>JAYKKI010000029.1:20630000-21327500 GCA_039881145.1 Druceiella hillmani
TTGAATTGAATTGTTTCGTAATTGTTTCGTAATTGTTTTGTAATTGTTTTGTAACTGTTTTGTAACTGTTTTGTAACTGTTTTGTAACTGTTTTGTAACTGTTTTGTAACTGTTTTGTAACTGTTTTGTCACTGTTTTGTCACTGTTTTGTCACTGTTTTGTCACTGTTTTGTCACTGTTTTGTCACTGTTTTGTCACTGTTTTGTCACTGTTTTGTAACTGTTTTGTAACTGTATTGTAACTGTATTGTAACTGTATTGTAACTGTATTGTAACTGTATTGTAACTGTATTGTAACTGTATTGTAACTGTATTGTAACTGTTTTGTAACTGTTTTGTAACTGTTTTGTAACTGTTTTGTAACTGTTTTGTAACTGTTTTGTAACTGTTTTGTAACTGTTTTGTAACTGTTTTGTAACTGTTTTGTAACTGTATTGTAACTGTATTGTAACTGTATTGTAACTGTATTGTAACTGTATTGTAACTGTATTGTAACTGTATTGTAACTGTATTGTAACTGTATTGTAACTGTATTGTAACTGTATTGTAACTGTATTGTAACTGTATTGTAACTGTTCTGTTCTGTTCTGTTCTGTTCTGTTCTGTGCTGTGCTGTGCTGTGCTGTGCTGTGCTGTGCTGTGCTGTGCTGTGCTTTGCTGTGCTGTGCTGTGCTGTGCTGTGCTGTGCTGTGCTGTGCTGTGCTGTGCTGTGCTGTGCTGTGCTGTGCTGTGCTGTGCTGTGCTGTGCTGTGCTGTGCTGTGCTGTGCTGTGCTGTGCTGTGCTGTGCTGTGCTGTGCTGTGCTGTGCTGTGCTGTGCTGTGCTGTGCTGTGCTGTGCTGTGCTGTGCTGTGCTGTGCTGTGCTGTGCTGTGCTGTGCTGTGCTGTGCTGTGCTGTGCTGTGCTGTGCTGTGCTGTGCTGTGCTGTGCTGTGCTGTGCTGTGCTGTGCTGTGCTGTGCTGTGCTGTACTGTACTGTATTGAATTGAATAGGATTGTATTGTATTGAATAGGATTTCATTGAATAGGATTGCATTGCATTGCATTGCATTGCATTGCATTGCATTGCATTGCATTGCATTGCATTGCATTGCATTGCATTGCATTGCATTGCATTGCTTTGCATTGCATTGCATTGCATTGCATTGCATTGCATTGCATTGCATTGCATTGCATTGCATTGAATTGCATTGCATTGCATTGCATTGCATTGAATTGCATTGCATTGCATTGCATGGCATTGCATTGCATTGCGTTGCATTGCATTGCATTGTATCGTATTGTATCATATTGTATTGTATCGTAGTGTATCGTATTGTATTGTATCGTATTACATCGTATCGTATTGTATTGTATCGTATCGTATCGTATCGTAAAATTAACATTTTTCTGTACTGAACTCATACCTAATTTACCTACATAAACATAAACATTTAATACTGCCAGCGCTACATAATAAAAAATAACCTAACATAATTTAACCTAAACTAACCTAACATTGCCATATCTAACCCGACCTGACCCGACCTGACCCGACCTGACCCGACCTGATCCGACCTGACCCGACCTGACCCGACCTGATCCGACCTGACCCGACCAGATCCGACCTGACCCGATCTGACCCGATCTGACCCGATCTGATCCGATCTGATCCGATCTGATCCGATCTGATTCGATCTGATCTGATCTGATCTGATATAATCTAATCTGACCTAACCTAACATAACCCAAACTAACCTAACCTAAGCTCACCTAACCTGACATATATGTAACGAAAATAATTTCCGGCCGTGGCTAATGCATTATAAAATTGTTTAAAAACTAACATCCATAAAAATGTTTATTTCGAATTTTTTTATTATGTAGCGCTGGCAGTATTAAATGTTTATGTTTATGTAGCGCTGGCACAATATTGCAATGTCTAAAGATGTTCCGGGAGAAGAAACTAATGAAATTGAAGAAATTGAAATAACCCCCGCTTTAAATGATAATAATGTAATGGGAAATGGAGTGCAGGCTGCATTTATTGAAGACAATGTTTAAAAGAAATATTTTTATTACCATTTGTATTTTCTAAATAAATCATTAATTAATTTAATTATATTTTAAACATTAATTAAGTTTTTTAATGTTTGTTTCTACCAGTTTTTTTCATATAGTAATTTCATTTTAAGTATTTTCCGTTCAATCCTAAAGTATTTTAATTTTTCACATTGAAACTAAATTTTTATCGAGTGCTCCTCCTCCGCCATCCGCATCTATGTCTTTTAAAGGACTTCGAGTGGCTCATTATCTCTTTTGCATAATTACAGTCCTGTATAAGTTCAATATAATCGTAGTATGCTATTCACATACAAACCATAGAATACAATTTTGCACCATTATTACCTGATTGATCCTTTAGAGGTGTCGCTGCGTTGAGGAGCTTGCAGGAATATTGTGATTTTGCGATTTAAGGACCTGTAAATAACAGTGATATTTGTATTGCCCTGATCTAGCTTAGGCAAAGGTGTTTTAATACACCTAAATTTGTTGGAGACTCCTGTAAATAAGAGATAAAACATTTAATATATTGTATAATATTAAATCAAATGAAGTTAAAATAAAGTTTGTGGCAATTTAATTCATTAAATCTATAAATATATAAAATTAAGAAATATTGTTATTTCATTTCATTTAATTGTATTTATTTCACTTCTTTAATTTGTAAATATACTCTTTCAAATAACTTATCTCTTGTCTACTACTTCCTACGCCTTAATTTTTGCCTTATTTGTATTTGTCTTTAAATTTTTTGTTTTCGATTATATGATAGCTGTCTTTTAAGACTTCTATCAATATTTGCTGTAAAAAGATTAATAATTTAGTAGCAAAGTAAACAAAGAAACAAATTCAACTAAATAAATATTGGGCATAAATGCGCTTTTGAACCAGGAATATTTCGATATTTTTTTGATATCATATGATATGCAGCTGATGATTATTTATTATAAAACAAAATAATTTGAAGAATTTTGAACCTGACGATTTTGTTTGCGATGGAACAGATTTTAACGACTTTTTCCAGTCATTTCACTTATTCTTTTATCACTAACCGCTTACTACACAATTAAAAGCATAATTTTTTATGAATTATTAAGTATCTATAGTAAAAATTAATTATCAAAATTGAATATTTTCTTTTAACATGTCAATTTAAACAATTACATTTTGCTTAAATGATGCCAAGATTCAAAAAGCAATAAAGTCTATTTGTATTTTGATCTATCTATATTATCTTTTTATATATTTTATGGCATTCATTGTACTTTGTAGTTGCCTAAATTATATTTTAAATTCACATACTATTTTTTTCAATATTGTCATTTTATTATTGTAATTTTATTACTAATAAAAAGTTTAATGTTGACAATATTTAGTGTCGATTATTTAAATTAAGGCCGGCCAGGCCGGGCTGGGCTGGGATTTTGCTTATTCTTTCGAAATATTTATAACAAATATTTTTATATAACAAATATATATACATTTCATGTACGAGTCATGAGTGCTCCCTCTAGCTACAATATCCATAATTTCGAGTTTTGCATTACAAACTACCTGAAAGGATATATATATATATATATATATATATATATATATATATATATATATGAGTATGTGTGTAGGTATATATATAGGAATGTATGGTTTCGTAATGTAAGGTAAGACTTAATATTTACAGGAAGATGTATTTTGATCCCCTAAAAATTAAAACAGAAATGTATTAAATGCACAACACAACTTACTTGAACATTGAATGAACTATATCCTTTTCTGTTTATATAATATTGGGCAATATCATTACTTATTATTTGTCGTATTCGAGTATGGGTGCAATCTATTGTACCAATAACTTGTCTAAATCCACAAATTGCATAAAAATCTGTTATAATTTTGTTTTGTTCGTCATTTTGTGGCATTTTAAGAAATTCAGACCTCCTTGCTACTAGAGCGAAAGCCACTTGCTTGCATATAATAGAAACTTGTCGCTAACTCATGTCTAACAAGTCTCCTGCATCATCTTGAATCTGTAAAGATAAATTAATTCACATTAGCGTATGCTTCTTCTTCAATGAACAGCGTATGCTGTTCATTGAAGAAGAAACGTGTAAGAGTACAATAATACGTATAATAGAAGTAAAACATTTACCGCTCCACGGGCCCATGTTCTAATAGCGGTCCTTGCATCATGAACTAAATATTTTTTTATTAAATCCACTATGTAAATGGCAGTAGCTCTTGAATATCAATATTTTTCTCGAAATTCTTTTTCTCCCAAGTTTTCGAAAGGGTTCTTACGACATTTATAAAATTTCACTCGTCTGATGGCGTATCGTTGGTCCTCAATATTGTCTATTTCTTGAATCAACCTTAAATCATGTAAATCAAATATCAACACGACTCACGTCAGAGTCAAAATTTGTAGTTTACGCCAAGATAAATCTTCACCCGTCCTCGGATTAAATTTTACTCCGAGACTAACCTCGTATTAGCGTAATCTTTCATTATTCTGCGTTTATTGATATGAATTTTTACAAATAGTACGATTAACCTCGGAGTAAAGTTACTCTCGCGCTACACCGTATTTATTAATAAGACAGCTAGTGACAATGATTTTCGTAATTTTGACTTTAGCTGTTTCAGAGATGGGGAGGGGAGGGAGGGGGGGCGTTGTCATGAAATTTTAAAAGATCCTTATAACTTGCTCCTTCTAATTAATGGGGACATATGATTATAATACTCTGTATGGGATATACGATACACAGAATTTAAAAATATCAGATATTTCTTTTGTCATTTCTAAAATTTCCATGTTAAATTTTAAGTGTTAACTATTGAGATATGACTGTACCAAATTTCACGTTTTTTCATCAACCGATCTACGAGAAAAACGGCTGTGAGAGATGGATAGACGGACAGACACGTAAGTTATATTAAAAGGCTTCTGTTTTTTCCTTTCGAGACACGAAACCTTAAGAATAAAGACGTTTCAAACAGAAATTATCGCAATGTTTCTTTTAATAAATATATTGTGTTATTTAACTGCTTTTATTTAATTCAGACATTCGTTATGAAGAAAATCCAACTATGTACCTGATAATTATTGCATTAATCTATTTACATATTTCTATTTAGAAAATGTCTGTAGAAATAATTTTCTTTTCAGGAAATCAGTTCAATCGATTTATGCAATTGATTCAAACCGTATGTGGGTTCCATAATATTCCTGCTTTATAAAGACTAAATTGGAATAAGAACTACGCAACAATACACATTACTCCCAAACACCCCGCAAAGAGATTACTGCATGCGCAAAGGCCGCCAAGGAGACGCGTTGTCGGCGAGATGAAAGAAGCCGCGCCGACACTGCTATCCTTTGATGGGGTCGCTCAACGCCGCCTGCCGCTTAGCAACATCGAGTCAACTCTTCGCCGGGTCAGATCCTTCGCGGATCATGACATGGTTGTTTTTGGTTTGTATAATATTTTATAATATATATTTGTATATTCTCATAAAAGAAAAACGAACTCGCAAAAATTTTAAAATTTAACTTTTAGGCTATTCCGCCTGTAAAAGTAATAATTTATGGTGAGATTTTATTATCTATTTGTTAATTTAGTGTAATATATATGTTATTGGATTTTATAATTTCCTATAGCACGTATTTTGTCTTTTGGTATAAATTAAAAATAAAGCTAGCTCTTGTAACCTTCACATATTGTGTCTTATCAAATTTAAAAGTCTGGAAAATAAAAAGAAGCACATCCAGAAGATGGATCGCTCTTGTTTTGATATGTGTATTAAATCAAATAAATTGAAACACTTTTCCCTAAATTTTACAGAATTGCGTTTTTATAAATTTGTTCCTCCAAAACGTATCTTGAACGTTGGATGTGATAAACAAAAAAAATATCGAATTAGTAAATCACAGTAAATTTTGACTAATATCAGAAACAATAAAATGAAATGTCCTAATTTTAATATTAATTGGATCTCTTTCCCGAAACTGAAACAATCAAATGATATTTCTAAAGTCTAGCAGACGCGACAAGATAATCTACATTCTCGTGTAAGTGATGGTGAATAGCCCCAAGCAGCCAGAACAGATTAGAGTGTTGATTTGGCAGTACCCAGGTTCGATCCTCGTCGGTTGAATGGAACTGGTGGTGAAGCGATGGTGCGTAGTTGATAGGTCGGTTTTGAGATCAGATCGCGATTCTGTGGGTGAGCAAGTAAAAGGCTGCATCTCTGAATGATATTAGAAAAATAAAGGAATATAACTACAAATTGTGAGTGGGAAATATTTCACAATACTATAAAATTGGAAAGAAAATTATGAAAACTTAAGGGAAAAGGACTGCAAATTTAAGGGAAAAGAAGAGAAACGTAAGCAAAGTAAAGATTTTCAGATTATAGGTAGCCTACGGCTAATTGAGATGAAATCGATCGTTGTGAAATTCAATTTAGAGGAATAAATTTTCTTATAATTAATTAGAGTAATAAAGTCTGAAAAAATGTGACAAGGTAAACATAAATATTGGGGCTTCAAAATTTCCTTCATAGTTTCTTTATAAGGATTAATCATTTATAAATTATTTATAACTGATAAATAACTTATAAGTTATTAATTCCTGTAAAACTTATAAGTTAGTAATTCCTGTAAATGTGAGAAATCGAAGTCGCATATTTTCTTTTTTAAAGTCGTTGAAATTAAAATTGTATTCATTCTATTAAGATTGACATTTCATTTACTCCCGTTAACTTTACAAATTCAAAAGTTCGTTTGTTTGTCCGTATGTTGCTTTAAAACTCTGCAACCAAGCAATAACTCTGTACCAAATTTGGCATAAGTATACTTCTGTAGCATGTCTATTAGATATCATAAAATGCATTTTGATGATTATTGCAACAGGAGTCCGATTTTTCAGCAATGTGATCTGCTCACTGCCGTTTAAGTTTCGTCATTCTCTTGACGACGTCATCAATTTTGCTTTATCTCATAAGTTATTTAATTGTGTTGAGGTTCTTTAAATACATCGCTACCAGCTTCCTTTCAATCACCCTCTGGGCAATAATAAGCTTTTGCATGACGGTTTTTGTTAGTATCCAAATTATGGCTCCATAGGTAACGATTGGTAGCAGTTTCCACCTGAAAAAATGGAAAGGAAAATTTTGCAATATTATGATTTCCATTATTAAGTAGGTAAACAATTTGTAGCAAGATTCATTTGCGACATGCTAGTTACAATTCTTAATCTGAAATGTCTTCTAACATTGAGCCCTGTCAGTGTTGACACGATGGAAGTGTGAGTCCTCAAATTTTAGAAGAGAAGCTTAAGTACTTTCAATTTAAAATTATCTCAGGACCATAATACAAAGTGTAATCTAATAACAATACCCACTATACGATATTTTGATAATTTTGGGTTTGCATAAATATATGCAAAGTAAGATTTAGTGATTGCATGGAGGGAATAAACAGATGTAGTATCATGCCCATAAGATAGTTCTGATGAACACCTGAGACTTGAGTGGCTGGATAATGTCGAGATTAAACTTGAAGATTCAAAACTGGACTATCATTTGGCAACAGATAAAAACACGACTCAATAAAATCTTGGCTGTCAACTACATCTACTGTTACTACATCAAAATATTTCTTAGTACATTTTAATTGAATATTTTACGACAGGCGACATATTTTTTATTCATAATATTTTGTATAAATTTTCTGTTGACAACATGAGATACAAGGATGGATAAATTATTTTCACATGCCGATTTCTAACCCCGAACCCGCAACATCTGAAGGCGATCACCGACTGGTCCATCGCGGGGGATGATCCCGTGACACAATGCTGCGGCGTCGCGACTGCGGGCACGCTCCACCGAACGCGTTGAGGTTCCTTGTGGACCTTAAGAACGATTACAGTCAGATGGAAAATGTCAAAGAGCTCGTGCGATCATTATTTATTTAAAATGTAACCTGAAAGAAGAAAGCTGAATTGTGGTGGAAATATCCAATTTTTTGGTCCTTAATTTGTGAATGCAGAAAAGTACAAAGTTGACGTTTCACTTTTAATACAAAAAGGGCAACGTTGTTTAAAGTATATTTTTTGCTAATTTTTTTTAGTTTTGTCAGATCTTACTTACGAATTATAAAAGTGATAAAGATTGTTTGCTGGCGACAAACTGAGAAGCGAAATGATATTACGGAAGAGACTTGCTAATTGCATTTATAATTTAATTTGTTACACTAGATTACTTTTGCAAAATGATCCCCATCAGGTTCAAATAAGTGGGTTGAAGTTTTGAGTGACCATGTTTACAAGATCTTAATTAAGATTAATTCTAAGTAAAGACCATCCCGTCATCAAGTCAAATAATGCAATCTAACCTCGGAATTAGAAACTAATACAACGCATTCAAAAATCATTTATCAACTTTCTTTTGCTCTACCCTTTTTCGTTTGTTCTCCTGAGATGGCGCGATTCATTAATTCTTGTTTATTTACTTAGTTTAAGAAAATTGTTATAAATTCTGTTTATGTACGAATATTCAAATTTTAAATATATATTTATTTACTTGTTTGCTGCTTCATCATAGAAACATTGCTGAATTCAATATATTTAGTGTAATGACGAGTATGGTTATTCAGCATATAAGTAATTTTTCAACGTGTATTCTCGTAAGTATGAAAACGCTGCATATTTTATTTATTTTTTAAAAAATTTTATCCCCACTATCCTCTTTCATATAACAGCATATGTATTATCCGTATTTTAAACATAGTTGTCGATATATCGATCTACTTTAAATATAACTGTTAACATATGGATAAAGACGTATTGGTCGTATTTTAAAGATAATATTAAAACATTTGTTGTTGCTCAAAACTAAAGCAAATGCTTTAATACAAGAAAGTAACCCCTAAGATTTTCTAATTTGTTTCCATTCGTTACTGAACTGAAAATATAAAAATATATATTTTTGGTAGTTTAGTAGGATGGTTGTATTTTCCATATAATTTGTATAGGTCTATTCATCATAAATTCAAAATAATATAACGATGTTATTTCTATATCTCTAATGGGAATTAAAAATTACGCAATTTTTTATTTCGTCTATTTCTCGATCGACAGAAGGATGGGCTTTTGCTGAGTATACGTAATATAAGCTTACATAGTTTTCAATAATTTTGGTATTATATTTATTTTTAAATAGATTAACAATTTTTTTATCTAAACTGATTCACATACGCTTTTACATTAAACTCGTGCGTACTCCATCTTTATACTAGCATTTATTTTGCATTTCGTAAAATTCTCTGTGTACTCAAATATGTTTAATTTTGTTTTAAGCTTTGAACTTAAACGGTGCTATTTTGAAACTGACTATCCCGACTCGTGTACAGTTGTGCCAACAATATGCTCGGTCTACGATTTGAACAAAAAACGAATTAGCTATTGTCGGCAGGCTTGCAAGCGAGAGTTCCCGCAAGTTTTGTTAAAGAATCACACCTTAAGATGATATGTTTTGATACGTTTTTTGTACTGAATAACATTGTTTATATAAAACCCTTCCAGGTCCGTGAATCAATATAATTCCACTTTTATATTATTTATGTGCTATCTTTTTGTATAGATTGTACGTCATTGAATGCTACGGTATATAGCAAAGGCTTTGTATTATTTTAGTTAGTGTCTGGATTCGTCATATAAGGAAATAGTTCTTGCTCACGACTTCATCTGGGTTGGATTTCAAATATGTACGAAGATACTAATCAGTCAAAATTTCACTATAACTAGCTTTGAAATACAAGACTTACAGAAACATTGTACAAAGTAATCCTCTTTAATTTCAACCCTTGCCATTTGTAGTGTTAATCTCAGATTTTGTAATTATAAATTACAAAGTACATTTTACCTAAAATCGTAAAGAATACAATGTTTTTTGTTATTTTCAACCCCTTTAGGATAGAAACTCTTAGGTTTATTATTATATGAAAAGGTATTACCTCCTTTATTAGACGACAAGGTATTACCTTAAAATCTTTCCATATTATAGTTATTAAAAAACATTATTACCCATGCAATTAAGTTTAAGACATTCTTATTTATTAAGGGTCTCTTTATGAGTAAAAGTTTCCAATATCCCGTTCCACGATATTCGGTAGCTTTTTATAATTTAATCTCTTCGTCTTTCTAGCGGTTTTCCTATTTTTTTTCTTCAGCCATTCCAGATTTGAACCTATTTGGTCCATTAATTATTGTTATATTACTTCTGGAACTCAATATATAGGTTACGGTGTACGCCGCTGTTTTAATGTTACCGTGGAGCTTTAAAAGTTATCCGCCGCCCTTTATTTAGAAAAATCGTATTTTTATTATGATTGTTTTCGTACCACGAGGGGGCGTTTTTAAGTTCGCGGAATGGAGGATAAAGAGTGAGAATAAAAATACAAAATTATTTTTCTTTTTTAATATATTCACCTGCTAGCCTAATACATTTTTCAGATCTTTCAATTAGCTTATGTATACCTTCATAAAAAAATGTTTGGTCCTTGCCCGAAAAATAAGCTGAAACTGCTTCCTTCACTTCTTCATCGCTTGTAAACTTCTTTCCACGAAGTTCTTTTTTAAGGTTTAGGAACAAATAATAATCACTGGGACCCAGGTCAGGACTATAGGGTGGGTGTTCCAAAATATCGAAGCCCACCTTGTGCAGGGCGGCCAGCGCAACGCTGCTGGTGTGCACGAGGGCAATGTCGTGCAAAAGCAGGACTCTTAATCATTCGTCAAATCTTTCGTCAATTTTCCCCTTTTTTGTCTTTGATTACTTCTTTCAACCTCTCTAGAACTGACGCATAGTATTCTCCGGTTATGGAAACACCTTTATCTTTATAATCCGTCAACAGGATCCCTTCTGAATCCCAAAAGACTGTCGCCATGATTTTTCCAGCCGACTGTAACACCTTAAACTTCTTGGGTGGTTCTGTGCCTTTTTTATGCCACTGGAATGAGTCTTGTTTGAACTCAGGTTCATAATGATGAACCCAAGTTTCTTCTCCAGTAACAATTCAACTCAATAGTCCATCCTTGTCTTCACTACAGAGGTCCAAAAACGTGCGAGAACACTCCACTCTGTGGCGTTCTTTTTGAGGCGGTGTGAGCATTCTCGGCACCCATATTGCGCTGACTTTTGTCATGCCAAGATGATCATGGAGAATTTTAAAAATTATTGTATCCGATAATTCAACCATCTCTGCAAGCTGTTTCTTCTTTAGTCTGGCATCTTCCAATACTAATTTTTCAACTTTTTAAATAATTTCCGGAGTAGCCATTTCGATCGGCCGACTGGGGCGTAGGTCGTCTTCAAGTGAGTCTCTACCCTGTTTAAAGAGACTAAGCCACTTTTAAACTACGGTTTTACCCGGGCAAGAGTCCCCGTAAACGGATGCCATCTCTTTCAGTATGGTTTGAGTCGGCTTGCCTTGCTTGGTAAGGAACTTTATAATGGCGCGGTACTCGATTTTTTCCATAGTTCAGACTTTCTTCCAGATTGAGTTGTTTGTTCGACAATAGTTCAAAGACTAATGATCCGATTACGATAAAACTTCGTATTTATACTAATAATGAGTTACTAGCTATCATTATGTTAATCACCTTCTATGTATTCTTTCCGCTTTAATTTAAAATCTGGATTTATTCCTAGATATTTTGCTGTATTTATATAGGATATAACTCTACTGTTAATAAACAGAGGAAATGAATTTATTTGCAGTATTTTCGTGGATTTTGATATATGTTTGGTAGTTTTAACTATAACTTTGTGAACAACGAAGGTACAATATCCGGCGTTGTTCTTCTTGAGGTGTTCCACAGCGTAATATTTTCGACATTACGCTGGGGAATACCCTCAAGAATCTATTTCGGTTTTGTTTATTTGTTTGCTATAAAGTACTTTGAAGTAAATATTTATATAGTTCTTATTCTAAGCTTTCTTGCTATATTTTATCAGGAATATTGCTCTGTACATTGACTGTATATAATTTTTTTTTTAAATTATTAACTGGGACGTTTGAATTAATAATTTGTAACCATTTGTAAAATATGTATATTCGTGTTTAATAATAATGTTACAGACTTTTTTTGGTAATATAATGATACAAGAAACTTTCTCATTCTCAACTTAATCATTAGTTCATGTGGATGTAAACATGTGGACATATTTCTAAATCGATTGTTGAGGAAGAAGTTGCGGCTATGGAGTGTGCTGTTATCATTTATAATTAATTAATCAATTATTAAATACAATTACATTTACCTAGTGGGAATCAAGCATTTACATATCTACATTAATGCGAGAGTTTGAATGTCTTTCCAGATTCTGCGTTTTATATGTATGTTTTATGTATATACGTATCATCAATCATGGTCAAATCTCTCGTTGAAAAAAAAACGATTCTTCAACTGATTGATTCGATCGTCATAGAGTACGTTTTTATTCGCATTCCATTATAGATTCTATATTTACTTATGTATTTAAATACGCAAAAACATCTAGTTTTGTTCTTTGTAATGTTCTGTACGAAACTGAAAACAAGTACGAATAGAACGCGCAAAAAGTAAACATTTAAGGGTTTTCTTAAAACTATTGGCAAATTTCAATTTTATTTTTAAATTGCCTAGAAGAAATTCAATATTTTTTGACTTTGAAATACATATAGTATTTCAAAGTCGAAAAAATATTCGCGCGCAAATTTGACGATTTTCGGCCTCCTGAACAAGTACATTTCCGAAAAGGCTGTTATAGACCACATTCATACATTTTGCCAGATTATACAGAAGTCCGACGTGTAGAATCGGCCATAGCGGTCGATTATACTTCGCGAACTAGCGTTTGTGGACTACGAGAAAGTATTTGATTTCGTAGAAACCTTGCCTATACCTTAGTCTCTGTACCGATGCCGTATTGGCTGCCAGAACATTGAAGTGATGAAGTGTTTGTATAGTTACGATATCATTTCACTTCGACCACAAGATCAGATTACAAGACCAATCCAGCTGCAGCTTTATACAGCAAGATTGGTGTTGTTATCTTCCTGTCGTAATAGTATTAGACGTAATATATCTGAAACTCTTCACCGTAGCGTTGGTAGATGTCTTGCAGTTGCCGATCACTAGTTATACCTAGGACAAATTGTCCTTTAAGGTAAATCTAACTTCGTTTTTTGAACTCCGAACAAAAATACAGTTGGAAGGTTATCATACCCTCTCAGAAAAAATATGCATTGGTCAATTTAGCCTTATTTAAATTAATTTCTAAGTGATTGTATAAGATTTATAGAAAAATTAACGTAATGCGATCTTGAAAAATGCCAGGCCTGTTCGTGTATACCTTATAACTCAAAATTCATTAGAAAGAGGTTTTAAAATTCTGGTGAGAATGTATACATAATAGTTTTTTTCTATTTGCATTGCGATGCAGTGAGGTTTCTTGTAGATTGGTATTTTCCAATCCTCGAAAAGAAATAAAAGGATAAGCTTTGTTAGTACACCCATGCCAACTGTCCCTCTACTGTAGTCATTTTTTTCTCACTGTAACCATTTGACGTAGAAACCATAAATGATATATAGTGTAAGGCATGTCAACTCGTACATATTTCAATAGTCGAACAAAAATATTTACATGCGAATTATAGAGGCAAATAGCTTAATCGATTTTTTTTTCATTTTGGAGATCTTGGTAATTATTTTGGAGATGTTGGACATCATTTTGGAGATTACTTCTAGATTCTTGCTAAAAACGGTCGAGAATATCTATAGAAAGGGGTTGATTAAAGAACAAAATTCGGTTATGCAGTATTTGGAAACTTGTCTATATCTTCTAAAACAAAATACCCTAGATTTTGAAGACGAAAGTCTATAAGCAGTATGTTTTGCAAGTGATGACATTCAGAAGTGAAACGAGGGCGTTTACTATTGGTTTCGTAAAAAGGCACGAATGATCGTATATGAAAAGTATAATCTCTACGAAATATGATCCTTAATGAGGAGATCATATGAGAAGTAATTAGTGACATAGCTCTTACAGTTGGCAGACCGACTTGATAATATATAGTTCATATAGCGCACAAAACCTACAAACGTTGGTGAAGAAAATTCTCGAATGGAGACAGGGTAAAGGAAAACGTAGAGTGGAATGGCCACTCTGCGCCTTCCTTTGCCCTGCTAGATGGATAGGTGATCTGGTAAAGGTCACGGGACGCGGTTGGAAGTGAGAGGCATATAGACGCAATAATAGTACTTATTTAAAAAAAAAACTTAGTATTGTTTGGCAGCGAAAAATTAAAAACAGTCATTCTCCATTATTGTTCTTTTATGATCTGAGTCTTTTTGTAAAGACTCTAAATTTGGATCAGATATAAGTTTTGTAGGTTTACTAAAAAGATTAAATTTTAAAAACTGAAAAGCTTTTGTAAAAAAGAATTAATTGTAAACACTACATTATAAACAAAAACCAATATTTCGGTAAACAGACTGTGACTGTTAAATTAAAGTTGTTTAAACTTAAAACCTGAATTAATTGCGACTTTATTATATTTGAGAATGAGTCAAAAAATTATTTACTAAGAATATTTTTTTCTCGCTTCATTACATTCATAAAAGTTAAAGCGTAATTATTTGAAAGGTTATTGTGCACAAACATTGGAACATAAATATTTTTTCTGAATATTTAGAGTTCCCTACCTTAAAAGGGAAAACCGAAACCTTATAAGACGGCTAACGTGTCTGTACGTATGTCCATTACAACCGTTTTTCTCAGACTCGCTTGACGCAGAAACTTGAAATTTCTAAACTTCGAATTTGCACAGTAATAAATCATATTAACCTGCACACATCGCTAAGGCTCAAAAAATTAATTTCAAAATTTTAGACAGAACAAGCTAAGTTCTAGAATTTTTTTTTAAATTCCGTATATAGTGCGGGGTGTCATTTGAAAGGGCTAGTAATAAGGGTCTCAAAAATATTTTTTCACAGTTTTATGTGTTATACCTTCAGAGATATTCTGAAAAATATGTGAAAAAATATGTCCCATCCCTTGTTTCCGAAACTAATCTAAAATTATGAAAGAAATATGGATTATTAGAAGCCCATGAAAATGTTGTAGGAAAATTACAGCGATAATTCATAATTTTTTAAATGTCCCTCAAGTTTTTCCACCTGCGAAAGATATAGTAGGCAATACATTTACATTTTTCTATTTTAGAATCGATTTTCTCAGGAATCATGCCACATAGAAACTTGAAGGTTGGCATAGTATTATATCTATGCTAACTTAAATTGCATATTTAAAACTCTATTATAAAAAAATATGCAAAAATATAAAAATCCGCACCCTTATTTCCGAAAATACTGAATTAGAAATTAAGGATAAAACAGAAATTGTAAAGTCTGACTGGAAGATTATAGAAAACCTATAGCGATTATCCTAGAGCTTATAATTTTTTAAATGCACCGCATTTTTACGTACCACAATATGTGCCATATTTTTATGTTTGCGGAAGCACATAACACTCCAATATGGTTACGTTTCGTTTTACGTAAATTAATATTTGTGCATATTTCAATGGAAATAGTATTACGCTTAAATCTTTATAAGTGCCGAAATTTGTATGGAACCCGAAATGTGTACGAGTTTTATTTATGCTTGACAGATTATTTTGTTATGTGAACAATCGACAGATTGGAAAATCAATTCATAGTAACAATTAAGTAGGAAAATATTAGTTTCGCGGGTTGATCAGTGGAGAAGCTCTTGTTGCTAATTGATAAACAAACAAGAAATAAAAAGTAGCTGAAATTATATACAAACACAACATTTTGGAAATATATTTAAATTGTATTTCGAATATTAACATCTGTAGAGTTAAGGAATGAAGGTGAAATTTTGTAATGTATTTACCGAGCGTAATCATTGAGCATCAGAATTTGGATTTAGCAAGTCGATTATATATATATATATATATATATATATATATATATATATATATATATATATATATATATATATCATTTTGCTAAGATTATAATAAAAGTTGTGTGCTGTTAAAAGGTTGTTCGTCACAGTGGAGGTTAATATTGATATTATCGAGCTGAGAGAGATTGGCATTGCTAACCTCTTCAGTTCATATCGACGTTGTTGCTGAGATTACCTGATCTTTGCTGAGAATTACCAGCAGTATGTCAAAATAAACATGCGTGTCAAATAACTTAATAATTTGTTGTCTTGCTCTATTTATTTCATTATTGGGCGAGAGTTTTGAAAATAATAAGATTTATATATAAAGCCAAATTAAGTCCAATGAAAATAGTGAGAGAGGAATGAATTTTATGCTTTTCGAAAAAAAATTAAACTTTCTTAAGTTTTTTAGGGTTCCGCAGCTAAACTGTCAATACGAAGCTACGTCTTCGTTTATCTGTGTATGTCAAAGCTATTTTACTTGCAATTATGCGTAAGCTTTCGATGACAAAATGGAGCATAGATGGTCATATTTTGTACTAGACTATGATTATTAATAAATTGATTTATTAAATATACATGAAGTCACGAGCCCTAAAACAAAAAACATATACAGTTTCCAAGAATCCCCTTAAATAGTTTATTAGATAACATTACACATCGTTAAATGTTTGAATTGACTAAGTGTATAGGAAACCCACGTGGTGTTCTATTCGTACTATATATATTTTATATATATATATTTATGATTTTATTCGTACTTGACAGGTTTATTTACACATCTCTTATTTTCTCGTGACATTGATGGGTTCAAAAAAAATTTGTGCATTATAAAGTTTAGCAGTTTATTTATAAGAATTTTCTAATACGTATCTTACCATTATATGTATTAAATTAACAAGCACATATGTTACTGTATGATGGAGATGAATTATACTAACTGCAAAGGGTAAAACGAGGATAATAAACCGAGTCAGTAATTGATAGACTTATGTTATCTGGTTAATTAATCATATCTCAAATTGCATTCGTAGACTTGTTTGATCCAATGTTCAGACATTTTACTTTGCGAATAGAGGTTGTGACGTTATTATGAGTGTAGATTAATGAATTGAATTTTTTTTGACCTTATTTGCATGATTCATGTAATTAAAATTTGGCGTACGTCTTTTTGTGTGTATCTTGGAATGGTTGAAATGCGGACTTGCAAATATTACTGGAGCTAATATTAATGAATTGTTTTGGTTTGTGAGTAAACGTTGGAGCCGGTTTTTTATCAATATTATTTGGTTTTGAAATAGTTTAAAAAAATTTGCCCAGTTTTATTAAATTGTCATCTGTTTGGAAATAATTCGAGAAAGTATATTTGTCGTTTGAATATGCTCGATATAGCAATGAACATATTGATATAATTAAGAGGAACGGCCTAAAGATTAAATTAATTCTTCTCATGTAATTAGTTCTTAAATTACTTATTAGATAGTCCTTACTACATATTATTATATCCCACTATAATTTGGTTTCTTTAGTCATGTTATAGTTTATTTGATTTGGATGCGGTTATGGTTTAAGTTGATATTTGATGAATAAAGACCTCTTCAATTATTTTCCAGAATATAAGGTTTTTTTCTTTTCGACTGGTGACGTTTTGTTTTAATTTTTTTTTGATTTTACAACTTCCAGTCGACATAATAAAACAGTATGCCTTAATTTCGAATACAACCATCCATTTTTAAAGGAAATCTTAAAAATGAATCGTATTTTTGATTCTATACTCGTATATAGACCATTTTAAATGTGACTGTTTTAATCAGTAGATTAAAGCAGTCACATTTAAAATGGTCTATAAATAATTTTCACTAGTAATTCTGAAGTAATAACCAAACATAATTCATAGACAATGCTATGAATTATGCTTGAAGCAATGAGTCACGTTAATAGTCTAAGGGTGAAAAATATCCGCACTGCTGTGTCTTGACAAAGCAGACAATATTTCTGGAAAAATGATTTCTATTCTATAATATATTATACGATAAATAAACATATTTAGAAGTAATTTTTTACCAGAATTTTTCACATTTTCTTTATTTGCCCTGAAAAATCCAAGTTAACAAAAAATAATACAATACAAAATTTTAAAATAGAAACTTTTCGAAGACATTTAAGATTTGTACGAACCTTCGAATACATGTATAGAAAGAAGTAGAAAAATCAATACATAACTCATTTTTTTATAAAGAATTGTGTTTTTTATGAAGAAATTCCGGAATTTCGTAAATGCATGGTGTATTAAGATATAGATACTAATTAGAAAATAATGTAATAAAACAGTGAAATGGATATCAAACTTGTGCGTGTAAAGTACCGTGTGTATTTTTTCCAATATTGACAAATATATTAAAATAAAAAATTTGTTATCATAATTCTTAATTACTTTGATCGAACGATTTTTAAATTGAAAGAAAAGAGGAAATGCTTTTGCAGCTTTTTATTTCCATGTTGATATTCCATTTCTGGATAAAGCAATCTTAACCCAAACAATTTCTGTACTTTATTATCTGTTTGTTAGCAAATCTATCCTTGTACCATATTTTATAAATCTACGGCTATCGGTTTGAAAGTTATGACAACAGATATAAGATTGATTTTACAGTCCATAAAATTAATTTTAAACCTAGCATTATGGTTGGTACTTTGTCAATTATTATTAATTTAACATGTAATTAAACATACATACATAGACCTACAGACCGATATTAAAATACGTACTTAAATCTGTAACATCCCAACGCTTACCGCCAAAGATTCCATTCACCCTACGGCCGCAGCAGATCCGACGCAACACTATGACTGCTTTTTGAAAGTGCATCATGCATATGCAAAGGGATTTGGCGATGCCACCCGAAAGTGCAGTGTTTGTCGGCGCCGCGGGTTGAGTACCGTCAAAGTATCCGTCCTTAAGTACCTGCGTGCTTAGTGAATTTCTTTGAGCCCGGATTAGTTGGACTTAGCCGATGACCGTCTCGAGGGCGTTTCTTGTTGTGTCATGGATACTAATAATAATACACACATTTGAATAAGTTTCGAATTTGTGTTCACTTTCAATTATTCAGTTTTACGCTGGGTACAAAACAGTTTAGTTATTGAGAAACTCGAAACCAATACACTGGGAGCAAATATGAATTTATTAACTTAAAATTAAATTGAAATAAGACTTTTAGCCACTTTACAAAGTACAGATTTCGATTCTACGGCGAAGGTATGCTCATAAATATATTTGGAATTGGAAATTCAAAATACATTTACCACTCCAGTGTTCAATAGGAGTCCTGCTAAATTAAAAACAATATTTGTTACTGCTGTGTTAATATAACCCTGTGCATATAAACTATTTTCGAACCACGATACCAAATTGCATCTAGGAGTGCCTTGTATTTTTTAGTCTTTACGCATGCTTACATGTATGTTTTTTATTAATGTGTAATTTATTTAAAAAGAAAACTAATAAACTTATGGTTTATTATTCAAAAACGCAAAAAATACGAATTTCAGAATTCATAATAGCAAATATACTTTTGAGACATCAACACAGCACATACAACATAGAGGTTTATAAACTATTAGCCCTTATTGCTGGTTATTAGGCTGGGATACACCGTATCAGCCGCCTAAGTTATCTAGAATAAATAAAAGGCGCAAAATGGTGTGAAAATGAAAGTTGATGATTTTAGAAGTAGGTTAAAATAAAGCACTTTTGTGTGTCATTGACATTTGTATAGTTAAATAAAGTTTCTACTTTTTTCGGCGCTCAGCCTTAACACTGGCCCTTACAGGCCAGGTGAAATATGGAGGTCGTATTCCTTTTATAACTTTAATATTAATTAAGAAAATATTTTTTATAAAGTGTATAATAAAACCGGCCAAGTGTGAGTCTGCATTGCGCATCAGGGTTTCCGTGCCTCGGTTGAAGTGAAATTATTTATTTGTCAATAATATGGAATTCCTAGCGCATTAAATTCTTAATAAAAAAAATATAAATATATATATATATATATATATATATATATATATATATAAGCGAATATCTCAAAAACCTATTAATTCAATTGATATTTAAAGCCATCGTTATAAATTTCCTATAAGGTTTTTGGGCAGACTTCAACAAACTCTATTTTCCTCCATAATTTTAAGTTCAGTCATTTCTGAAATAAGGGGCGAAGGGATTTCTTTGCATATTTTCCAGTATATGGTATATAGTTTGAAGATATACTAGTAGAAATTATGAAAAAATATTTTTGAAACAACTTTTCAAACGATACATAAAGAATTTAAAAAAAATCAAATATTGAATTTGTCTTCTCCAAATGAGACGGCGGACATGTGTCATATAAGGGTACCGTTTTTCCTTTTAAGTTATGTAACCCCAGAAAGTTGTAAATGGTTTTCTTAGAAATATAATTTAAATATTCTCATATCGTCATTTCATAACGACAAATTTTCGCTCTTAAACATTTAAAAAAGATTAATGTGTCATATACATATTCAACCTAACCATTTGTGAAACCATTTGGAAGAAATTATTACATAACATAGAATTCCGCTATATTTTCCAAAAGTCTGTTACTCTAAAGAGAAAATAATAAAAAGGAGATGTTCTTCATATGTTTACATTTTACACTTTTCATAGATTTAATTATCTCCTCCAACTTACTGGTCTGAAAAATTGTCAAAAGTTTACATTTGTTAAACCTAGCAGCCTGGTTATCCTGACTGTTTCGTAAAGTCTTAATTTGGAACCGGAAAATGAATAAACGACATAAATAATCATTCTAAATTTTGATTTTAGCCACTTTTCTTCAATTTGTATAAAAGACTAATTTAATAACAAGGTAATTTTGTTTTTATTTAAATAAGGACATAGTTATTGTTCAATATTAATGTTTTTTTTAAGTAACCAATATAATTGAGTATTTAATATATGGATAGGAAACCAATAGAAATTTTGCAAATAAAAACATGGAATATGCTTTGTCTGTTATTTATTATTATATAGAAAAAGAAATAAATAAAATACGTAACCAATTAGAAATAAGGCATATCAGAAAGTCTGTCTACATTAAAACTAAAAATCTAGTAGTTTCAATACTAGTTTTCTTATCCGGTAATGTGTATCCACTTATGATTAGAATTCGTTGTTCATTAGTTCATCAATTATGACGATATTTTGGATACGCGTAGCAAAAATGCAAAGTTTATTGATTTTTTTTAATGAAACAATGTACAAAAAAATTATATATTTGAATAAAAAATAAAGATTTAAAAAATAAAATCATTTTATTATGAAAAATTGTTTAAAAAATAAATCGCAATGAATACCTACATTTTTTTATCTCTTATTGAAAATGATAATAATTATTTTCTTTCGAGTGATGTTTCGATTTTTCGGATTTGCTGATAAAAGCATAATTGTACGTGTTTAGTTGTCATTTAAAATTTAAAAAAAAAACGTTGAATTGAAACCCCTGTTCGTTTAAAACCCCGACACCTTTGAACACCTATAATCTCAATATAATTAAAGACACGTAACTATTTAGCTCAGATACAGCGGGCGAGGTGCGCAGTGCACACGCATCGATGCGTGGCCGGCTCACAATGAGCATTGTTCGCTCGCAAATTGATCACCTTGTGCGACGCCGGTGCGGCGCTTTAGGAGAGCAGGCGAAAGCTGCCGCTTAAGCTTTTTAAGCCGGCGAAAGCTCAATATTATCGGGCATAGCTTTCCGAAGTTCGCGCTTGAGCAGTTTCCATGTTTGCGCGCGTCGCGGTATCGGGAGCTTTGGTCGTGTCGATTGTCATTGTGCGAATGAATATGTTTTGTATCTTGTTTTAAAGATCGAGAATGACGGTCCAGATGCTTTTTTGTTACTTGAAAATTTTACGAATGAATCAAAATTAAGATATTATTTATAGAAGGATATCGATTTTTTTTGGATTCACCAAAGTTATAAGCTGAAGTTGAGAATAAAATCGTCTTACTTTCAGAACATTATCAGTTTACTACACATGTTCAGTTGATTCAATTATTAGACCAAATAGTTTCGAAAAAACTGAAAAGCATTAGTTTTCATTTAATTTTTATTCTCTAATATTAATAACATGCTAAATACTATTTTTTTCTTTGGGACATTAGAACTTTATTTCTGTCTTAGGATATGAATTAATTATGGCACGCACTAGTAAAAATGAAAACCGGTTGAAATAGAAGTTCTTTTTGATCTTCAGGACTACGTATTAAAAGCAAAAAAATACATTTAAAAATAACTAATACTGCGTGCTGTATAAAGTATAGCCCATAAATATTTGGAATAGAAAATATTTATGGTTCTTATATAAAGGAGGTTACTACAAGATTGGCCATAAATAATTTTTATTCTAAAAAAGTATTGAATATATTTGGTGTTAATTTTGTAGAAATTCATTATTCACAGTTAAATGAAACTACGTGATGTAGTATTATTTTTACTTTCTTTAAGTTCTTTACCTCGACCTAGTTTTCGTTGTATTACAACATCTTCAGGTGGGTTATTAGCTTACCTGAAGATGTAATATCTATTTGTAATATCGTGGTTGAAGATGTTGTAATATCGTGTCTATTAGCCCACCTGAAGATGTTGTAATACAACGAAACCTAGATCGTGGTAAAGAACTTAAATAAAGTGGAAATAATACTATATCACGTAGTTTCATTTAATTGTAAAAAAGTATTATAAATATTTCCATAAATATACGATATTTATGACGTTTCTGCAAAATATAAATATTTATCGTCCATCTTGTAATTTAATTTGTTATATGTAAAATGATATGTTCAATGAATATTTTTAAGCCAACGAGTATTTATTTGATAGATTTTTTTTAAAAATAGTGAATGATACAGGTCTATCGAAATGGAATTGGTGTCAAATCTGTGTTTCTTTTTCTCTCTCCCGTAGGTGTATACGCACAAACACAGATCAGTGCTACTTTTCACTCGGCACCGACCCTAAAAATCTCTAACAGAAAATTGTTTATGTTCGGAAACGATATTGTACCCCAAAAGTTGCAACTAAGTACTTGTACATATTTTTATTATTTTGTACTTACAGTGCGCTTCTTATTCGGTAGTTATTTCAAGTCTGTTAAATTTTTTCGCAAAAAGTTTTATTTTTCCAATCTTAACGCTTATGATGTATTATGCTTCAATATCGACAAAATCTTATTTATTGAAA
The DNA here is from genome assembly GCA_039881145.1 of Druceiella hillmani. NCBI lineage: Eukaryota > Metazoa > Arthropoda > Insecta > Lepidoptera > Hepialidae > Druceiella > Druceiella hillmani. The sequence goes on from JAYKKI010000029.1 coordinate 20,653,330, forward strand.
TCGGACCATATGTTTGGGGCGTTTAATGAATCTAATTCAAATTTATCTGTATATATACTTACATACATGTATCACATTCTCTCTTTTGGCGTCTCCGCCGTCTGTACTTCAAGCCTGTGCATACCTGAACTTATTAACTACCCGCCTACTAACATTCTAGTTACTGTATGCCTTTGTATATATTTATACATATATACTTATCTATCTACTAGTATTTCAGTTGCTATATGCCTTTTTATATACCTGAATATACTTACTTACCTATTTACTAATGTATAGTTATTTCATGTAATGTTTATACCTGTACTTACTTATCTACCTTAGTAGATATATTAACAGCTTAGTTACTTCATGCCTTTGTATGTACCTTGTGTAGGTAAATAGGTAAGTATATTTGTATCTATTTACTCGATTACTTTCTAGTTTTTGTTAACAAGTGAAACAATTTCAAACTCGATGAGATTACTCCTAATGAGTGAAGAATTCCTGTCACTACTTCTGGCTCCATCATTGCACCCTGATTTTGCTAAAAGGCAAATTCATGTTTTACTTAGCTATGTCCAAATTTTACATACTTTATTATTAAATTGTCATTAGACCTGTACCATGTAATCTTGACCACGACATTTGTACTGTTCATTGTTGCGGAACTCTATAGCATACTTTTAAGTTCTAGGTATTTATGAGACAATCGGTATCCCCTTTCATATACAGGGTTAATTCTTATTTATGTCACAATAAGTCAAAGGACCTGGAATTCGATGAGTTTATTTCTCATAACTGAGAGTACCTGCCATCACCTCCCGGCTCAATTACCCTACTCTGATTTTGCTAAAGATCAAATTTATGTCTCCCTTAGTCGCATTTTATTAGATACGTCTACAAGTATATCGTCTAAACACGATCGCGGCATCTGTGCTATTCAGTGGTGGGAAATTTTATGCGTATGTATTTCTTTGATTTTCTTGCGAAAATTTTTGCCACATTTTAATGAAACCATAATTTGCACGAACTTTACTTGAGGTCTACCCTTCCCAAAAAAAGAAAGAATCATGCAAATAAGTTGATAAGTGCGAGACATATGAGGTGATTTTTTTTAACTTGGCCCATAAAAAAAAGGAAATGAAATCTTATATTAAACTATTTTAAAAGACCTGCCGAATGAAATTTAACTTGATGGAATGCGAAAATAAACATTTCGTTCTATATTAGATGTGTGTAGAAGTGCATTAAACATATTATTTTGTTTCAATATATTACATATAATTATAAGTTCCGTGGGAAACCGCTGTTTTAAATAATATTCCACGCGATCCATGAAATTAAAAAAAATCGAATACTTTATTTACCTACTTTAAAATGTCCAAATAAACATTTTTGAGTGTTAACTATAAATACTGAAATATAAATATATGGGTTAATATACTTTATCACTATGCCAAATTTATTTTATTATATTAGATTTTACGTAGAACGTTTTTTGAAAAAAACAAATAGCGGTGACAGTCGGACGGTAAAACAAATGATTTTATAAGGCTAACCTAAAAACGAACGCCAGTATTTTCTTTACCTATTTGAACAAAACTTTTAAATTTTGCTAAATTAATGATTTAGAATAGAGGTAACTAATAACTTTTGAAGACAGATTTTTGATCCAAAAGTAATGTTTTAACTATTGTTCAAAAGTCAGTTTTTTAAGTTACAAAAAAGTTAATCTAAATGCAACTTCTAAGGTATCAGTGAAAGTTTTCGATTGAAGTTTTAATATATGCCCTGTACATACATATGTTAAGAATATTTATTTTATGAATATGCTTTAGAAAAAAAGTTAACTGTTAAAGTGTTAAGTGTTAAGTGTTAATGTGTGAAGTTAGATTTCGATACTTTAATATTATTATATTTGATATTAAATCAATGTTTGAGGAAAAATATGTTAGTTTTCATAGTTACCACTTGGCTTATTAACAGTAATAATTCAAAGGTTACATCTTTATTTCTTTCCTAAATGACCATTCAGGGAAAAGCCATTAATTCTAATCAACTAATTTTAATCTCCCAAGTTCTTTTGTTGGAGCTCGTTCAGTGGCATTTTGTGCGTAACATACGAGTACTATTCGTAATTACGAATTGTACGTGAAGGTGTATCATATAAAATGAAGTATATAATGAACAAACGGATACGTGGGCGGTTAGTGACCTTACCTATATATATATATATATATATATATATATGTATATATATATATATATATATATATATATATATATATATATATATATATTACAATTATGTTAATAATTATTCTTTTCGAAGTATAGAAGTATAGAAAAGAGTTAAACTGAACGCTTTTGTTCAAAAATAATTTAGATTTACAGATATCATTTCAATTTTACAGAATATCAATGTTTCTAAATAACCAATCTTGTACTCATGTTCACGGCAACATTTTTATATATATATTATATATATTATATCTTGCCGTGTGATACAAATCTATTTTGACTATTGACATGTGCAAAACAGGTAGCGAACGACTCGGTACGGACTCGACTACGATTGTAGATCGACTGAAAAAATGTTAGGTTTTCGTGATTAGGTTTACGTTCATACCGAAAGTATATGTCAGGTTTTCGTGATCAGGTTTACGTTCATACCGAAAGTATATGTTAGGTTTTCGTGATCAGATTTACGTTCATACCGAAAGTATATATTAGGTTTTCATGATGAGTGAGACAAGGGTAAAAATAAAGAAAAAATATGCTTTTAAGTTGTGCGTTTTTTTGTTGTGTGAACCAAAAAACTTCAAAATTTATAGACCTCTGCATTCGATATTAATTGATACCTCAAGCTGTGTCTGAGAAAAAGGGCTTTGGCAAATAGATGAAAGAACTGACGGACAACCAGGTCATTCTATGAGTATTCCGGTTTTACGTTTTGAGGGACGGACTTAAAAAGGAGTTAAAATACATTCAGTCTCGATAATGTAAGAAATAGGATGTGTCAACATGTTGGACAATATTGAATTAGTTTGAAATAAGAGAAAATCATGTTTCGTAATATCCCAATAAGCCAAAATTCATCTTCCTTATATGTAGTCAGTTTTGGTTCAGAGAGTGCTCAAGGTAGAGTGCTACGTAGTAGAGAACGGTAGTCGATCTACAGTTCTAGCCAAATTTCCTAGCGTTCGTTGCGTAAAGTTGATTGACAGAGAAAAACTTCTGTTTCATAATCTTTAAACCATCTTTATGATCGTGTACCGTAAGTGAATCAGATTATAAGAGAGAAAAAAAAATTAAAAGTACTGTAAGAAAATCATGTAGAATAAAAAATAAAGCATCTTTTAAAGTTCTACAGCCTGTTATAAGTTCTGGATACTACAGGAATATGCCTACAGCATTCCCTGTCTAAAACAACCTATTCTCTGATTTGTATAAGTTTTAGGAATCATTCGATATCGTTTAGCCATCTGGTTGCGATCTGATTTTCTTCTTGTCCTATCTGATTTATTAAAATAAGATTTGTATCTGAGTAATCTCTTGAACTTCTCCAGAAATCAACCTATTACAGTTTATTACTCCTGATGATTGGTAAAATAAGTAGTTATTTGTGCAAATGATATAATTTGAAGCTGAATCTAAATCTGCTGCGACTGTTATCGTTCGTTGCTCCAAATATTAATGATATCGTTTCAAATGTATTTAATTGATTTTCAGCGCTTTTGTTTATCTTTTCTTTTTTGTTTATTTTATAATTCACAAATCTCGTAAAATAAAGTTTAAATAACGGGCCTTATTTTTATCATTGTAACTCTGACGCTATGTGACGTTTTTAAATAAGTATAAAAACAATTACGTTGTAATATATAATAAAACAATTAATTGTGAAACAGTATCAGTTAAAACAAAATACGATAAGAGCATCTACTACACTCTTGTAAGTAAATATTCGATCTACACATGTGATTATTTATGAACTGAAATTATCTGAGCTCACATTATTACATTTATTTAATCATTTTAAAACTTTTATTGTTCCTTTGTAATTTGACTCTATATAACCCTACCTAAATGGGTACTATATGGCTACCGTATGCTCAAGAGTCTGTTAATTTACTCCCACTCTGGAATCAAAATGAATATATATATATATATATACATGTATATATATATATATATATATATATATATATATATATATATGTATATATATATATTAAGCCAATAATTATGCGCTGAATTTTTATACAAAGGTAGCAACATTTCTCTTTCCCAAAAATTTTATCGACCTTTATGATTTTTTACATAGTAATTTCTATTTCTAGGATGGTACGTTTTTATCTTTTTGGTATTAATTATAAAATTTAAAAATATTTTGTTCAATAATATTTTTTTTAAGAAAAAATTACTATAATCATGAAAATCAGTGTAAATTTAGACTCCAAAAAATATTTTACGGCTGAATTAAGTCAGTAACTCTCTATCTCTCTCTTTCAACTCAAGATTCACTATAGCACAATGCAAGCGAGACAACAATCTTTATTTGTTTTGAACAGCCACAATTCACTTTTCTCTTAAATACGTAAACGTAGAGTAGAACTTGCACTACAAGAATTCCTGTGCGTATGTAAGTTTATTACAATTTAATTTATTATATTAATGTTACAATTTTTATTATTTTTGTTTAAATGCCATTTTTCATTTTTCAGATTTTTGACACACGTGGATAATAAGTCCATAACATAGGTATGCATATCCGCTGTACTGCAAAAATTTTTATAGATTCAAATATTGCGAAAGAGACGTCACATCAAAAAATATTGCCAGGCATTTAATTTGCGTATTAAAACAGATCTCGATACCAAATGATAACCCACTTAAAGAGATCAGTAATTAGACAGAAATATCCTTATACATTGTTATTTTTTGTTAGGTTTACATATTAATTTAATTTCTATAACGTCTTCTTTTGAAACTGCCTCATAAAAAAGCAATAAATATAATGATTTGTAATTCGATACGAATGTATTTATTACATACTACAGCACAGTAACATGGTCATGTTCTAGAGTGGTTCGGGATAGAGGTATGGCGATGTTGGTTCTCACTGGAATTGATATATAAATTTATGCAACAGTTTGACAATGTAAATGGGTTAAGAAAATGAATTCCTTAATGTTAAATGTTTTGTGAAATTCGAAAAAACGGAAGTTTTTCAGTTAAGGGTAAAATAAGTGGCAAAGGAAAAAGGGATGTGACCATATTATCTTCTATATGAGTATCTTTAAAAGATTGCAGAACTTCTAGAATTAGATAGTTTATAAGACAGCACATATCTATTCGAGGATTCCATACAACGCACGATAACTCCGTCTTATTGAGAACTAAGTCTTATACAGAAGAACAATAGACGGTAACGAATCTGAAAGTACAGAAGCGGGATATTTTAGTGAAGTGCCGATAAAAGGCTAATTGGATATTGAATTTTAAACCAAGTTCTGTTATTACATGGATTCGGATGTAAGAAAGAAAGACTTAATACGCGAGGACGTAACGATATAATTATTATGGCTGACAGGAATGCTAATAAAACTATAAATCACCATTTAGCGTTTGTCCAGGTTAAGCTTTAACCCATCCGTTTTACACACTGTGACATACAGACGGACAGTCTAATATATATATAAATATATATAAATATTTATGAACTGCACGTGAACCTTTGAAAAATATAAATAAATTAAGTGTAAGATTGAAGGTTAAAGTAAACTTAATGTAATCTATTATGGTTATAAACTAAACCTTTTTTAAGTATGTGTGTTTCGTATTGAAATTTCCAATCACCATATCTTCTTTTCTAATGGGTTGATTTAAGTCATATAAAGCCTAGTTATTATACCAGGTACTGCAGAATCTCGTTAATTAAAATGTCATTAGGAATTGTCTTGGCGGTTCTTTTGCGATGCGCGAACAAATAAACGGACAAATATACTAGTATGCAAAAATTTCAACACTTTTATGTTATTATGTCTCCCTAAATCACATTTTCGTAAATATCTTCAATGTACAGATAGATCAATATTACAGATTTATTATATGTGGTAACTGATTTGTGTTATTGATTAAGTTTTCATTCGCTTTTCTATAACATTGATTTGAATAACTTACGGTTTTTATTTTTTTTAGTTATATTTCGTGTAGCATTGCTTTTTATTTGTTTTTGTTGTTATTGATTTAGTAGATTTATTAATTACAATACAATATGTAAATATGTTTATCAGAATCTAATTCCTAATTTAATTATATTTTATGTTGATATTATGTATTTTAGTTGTTGAATTTTTAATATATGCAGACAGCACGGTATTATCGAGTAACTAAGGTAAATACATACTTTGGGCAATGTTGAATCATATCTTCCATCATCTCAATACAATTTCAATACTTACCGTAGCGACTGATGATAAGAAATTAATCCACGGCATCCAGCGTTATAAAACTGGCTTCACTTTCCGTCCTCACGACGCAACCTCAATCCGTATAATGATTCATGGAGCCTTTTCAATTATTCAAATGAAATCGGAGCCCGTCGATAGTGGGCACTGACTTTGCCTTATTGAAAATATCGATATATTATTTTAATGCAATTAAGTTTAACAAGATAATATAATTCAGCTGTCAGTGGCGCGCATTATCAATCACCCCTCCCTCGACCGCCAAATCGACTCGTCTGGACACGTTTCATATGTCAAAATAGTATGGAGAAATGTGAGGGGCGATCTATTTGTTCTATTATAATTTATTTCATTTCTTTACTTGTAATTAATGTGAATAATTTTCAACGCTATTTTACGTAGGATAATACAGCCGTATGCATTATTTGAATCAATGACATATTCAAAATCAATGACCTTGAATTTATATTATCAAGAACTTATGTAGGGAAAAAGGTCATTTTTACTTAGATTAGTTGTTAAGTTATTGTAATATATTCAATATCTGCAATATTACTTGGGAATTTACTCATTGGCATTTTTAGGGCTACGCATCTTAAAAGGAAAAGGGGGACTGTTATTTTCACGGTCTATTTGTCCATCTGCCTGTCACAGCCCCTTTTCTTAAAAACTGACGTAAACATTTAGCATAATATAATATATTAACCTGCACATATCCCAACAACTAATAATATTTTATATAGAAAATTTAGGAGGTCAAATTAAATACTCGAAATATTTTTTTTATTTTATAAATATTATGGGTTACGGTTTAAAAAAGGCAAATGAAAAGTGCCTCCAAAGTATATTGTTCATAACTTTTGATAGTGGAGTTTCAGAGATACACTGAAAAATTGGGTTTATAGAAGTCTACTTAAAGGTTGTAGGAATGCTATAGCGATTATCCTAGATCTTATCATTTTTTAAATTTGCGCCATGTTGTCACGCCTGTGAAAGCTATATTAGGCAATATATTTACGTTCCGAAAAATCAATATTTTTAAGTAGTCTAATAAAAATACTATGTACCCTTAAATGTTTATAAGAGTCTAAATGTGCACAGAAACCTCTTACTGTTTTACTCGTGTTTATAGTTTACTTATATAGCTATAATGGTTAAAATGTATAGAGTGTATGAATATAACTCATTATCTGAATATTCTTATTAATTGCAAGTGGCTTTTATTTATTAATTGCAAGTCGAGGTGGCGCAAAATTATCTAATCTGTTTTTGTTTTAGTCACCCTAACTTTAAGTTTACTTCAACATGATTCCTTTCACGTGCATTATTCAAATTAAATTTGCAATTACTTTATACAAAAGATCACTTTTACTTTGTACATTACGTAACGTAAAAAATCATTTCTGGACTCGGTGATGCGCAAAAGTTACAATAGTACACTAGATCATTAATTTGCAACCAACCACGTTCGTGACTGCCCCTCGTCCACTATTCCCACAAACAAATATTTCTAAACAACAAACAAATGCAAAGTCATAATCGAAATGTCAAATTTGGCATTCGGCTACCGGGCGGGCGACCCCCCGCGAGTCGAGAAAAAATGGCATCGCGGCCAATACGCAGGTAGAATCTTATCTACTCATCGAGACTGTACTCAGCGCTCAGAATATGGAATAATGCTACAAAGTAAATTGTATAAAACACTTTATCTACGGATTTATTAAATTTGGTTTACAGCAATAATTGAGAACATGATATGATAAACATACTGCTGCATCTGGAATCATGACATTCCGTCAACAAAAAAGATGTTATTTTAGGGTAATGATTATGGCGGTTACGGAAGTCTCAAGCTTCTTTTAGCCTCCCTCTTCCAACCACACTCGCTCCTAAAATGAATATATACTTAAAATGAAAAACATAATTTCTTATAGCTTATATCTGTGCGATGATACTGCATGTTATCATGCAAGAATGAATATTATGATCACTGCAAAATGCATCATAAATCGAAGAAAACATTTTTACAATTTTTCATCTTTATCTTCGGTTATGGCTTTTTCTTTTTGAACGTTAATGAGGCTCCAGCCTAATTTGAAGAAAATCCAGCAAGTTATAGCTTATTTTCATTCTAATACTTACATTCTATAAAGATTTGCAGCAAAAATCACTATTTGGAAACTTCTCAAAACAGCAAAAAGTGAAAAACTTCTCAAAACTTATGTTGTAATTGTACATATACGGAGCTACTATGTCGTACACATTTTATTTTAATTATTATGTTTGCAAGTGTTATGTTTGAACGATTTATGTTCTCAATTAAATAATATATTAGATAATGATAACTCAGTCACAAAGGAAACTGTTGTGTCTTGTGAACCATCTTCTACAAGTGAAAACTGTGTTTAATTATTACAACAATGTGATCCGTCAGACGATACTTATTTGTCTGATGATGAGTTACATGATGGTGTAGATATACAATTGTCGAGTAATAAAGCTTCAAAAATAATAAAATATATGATTAATTCTATTAGATAGAAGTTTTTACTTACTGTTAATTATAAATTTAATTTATGCTTTTGGTAATCTTAAATTTGAAATCATTCACACGTTCATCGACTCCGTTAAATAATATCTCAATATAAATACATTCTTAAATTAGTCTAGTTCACAAGTTAAGTAATATGATAAAGAAAAACTGTTTTATACTTCCATAAAGTGGGTATTGTTTTTTACATTATTTTGTTTCATTATAATTAATGTAGTTATATAAAGGGAATGTAATGTTAGAAAGATTTTTGTACTCCGTTAAATACATCGATAATTTACTGACTGTAACCAGTTACAATTGTTCTTTAAACCTTTGTTTTGTTCTTATTATGAATGTGTTAATTTAATCCCATGGTTTCATTCGAGTGTGATTCACTGGCACGAGATTGTGTAAACTTTATCAGATATCGCCCTGCTATTTTTTTAAAATTTGTTTCCCCATTGATATGAAAGATAGGGAAATGAGACAGCATGTGTCACTTACTGTCTGAATATTATTCATGTGATAGTTGTTGATATATAAACAAATCGATTTTTTGTTGATATATAAACAAATAGATTTTTAATTTTACCATAATTCACTTGATTCCTCGCATGATGGAGTTGAAAACAAACCAAAAATTATAGGATCATTAAATGTTCAAATTTGAATTTCTGCATTCGAATAAAAATATATTTAGGTTACTGGAAAAAATATATCAACAACTATGTTTTTAACTAATCTGCTTCATAGTTAACCTTGTTGAATGATAATAATTACCAGATTGACCAATTTGAGACTATTAATCGACTGTTTTAGAAAATTACGTTGAATAAGCATATATTTTGAAGATTTTTCACACTTTTGTATACTATTTCGTATACAACGCCTTACTGAATAATAATAATATACAGAGGTATGTACTATTTATGTTCAATTTTCTCTTCGGTGTTCACTTTAGGCTAAAATGTTTTATTTTTACTTCTAAACAAAATTTCAAAAAAAGTTATAAAAAACCGCGTTAAGGTTATATAAAATTGAAAATTTTAGTAACACTAACATTTCATAGGTTTTCAAATTCGCCACGCCTACGAAATATATAATAGGCAATATAATGATTGAATTTTATAATTCAGTCGAATCTTTTCGTTCTGGATACAGTCGTGTCGTAGTACTGCAAGAGTTTCTCGAATACAATACACTTGAAAGACATCAAGTTTGTCAAAATCTGTCTTTAGCAACATACAGCTTTGAAATCCATAAAGAAGGACGAGTAAGAAAAGATGATGAGCAAGCGGCTGCTGAATGCTGCTGTTGCCGAACGAACCTTAGTGCATACCTAGTTATCAAACGCTACTTTCTTCTCTTATGCCAATGATCCGAGGTATTTAATTCGATTTTGGCAAACCCAAGAACAACACTTGGGTACAATCTGTCTATGTGTAGAGTTTATCCATGTACTAAATGCAGTACAAAAATAAGTTCTGCTCAATGTCTAGAGGCAAAGTTTCAATATCAAATCAATTCATCAGTTATTAAAAAGTTAACTAATAGATTGATAGACAAACGGATAAGTATATAAAAGAGAACCTGTTTTATCTTTTGTGACAAACATTTATTAAATGCAATTGCATACAAAAATATTTTCCGGTATTATACAGATCGATAGAAATAATCACTTGCACAAAAAAAGAAAAACAGAAGTTACTGTAACCTTACAGAAAAGCAGCGACACTTAAAAGACGTTAACCAACTACTCATTGCTTTTCTATTAACTCCATCCACTTGGCCGCCGACTCTGTTGAAACGGTTTTAAGACTTTCTATTTCTTCACAATGAGCATCTTATTACAAAACGCGAACGTATGTTTTGTTGTTACATTAATGCGTAGACGAGGAGGTACCAAGCAACGTGGCTTCTAAAGCAAGGGTTTAAGCGTGTAGCGAAGTGCAGTGTAGGAGCTATCTGTTGTTGAACGAAAGGGTTAAGTTGACCGTGAAATGGTTTAATTTTGAGAAAGGCTGTAGCTGTACTTAGGAGCATGGGAATTGTTTGGAGAGCTTGTTAGATTTTGAGCTGAGAGTGTGGAGGTTGTCAAATATTTAAATACACCCTAATCAGGAGATTTAATTTTTTTAACATTGTTTAAATCCTGGGTTGAATACTCTCGCTTGTACATCAGTTCTAGATTAATGAGCTGTAATATAGCTACATTACGAGTATTAGGTTAAATTTCAATTTACATCCTGTTAAAAATTTCACCCTATTTTGAAAAATTACAAGTACTCGTAAACTTCTTTTTCAATACATTTAATTTTATCTTATTCTCGTTCATATGTGATGTCAAACATGCGCTTCTGTTTACCAAATTTCTCACTTTGTTCTATGTTAAAACTCACTACAATCAATCTACAACTACGCCTTTTTGTTTTTTTCTACCTTTCATTATGAATATATGGAAACTTATCAAAATTTTTATTATTACTTTCGTGAGATTTAAAACTGAGCTCATTTTTACTTTCATGCTGTCTTTATTAAATTTTGCTACGTTTTTATATTTTCATAGCATTAAATTTACTTACATGCTTTTAAGTGATTTCCAATCAGATTTATTTTGTATTTCATTCTTGGCACAACCCTCTTGAAAAACGGGTTTTTGCAATAGGACATTTCATAATAAAGTATTTCAAAATAACACTTTGACCATCAAAGTGTTGTTATTGATATGCTTTCAGATATTTAAAGTAATAAATTTGGAAAGTAAAGGTCGTAGGTAAAAACGTCAAACCATTATTTTCCCAAATTATATTTGTTGACACACTTAGCAAAATGTAATTCTTTGATTAATGTCCGGTTTTTACAAAATTTTATTTCGGTGAAACTTTTTGGAAAATATGTCAGATTTGTCACCGCTACGAAAATTGAAGCCAAACTGAATATTCAAACTAAAAAGAAAATATACCTCTCAATGTTTACGTAAATTGTGGATGATCTATGTTTTCCTCATTTAAAATTAGCACATGGCTGAAAATTTCATTTGTACACCATTATATTCATTTAATTTGAAATTAAAACCGAATTTCTGAATATCCATTTACAGATATCCTTAAAATTTTGAAGGCCAGTAAACGACCGTCGTTATGAGGTTTTGAAAATCGGTTGGTAATTAAGTGTTAGATAAACCGAGGCCCAGGCAATACTGATTACATGAGTTTTTTTTTAAACTTAATTTTATGTAAAAGTGCCTTTATTTAATTGGTTAATTTTTTTATTGCATCAAGGATAGAATAAGAAATATTTGAATTTCCTCAATAACCAGTCAAGCTCTCCTGATAGTTACTGAGGCCTAATTAAATTATCTCTAGGGTCTTATTTCCACTATGTGTACGGGTTCGAATCTTTGGTAGTTCATAATACGAGATCGGATATAGAAAGAAGAGACAGTAAATTTGTCCATCACTAGATTTCACTGGAATACAATTTTCATCAATCACTAGAATTAAATTTTCACTTGAATACTGAATATTTTCACATTTGACATGTCTGTTAGCAAAATAAAGTTTGAATTTTGTTATTTTTAAATATTGTTTTATCTGCATTGATTTTTTATTTTATTTTTATTTTAGCGTGTAAAGTATCAAGTACTAACGAATAGCTATCGCATTATTCTCAATTTACATATTAGAAGATTTATATGCATTCAAAAAGCACATTTCATAATAAGCTGATGCACTGTTATGATTCTTATAAACTATTAGAACGCAAAAGTGCATTCACACGTGCAGGCATGCTGGCAAGTCCTTGCACATTACATGCATCGTTCGCGTACGCTCGAGGGTCTGCATTCCATAATTATTTAACGCTAGTTTTGATGCAATCACTTATTATAAAGTGTGGAAGTGACTTAATATGGTAACTTGACGTAATTCGCGATAGCTAATAGCGAAAGGCGGGGTAATGTGGTGAAGGAAATCTAGATTACTCGTAGGTGGAATGACTTGGACAGTACAGTGACGGTTAGATTTATGTACACCGTGTACGGAGATTGTTCTGAAAATTTTTAATCATTTGGAGAATTTTCAGATTTTTTGTCTACGATTGTGAACTGAACTCTACTGACATTTCATTTGCTGGTATGGTTTAGGATTTGTTTGCAACGGCTCATTATTTAGATAATAAATTAAACAGCACAATGCCATATTTCCTAGAGAATGTTAATTAATATTATATACCTATATACACCCGCAAATCACTAATAAATGTGTTGATGCCATTTTTAGGGTTTAGTACCTCGAAAGGAAAAAATGAGCACTTATAGCATCACTTAGTTGTTGGTCGGTCTGTCTGTCTGTCAATGCCCTTTATCTCTGGAACGCGTGGAGGTATCAAGTTAAAATTAACATCAAATACTTAGGTCTACGATCCTTGGAGCTGTAAAAGTATTGAAGCTTTTAGGTCAACGCTATTATGTAAAAATACTGCTATTTGTGTCGCATATTTTGACACTCGCAAATAAATTAAAGCCTATAGGGTACTTTCCTTCGACCTAGAATAATGAAAGTTAGCAACAAGCAAGACTTTACAGCTCAAGTAAAGGAAAAAATCCGAAAATGTCAATTTGCAGTAATGTCACATCTATACATATAATAAAATCGTGTGTGTACATTAAATATTTAAAAAAAAAAATTATATACGTGTACTTATGTTACCGAGACCGTGTTGTTTTTAGAATTGTTGTCTGTTTGTCTGTGCGTTTATGCACGTTAATCTCAGAAAAGATTTAGCCGATTTGAATGCGGTTTTCACTGATGTATTGTGGCAAGCTTCCCGTAACATTAGTATAGTTCCCGTAACATAGTGTTTGTTTCATTCGTATCAGTTCGAAAAAAACGGTATGTTAATTTAAATAATACGCGCTATTCTAGAAATGCGCTTCGGTCGATTTAGCTGAATTGTTTGTTAACTACTTGGAAGTTGATATGAGCACAAAAACTCATGCATGGTTTCGGAGATATAGACATGTCAATTTAAGTTGAACTCTCATCAATATTGTCGCCCATATTAAACAGGAACTAGCTTACTGATTCTTCGCGTGTTAGTCGGGCACGGCTGGCCTATATACTCGTAAAGCGCACCGTGAGCCACGCCGCGCCCTATACCATTGAATAATTCACAGCGAACGCACGTATTCGAAGACGCACGGAGCACCTTGGTAAAAGCTAGGCTCGGTAACGCAGAGTCTATCTGGCCACTCTCTTAAATTATCTACGGTATTTAGTAGTTGGAAAACAATTATAATTAAATAAATAAAATAATTTCATAAAATTTGTAAAGACTTTTCTGTACATATGTAAATATACCTTATTTGGTAACTTAGATTATTATAGTTAGACAAAAACTTTACATATAACTTTCGTTGGTTTTATTGTGTTTGACCAAAATCCTGTGTTTGTAATAATTACTTCATTCCTACGTAAGAGTAGCTGTAATAAGTAGGGCGTTATTAAGTTGGTAGGAGTTTTTAATTTTATCGTGTATTTGTAAATATATTATGTCTTTCTATTTTCGTATAATTTGAGTACATGTAGATGGACAAATACGTGACAACTTTACATTACAAGAAAATCTGATAAAACCAAAACTGAAGTCCACGCGAACGAAGTCGCGGACACCAGCTAGTAAAATAATATTTTTTTAAATATGCGCCTGTGAAAGATATAGTAGGCGATACATTTTCGTTCTACAAAAATAATATTTTGTAAATAGTTTAATAGGAAAATTATGTACTATTAAATATTTATAAAAGCCTAAATGTGTACGGAACCCTCGTAGTGCGAGTTCCACTCGTGCTTGACAGGTTTTTTACCAGTATACCTCCCACGCTGCAGTTCTCGCCACACTCATTTCGTTAATGTATGTCCTGCTGAAAAACTGCATAGCTCGATTTTAAATACCAGTAGCACCATCTATTGATACATATACCAAATAACATTATAGCGTTATAGATTTGTGTTATTACTCCGTGTCTAATAGTTAAGTCTTTTTGTTGCTGTACAAAAGCAATGTAAACGAATTTTTGAATAGGTTAATTTCCCGTATCTTCTGATTGAATGAACCGGTTGCGATGAATTTAAAACCAGATGTTACTTTAAATTGATTTCTATATTTTTCTAACAACTCCATCCCAATCAAGTCAGTACATAATACTTGCATATGCGAAAACTGACTAATAACAATTTCAATAATAGTCTTAATACTTCCTGTCATTTATCCTCCAAAATTTACTGTTATTTTACATGCACAAATTATATGTGTATGCTGTATGGATATATATATATATATATATATATATATATATATATATATATATATATATATATATATATTAAGTTTTCAACATTATGCGCACATACAATGCAGTGATATACATAGGATATAGGCCAACTTAAAATTTACAAAGTTAATGCGGGTTAACCTTTAATACCACATCTTTAGAATTAATTTATATACATAAACACAAACTCGAAAGAGGTGATTCCTAATAAGAAGCGTTAAGTAAAAATATTAAAAACATTAATAAATAATTTCTCTTCAAAATCATAACATTTTAAAACGGTTTCTAAATGTTTTTTTTTCAAAAACTCACAAAATTTCGAATAATCTTTAAATTGACTAAAATATTCTGGCTTAATGTAGTCCCACCATGGAACTGTTTTATTCTTCGCATTAAATATACTTACAGAATGATTTCGCAAAAAATCGATAAAAATATTAGGCGCAGAATGTTCTGTTGCCATTATGATTTAATACGATTACTTGCGCCATGTGGAAAATTAATGAAGTATTACAAAAATCTCGGGATTACAAAAATATTTTGCTGGTCCCGAAACTTTCTCCATATCAATTAAAATACCTTGCTTCCGGGATCTCGAAATTTGAATGCTCTAGCTCCACTCTAAATCTTTACATATATGTGCACAACAATTTGGGGAGCTCTACGCTTGCGGTCTTTACGCCGATAAAATAAGTAGCGAGATTCGGCCTATGAATAATTAAACTAATATAATAAAGAGGAAGGTTTTGTTTGTTTATTTGTTTGTATTTCAGGGTTACACGTAAAAACTACTAATCTGATTGATAATAACTAGCAATATGATAGCTTATAGCTTTTACATTATAATAGGCTATATATCATGAAGTATTCATTTGGGATATAGTTAATAATGTCAAGGTAGTCGGAGAAAAGGTGCTGATCAGACCGCTTTCGTGAGGAACGCTGGCAAAATTCTTACAGATACACTAATAATATTTGTTATAAAATTGTAGATTATAAAAAATCTAAAAAAGTCGCCAGTTATGTAAAACAATATAAGAATATACAAGTTTACCTTTTTCCGGAATGTAAAATTGCATGACTCTGATGGAGTTTATATTATTCTAACGTTACGTCAGTGAACCTCGAATATAACTGAGGCAAGGCATGTGTGTATTGAAATCTCAAATGTAGGGACCAGATAGTCTTATATTAAAGAGTGTTGATGTTGTTTATCTACCCTTAATGATTTTAAAGAAATCCAAGAAGTAAACTTGATTGGCGTTGAAAACATTGGAGTTTGAAATTAAAAGAAAACGAATATATCTTTACAAAGAGATAATTAACTCTCTATCTCTTATTATCCTGTAAATTCTGTTCAACTAGATAGCCGTGATATTTAGGCTCCATTTTCAAAACCTCCTGAATTCATGATAGTTCTATATCTGACGACATCCCTGGTGAATCATATTCAAAATTCCTGAAATCCTTATCAGAAAATCTACATTATAACACAGTCATAACTGAATATAATAACAATGTTCTGTAAGCGAAACAAAAATTAATCGTAATCTTTATATCACCAGACTTGAATGAATGTACGCCCTATATTGGGGAAATCCTAGGAAATTATAAAAATTCCCTGGAACTAATATTTTTCATTATACAAATTACCATGCCTGTATTACAACTGTCATTACAACATTCGTAAAATTATGAATAATCTCGATAACGCCAACTACATTATATATTTAAGTTAATTGATTATAATTTGACTTGTATTTCAAGTTTGCAACATAATTTCTCAACTTGTTCTAGGACAAGTTGCGAGTCACGACAGAAATGGGTGGAAATTTTTGAGTCATGGGACATATAGTTTTTTATGGTGTAATGAAGCAATTTCCCAATCCATCTTATTTTCTCTTCAGATTCACACAATAGTATTCAAGTAGCCTCGCTTTGGGATGAAGGTGAATAATTTCAAGACTCGTAGAAAATTTTAACCTATCTATGTCTTATAAATAAGAGGAACATTTTAATTTTTGATAAAATAACCATGTGATTATTTTTATCAAAGAAGCAAGGTATGCGTTTCTTGTAAGCAACTATCACCACGGTTTTTATAAATATTATATATATATATATATATATATATATATATATATATATATATATATATATATATATATATATATGCTAAATCATAATTCAGGGTTATGTAAATAACACAATTATAAATAAATGCAAAATTCAATTGCAAAAAAAAAATTGAAAATGTCATGAATTTATTAAATCCTCATTCCAGAAACCGTGTTGCTAACAGATATAACCTGTAGCTCGTTTCATAATATTCGAGCAACCAATAAAAATGTGAAATGTAGATGAATATACATACATGAAGATAAATAACATTTATATGATTCGAATATACATTCATGAAAGCATATTTATCTCAAAGGTAAGTTGCACCTATTTCAACTGAAATCAGGTCTCCAAAAGTTAATAAAGCTAAACTGGTTTTATCAACAAAAAAAAATGATTTTATTCAGCAGTCCATTTCGAAATCTAATCCAATTTCAAGCGCTATCAAAAATTATGTTATCGTTTGTCCAAAACGACTTATCTGTTAGAAATATCTCAGCTTGGGGTAGCCCAGCTCTTGCCGGGATAGAATAACGAACACACAATAAAAAATGGTCGCCCAATGCCGCTGCGAATGTCAGTCATTTTTGAAGCAGGGCTCGGAAAACTTTGGATTACGTTATTTAAAGAAAATTTTTACGATATATAACATGGTATTAATCGAGGTTAATTTGGTATTTATTATGGCAAATAGAAGACTTTTTCTTCGTTCTGGCTTTTTTCGTTACACAGGGTTATTTTTTTTATCTCGAGGTGCCATTTTATCTGCTGATGAGCGTTGGCATCAAAAGGATTAGTTTTATCATATCTCTTTGGACATTCGCCAACCAATATTGGGGTAGACCCCACTCCCCTTTTTTTAAGACTTTCTTTATGACATGACCCTCAGATCTTCGTATAACGCGATCGTTTCATCTTAACCTGGATTCTGAGTAATGCAAGAAAGTTATTTCCTTTTAATAATTGTTGGCTCTTGTAATCATAATTTTTATTTAATGTTTTAAACAACTTACTTCTGTCTACTTATTATTTAATTTTACATTTATTAATGTTTTAAGGTAACGCACTCCGATCAGATATTTTGAATTTGTCCAAAGGTCAATAATTCACTTTATATTTTTTATTCTTTGGGTTTATTTTATCATAATTTCTATAATTTGATATATTTTTTAAGTCAGTATATTTACTTTAAAAACGAAAATTAAGTCATGTTTTATAAAAAAAACACAAAGCACACTCAGCATTTCCAAATTCTTTAAACTTACTAAATAAATTGGTAATAGATGGGTTTTTATGAAATTCCCAAAAATTAGTTTTCAATTTCCTAGAGATAAATACGAAATTTTTCTAAATTTTTTTTAAAAATTATGTTAAATAATTGAAGATTATGTTCTTAATAACATTTTTTGCCTTAATTATCCGTATACAGCAACAATATAAAAGTTCTCAACACAATTATTACAAAATTTAAGGTACGTACATAATAGTATACGTACATAATTTGGGTTTGGTATTGGTTATTTTTTTTTCTAACAGAGTGTTGTTTGCAGGTTAAGTCTTTGTCAAAAAAAAAAAATAGATCCATCATTCATGTTTTCTTAAATTAATGTTTTAAACATAGTTTGATACCATTTAAAATGCCTCGACTCAATATCCCCAAATACATCCTTGCTAGCATCGCACATGGTTTGGATAATTGTTTTTTCTCAGTTACCGAATCAAATCGGGTAATACAGTTTAACACAGTATAACAGTATTGTAATAAAGGAATATCATAGAGTAATTAGAATCTTAAATTAACTTATCGGTTATAGTTTGAAACAGAAAATTTAATGTATTAATTTTTTACCAACGTCTCAAACTAATTAAGATAGTGTTATGAATAGTCAGTTATAACGCTCTACTAGTGGTAGATCTGACTAAACTAGTCTAAACCTTTGTTCCAAACAAAGTAGTGAATTGTTAAAAATAACAGAAACATAGTATATGTTCCCATACCAATATATTTTCCAATTATAAAAACATTCTACCAATCGTTTAAATAGTTAAATGTAAAGGTATTCATAAATAAACAAAAACGTAAACAAACTCTTCTCCTTATCGTGTATATTAACGTTTTCTTTCATATCATTGTTTGGGTCGTATTTAAATAATTATTTAATTCAGATTCGAAGTGGTGTTAAATGAAGAGGTACTAAGGTGACTCATTAATTTTCTGGGAAAATGGGGAATGTACCTAAATACAAATAAAATGAAATGAAATTTTTTAATTACTTTTGTGAAATGAAAAAAAAACGTTAAGAAATGAAAATGATGAGACAATTAAAGAGGGAAAGAGAGAGTTTTTTCACAGAGAGAGATCCAGCTTTGTTCATTTGCGTAAGGTTTGGATTTATACTTTGAGCAAAATTATGCAAACATTGCACTCGTATCCAGGAAGGCAGTAAAGGGGAAGGCCGGAAGTGGGACGAATCACATCAGAGTCTATGGGTTTGTATGTACGTACATACATACGTACGTACGTACGTGTATACGTATTGTGTACACTTTCAAAGCTTGCAAAATCTGAAGGAAGCAACCAATTGACTACGGACTTTTATAGTTTAGTGTACACAGTTGAATAAACAAGAAAACCCGCAAAAAAAACTCAAGAATAAAAACTCAGAAATCAGTTTGAATTTTGAGTCGTCACCTAAAAGTTTAAACTTACGCCCTGAATTTTTAAATCATGTATTTTTAATTTATTGTTAAATTTACTAAAATGATCTAAATAAAGTTTAATTAATAATGGAAATAAATGAATATAATGCAAATTTATTTTGATTTATAAATAAATGATAAAGTAATAATTTATAATTCCCTTAGAGAAATATATTTAAAATATATTTTAAAAAGCTTATAAGCACTATTTCTATCACGAATATTCACATTAAATAATTTTTTTTCTAATTTGGACTGCCATTCAATTTTAACTACTAAAAATATTATTTAAAACCACAGATATCATTTATATTTGTATGAATATAAAATACGTGTTGTGTATTTACAGATACCCCAAAAACTATCATGAACATGCTGTTAGTCACTATACGCATGTAAATATATGCGTAGCGAACAACTTTATCCTGTCGATTTTTGTTGCATCGTGCGCGCGCATCCTAATATTTCACTCTCATCATTTTTTTCAAAAAACTAAACCGAACAAACTGCAGGCTATTCCTATTAATCTATTACTGGTATCTATTGTCTTTGGTTATATTCGGAAAAGTAATTTTGGAGACAAAATATATTAAATAACTCTAGAGCATATTTTCTTAGCCAGATTTAATTAGGCTCGATGTTACTAAGAATTAGAAATGATTATGGCAAAGAAAATAGTTGTCTAGTTTTTCAGTACATACATAATCTGCATCCAAAAAGGACTGATTAGAGCTTTTACATCAAGAGGTTGGAATAATTTCTGTAATTAAATAATTTCGTGAAGAATAATTCAATATTCAGCATAATAATTTATTGATTTTATATTTTTCATTCATAATTTTTTTCCATTTACTTCAAATCAGAATTAATATCAATGGCCATTGTGACGTTGTGGTTTTTGCACCAATAATTGTTTGACAGCTAAAAATGTTACAATAGATGTTTGAAATGAGGTTTTAATATACTAGAAACATAGTAGAACTTCAAATCAGTATTTATTTGTTAGAAACAAAAATAAATAGTACTTTAAAAATTAATTTTATATTTGAGATTTTCAGTCTAACATTCACGTTGTTATTTTTTTAATCACCGAGTTAAAAGCTTGTAAATTTTCTCCACTTTTTTATTTCGTTCTAACATTAAGCTTTGCTTCTTACGATCGATGCATTTTATGTAATTTTATCTGCCTTTTGTCATAAACTATTTTGTCACAAAATAGCTGGTTGACGATCCCCTCACGATGATCCCTCATACTATAGCACGCATCTAAAAAAATAAATATTTAATAAATGGCGGATACGAGACGACAGGTTGTCCGAATGTCAGCAAGCGACGGCGGCCGCCTGACGCGACAACCGGGCCCATCTCTAGGCCTTTGATGTTTTCATTTGGGCATCGTATAACCAAGTTTGATATGCTTCAAATACCGAAAGAAAAATGGAGCATGTAGCGTGTTTAGCTATCAATGGTTGTATCAGTACCCTGACATAACCATATTTAAAGTAATATCCTAAATAATTCAAACAAGCTGATTTATTTTTACCTCGGTTTTGAATACTCGAAAGTCTGCTTTTTATTTTCATCAAAAATTATATAATAAGTCCTTATAAATTTAACCCCGAAAATAACCTCAAACAAAATCTCTTTTTATGAAAATGGTTTTAAAATTGACAAAGAAGTAATTAAATGTAGAGTTTAAAGTGAAGTGGAAAAAAAATTTAAAAAGTAGAGCTTATTATTGCAGATGGGAAAATTATATTCAAAAAAATAACTTCATCGAAATCTATTTTGAGAAAATATGTGATTTAAATCAGTTCCACTTTATTTCTTTTAATTGGTGAAACCCGTTCATGAACTATATTTCTTTACTCACTATTTTTTTATTCAGTCGTTCGAAATAAACATATAAAGTAGTATTATCTGGGATAGTGGAATTTTAAAAATACCACGAAAATTTCTAGCCCGCTAAATTAACCATTCAATGTAGTTAAATTGTTTTTGTTTCTATATTTGGGCATTATTTTTCGTCTGCTATTTTTAATGGCAATTCCTCCTTGCAATTCTTAGGTGAGGTAACAACAAACACATCATTAACCATGTTTTAAGAGACTTACAGAAAAGTCCTATTCTATATAATTGTGTCTCGTTCTAAGAAAGAAAAGTAACCAATTTCATTTTTCTTCTTTATGTGACCATATTAGTTAACAACATTTTTGTTTTTCTTTTAATTAAGCTTCTTCTTCTAATTGCTCCTTTTTTTAAGCCTTTTCGCCTTGATCTCGCCAAATCTCTATTTACCATTAATTTCACGCGATTTATCTTTTGTGTAAATTGCTCCAGTAATATTAATTGGGATTTTATACGTTAATCTATATACATGTTGAAATATTTAAATAAACATTAGTAAATGGGTAAAATTAGTGGTATTTTAACAAGACATTTTTACAAAAAAATTTAACCGTCTTTAAATAACCACCGAATAAAAAGTGCACTGAAAAGTCTAGAGTAATGAAAATACGAGTAGTCACTTCAATCTTTTGCGGTATTATATCGTTTCCTAATATATATATATATATATACATACATACATATATATATATATATATATATATATATATATTTAACGCTTCTCTCCGCTCTCGAATACATGAATACCTATACACACAGATTAGTGTTACATTCTACTAGTCTCATGGACTCCAATGAGAGGGTATCTGATTGAGACCCAAAATATTAATTTTAAAACGGAACATCCTCTAGCCTCCCGGTTTAAGGAGATAGTATCCTCAAAGCGACACGACTGTGGAGTTGGAATCCGAAGTATAGTGGCAGTCTCTGCTTGAGATACTCAATATTAATTTAAAAAAGCCGATCTTCAAATCTTAGTGGTGTAGGCAGGCAGCACTTCTGTTACATCAAAGCTAAGGAGTTAGCATCCATAGTTCAACGGCGGATTATCTGCTTGAAACCCAAAACACTATTTTAAAAACACCAGATTCTCATGCATTTATAATTATACTGTGTATTGATTGGAATAAATGTCATAAACGCGTATAATTAATGAAATAGTCAGAGATCAAAGCAGTAGAGATAAAATATCAGATGTATTATAAATATGCACATATAAAATTAATATTTCAGGTATTTAAGATATTTTATTTGGATTATTTACAATGTCTTCTAACCTTTGGATGTGTGATCTATCATCAGCATACAAATTAATACAAAATGACTAGCAACCTGGTCCGGTCCAATTTGTTCTTGATTTGCGCCACGTAATCCATTGAGTCCTTATTCATTTTCTGTTATTTTAATCTTGGAACTTTTGTTAGTTGATATTTAGGGCAAAATTTGAAAATAATGTGAACTTAACTATTTTTCTCATGAAATAGTTAATATTATTTAATTGTGAAGTCGTCTTCTACTAATGAGAACCGCGACGAAGGAGATTATGGAGTGAACAATTTTTCTACGATGTCTCCGAGTTTTTTTCAATTTTACAGGAAAATGGTTCAGTACAAAATTAAATCTTATAAAATTTTCTACAAGCAAGAATACTTTTCAAATATACGCAGTTTGCTGCACACGAATGAAAAATATATATTTATTATAAAGTTTACACTGGAGGACATATTTTTACATGTGCCATGTTTTAGAGCCAACCACAATCAATTAAGTAAGATAAATAATTAGAGCGGTAGACTGTTAGTGACTTGAGAACGATAATTAATAATACTTACAAAATAAAAACCAAAAAATAAATTAACATGAAACATACATAATTCATATAAAATTAAGTAAAACAAAAGCAAAATAGATTCACATTAGGATTTGGGACAGGATATTGAAGGGATTTCGATTTACCTATTATAATAGGTAACGAAACGGTAATATAATCGGTGTGTGTGTTATTTTGTTAGATGAATAATATTCCTTTGAATAATGATTTAAAATTTTCGAGGAATGCGCGATTTGAAAACGACGCATTGAATTTTTCTTAATTTGAATATTAAATTTTTTTTTAATATTATATTTTTTATATTTTAATATAATTATATTTTATTTTATTATATATTTTTTTAATGAATATTATATTTCAATATTATACTTATGTATAGAGATCATATCCGATATGATCTCTATACATAAGTATTGGAAAAAAATCAACATACAATTTCAGCATTCAATTTAATTTCTATAAGTTAGAAAAATAACTTTTTTTCTTTTTTTTCCCACTTACCTTATATTTTTATTCGCTTTCTGTGCCAAATATTGTGGTACAGCTTTTAATACGTACACGCAAACGTTTTTAATAATTATTCTGCGCTGTAGGCAGCAAAATGTATGAAAATTAATTTAGTAATATTAATAATTAGGTTTCCTAATTTCATAAACAGTCAGAAAAAATTAACAATTTCTTTTAAATCATGTAGAAAAGAGACTGAACAAACGAAAATATTATTGGAAAATGAGATGAAAGAATATAAATTATATTTACCGATTTAAATTTGTGACTTTAATAGTATTTTTTCGAACTCGTCAGTCAGAAAAATTAAACTGCAAATCAATAGTATTGGTAACGTATGTTTGCAGATGTACAGTTTCTGTGACGGACGAGCGGTGCCGCAAGGGCGCATCGTCTCAAACAATTATTCCGTCTAATTAGTCGGCGAGTTGTTGCAGATGGCGAGACGTGGGAGGCTGCTCGTAATTAAATATAACCATCGATTTACATTGCACCGGCTTGTCCACGCGGCGGGTAGCGGGTGGCCTGCCTCGAGTTGTGTAAACGAATTCGTCACTGATCACATATTAATAGGTTCATTCGGTATTGTACATCTATTCGTCTACATGAAGTTGCTAAACACGAAAAACACTTTTCTGAACTACTTATAGTCGAAAAACTTTTGAATAAATACTCAATATAACACTTAATATCTGACTATAATTAAAAAAAATGTTTTTTTCTGCGATCATAGTTTTTGCACTGAATCCAGATTCATTAAAGTTATTAAGTAATTAGAGTATTATTTATTTCTTTCAGTGGACTTTACTCCTGTAGATAAACCGTGCAAGAAATCACTTTGATGATTGCTACTTTTGTACCGTCAATGTGAAAGGTTAGAACAAATACAAAAAGCGATCTTGGATTTATCAAAACATAAAATCGCCTAAGCCACCAACGTTGCATAATGAAGATTTCCTTGTACCTATATTTACTGCTTTACCAAACAATGACTCTGATGATGACATAATATTACAATCTTAGAGCAAAAATGCCAGCGGAAGTGAATTTGAAGGGTGCAGTCCCAGAGTGCCATACAGGGTTTTTCTCAAAATAAGCTAAACGACTTGATTCGAGATTGGAATTTATCGAAGAAATCAGTTGAACTACTTGCGTCAAGACTTAAAGAAAAACATTGTCTTTAGTTTGGCGTCTCAATAACATCTTATCGGACTAGAAACGACATATTCTTCCATACTTCACTGAGGAGAATAATATTTTATATTGGAAGAATATTCCTGGAATTTCAATTTAATGAGCCTTCAAGTATATTGCCCAGAAAATTGGCGACTCTTCATAGACAACTTAATAAGAAGTTTGAAATTTTTGTTACTGCATAATGGAAACAAATTAGCTTTCGTCCCCATAGCTCATTCGACAAAACTTAAGGAAGAATATCAAATTTATTTTAGGGAAAATTTCATTTCTTCAACATCAGTAGTCAGAGTGTGTAGACTTAAAAATGGTAATGTTTAAAGTTTTTTTTTAAAGTTTTATTGAGTCAGGAAAGTAAAAACCCATTTTTCTTTGTCTGTGGGACAGTCGTGCAAAAAAATGAACACTGTAGTAGGAAAATCTGGCCGTCTAGAATTGATATGACCATGGGAAAAGCTAATATCCTTCATGAATCATTAATAAGTTGAGAGAAAATCATTTTACCATCACTCCATATTAAGCTTGGGCTCATAAAATAGTTTGTAAAAGCTTTAGATAAGAATGGTGATTGTTTTGAAAGTATATTAGTCAATTGATTCCTGGCTTCAGTATGGAAAAAATAAAAGCAGGCATCTTTAATGGACTACAAATTCGCAGTCTTATAAACAACAATTATTTCATAAATCACATGACTAAGGTTGAATCAGAAAGCTTTATATCACTAGTCAAAAACTTTTCGGGGATTCACAAAGCAGTAAATTATACCAAAATAGTAAATTTTAATAAACTAAGAGCTAATTTGAGCATAAAATACTATTACTCGCATAGTTGTTTGGAGAGATTTCCTGACAATCTGGGTGATTACAGTGAAGAACTGGGAGAAGAAGAACTGGGGTTCCACCAAGATATTAAGACAATGGAGGAAATATATCAAGACCGGTGGGATCGCCATATAATGGCAGACTACTAATGCTGGACCATACGAAGGGACTGTTCTAATAAAAAAATATAGTAGCCAATCATATACAAAATGTTTTTTTAATTCATTTCTATTAATTCTTATCAATATTTTAATTAACATTATAATAATTTATAACATCGTTTCTATTCTTCTATTTATAAAGAAATTAATTGAATGTTAGTCTGTGTGTGTTTAAGAATGTAAATATTTGGAAAACTGATATTAATCATTTACATCCGTGGAAAAATTTACCAAAATGGAAAAAAAAATATTAGATATATGTTTTTCAATTCTTCTAAATTTTTTCACGCCACCCATTTCAAACAAAAGGAACCAAGGTGGTCCCGGAACGAGTGTCCGACATGTGACACTGACACACAAACCTAGAATGTCCCGTGACAACCCCGCCCTTATCGATTGTAATTTGTTCCCTGGCCCGACACTAATATCGTGCAGCGCTCTTCGCTCACGCCTGTCATATCTTATCGCTCTCCGCATCGAAGTTTGTGGTAATTGTTATTGTTTCTTAATTATAATAAGTTGACAATACGGCTGGAAATTATTGAAGATAATTGGCCGAAGGATATGAAACGGAAAAGGTCGTCTGGTTTTAAAATGAAATTACAATAATAAAATTGTTTTATTAATATTATAAAATTATAAAAGACTAACAAGATACGACATTGACACTTCAAAGATCACTTTATGTGGAAGACCCAATAACCTGGGTATACAATGAGTCACTTTTCGTTTTGAAGGTTCAATAAAAGTCCCTTTAAAATGGATATATAAATCTGTAACATAGTTCTGTCCGTCTGTTATAACCTCATGATTTTCGAAGTTTTAGACCTACGCTAATGTTATTTTGCAAGTAGAAGCTTTATATTAAGATCGTTATTAACATATAAATAATACGTTGTGCAACATTTTGTTGGAAAAACTTACTCTTTACTAGTTTCCATCGTATTTTTTTTACATTACCAGCAATGGAAGTGAATTATATTAGAATTCCCAACTTTAGCACTATACAAAACTAGTCAACCATCTAATCGCTGTTGAACCAGGTGTGGTTTCTTTGTGATGAATAAGAATAAACTTCTTGGATTGTCTCATCGTTATGCATCGTGGTGTAGTTGAATTTGTTAATTGTATTGTTATCTGCATTGAAAAGTAACGGTGTATAATAATAATATTTATATAACTGTATATAAATAAATATGTATTTAAATGTGATGCAAATTTATATTAAAATTCAATTAATAAACAAGAAGCAATTGGCTGACAATGAATATTTGAATTGTACTAACATAAAGACTGTGAGAATAAGAAATAAGCAAAAACATAATAACAATAAGAAATAGTATGGAATTTAATTTTATTTCGTATACTAACTTAGTGTCTGTGGCTTTGCTTGTCTGCACATCTTTATTATCCAGTTATTAGCGACAATTTCTTAGACTTCCTGCTGTGGATGATTGCCCATGCCATAGTGGTAAGTAAGCTGATTTTTTTTTAAATTTTTTAATTTGTTTTAATTTTCATTAATGTATATGTAAAATAAAAGAAACGTATATCAATTTTTTCCTTGCGTATCATGATTAGTCTCAAACTGACAGTGTAACGACGCTGTGACGCACTGAGAGAGAGACGAGCGACGAAATTATAAGGGTTCAATGTGCAAATGTTTGTTTGCACTCGACTGCGGAGATGACGTAAACATTATGTGAGATGCATAATTTCCACCTCCGCATTAAGAGGGCAAGTAGGTGTTTGACAAGTCTCGTTTTAGCAATGTCCATTATATCCACAATAAGCCTGAACTTGTGAAATGGCAAATCACAGTTTGTTAACTCCTGAAATGAGTAGTAGAAAATCATTAAACCCAATTTCAAATCGATATATTCTTACACGAATTTCAGGTCCACACGAAGCGATTGATGGTGCAATAAAAAATATTATCCATCCACAAGACGTTACGTACCGTTACTTCAACTTTTTGGTTCTAACCAATTTCCTCTTACGCGTATTATATTTTGCATTTTAAGAAAAAAGATACTCCCAAAAATTTATTTGTTTGGCTTATTACCGCATTCCAGTTGATGCTTCTTACATGAACAAGTTTCTGTAGAGTAATTTGAAATACAGCTTCCTCATTATTCTCCGCGACTTATGCTTAAATAAATACTTGCCCATAATTACCGGAATTTTAACTAAGGCGAAAACTTATTTAGAATTAAATATATTTGTGATATGAATGCAATTTTACCTTGCTTGAGTCACTATCAATTTTGTTTCAAATTGACACACCATCGAGTTATCGACTATTACAAAAATCGTTTATTTCCATGGTCCGATAATAATTTATAAGATAATTGGTGATGTCATTTTGCTACAAAACTGTATTATTAGGTGCCCATAGATTCTTTCGATATATAGCAGCTTTATTTTTTAATTAAAATAACTCGTCTTTGGAACTCCTTTATCTCTTTGCGACGCATAATATCGAATTAGCCTATCTGTAACTTTATTAAATAACAATCTTGCTTGCGCGGCAGATCACTTTCTTTAGTGTGACTCGGTTTAATAGTTGGATAGAGAATTCTTGAGCGAATGTTAAAGAATATATATATATATATATATATATATATATATATATATATACATATATATGTATATGTATCAGCAAAATTGTATGTAATGTAGTTACTTTTTAAGTAGTTGGGACGAAAATTTATTTTATAATTGTAAGAGACAGCCGCACCGATCGCTCCATATTATGACAATAGGCTAGTTTCCACTAAGAATAAATCGGATGGGTTGTAGTTTCTAATGATTAATCATGATGTGGAAATACTAAAAAAAATTATTTATTGTTAAAAGTAAAAGTTATTTTTATTTTTATAAAATAAATTTGGCAAAATTACGAATTCAGTCATGTGATAGTTAACACTAATCAGAAAGTGTTATATCACACCTCACAAACACCATTGTTGTTGTTGACATTTTTTTATACAGAACAGGTTATTTGATTAATTTTTCGTTTTTTACAGTTTTTGTCAAGTTGATACAGTTGTCCTCAATTACACCTTAAAAGGCAGTGCACAATTTGCATTGGGATCACAATTTGCAATTTGCATTTGGCATGCACAATTTGCATTGGACTCAGGTTTTAGCCAAGCAAACAATAGCAATTAGTCTAAAAGTGAGGCTTGTTAAATACTTCGCGTCAAACAGTAACTTCTGTTGATCAGAATTTCGGAATGTTAAAACTTCAATGCAAGTACACACAAGAGTAATATATGTATTGTAAGCTGAAACAGTTTTATTTCAGTTTCGTAGTTAGTAAGCGTTTGTTTTTACGCACGTATTATTAGGTAATTGATACTCTTTTTGACATTAGATTTGCGAAGTAAAAACAACGTAACCTCAACATACATACGTTATTATTTTATCAATAAACTTGTAAAAATAGTGATTGGAAAATTCATCAGTATTTCTTTAGATTTAGAAATAAATTGTGTGAGTCATATTAATTTGTTCGTTTAAAATCAACTTTACTTAGCTTAAGCTTCGATGTTTTTCTTATTTTTTTCGATGTTTAACACAATCCCAAGTCATTGTTTAAGACAGGACCACTATCACAATAATTTTGTAGTGAATACACGTTTTATCGAATAGGTAGTTAAACTGCAAATAAATACATAAAAATGATCTTTACAAAAATATATTCCTGAATCTGTAGATAAACTACGAGCTCATTGCAAATTTTAGCCACTTTTTCCGTATTTGTTTATTGTTTGGAACATATATAAATAATTTATATGGCTGATTTTACACATATAAATAATTTCTATGGCTGATTTTACACAGTACTCGTAAAAAGACGAATTCATTTTTAATTAAACAAAATAAGCAACTGTTATACATAGCCACGATTGTTTTGATTTATTTCATGAGTAGTTATGTTATTAAAGACGCCATGACAGCCTTGAGCGTTTTCGAAGTATATTTAAATTGATTTTTTAAAACGCGAAATACATATAGTAAATGTTTGACGTTTGGAAAAATATAATGTTTTTAGGTTATATAGTTATTAAGGTGAAATATTAACCATTTTCCCAAATTTAGTGAACTAGCCTATTCAACTCAACGATGTTACGTGTGCCATAGATTAATAGCTA
The DNA here is from genome assembly GCA_039881145.1 of Druceiella hillmani. Classification (NCBI taxonomy): domain Eukaryota; kingdom Metazoa; phylum Arthropoda; class Insecta; order Lepidoptera; family Hepialidae; genus Druceiella; species Druceiella hillmani. The sequence continues at coordinate 20,684,052 of JAYKKI010000029.1, forward strand.
CAACACAGCAATGTGTTACCTATAAAATCTGGTAGGTCCGATTTCTGTTAAAGACTCGTAAGTCTATTTTTCCAAAAGTTATTCCAGCATATATTTAAATAAATTAATTAGACTTGGTATTAAAATTTAATAATTACCGAATAAAATTACTGCTATATGATTATTTAAAATATCTCTTTTTTACTCTCCTACATAATTTAATGAAATTGAAACATATCTGGGATTATTTATCAGTCACGTCGGTATATCTAAGAGAACAAAAATATAAATTTAATTTCATTTATTTTGAGTGGAGAGAGAGTGAACAGAAAGTAATACGAATAACTGGTGTACCGATATAAACAACCAACAAATAATAATACAAATAAAGATACTATATCTTTATTATTTGGTTTGGAATAAAAATAGTTAAGGGCCGAAATTGGGGAGAACGTTGATCGTACCGTCGTTTAAAGTCAAATTATTCTACACTTCTCTTTTACCTTTTAGCGACTTGACAACAATTGAACAACTTTGTTTTTTGTTCATGGTTTGTGAAAATGGTTTTTTTTTCTCAAAAATGTGTTTGTATGTACTTCATGTCCCGATTTTCAAATTATTTAGTATACACACACACACTTTTTTGCTATGAACGTTTTGAGATTTATAATTTAATTTTTTTACTTTTTCAAGATATTGTCCGTCACTGTTTATATATTCAGTGCAATGAGTTACAAAATTGTTGTCCACATTTCTTGTGGGATTTCTGGACATATCTTGTCCCAAACTCGAATTAGTTCATCGCCGTTAAAAATCATCGTTCTTCCAGTTTATCCTTGGTCACAGGGAATAAAGTAAATAAAACAGTCACAAAGTGTTAGATCGGGGTTATGTGGAGGGTGTCTAAGAAAATTGATACGATTTTCCCTTAAAAAGTTCTATATAAGATCTGTCCTATAGACTAGTGCATCATCGTGATGCAGTCATTAAATGTGGAGACTTGATTTTGGTCAAAGATTTTTAAGCTCTGTATTACTTTGCTTGTATAGTCTTCTGTTTTTTTTAACAAACTTAAATTTCCAGATACAAGCCTATGTTTAAGCCCCGCGTGAAATTTTGTGAAATTTTTGCACGAAAATCAAACCGCATTAATTCTGCTATCTCGTAGACTAAAATTGAAAAAAAAACTATTAGGTACTCATTTGTAGCAGCTGCTAATTATGTGCAGTTTAACTGACTCTACGGTTAATAGTTTGTGATTACTTATAAGAGCATATCTAAAAACTTTCGTAGCAACCTACACATAAGAGTATACAACAGCATAGTTATATGGAACCGGAATTGAATGTGCAACCGCCCTATATCATTCTTGGCCACTATCCCACGCCGCTGTGCAGCTGCCACCAATTATTTACGATTCGCGGCCGCGAACACAGCCTCCATATGGAGCACATCTAACATAACTTCCTTGATTCATTTCTTGGTTAGTGAATGTAGTGAACTTCTTTGTGGAAATACGATGTGCTGTAAATTATAACTAAATATAACTACATAAATATGACAGTTGAAAATTTGCAGATTTTAGTAATGATAAAAACACAAATTTTATGATATTTCAAATAGACAGCGACTACATATTTAAGAAAAAAAACTATGCATATATTAAATATCTGACATAAATAAATCACAAGTTGACCACGTTTGAGTCACGTTAGGGTACTTATTCAGTTGAATAACTCAGGTGGTTCTGTTATAATTCGATTTAATTGCAGATATTTATTAGGTACGGATAACGAAAGTTTTCCTAACAATCCTTTTTAATAAGTAAAGAATAAATCTCACTAGGAAAATATTTTTCCTGAGTTGCAAGAAAATCAAATCTAGTGTTTGGAGGAATCGATAGAAAAAGGAAGTAACTACTACGTACTCGCAATGCAAATGAACTGTTTTTTGATACGTATAATCGTGATCGCAAAGGAACTGTATTTTGACACATATAATCGTAACAACATAGGAGCTGTTTTATGACATGTGTAATCGTAACTACAAAGGAACTGTTTTTTTATATGTATAATCATAATGACGGAGAACTATTTTGTGACGCGCTAATCGTAACGACTCTATTTTTTACGTGGCTGTTATTAATTGAACTTCGAAGCTATTTATACTTTATACTGTTGGCATTACTGACCATTACTTACGCTGACTGTAAACAGTATAAAATGAATCGTGAACTAAAGATATGTATTGAAAATTCTTGTATTATGTAAAATAATCCAAGTTTAATTACCAATTGTGAACAATTCGCAACCGATGCTAAGAAGATTTGAATGGTGGAAGAAAAGAAAGCTTCTTCCGAATTGTAATTATATATCGCGTAATATTTTCTCGATTATTAAATTATTTTTTTATCAACGAGACAATATTCGAACTAAATATATTAAAGTTACTTGACGAGTACAGTATCTCCGTATGTCCGATCTCTTTAAATATCTTCACAATATATACATATACACTCTCGTATCCCCACTTCGCATACAAGCGTACGTATACAATTACATGTATATACGTAGATACGAGTTTCGGTACCGGAGTGAGATTTGACAAGTGATAAGGAGCGTGATAGCGACGCGAGTGATGGATGAGCCCGTCGCGACCCACCGCCGCGCCGCGCCGTATTGTTTCAATCGAAATTAGTTTTTATTAAACACTCTGTCGTGTGTTTATGATAGCCTGGTACCTACGCGTGTTTGCAGTCGCCCGATACTGTTATTTTGGTTCGGTACCGCTACGAGGAGTTGTTAAAGTGCGGCGAGACACGCCAGAAAAGTGTGCTCATTAAAACTTGCCGTGGCATTCTTATGTGTTGGGTCGTTGTGTATATATTGTAATTATTTATTTCATTACTAATACAAACTTTTAGTTAATAGAAAGAAATACTGCTTAAAACACGTCGTTCTGTACATTAGATAAATAAATTGCGTAATGTAACTGCCAACTGGTATACTTGACTATCAATTTTCCGATAAGCGTGCCACTGGCATATTTGAAAATGTCGCTTGCACAATCTAGCGTGTTTCTAACATATCATCCAGTATTTCATTGTTTGTGTAGGGTGTACTTTCTTTGCCATATAAATATACTTTTGCTAGGTGTAATCCATATTGTCTTTAGTTGTATCTAAGTTATTTCATCTTATTTACTTTCCATTTTTTTCAATTAGCTACTGTGTCCAATGACGTATAACCCAATAGACACATATAAAACCAACAACAAAATAACAACACAAGTAGCACTATTCTCGTGCTGTAGTGAAACACATAGGGTTCAAACAAGCACATATATAAAAGAGATATTCGCAGTGAAGGTGAGACAACAGACATGTCATTGTCACTCTAAACCTGGTTCTCAAAATAGATATTTCATGTTTTGAGAACCAGGTTTAGAGTGATAATGACATATCTGCATAATATTAGGTTGACAATTTACCTCAGTTACCAACGATTTTTGCCTTTTTAGAGTTCTGTACCTCAAAAGGAATATGTGAACCCTTATAAGATTATTCACGTGCCTGTCTATCTGTCGCATTCGTTTTTCTCAGAAACTGCTTTACCTAGAAACTAGAAATTTGACATAGAAATAAAACATGTTAACCCGCATATAATCCAATAACCGTTAACACTCCTAAACCTTAATATGCAAATTATAGAGAAGGGGTTATAGGGAAGGGAAAAGTGTGGGGTACGGTTTGAAATGGCGATGTTACCCTCTTATTTTAATAAATAATTAACCTAAAATTATGAAGTAATAGGGTTTTTAGAAGAAAATTTAATAATTAACATAATGGAAACTTTCCTATTTTTTTAGAAAATTATAATGATTAACTTCGACCTACATAGTCTTATAATTTTTTAAATATGCACTATATTTTAACGCCTCTGAATAAAATAGTGGACAATATATTTACGCGGTGAAAAATTAATATTTATATATATATATATATATATATATATATATATATATATATATATATATATATATAGTTTAATAGAAATATTTAAAACTGCATAAATGTATAAAGAACACTCGTAATGTAAATTATAAAAATTAATCTTCAATTATATGAGCATCATGATAATCTATCACTTTTCTCCAGCGTGTATATATACAATTCCTTCCTTATAGGATTCGTTGGGTTTTTACTTAAAGTATGCAACTAAACAGAAGATCATATGCCGCGGTCTTCGTGCCTTAATAGAAACAACATTTCAGAAATCGCTGAAAAAAACAGGTTAATTAGTTGCCAATATAACATAACCTCATTGACTCTACCTTACACATATGTGGACAGTCGTGTAAGTAGTTTCTTTCCAAAATATACAGGTGTCTTTTGAAGATTTGTGCTAGTTTACAATTAATATATTGATCGGTCCTCTAATATGTATCACATTCCTGTTTCATAAAAATTGTTGTAATTATGTCCTTACTTCCATTCATGTTAGGCTGTGGTTAATTTCTTTAGGAAATGCGATATTTCACATTGTTTCTATATGATCATTGAACTTACAGACAATTTAGACTATTATTTCGGTACTTTCAATATGGTACTGTAATGTTAGTTCCGTACCACAATCACAAAAATATTTCAACGAGCCACAAATAGACTATAGAGAAGAGATAAACAGTAATTTTTAATGCAATTTGCGTCCATTTGTTTGTACAGGTATTATAAAAAATTATCGAACAGATGTTAATGAGATTTTTAATATTGTATAGCTTAGGATATAAAGTCGACATGTCAAGAAATAAAGAACAAATTGTTGGTCTATGGACACAATTCAATTGCTTCAGACTTCTATGAAAACTTGCCGTTTCAATTTTTTTGTCACTAAGCAGTGTTATAATTTCGAAATGACGTATGAAATATTCTAGTACAAAAAAGTATTTACTTTGTGCAAATAATATTTTGTGTTAATATGCGAAGTTAAATTAAGTTAATATGGTATAAAAACAGAAACTTAGTTAATATTTATAGATCAAAATAAATAAATATAAAAATAACAAACGCAGTATATTCATGTTTTAAAACCATTCCTCCAATAGAGAGATTGACATGAGTAATTAAGTTGGCTATACAAAATTAAGCAGATAAGCTGTTCGGTTTTCCCTAAAACTATATTCACATTTACATATATCTTCATCGAACTAATAACCAAGTAGTTACCAGCCAAGTGTTGATGCAAAACCCTGGCCTCCAATACGAGGTGGCTAGCCGGGTAACGTACCGAGAGGTGACATTGTCTCCGGTAGTGGGCGTCCATCTCCTCGCTCACCACAGTAGCTAAGCTCCACGCGCATATAGTTATGTTCTCCGTGCAGGGCGTTAGTCGTCACTATATATTTATGGCTATGCTTAATGGTTCCTACCTATATTTTTCTCAGCGACCGTTTGACATAGAAAATAGTGGCCCAATTGCAGAAATTACACACAATAAGTTGAAATTCCATTTTCAATTGTTTCATAACTTATAACTTTTATTCAAAAAACCGATTAAATAGAATCGCTTTTTTCCGGAAAGGGTTTTTGCATGAAATTAAAAAAATGGTTTGTTGGGTTAAACGCTTGAATGTAACGTGACATTTACATAATTGAGGAAATACAACAAATCTACTACAATTATTTGAATATACCACAGGTTGTCTGTGGTATATTCAAATAATTGTAGTATATTTGTCTTTCAATTTAGGAAGCGATGTATAGGGATTAATTACATTTCTATGTAAATTGTCAGCTTCCATTGTTCACTAAGAATAAAAGAGTAAACTCAGTTCGATATTAAATATAATTTAGCTTTCTTCATTAATCCTGGATCTCTCGTAATAGAGTATACCAACATTAACGAAAGCTTCATCAATATCGAAAATACTGTGGGTTGTTAAAATTTGAAAAAAATATGGAACAAAAATTTTAAAAATTTAAACCCTACTATGAAAAAGTTTTTTTCCCGGAGCGGAAAGTCTGGCTATCGTGCAACACTTGTAATGTAAATAGGCTTTCAATTGTGAGAAAAAAATGTTATAGTTCGGTTTATATTTTTTTAAATTATATTTTATTTTAGTCCTTTTAGTGAATAGTTTTTTGTTTACTTTATGTACTGCAATTTAATTTGGTAATAATTGATGATACTTTCAACACTTTTATGTTAGTATTTGAAAGTACTATTTATAATTAATTGGTATTTGATTGGTTAATAATAATTAATATTTTCAAATAACAAGTGTAGACAAACACAGAGTAACGATACAGATTATAAAATTAACAGGCTGAAGTAGCAATGGCCAATATAGGGCGCAGAAGCGACGATCGTTAGAGATGAAAAGTTGTGAAATAGTGAACACGAACAGAGTCAGGTGGTCCACGGTAGGTGGACTGATAATCTGGTAAATGTCGCTGGAAGCTGTTGGTGGCACAAGATCGACCTTTGTGGGAATTCTCTACTATTTTATGTTATGGTAGGCGTATGTTCAGCAGTGGCTGTCTTCCGGCTGATGATTATGATAATAAAGTACGTATTAGCCCGGATTTGATGGATATTAACTCTAATTAAAATTAGTAAACTTAAGTGTGGTATTTGTTAAGATTATTACCATCGCAGTGGATATTCCTCGAAAGAAGCCGTATGTTAAATTTACATTCGTAATTTTTTCTAAAATAATTAGTCTTCATTGGCCTTTTAATGAATAAATCGGACCAAATCTGTTTTGCAAAAACTCCAAAATTACTGGCTTGATTACTGTGCAAATTTTCACGGTATTATTACCAAGTGATAGTAGGTCAAAGGTCTATGTTGGGAGGCGTTAAAATAATATTGAATTTGAATGTTGAATTTGCGTTACTATTACATCTTACCTTTTTTTCGGTGGGAAGTTTTTTTATTTTCCAGAAGGAGCATTTTTTTATTTTCCAGCATGATTATTTTTGGTAAATTTATTATACATTTAAAATTGATGATTAGAACGAATTTCAATGGTGGTCTTATATTTGTCAATTTTATTAATTTCATTTTTATTCTTGAAAGTAATTATGAAATTTAATATTTGTTTATTTGATATGTATCTTGATACTAAAACGAAAAACTATTTTGAACTAAAAATGGATGAAATGTTTGAGTATGAATGTAAAACGGGAGTCGATTTATTCTTGGTTCGCCATCGTGTGGAGTTCCAGTGAAAAGATCATAATGAAATGAGATTCATTCACTGCTTTTCTCTTTTAAGCCTCTCTTCTGAAATATTTAGCTTTCAACTTATATGTAATATGTTTAGTCTTTAATTTTTCAACCTTGGATTTGAAAAATCTTTTATCAACAATTTGCAGATTCTGGCACTACGTCAGAATTTTCAATAAAAAAGAGTCCATTAATTTGCGTCAATAATTGAAAAATATATAGTCAGCTACAAAAGCAGGTGGTGTTGGATATAGACAATTGTGGAAAGTGGCGAGTGATAGACGGAAGTGGAAATGAGGTCTATGTCCGAAGGCGGTCGCATCGCGATTGAGGTCAACTATGGAAGCCTGCTTTGGGCGTGTTCCGAAGTACCCTCGAGCGACTTCTATTATTTTAGCTGTGATAATATATTGATAATACTTTCGAAGTTTTAGTCGTCCATTCTTTTACACCATTTTAATTCTGCTTAGGTATTAAAACAAAGTTATCTCTACAAGTAAATATTTAAAATTTTCTTACATTTATTTGTCAAATTACTGTACAAGTCTTCTAAATAATATATCATCCGTATCAACTTAAGTACCTTGCTCTATTGCGAGAAGGTCTTTCTAGCCTTAGCGACCTGTGAAGTTATGTCCACTTCGATTCCTCCGTTGTCCACTTCGATCCTTTTCTATGTACTTTGTACCTAGCATCGTCAGTCTCGCTCTCGATCTCGTCTCTTGAACCTTTTGCCTATTTATTTTAAGAATTTTCTTTCGTGAGTCTTCTAATTTGGCTTAAATATCGATAATACGTAAATATATAAATATTTGGTTCTTAACGTTGGATTCGTTATCCTTATTACAAAATAACGTAACGCCAACCACAACTAAATGCCGTTGAGTCGCAAGCTTTTATTTTAATTGACTTCTTTAAAAAAAAGTATGAAGGAGTGAACTAGCAATGAAACTGCTAAGTCAAATTTGCCGCTCCAAAAGGCGGTATGTATAGTGTGTACAAATAAAAAAAAACAAATAAATGAAACGGGCATAAGAGAAAAATTAAAATAAAACGCATAAAAAGCTGGCCCCGCGCGCTGACACATAGTGACATGCGCCCGTCCGGGCCAATATCTTTTTGAAGAACCCGACTCCTATCGCGTGTCTGGCCTTACGGCTGTGTTTATTTTATATTACTTTTATGTTTTTTATGTTTTTTCTGTTTTATTTTTTATTTTTATTACTTGCCTTTTAATTTACCTTTTTAATCTTATTTCGAAATTATTTAGTAAATTCGATTGTATATCGCATTTTGTTTAAACCGAGTTCTTTCTGTGGAAACTATTTCTTTCTTCCTCCAAGTCGACAATATATAATTTTGTTTATGAGTTAATATATACTTATTTTCTAGATGAATTTGGATAGTGGATAAAGATTCTGATATTGGCCTTCAGTTTATTTTCTACAGAACGATCAACATTTATGACTAAGGAGCCTGTGTAATTTTTTCGATCCTTAACTTAAGCTGTGGATAAATTTAGCAAAGCGCTGAATGTGTGGAAGAACATATGACAAATAATTATAAAATAATAACGAGTAAGGCAAAACATACAGAATAATTCAATACAATTCAAATACAACAATACAGTAATATGGATAAATATCATCTGGTAATTAGACGTGGACTACCATACAAGGCCATGACATTTTGAAGCAGTCACTGCAGCAAAAAACTATCTAGACTGGGTGCATCTCGTAATACTGCGTCGAACAAAATATTTGATTGCGCTTTAGGCAGGTAAAATAAACAATGACATAGTGCACTCATGAAGTAGCCAGGAGCACAAAGGGTCACTAAACTCAAGATCGAGAGGTTATCAACGTAATGATTTAATAATTAAAAAAAAGATGCATGATCAAAACCAAATCCCGTCGGAGTTGAAGGGAATTATATCCGACAATGCCCATTATGAAATCTGAGGAAAATAAGTAAGAAGAATACCCATACATTTTGTAATACAAAAACTTTTTTAATATTTTCTCAAATAAGTCTGTAAATGTGATACTGAGGTAAGAGAATACGTGGGAATGCTTTAGAATGTTACATAGAAACGAAACACTATAACGCCATGATCACAAGTTGTCACCAAATGGAATCGTGATTGAACACGGAAACACAGACGCATTTTCTCAAGTCAAATAAGTGACGAATATGTAGGCATTGAATGCTCTTTACTTTGTTAAGCAGATGTTTAGTAACATCTAGATAGCCTGTACATCCGTAGTTAAGTAAGTAAGCTAGTCAAAAGAGACAAAAACGCTACACATTCTCATAATGAATTTTTTTTACTTGCGTACACTTCATGGAGCGCTTTTTTTCACTAAACCTTTTACCGTATATTATTAGTTCGAGTATGAAACAAGACAAAAATATATTTTTGTGATTTTTTTAAAAACTAAATTTTTCGAGGAAAATGAAAATGATTGAAATTGTAGCTTTTAAAATTTTCTAACGGGTATTTTTATTAGAGGTATACAATTTCAGAATGTCAAAAAATTAATACAAATCATGATAATGGCTACCATATTGACTTTATTGAAAAGGTAATTTCATTCCATTTGTGTTTAAATACGATATCGGGAAAATGGGCGCTACGTCTGGCTCAAATGAAGCGCAATCTGGAAGTCCAATTCTCAACCACATTTCGAGTGGTTGGGGTCGTATTTCGGCAGTCACGCAACGAATGTTGTCTTCTAAGTGGTCCAACGTCTGTAGTTTATCAGCATAAACTAGCGACTTTACATATCCCCATAGGTGTGATATCACATAATCGTGGAGGCCAATTCACAAGAGCATGACGCGATTATTACATACATGAGGCAATTATGCGCTCAACGAATTGTTTGTGTAATAAATTGATTGTGTCGCGTGCTGTCTGGTATTTTGCATCGTTTTGTTAAAAGTAAAACTCTTCAATGCCATACAATTGGAGAATGAAAATATGGGTGCGGCGGCTATCTTGAATGAAGTGCAATCTGGAAGTCCAATTCTCAATTGTATTAAAATAATAACTCATAGTTAGTGATAATAGGTCTAAGGCGCTCTCCATTGACTATAATGTTCTCACCGGCATCATTTTTGAAGAGATATCTGTCAATGATTCCATCAGTCCATAAAGCATACCAAATAGGGACTTCTTGTGGATGTAATGGCGTTTCAATAATGATACATGGATTTTCTTCATTCTAAATCCGACAATTTTGTTCGTTGACGTAGTTATTCAACCAAAAATGAGCCTCATCGCTGAACAAAAAAATCCAGATTGCACTTCATTCGAGTCAGACACCGCACCTATATTCCTGAAATCTTATTTAACACAAATGGCATATAATAACCTTTTCAATAAAGCAAATACCATGGCCGTTATCATGAATATTATCTATTTTCTTTTCATTTTAAAGTTGCATACTTCTAAAAAAATTACCCGTTACAAAAGAGATTTTAGAGATTTTTTTTTCATAACAGTTAACTATTCGGAAGATACAGGCCAAAGAAATAATTACAATTCCAAAACGGGGTTATCGTACATTATTTTCGCTAATATTTCGAAAAATGTCGATTTTTTAAGGAAAATGTAAACGATCAACTTTTAAAATGTGCTGTATATGTAATTTTTTTATTTATCCAATTGTTTCAGCAATTTTCACCTTTGAAAAACTTTCATTTTACATTTAGTTTCTAGCAATTACTTTGAATAATACGATCCTACGGGATATATGATACTGATTAAGAAGCGGTAGTTGCCGGACATAAATGAATTAGCAAAATACTGCTACTACTAGAGATTTTTGGAGTCGATCAGAGTCATTATTTTATGTTTTTTAGTGGTTATTTGAAGTCTGATTCATTTTTTTGTGGAAACATTTAATTTTTTCATTTTTAGTACCTACGATATCTTATGTTATCCAGAATATTAGGAACTTACTATTAATTCAATATCAATAACGTCTCTATTATTGAAACCGAAACAAATGTTTGCGGTGTCTAATAGACTTACATACATTCAAATTTATCTACATATATGCACGTATGTACATACAAAAATGTACCTAAATACATTTGGACATTAAATCACATTCCTTGTTTTGACTTCATATTAGTCACTGCTTTGATTCTGTATATTCCTGTACATACAACCTATCTGCCTACTAAGCCTAAAAACACGTACTTCTCTATCTAAAAATATTCTAGCTGCTTTATACTTTTCTATATAATAACTTGCTTACTCACCTACATACGTACTAATATTTAGTAATTTCATGCATTTTTTTATAACTAAACATAGTTATTTATCAACCTACCTACTAATGCCTTAGTTGTTTCATGACTTTGTATCTACCTGTATATAATTACCTTCTTATTTACTTTATTATTTTCTTACTTAGTTCAAGGGGAGTGAATGGGTCCAAACTCGATGAGTGTATTCCTCGTCAGTGAAAAGTGGCTGTCACTACTTTACGGCTTCATCATTGTATCCTGATTTGGTTCATCCAAATTAGATCACGGCATCTATGCTGTTCTTGTTGAGGAATTCTACTATGTATCTTCAATTTCGTGGTACAATTCTAACCAATTTTTCATGATTCTGCATTAGGATTAATAAACTAAAAATATCATTCAAATTGGTTGAGTAATATCGAAGATATGAGGTAACGTACACTTCACAGCAGCATCAATCTTCAGACTCACAAAATCATTTAAAAACAGCAGATCCTCTAGTGTCACGATTTCGACAGATAGTACCACTGCAACATGAGTAGCGAGGAGTTGAAACACGGAATTCAATAATAAAGTTCCTGCTTGAGACCTACAATACTAATTTAGGAATAGCAGATCCTTAAGTCTAACGATTTGAGCAGGCAGTGCTACCACAGTATCAAGTGTGAGGGCTCAGGGTTCCAATGAGTTCAGTGGGAGGGCCCCTGTCTGAAACCTACAGTAAAAAATTAAAAACAGCAGATCCTTAAGTTTCACGATTTGGCAGGCAGTACTAAGGAATTGGAACCCGGGATTCAATAACGAAATGAAACCCATAACATTAATTTAAAAGCAGTAGATCCTCAAGTCTCACGGTTTAGGCAGGCATTACTCCTGCAGCATCAGTACTATGGATTTGGAACCCGGAGTTCACGGACAGTCTTCTCTGCTCGAGACCCACAAAACCAATTTAAGAAAATCAAATCCTCAAGTCTCACGGTTTATACATGCCCCCTTTAACATAAGAACTGAGGAGTTGAAATAGAGACTTCAGTGACGGAGTCTCTGCTTACGACTCACAATATTAATTTAAAAACAGCAGATTCTTTTACCTCACAGTTTAAGCAGGCATTACCCCTATGAAACCTCTGCAGTATCAGGACTGACAAGTGGGACCAGAGTCCAATACCAGTCTCTGCTTGAGACCCAAAATAATAGTTTTAAACATGAGAACCTCAAGTCTCATAGTTTAGGTAGACCATCTTCCTGTGACATAAGGACTAAGGAGTTGGAATGCGGTGTTGAATAACAACATTTCTGATTGAAATTCCAATACTAATTTAAAAATAGCAGATCCTTAAGTATAACAATTTAAGTAGGCAGTACTCCCACAGAGTCAAGACTGAGGACTTGTAGCCCGGAGTTCAATGGTAGAGTCTCTTTTGGAAACCCACAACACTAATTTAAAAACAGCAGGTACTCAAGTCTCACGGTTTAGGCAGGCAGTATCGATCCACCGTCAGGACTGAGGATTTGGAACCCGAAGTTTAATGACAGAGTCTCAGCTTGAAACTCACAGCATTAATACAAAAAACAGCAGATCTCGCGGTTTTGGCAAGCAGTACACCCGTAGGATCCGGAGTTAGTGATAAACAGTTGAAATTATATCGTATGTACACGTATAATCTTACCTATGTACAATATATACTGAATAATTCCTGTCACCACTTTCACCATGGCTCCATCGTTGTATTCTGGTTTTGCTAAAGAGCTAATTTATGTTGCTCTTAATCGTATAGACTTGTAAAATCCAAACTCGTTCAGGACACCTGTGCTGTTCAGTGTTGAGGTATTATATGGTATATCTTCAATCTGGCTATCAAATTTGAATGAACCAAATTTCAACTAAAATTTATGAAACCATTGCGAGAGTATACCCTTCCAAATAAAAAAAATCACCCAAATATACATTAAAAAAACATGCAAAAATAATACAAAAACATGCAAAAATAATACATTAAAAAAAACAATGCAGTCTAATTGAAAACCTCCTTTTTTTAAAAATAGGATGCTTTTAAAAAAATGGCCGATTATATCAGAACTATGGTACTGATAAACATATGCACTTATTAATATACCGCTATAGAGGTATAAGAAAAGGCACGTTTTGTAAAAACATGATACCCCAATAGACCTAATCCTCATTTTTTTACCTTTCTGTGTTATTATTTTTTATTGGTCTTCATCATCTATTACTTGATTACTCCTTCTTTATAGAAAAGAGTTAGTTAAAAGAAAAATCCGTGATGGAGATAGGGTGATAACTTGTATTTACTAACTAAATATTTGTACTTATGTGGAACAAAGAACATGTCTTTCTAAAACTGCATCTACTTGTTGGTACCACTCGCACACACTCTCATATGCTGTTTTACAGTGAAAGGGGTTCTTCTTAAACTGCACTTCATAATTGCTCTGATTGAAATTGAAACTATGCCGTAATTAGGTATCAATATCAGAGGCTGCTTTATCAAATGCCGCGTCCGCGGCTCGTCAAAGAGAGCGAGAGGCGGTTACATCAAACGCATGTAATTCTACTTGTTATTCAATACCTAATGTGTTTGATTGACTCCGCGTTCGGTTCTTATATTAAATGGCGGTTCAAACGCCTTGTGGTTTCCTTGTAGTATTATGTTGAGTTCTGTAAGAGTATTTCAAGAATGTAGCAACTATCAGCCGTATTATATTAGTTGTTTTTTAACCTTAACATGACCACTGCGGCTGCAAACGTAGTAGCTGAGTTGTTGAGGTTGTGAGAAGTGATCTGTGGATTAGAATTTCTTTAATATTTTACTGGTCTACTCTAATAAAAAAGCAAGAACTACTAAAAATAAACTGCGTACTTTCGATTTTTTTTTCACCAGTCGAGATCTACATCAAAAAAAAATCTGCGATTTTTAGTTTAGCGATCTGCAAAGTTTTTTTTTGGATAAATCTTTAACAAAATAAGTTTATAAAAGTGAATATTTTTGGACTTGTAAAATATTTTTCTAATTCATCATTTTGTTACGCAAAAGTTGTTGTTTCATTTCTTTCCATTTTTAAATTTGATTACAAGTAATGTTTGAGGAATAGTCAGAACCAAATCTATTTCTTTAGTGTACTATTATCATCTAATGGACCTAATAATTATAATCTACATATTATGTGGAATATTTATAATATACAGGTTACACAGTTACGGGTTGGGGTTAGTCCTTCAGGACTGTGATTATAGAGTAACTTGGTACTTCATGATTTGTCATTAAATAGGATTCTATTGTTCCAAGTGTCATTGTATTTTTCTGTCAATTTCATTCACGTTTCGGATTAATTTCAAAATCTATATGGAGTTCCTAGAAAATAAATAAATATATCACATACTTCTCAAACAAGGGCGCACCCAAAAATCCATCTAACAAGTGACCGCTCTCCAAGCGGCACTGAGATGAAAGCCGACAACGTGTTCACAATGGTAACAAAACAGCCACATCAGCGGCTAATGATTCGAGATGAATGTGAAATTAAACAATGAATTAGTGTAGATCCGACCGTCGATTCATCATTCCCTTAGCCTCTTTATATCGGAAGCTGGATTGTTTGACTCTTATGGTGTGGTAGCTATTCATTATGTTTGATATCTATTCATTAGGCTTGTTTTAGACAAGTCGACATGTAAAGACGTGGAGGAAGTATTATGGTGTCTTCAGAATATTTTAAAAAAATATAAATATAGTTATACCGGGAGTTTTTAAATTCACCTTATTGAGAGTTTTGTATTAAGTTGTAATGAATATTTACACCTCGTTACAACATTTTAGATAGTTTCAGATTTTCTGCTTATTTGCGATGAACAGTTTGATCATCCGGTAAAAATGTTCTCTTGGAAACATAATTAGCTATCGTTGATGTTGGATGGGAAAGTTATACTTACGTCACAGCAACATGGATGCAGATCGTCTATATTTAATTTTGATTTAGCTCTTTCTACGCGTTTCTTAGAAATATGTTAGTATGCATAAATATAAGACCATGAGAGGTGAGTATTTTAAATGTATGACGTAATATTTAACGATGTATAGTTTCAATTATATATTTAAATTAAAAAAAGTTTACATTATTATACGACTTTGTTTAAAGCATCTTTATAAAATAAATTTTAGGCAGGTAATTACTACTCCTACCCTTGTGCGCGTGCTCTATGCTCTATTACGACTAGCACGCTTGTGCTCTATTACGACTAGCACGCTAGACTCGGTTTTTAATTTTATAAATAATGTATTTTCAATAGATTTTTTTCGGAGGGAAAATATATTCCTCTAAACTTTATATAATTTTTTAATTTTTTTTAAATGTTTATTATAATTCTTAACCGATTTAGGTTATTCTTTTTTATAGAGGGATTTTTACTTATTGATTTTCGCAATGATTTCACAAGAAGCTTAATTTTTATAAACAATTTTCTATAAAACCTCCTTTTCTTCGTGCTCGGCAACTGTTTTCGGCCTGCGTTTTTTGTGAATCGTGTTGACTCTTACAATTAATAAACAAAAAAAAACGTTGATAAGAAACGTTATTTCATAAATAATAAAAAATACAGTATGTGTGAAACACTTTTAACAATAATTTTCAGTTTATTTTTTATGCATCGTTGACGAAATTTCTTCCTATCTTGGAAATACTTTTATCATGATTATATTAGACAACTCGTAATATCACCAGCATATATGTTTATGTTTGGGAGGTATTCATCATGTATATGGAAGCCTCGAAAAATTTTATTATCGTTTTAAATTCCACTGCTTTGTTTTGCGTTTATGAGCAATTTGCAATGTTTTTATATCCAATGAGAAATAGTGTTATTCAAATTCCTTCTAAACGTTATACATTGGATACCAATTTGACGCTTTCAAACTGTGATAATTCAATGAAATTTATAAATTGATCGAAAGAGTAAAATTTTAACAGATTTTACTATGTGACTCTTATTTTTGATTAGACGTATTTAATAGAGTTATGATTCATTTTAAACAATTTTTTTCTCAAATATTTATTAATAACAATTTTCTCCTCGAAAAAAGCTGTTTTTTTCCTAAATTATTCCTCTAGTACAAAGCATATGGTTATGTACAATAATTACACGACAAATTAATTATCAAACAAATTATCGCTATTATGTTGTTCTTTCGATCTCTTTTACATTAAAATCCGTTGTGATTATTTTATATACAGTATGTAAGTAATGTGTTCGTCGGAGTCGAGGTGATAGTAATATACACTTTTCTAATCGATCCCAATTTTTTCTTGCTGATGATTTGAAAATTGTATTTTTAATAAAATCAAGTAAAACAGTAAAGATGAGTTCTGTAGAGAACAGATAACTCTTATAATACTAAATTATTTCTATGCAATATCAACTCAATATTTCAGTTCAACTGCTTTTTTGTACCTTATTTAGATCTGTAAGTGTGTGGTGTTATATGTTAATACGAAACTTTGTCTGCACAAACAGATCTTTTTTTTATGCTAATGTCAAGTTCACTAGCTTCAATCACTAGCCTAATAAATCTAACGCTAGAACAATATAGACAAATATGTTATAATTTTGAAGGAAAAAACTAAAATCTATCGTTTTATTCATTTTAACACTCCAGTGCATGCGCCCCTTTTTTATATAAGTTTGCTAGCGTGCTTTACCGTGGTAGAAAAAGTTAAATGTAATTTTTTTTAACTAAAAGATATTGAAATAAATAAAACAAGTTTAGTTTAAGAGCTTGTTTATGAAAAAATACAATTCTATAATAATTAGAAGTTCTTAACACTTACGAACTATTTGAGGAACATATTAGTAACTATTACGAAAAAAAACATTTTTGGCCAGTTAGAGATCAGCTCAAATAAATATATATATATATATATATATATATATATATATATATATATATATATATATATATATATAAATATATATGTTTATTTATATATTTAGTGTTCAGACTTTCATTTATCTTTTTCCTCACATTCGAGGCACAAGAAAGCCTGGTGATCAGAGCAGATCCACCTGGCACAACGATTACACCACTTTTTAGTGGAGCAATTACGGGCTCGAGAGCACATGTGACATTTGCCTACTCTTCCCAACCTGTTGGGTTCATTACGTGGCATCTCATCAGTGTGCCCCAAAAGCCATTTTGTCTTACTTTTTAATTCCCGAGGAAGGTTTTCCGATGTCAGTCATCTTGCCATGAGGGGTTTCGCAAGTTCAAATCAGAGATCAAGCAGGTAATCATGCCGCACAATATTTTGCTGATCTTTATTTAGTTGATGGATGATCAAAGCATTTATACCAGCAAATAATTGGAAAAACGGTAAGCGGCCACCGTCGTGAATTTCGCAAAACGTTGTACTGTTTGCCCAAAATATCGACATCATATTTAGTGCGATTATAACAGGGTATTATTTCCGGCTTTAGATCATCCCTTGTTTCTACAAGGAAATCATCTACAAGGGAAAGATCTATGGCATTATCATAGTGCATAGTCGAGAGCAAAGAACCTGATTAATTTTGTTTAGGCACGTAAGATACTAGTATGCAATTTGGTTGGAACACAAAAATACTGTTATTAGTAGGTCTGTTTTTAGATTTATGGAATTGATTTGGAATTTCAGGCCTGATTGCTTTTAGAGTGTCTACTAAGCTGTAGTCTGTAGCTCTAAGTTTGTAGGAAGACTTGTGACATAATTGTCCATGGTCACGTTGCATCCCAAGCCAGAAAGTGGATCGAGAAGATGAAGAATCACATTCTGTTGATATGACCCTTCTGGCTATGCTCCCGCGTAAACTTCAAAATTGTAAACGTAAGAAAATTTTGTGTCAACAATACTATATAATTTTATACCAAATTTATCTGGTTTGTTCGGAATATAAACGATAAACCCAACTAGCTGTTCATCCAATGTGAGATAATCACTAGGTGTAAAATTTGTTATACAGTTATTCACCATTATCTCTGTAATTTCTCGAACAGGGGCTAGTTTGTCAATACTCCGTCGTTCTACTCGATTATTTACGTTGTCGAATCGGAGAGCACGCAAAAAAAATCTAAATCGATTTATTAACATTGTGCAATATACAAGTTGCAAGATAGTTACTTTTGAATTGTTTCAAAAGTCATTGAGATTACGACGACCAGAATGTGACATCCCTATCCCCAGCAACAATCCAATCAGGGTTCAGATTGCAACCAAATCAGTTTTTTTGCATCTCTTTCTCTTTTGAAACGGTCTTGAATTTTATCAATATAAATATTTGTACTAGAAACAACAATTTCTAAAATTTTTGTTCAAAAAATAATCCGAAGAAAGAAAATGGTATTTCTGTATTTCTTGCGTTACCCTTTGGACCAGGAGGTTGAAATCTAATATTTTGATATCTTACCCGCGTTTCTGAAGGACCGGTTTTATTCCATCATGTTCCATTCTTGGACACATAAACTACTCTACTTACATTAGTTGATAAGAGTTCAGAGATAGGTACGTCGTCGTCAGATAAAAAAATTTCCAACTCCTCTTCGCGTAAGAAGTCAGATCTATCTCGTTCCATTGATATTGGCGCAGGAGCCTTGCTGTCCTCTCTGTCATCTGATTTACTCAGTAGAATTTTATTACTTCAGTAGAACTTCATCGTCATCATTCTCTTCTTCTAGCTACCTTAAGACTTGACTTTCCATGTGTGGATTCATATTTACTAAAAAAATCATTAAAAACGAAAATAAAATTGATTAAATGTGTAACAAAATATACAGATAATAACAACTCGTATTCAACATAATCAAGATATTATAAAAAAAACCAATATTAATATAATTAGCAGTAAACATTTTAAAATAAAGAATTATTTGCCTTCATTACCTTTTGTTACGCAGATACTCGCACGTACTACTATAGTAGAATGCTGACTTTGGCTGAAAAATACGGAAGTATGCGTCCACGCCGTCGCTTGACGCCACACTAACCCGTTGCGTAATTTTGTTTTCGAGGCTTAACTAGGGGCGCGGGGGAGGGGGAAGGTCAAGAAACGAGAGGGGGTACGCAAAAATGCATGTGCGATCTACCACAGTAGAGCGCGCGTGCACTCTAGTGTTAACGCATATAATAATAGACTCGTATATTTAATAATGTATCGAATGATACTATTCGCAAATATCTTCCTTTTTTGCTTATTTTTCTTTAATTACTTCAAAATTTATGACAATATGTTTCTGGTTTGCGTAGAGTCATATAATATACATATAACACCAGTGAAATTGGGAACCATACAGAGATTCAATATTCAAATTTACCGCTAAACATTTTTCACCAAGCTAGCTCTAAGTATGTACCCGGCCTTATCGGGCACCACCTCGGTAGAAGCACGTGTATGATAAATGAGTATCGAGTGGCTGCAAGCAAAATTAACGTAATTGTATCGGTGTGTATTGTGTGCTGGAATCTATTCATTCAAGAATAGACGTGTTGTGTGTTACAAATTACATAACTAAACAACGAGTGCCGCTTTGATTTTTTGGAGCAAATGAACTGCTATTGCTATATGTCTTCTGTACCAAAAGTTATTTTAGTTGTTAGCATGGGTGATCACCAAGAACGTGGTCTATCTAGTTGTATAAACACGTGTAATATTTATATTTAATATACTTAATAATTTCATTAATACTAATTCCGAAGGAGATTAGAGAATAATATCTCCGAGCAGAGCACAATTTTTTGGTAGTTTTTGTAGTGTTGGAGCATCTTGATTAAACTTAACACTTTCAGAGTGGAAAAACTCAATTGAGCCAGAATAGAGCCGTTCTGGCCCAAGGAGTGAACACTAATACACCCATTTTTTATGAGAAATAGAATTTCTTTGAAAAGGGGTAGAGAGAATGGCAAACATTTTAGTGATACGATAAATACAATATGTAGTAAAATAGACGAAACAAAAAAAGTATTGAAGGAGTTATCATACAAGAGAGTTGTGTTAGTGATAATTAATTGGCTCAATTAGGCCGCTCCACTTCTGAATGACGATTGGTACTGCTTCTATTAACCTATTCTGCTGCGACGTATTAAGGTGATTCTTTAATAAAGATGTACCAACACTATACAATTTACAAAGTAATTACGCTCTATTCTGAGGTATCAAAAGTATATTCTTCGCCTTAGATCGCAATTCTAGACTGTCAGTTAATATCGGTATACAGGTGCGAACGTGTTAATTAAATTATGGTGTGTATTCTCCCAGAGTTTTATGTAAAACTGATTTAAAATCGTATTACTTTTTGCAATCCATTGTTCGAAGAATTAAATACAGTCGAGGCATTAATAAAATTTTTGTCAAAGTTAGTTGGGTAATAAACCTGAGGAAAACCATGAAAAATGTCACTGGTTAATACGGAAGAAAATTTAAGGAAATAAAAAAATTAGCAATTGAAAAGGTTAAAGCCAAAGACATTGACAATTTTAAGATAATTCTGAAATAGGCTCAAGTTAATAGGCTGTAATACCGTGAAGTATGTTTAGAAAACTGATCAAGTCTGCTACTTAAATGGATTCCCTGTAACATTTTGTCAGTTCATTATGTCGATTCTGTTACGTTTTTCGATTTTATTTTATTTTAATTGACCTAAACATTTTCTCTTTATTTACCGTTATTTTGTCTTCTATACTAATTTAAAATATGTTTCGTAACAATCTTATTACATTTGTTATAATAGTTTACGTGAAAAAATATGAGTGTGCAATGAAATTTTTTCCGTTTTTTACGTAATTTATTTCACAGAATTTGACCAATTACACTTGTAAATATCGCGCGTACGCTCGCATCTTTTTAAACTGCATGTTCATATGTTATGCAAAAAGGGCCGCCCCCAAATTTATATTTGTGTGTAAGGATTCGAAAAAAGTTATTCAGTTATTGCAGTCATTACGTCTTTATATCATGTGACTGTGAATTTACTGACTAATTCAGTGATGGTAAAGGTGGGAAGCAAGGTTGTGAAAAGCGAACAAACTATATACATACACTTCAAATCATTAGCAAATGAGTTATTTTTAAGTTTTTTTTTCAAGATAATATTAAACAAAAGCATAATTTAATAAAAAAATATTTGTTATTATTCATAACAAATATTTTTTTATTTCATGTATTTAAAAACAGTAATAATGATTTTGTGGAACACAATGGCGCTATTGAACGTGCAGTTAGTAGACAAGATTTTTTCAGAGGCTAGAATATAAGATTTCTCTACAAAAATTATACATGGGACAAACAATTTCTTTAATTTTGTACATGGGAAATACCATATACAAAATTAAAAAAGAAAAATTTAGGGTTTTTACCAAACACTAATTTCCAAAAGTGATGAAAAACTCATTTTTACGGCAAAAGATTTTGTAAAAATTGCTATACGATTACGTGTATTATGTAAAGAAATACTTAGGATTTAAAAAATAATCCTAAATATTTCTTTACATAATTGAATCAGGAAATCATTCTAAAAATTTCGGTTCAACCTGTTAAAAATAGTAATAGTAATACTGCTGTGTTCAAAAATGTTTTTAAAAGTTTTGCGTAATAATGCATAACATGTATGCTTTGCGACGTTTTTTCATAATGTATACATATTTTTCTTTAATTAATGTACCATATGTAATTTCACACTAAAAGTTTGCATGCGTTGTCTACTAACGCTCACGGAACAACTTGTTACCTTCATTCTATTCCAATATGAAGTTTAAAAGCCTCGCTTGCTATAATAGATGTCAATAGTATACGATATCTTTCAGTCTTTTAATAAAAAGTACTTAAAATCCTTCAGTCCCAATATTCTTATAGTCGTCAATTGTACGTTACGTTTACACGAAAAAACATTTTTTTATTTTTCGAAAATTGAAAATTGTAACCCCATAATTTATCTTATTTGAAGAAATCACTACAAGCCAGTAGAAAGTAGACTAGTTTCTTAATTTAAGTTAGATTAGTTAAATTAAGGCCGATAATACTTTATTAGTGACTTTCATATTAGTGTAAAATGAAATAAGTGAATAAAATGAGAAAATATCTCAAGTTATAATAATGTAAAACAAAGTCTAAATGTAAATTTCCAAGCTAGTAAATACAGATATAATAACAGAATAATAGTTGCCGGCATACTATTTCAAAAATAAAAATATTTTTATTTCGTAAAGCGGTAACCGTAGAATCCAGACAAAATCTGCTATGTCCCAATATCACTTTCTTTCAACGAGATTGCCTACAATGCATTTAATTCAAATCTGTATTGTTATAACTAAAATAAAAACGAAAACAAAGTGTGTGGTTAAGATAAAACAATGACCGCATTTTTTTATTTACTGACTAAGTTTATATTTACATTCACCCGTATTTATTATCATTACGTCAAACCGTTTTTGCCCTTTAATTCTTTTGTCTATATTAATTATATATTCATGTATTTTAATTTTCTTTTTTTTACTTGCAATCACACATCAATACACATATTGATGTGTGATTCCAAGTAAAATACATACGAAAAACTTATCCATAGTCGTGTCGTATTTGCCAGTCATCCACGATTAATTATGATTAAACCCGTTTCTATGGACAATGACGTTTCGTTAAAATTAATCATTTAATTAGTTGCCGAAGCAAAAATCGAGCAGATAAAACAAAGCAAGAGTTTCGCTTTAACTTATGCTTCATTGTAACGATTAAACATCTACACAATTGCATACGATATGAGCAGTATACAGCATAGCTTATATTGTGCACAACTCAATTGAAGTTAATGAAAACTACAAAGTAGCTTACAACCAATAAATTATGTTACTTATGTACGAATATTGGAAATACCTATTCAGAAAAGTTAAATTTACGCTGTTTTACTTATAAAAGACCTCCCGCAGATGAATTTTCGCAATCGTGCAAACTTAAAAAGTTTTAAATGGTGCCACTATTAATTTATTCAAAAATTAAATTTTTATTTATTATAACTTACCTTACATTATTTAGACTAAACCCAGTGGGACAATTTAATAACATTTTTAACTTGCGAAAGGGATAAATAAAGTCGCGCGTTAAATATATTGGACGACACAAGATGACGGTAGATTCGTTTTCATTTCTATGGAGATATTTGTTATGATTGTTTGCGTTTTGATTATTATTCTCGTAATAGTTTTGTTGATTTGAAATAGTGTTTTATCTTGATTTAATATTTTTTTATTTATTATCATTACAAAAAAGTGTATTCACAATTGGGCAATGCCGGTACCGTTGTACTTAACATTATGAAAGTGGAATACGTCAAAGAATAATTTGAAGCAAAAATATTATCGAAAACATTAAATATAAGGATAGTATTAAGTATATAAAGTGTACTTTATAATATGTATTATAGTTTATTTAATTTGTGAATAAAATATGATTATGGTATATATTTATTCTAATTTATTGTGTTGAAAACCCTATATCAGTTATACAATAATATTTTGACAAACGAATTGAGTAAATGGAGCCGAGTCGTATTAGTTGCTCGATATTTTTAAAGCGTTGTTGTTGTAAGTTAGTGAGGTTAACGTCCTCTACGTGCTGAGAATATGATATAGATTTTAAAAGTACAACCAATCAATAACAGGGTTAACTAACTCACATGTACGTAAACGAAGTGTAGTACATTTAAGAGTAAAATATTTTAATTAATAAAGCCAGTATATTTCTTTACCAAGTTTCGCATAAGAAAAGGGAAGATGTGGAATAAGGATCTGGGCATGCGATACGAAATTGAGAGTCCGCTGCTGTCCCTTCCCGGAAAGGTCTGGGCGCGGCTTTGAACGCGTGAGGCCTCAAAGGACCGATACCGGCCGTATCAAATTTAAATAATAAATTCGGTGCCCGATTTCGCGATATACGGTGGTCCAAACAAAAGTACTTGCTTCGGTTGTGCAGTAATAATCTATAGAAAACATGTCGAAGGAAAAAAGGAAAATTTCTAAAAAAATGTTTATACCGAATATGAGTTATATTTTGTAAGTAAAAGTGATTTCCATGATAATATGAGAAGCCAATATCAAGACGTAAATAAGATTTGTCAAGCACAGTCAGATTTGTATATTGAGCCTTCCATACTTATATTTACGTTAAAATACCTCAATGTTACCAACGATGTACAAATTTGTAATTTAGTTAAATACCGAGTATATTTGGCAACATGTTGCCAGTTGAGAAATTCCTATTAGTCAATCAAAACACATTCACAAACATTCGGAATATTATGTAATACGATAAATTTATCGAAAGAAGAAAAAGAAATTGGTACCATCACATTACTCTAGATTTTACACGGCCTGTCTAAGATCCGTGAAAAGATACGTTTTGAATTATTCTAGTTTCTAACGTTTAAAAAATAGTAGATATGTAAATTCCAATTCCTTCCCTTTTCTTTGTCTCGACATATTTGTAGTAATTTGTGAACTTTTAGCAATAATTTTTGTGACAAAATTTACAGCTCCGTTTGTAAAGTAAATTTAAAAAATAATAACAAAATAAAAAAAAGAAAGAAAAAACTTTGTTATGTAAAACATTTTTAATGTAGAGTTATTTCGAATTGATAAATGTATTAATTTACTCTATTCCACCATGTCATGCTTATTGAAATTTCGCTATAATTTAAAACTGTGGCACCTATATTATATCTGTATCACATCACCCAACGGTTCAGGTAAATGGCCGCTAGCCATTCACCTGAACCCCTGGCCAGATGCTGCCAAATATTTTGTTCAAACAACTTTTTCTCCAGTTTCGGTCCTTAACCCCCAAAGATATTAGAAGACGCGCGCGGCCCGCTCTCTCCGCGTAGAGGGAAAGCGTATGAGGGGATTATCATCCAATCTTATTTCCTTTCCTTGACATCTGTAAATTTTGTTTTTCTAAGTATTATTTTTTAATTTTGATTTGTTTAGCTTCCTAAAATCTTTCAGTATTTCTCTGGAATAAATTTTAAAATTTAACCATTGAAGTTGATTGAAAGATATAAATATTTATAGAATTCGCAAAATACGCATCTATATCGATCGAATCGCCAGAATATTGTAAAAAGCGACCTCAAATTTGTTAGCTATTAAAATTATACGCAGATTTCCAGGCCTGTAAGAACTAGTGTTATATTACGTTTTATGCTTTTAAATAAAATATGATGTGACATAGACGTATTATGTCGCTGTACTTTTAATATCATTGTAAACAACCTCGTGATTGGTCCTTTGTCTCGTATTTTATTTTACAAGAAAATATATAAATAGAAATATCATGGATAAATTTAATTATAACATTTGAAATCATTTTGAAAGTATATAAAAGAGGAAGAAAACTTCCAATAAATGGTTTGGTTACATCCACAGCTACGAATAAAAATTGACAAATAAAATTGTGTTATGGTTCAAATTAAAACAAGTAAATCTGACTTTTCAGTAAGCTACCAAGATTTTAAAACGACGCAACTTAACAATCCGTAAACTAGAAACAAAATTGCATTAAAGCAACGTTGATTTTCACGTTTTTTGTAGAAAAAAATAATTAATGCCTGCTAATTTCCTGTTTAAAAAAAACATTATTAGGAGAGTAACATGCTTAACCCTTGAGTTAACCTTCAAATTGCAGCATGCTTAACCCTTGAGTTAACCTTCAAATAGTTTAATTTGAGAACGAGATAATATTACGGGATAATATGCAAAATAATATATATTAACTGTAATCGTCTTATTTAGACACTCAGGAACCCATAGTAGCCGACTTGCTATGCAAATTTAATAACACCTCTATATCTGTCGACGTATTAAATGATTTCTGGTTATACTTTTAAAGTTATTTTGTCAAAATCATTTTGCATAAATATTTGAAAACAATGGTAAAACAATAATTTCAAATCACATATCAGTTATTTTCCAGTGACTGTATTAATCTAGCTACATCTTTATAAGATAATACTAAAATATGTGTAAAAATTCCACGTAAAATGAGTGATGTAAGTATTTAGCATATTTTGTTATTTTTTCTTTACGCACCCGGTTTTAAGGCGGCCGTTGCAAAGGCCAGTAGTCCAATATGATTTTCCGCGGCAGCAAACAAGTCCAATTATTCGCTATCTCAGTTTAACCCGTTGGCCCTTCGCTGCGTGTGAGCGTGCTGTCTTTATTTAGCTCGCGTCTAAAGATGCGGACAGAGTAGCGGTATTTCCATGACTGGTTTATTTGCGAAATATATGCATATATATGTATACACATACACACACGTATATATGTATATATATATATATATATATATACACACATATATATATATATATATATATATATATATATATATATATATATATATATATATGTAATTAAACATAAA
Source organism: Druceiella hillmani (assembly GCA_039881145.1). Classification (NCBI taxonomy): domain Eukaryota; kingdom Metazoa; phylum Arthropoda; class Insecta; order Lepidoptera; family Hepialidae; genus Druceiella; species Druceiella hillmani. The sequence continues at coordinate 20,710,974 of JAYKKI010000029.1, forward strand.
GACATATTGCTGTGTGTAGTATATTTATTTATCTTTTGCAATTTACCTGGTTAGGGTACCTTTCCCTAGCTCATTTGTGTTACTGTAGGCACATGTCGATGTAACATTCGATTTTAGTCCCTAATGTCACTACTCCAAGTAGTTGATTCCATAACATAGACTCGAGAATGCATTCAAAGCTGAGAAATGGGTTAATAATAAATTGGGTTAATAACTCTTAAGATTTATTGGGAAACGAGAATCTTGCAAATAATTTGGTAGCGTAAAAGAAAGTGTATTACCTCTATTTTTTCAGTGTATCAATCAAATTAATAATATTACGAAATTATTGTTGTAACTTTGTTTTTAATAACGACTGAAAAGAGTTTGAAAGCAGCGAGTTACGAAGAGATGAGAGTAGCCAGCTATGTTTAAAAATAAAATCTTGAAAAATTATTTAACAGTTCAAACTTAAACTTAAAATCAAGTAATTTATCGTACGCCCATGCGGCTTTTATATCCTCTGGCGCCGAACTTGTCAATATTTTGTACGTATTTTATCACAAAGTGGAAATATCGACATAATATCCTATGCCTTAAATTCTCATAATATCCTGTGCCTTAAAGTATCGGAAAAATTCAATGAGCAGTCAAAAGGAAATTTAGCCAAACGATACTTTTGCCAAAATGTTGAAACGCATGAGTCGCAATTCAATACTGAGTCAAACAACACCGTGTTGCACCTCAACTATAGTTAAATGATTTGGCATCAAAAGTAACAAACTTATTCAAATTATAACAGAAAAGAATAACCTCTTGTATCCGAGCTATCACACAACCTTATATATAACCGTAGCAACAGCATTAACACGGAAGCGATCTTTCTTTATAGCACGCACGTGGTATGCCAGTAAATTTTAGAATATGAAAAATCAGTGTTTTGCTTTTACCACCGGAAATACTTATGAAATTATAACTAAAACCAGTAGGCACCCTACGTTTTTAGGTATAATTTCATATTTTACACGAAACACTATTAAATAAAAGAAATAAAAATCCATAATTAATAGGATGTTCCTTAAAATTTTATAAACCTTTGACAGGGGCATATATGTACATATCCAAATACACACGGACTTATTTACTTTATTCTTATATACTAACGTTTCCTTTCATTAACTTCATGGATGCTAACGCAATACTTTCATCATTCTGATGAAAATGAACGAAAATGTTGAAAAACAATTGCATACGAGTTATCTAACTAGTACACAGTCGTTTGGGCGTGCCGATTTTCATTTAGATACAAAAGTTTAAACGTACCTTTGTACAAAAGGTAGTATTGTATTACCTGTTTACAGCAACGGCTTTGTGTCATTTTTGCAATTGTATTGAAAATGAAATGGTCAAGTACTATGAAGCGTTTGGCAAAACATAAACTTAAAATGAAATATTATTTAATAGCAATGTATCCTAAAACTTGATGCACAACCAATGGAATTTGAATAAATCTACAGACGTTCAAAAGATGCATACCGGTAACAAACAAACGGGCAAACGGGTGAGGTGGACTATAACATTCTTACGGAAATAAACATTTATGTTACGTTACAGTAAATCATAACACTTTTTACTAATGCACTTAATTATACTCGAAGAAAGTTGTGCAACCAAATATAGAAGAAATTTGGAAAAATAATATTTATTTGGTTCAATCTTATTTGGTTCCTTCTGGATGTTCCATTTTTCTTAAGTATGGACACCGGTAATATTTATATATTGAGTTTTAAGGATTGGCTGCAGGAAGATAGGAGTAAACATATTATCTTTTACGGTATTAATTCAAAACGTTTACTTCTTTCATCGTCCACTGTTCTCAAAATCTGTTGTCATGTGGGTTGTGATTTAAATTTTTAACACATTGTATTGAAATTAAAAATGGTAAGTACCAAAAATAGTAGAATAGTTTTTTTAGGTTGGAAATTTAAACCTGATCTCTTGGCTGATGGCTCGAATTCTTAAATTACTGTACTAAAATAGAATTAGTTATTACAAAGTAAATAAAAATAAGGAAGGCAAATCGTTTTAATTTGTTATTTTATTTTCATGTACAATTTATTTTTAGTTCACTTTTTTGTTTGTCTTCACTCGTCTATACTTCGAATATTACGAACCATCTCAACATTCCATCCCACTTTCTTTTATGTCGCGCGTCTTTTGTCGACTATTTGCATTTTTATTTTAGCTCATAGAATTTTCTGTACACATTCACCAACATTCTCAGTTCAATTGCATTTTTAATTTTTTTTAAATTTAGTTTAGGTACGTTCTCTTGCATACATAATTTTTATCACGTATTTGTGATTACATAGAACCAATTTGGCTTTTCTTTACTCATACATATTTGAAACAGGTAATCTTGCAATTGAAATAATTTGTGATTTCCAATACTTTTATAGTGATTCATTAAAGTATATACAGGTCCATTCATCACTAAACTTCAGCCTCTGTCTGAAAACGTGAATAGGTTGATACAGAAATTAATCATCAGTGGAATCGTTTTCGTAGCCGATGAATATCTATTTGTAAATCCTAATTAATAGTAATAACACTTCCAATATATATATATATATATATATATTTTTTTTTTTTATATATATATCTATATATACGAAAAAGTTACAAGTAAATTAAACCTTTATGCAAATTATTCAAATGAAATTATTTGTATCATTTAGCATTAGAATTGCAGGTAAACAATCACACTCTAAATTTTCTTTCGGTCGCATTGTAAGGTACATAAAATCAACTTTCGGTATTTGGGTATCACGCTCTGTGCAGGATACTTTCATAGGCTAACTGTGATATTAGTGTATACTTTCATAGTCTGACTGTAATATTAATGTATCCTTTCATAGGCTAACTGTGATATTAGGAGAAGCAGAAAATATATCTATCGTCAATCCCAAAAACTAACTTTCGGGGAAGATGGCTTGTATGTAACACATTTACATCTCAAATTTTATATCTCAAGTATTACTAGCATAGTAGTTATAATCTAGCTGTAAGTAGACTGCCTCAAATGACATTCGTACTTATATCGGCGTGTGTCAAAGTTATGATTAAAATAAAGAAATGATAATTAGACATAAACTAAATTTATAAAGTTAAGAAAAGTTCGGCAGTGTGGGTATATTAAAAAAGGGATTTTTTATTATTTTAATTACTAGAATTTTCATACTTTTCAGATAGCATAGAGAATATAAAATGGTAATAATTGATAATTAATCACAAGTTTTAATTACGATCTAATAAAAAAAAAGTTCCTTTTTATAAAAAGACTTGTGATATTAACTTAAGCAAAAAGAAATGCCGACCCAGACAAGTTCAACTACACAAAAAAATCATATAGTAAGTAAGGAGATGGAAAGATAGCGACAGATAAACCAATTGTATCTGTCGCTAACTCACTGGTACACGAATCATTATCAAAGTATTTGTACCTTAATATTAATTAGAATGAATTAGACAAAGCAAAGCAGTAGACAGAGTATTTCGAAACTTTTTTTTATGTTTCAAATGGTACATACTACAATCTAATTTGTTTCATTCATTTACTAGCTTTGAAAGGCGGAATGAACTTATTCCAAGTGTGCACACACTCTTACGAATAATCCCCGCGCTCCGCTCCGTCTCAGCCACTCTCGGCGCCAGCGTATTGCATTACCGGCCGACGGACGCCAGATATGTCGACCGATAACGGCCGTATAGGCAGATATGAGCGTGCGACGTGTGGAGTGAAGTCTTCAGCTTTTTGCGATGAAGGAATGGAGTATGCGGTTATGTTTAAAACGGGATAAGGCAGGGTTGAAGGGAATTGACTTGATTTTTTTTGTGCTGGAGAAGAATGAAAACAGTTTTTATTTTTGTTTTCCTTAATCATTTGATTTTTGGAGAAATATTTAATCGTTGAGAAAGTTATATATATATATATATATATATATATATATATATATATATATATATATATATATATATATATATATATATATATCGTTGAATTGTGCTTATAAATTAGAATAAAATAGACATAAGAAGCTACTTCAAAATTTACCTATTAATTTAGAGCGTCAGTACCTAACTTTGAATATATACGCTGATAGCTTATTCCAATCGAGCTACATAAAACATTTAATCCATTTTTGGTAGTTTCTTTCTAGATAGCAGTACAATTTTTTTCACATAATTTACTTTCACGCAGGTAATGTTATGTATTTCACTTCTTTCTGAATTAATTTTTCAAATTATTGTGTTTTGGATAGACCAAAAGACCGTTACAAAAATATTAACCAAAAAAGTTATTTTGGCAAAAGATATTAAATTTAATGGATTTTTAAAAAAATCTTAAATTGTAGTTCTACTCCTTTTCTTCAGAGTACGATACTTGCAACTTTTGTGCAGTTTCAAATCATATTTTACCATTTATATTTTTGTGTTTATGAAATAATATTGCGAAGCGGGCTGTACTGAATTTAACTTTTATACCTTGTATAGAAAAGTGCTTAAATTAAGTCGGTCGATAAATGTTCGATAAAAGTTAGAAAAGACGTAATTATTAAATTCTTTTGTTCTAAAAATGTAATTTTTTCATTTCTATGTTAAGAACAAGATAAATAATGTATTTATATATCAAATATGCCAGCTTTCTTTTCCACAGGCATAAATAAATAAATAAATTTGAAAATATAACCAACTTCTGCACTCGAATATAAGGAAGTAAATTAATTTTGAATTTCTCCAGCTTTCTTAAAGGAAGCCTTTATTTCGTAAACCGCTTCTTATTTTATCAGATTAATTTATCACAAAGTAATTTCTTTATTTTCGTAATCACGTTTATCTTCTACTATGATCAAAAATGGACTAATTTTTAAAACAATGACTACTATACAGACGGTTCTCAAAATAGCTCCGGAGGTCTGTAATCGCATCGTGTGAACTCGAGTGTAAAAGATCTGACGCACTTTATATTTCGAGGATGCGATCCGAGTCTTAGAGTCTAATCTGAGCTCGTATTTTATTAATATTTATAAGCGGGATTCGTTTATGGTATTAACAAGTGTCAAAGTTTGGCGACAAGGTCGTGAATCATTGTGATTGAGGTTCAAAAAATGTTCTTTGTCGAAAGTGGCCGTTACATGCAGGTCCATAAAAAGCAGAGGAAAATTTTAGATTGAAAGTAGCAGAGGAAAATTTTATTACGCTTTATGAAAATGAAAGTAAAGATGGAATTGCATAAAACAATCTAGTTTTGACCGTGTTCTGATTTTTTGATAACGTTTACAGTTAGTTGGGTTAATCACTTTGCGATCATTTTCCAAATTTTTCAAGAACGATTTTTGATAGTACAAGTAAAGTATTATTATTTATCCTCTTAAACACATTTCTACTATCAGATACTATGGTATTAAATAATTATTCTTAAAATTTTAAGATTAATAATTACTTTTAAAGCGTTGGACTATTATCAAAGACGGGAATAAATATTCTATTGGTTATATCATTCCTCTTGATTAATTAATTACCGAATCTTAAACTATGTCCTCGCGCTCTCATCCATAAGGAGGGAAAACAAGCAGCATGTAATATGTATGTAATGGGGATTAATTGTAGGGACACTGAAAAATTCAATGGTCCATTTTAAAACGTATTTATTAAGAAGGTGGTAATTAAAAATATTTAATTCAATTAATTTTTAATTACACCTTGAGTGATAGTCAATTAGCAACTATCATCACTACAATTTCGTTACGTCACCTCTACTCATTTATTTATCACTATTTTAAGGTGTGCACCGAGCGGCGTCACTCACTACATTTCACAACTCAAAACAGTTCCCATGCTCATTTAGATTTGTCTCGTTTTTTTTTTCATTTCACCTACCCATGAGTGCGGCTCAGTTTTTATGCGTCCATCAAGCCAGGAGCCCGTCCGAGGGTCTGGGAGTAAATATGTTTTGAAACATTACCGTCTGTCAGTCGCTCGATGGATTAAGATCGTCGGAGTTATCTTTCTCCGCGGGCGGATTTGGTAAAGATCATGAACGTACCGACGGCGCGGCCCATCTACCTGTCTTCTATTTAACGTCGCGAGTGTCTACGGGGTGTTCCAGCAGGGTCTCGCGACGCAATGTTTACAAAAAATATATTTGGTTTTTACGGTTTTCTGAGCACAGCGCCACTATCTAGAAAGTTTATTTACGTATTTATTTACGTAATTTAATGTATATTACTGATATATATATATATATATATATATATATATATATATATATATTTATATATATATATATATATGATGGACTTATTGCTATGAGAGTAACCTCTTACAGCCGAACAGAATACAAGTCAAGCCCAGTTCGACAAGCGGCCGAGGACCGAACTCGCGCCTCGCGGTGCACTGCGCCGACCCAACATATCCCGACGATTCTATATTTCTCTAATTTCTCCCCTAGATGTCAGATATCAGGATCAAAAATGAAATGATAATAAAAAAGTTCGAGTAAAACTTCCACTACGCGAATTTCATTTATACGTATATTTACGAATTCCATATATACGAATTCCGTATTTACCTATATAAGTTTCAATATTTAAGGGCACGTAATATTTCTTTCACTCTGTTAACAAAGATTAACACTATTTTTCAAAACGTAACTACACCTAGTAAATCTTAACATATGTAAAATTATAGTGAATTATTCAGAAAACTATGTGATTTAGAATCATGACTGTACTTTTCCGGTAAACTTTATATAAACTTATAGACATCCGACTTTTTCAGAATATTAATTTTAATGCTTTCAGAAATTATTTCAGAGAACAACCAAACTATTGCTGGGAAAAAACCGCTCTTACTGATGAACGAACGGATGAAAGATCCTATGAGGGTTACGTTTTCTATTTATATTAGCTGTAAGATATTTGAAAAAAGTATTAAAGCTCGCAACATAGTAATGTTGAGATCATTGATCACAATTTTCTTTTGTCACTGCGGCGGAAAATATATTGTTTGTCTTAAATATCAGTCTCCTTCAATTGTTCCGACATCATCTTCTTCAGAAACATCATTATCAAGGCAGAAAATTAGTCGCTTATAGTTTTTAATATACGTTTTAGACATTTTCGACGAATGTATCAATTTTGATAAAATTTATCACGTTTTGTAAAGGATATTTCCACGCTGCTTCCGCGGACATATATTAAAAGATATTATTAAAATATAAAGTGTAAGGAATATTTATGACATGAATATTTTTTTAACACTGTCGAAAGAAACTGTCTCAATATTTATATATCTAAACTAATATTGAAAACTGTTTAAAGCTATGTTTATTTATTGGGAAACTAAACTACACTTGACTTATATTTTGTAGCATAAGAATGTCGTAGGCGATATGAAGGAATAAAAAAACGTATAAGTAAACATCATATGAGCAAATGCGGCTAAAAGTAGTGAAAATAATACCAAAAACATGTATCCTATTTCTCAGTTCGCTAAGAATATATTTTACTTTCCAGTAGCTTGGAAACTAGACTAAATCGTATCGTATATGTGACAGATTTATTTTAATTACCACATAATGTTTCAAAGTTAATTTCTATGACTATTTCGTCATTTAACTCTTGATGAGTACAATTAAATGAAACTACGTGATGTATTATTATTTCTACTTTCTTTAAGTTCTTTACCACGACCTAGGTTTCGTTGTATTATAATATTTTCATGTGGTTTATTAGCAAAAATACTTTGCTAATACCCCACCTGAAGATGTTGTAATACAACAAAACCTAGGTGATGGTAAAGAACTTAAAGAAAGTAGAAATATTAACTACATCACGTAGTTTCATTTAATTGTGAATAATGAATTTCTACAAAATTAACGCCAAATATATTCAGTCTTGATGAGTACTTAAGGAAAAAAGCACAGGTATTGCAGTGTCGGACGCTGCGCTGTTATTTTCGTGAAACGTCAATCTTGTATAGTATAATTAATATTAGTGGTGAAAGAAGTAGGGTAAATATGGCTTTGAAATTATTTGAATACATCTTACAAATATGAAATCGGTACAAGTTTTCCTTACTTGGTTGATTTTTCGAGATCATGGAGGTGGTGCTATATCTAATTTTAGACAAATTATTAAAATTTGAAATGAATCCCCTCTCCGGGGATTCATTTCGTTCATTCATAGTTTGCATTTATGTAAATACGTAAAATTAAAGTACAGACAAAAATGAATGGACAAAAGACATTTTGTAAAACATTTTCAATTAAATAACATTTTTGGGGAAATTTCTTGACCTAGAAATTAATATCCTAAGTTGCATATTTTGATTCAATTTTATCTTTACGACTATTTCTTGTAAAAAGTATATTAATTTCCTCATCACGCTGTATACGTCCGTTTTTTATCCATCCTCATCTAGGTAGCTACATCTAATTAAGTATTTCTTCGCATCGCTGCATTTCGCTTCTGTAACCGCGCTGTTACCGATATCATATTCTTGTTATACATTATTATAATGCGGCATATATCAAGGAGGATGCTTACCTATGTATTTAAACATATTTATACATATGTACATAAGGTAAGTAGATATGAAATCCATTTGGGTACTTACTTACTTTTGTATACCAAGTAGCATCTTCGTAATATATTTTAATATTGCTGAAGGGTGTCCTGTATACGCTTAAATATTTATTGAGTATATAAGTATGTATATACTTGTATTGAAATTGACCACTGGTGGATAAAGTAAATAAAGAAACTGTACTGATCTAACATAATTAGATAATGTTTAATTAGGTTAATAAATATATGGATAACGAACTAAAAGATATAATTCAAACTTTTCATAAACCTCTCGTTAATGATGTTGAAAATTGTAGGTGCGCTCAGCGCGACGTCACCGCCCTGATTGAATGGAGAGTAGCTTGGCGCATAAATCAGGCGACACGTTAACGATGATTTACAGCAGGGTATTATAAATATTAATCCTAAATATAATATTATAAATATGCGAATTTGTATTCGTTTATCAGTTACTTAATATCTTAAAAACTTCGTGACTATTAAATATTAAGTTTTGCACCAGGTGGATAGACTACGCTTCAGGTTGATATTAGGTTATGTTAAGATTACGGGACTTTTCCAACAAGGTCTTAAGTTCCACAAAAGTTTACTATAATGTAAAAACATACACAAGTTCACTGGGTTAATGACAGTTAACCCCAAGTCTTCAAGCGCATTACGTTAAAGGAAATGGATGTAAATCGGTATCAAGTGCGGATTCCTGTCTGGAGGTCCACCTGAGTCTCGAAGCAGAGATCGCCACAAGTAATATAATTCCTGCGATGGGTGAGTCAACGGCGTCATACAAGATGGTGAAAATTTAGTACGGAAAGTTCAGGAGAGTGGACTACGACCTTCAAGACGACCTCTGTTTCGGATGCATCATTGAGTTAGGTGTAAAAGGACTACGACACTCAATTGAAGAAGATCTTCGGCTATTCATTATTTGACAGACGAGCTCAATTACAGTCACGACATAATTGAAGTACATTTGTATAAATGAGGAAAAGTTTAAAAATTGCCATCATGTCAGTTTCAATATAAAACTAATATTTGTCAAAAATTATTAACATTATCATGCTACTTCAGCTGATTGGAGCAATCAGTAACTGGTGATAAGAAATGGGATACATACGGTAATTACACACGTAAACGTCAGTGGTTTAGTGCAGGATAAAGAGAAATTTCTGTACTCAATTTTGAATTGGAAATAATCTTGAAAAGACAATATTGAGCTGCTGGAGGAATAGCAAAGTCTTCATTTTTTGGTAGTTGCTTCCAGATAGACCTATAATGAATGAAAAATTTACAGTCAGACAAAAAAATTAAATAGTTCATAGGATCCACTTTATTTCCTCTCCAGGATAACGTTAGGCTAAACTATCGCGAAGTGTATGATTAAATATTATAAGAGTTCAGCTGGTTTCTACTATACTAGTAGTACTCAGATGAACTTTTCCAATATATTCTGGTCAAATATTACAAGAGTGACATCTAAACTAGCAGAACCCAGCTTAACTCTTGCAATATTTGACCAGTATATTTTGCGATGTGTTAGCCTAGCATTATCCTGGGAAGAAAATACATTATTAAACCGATACATAATTCAACCGATATTGGACATTTTGGTTAAAACTTGTTTAGCTCTAACAAGAATTTATAGAATAAAACACGATATAAAAATGTTAAAAAACATTTTAAATTTTCAGTTTGAAAACCTTTCAATTTTTTTTAAACTTTCAAAGATTATTACCCAGGTTTATGCGCTAAAGGTATATTGTTATTATTTACCAATGGCGACACGTCATAAGTAAATATGATGAATGTATAGTTTAATTTATCAACTTTAAAATATTTTTTTTGTGAGAACAAGCCAGGATTAAAATTTTATTGGCCAACTCGTTACATAGGCAAGCTCTCCTCTATAGCAGGGTTCCACGGTGAAACAAGGAACACTCACTTACAACTTCGTTAATCCTGCCCGTTACAGCTTCAAAACTTTTATTTTTTTCAAGTGGGTACTTCTAAAAAGATCAAAGTTAATTGTGTGTATATTTTATTTTAATTTATCTCTCCATACATATCAAATTGGAGAGGAAATTATTTTTTTCACTTATCCCATCAAGTGTGCTTCCATTGCAAAAAAAATTCAAAAGGATATTGAAGTTCGATTTAACTTTATTTCATTTTAAGCCGCGTTTTTGAAGTATTGGGCTTCAAAGTGATAACACTGTATATCATTCTGTTCCTTATTTCTCTACAATGTATTTGGCAATACAAAACAATATAGGTACATCCATTTTATTAGAAATTTCAATCAAAATTATTTCGAGAATATAATATCGATACGTCAGAGATTTAAAAACTCCATTTTAATTTAACTCAATCAAATATTTACTATGCAAATAATGAAAGAAGTCATCGCCAAAGACAAAAGAATACCTCAGCTGATCATGTAGTAAGTTAACTAGTTATTCGAATAGTGCCGAAGAGTACGCTTGACTAATTTCACTTAGATTAGCCGTTTTATTTGTCTATCCAATACTAAAAAGAAATTAATATTTTTATAAGCGAGTGACATTGGTTAAAAAAATTATTCAATCTTTAATAAAGTTAGCGATATGCCTCGGCTTCACATGACTATATTTTAAGACATACGGAGATAATGTATAAGACATTTCTTTATGCACAATCTAAGTGTCTTTCCTTCAGGTACCAAAACGACCCATACTAATACATCGTGCTGATTCAATTAAGTTGTTTGATTTATGTATTTTTTCTTTTGTGAACGTAGTCTTGTCGAAAAGGCTTAAAATGAATCATATTTATTTTAATGAGGTTCCATAAATTGATCTAAACATCGCCACTTTTGCCACATGTTTCTTTTAACTTCAAAATAGCTATCATAGCTAACGTATTCATGGCTATCATTTCACTCACACACATTAATAGTGTATCTGTAATATTTTTGCCAGCATTCGTTACGAAAACGCTCACACCAGTGAATTTTTCATCGACTACATTGGCATTAATAACTATGTTTGAAAAATGATACACCATATGATGTACATTCTATATATTCTATAGCAATGTGGAATGTATAAGCTATCTACGATGTTGTGACAGCGTATAGGATTAGTACTTTCTGCGTGAGTCCCTAAAAAACAAATAAATAAACAAGCAAAACTTTAGTTTGCAACCATCATGTAATACTATTATTCATTCGAGAGTCTTTTCATCTGAGTGTTTACAGTATAAATTAGGATAATTACACGTCTACTTTATTAGTTTCTATATGGGGACTTATTTAGTATTTTACATGTAATGTGTATTGCTGCAATTTATTGCACAAAATAGAATACAAAAATTTACCAAAATTAGCATCATGAAATTTTATACGAGAATAGAGCAGTGGAACGGATAAATAGTTTAATAGTTCGATCAGTACAATAACATGCAGTAGTACGTCAAAAAAATATTTTGTAAATAAGTAAAAAAGGTCAAAAAATATTTTGTAAATAAGACAACTAACGCATTTTTAAAATAACTTACGAAATTATAAGGAAAGTTACCAACAAAAGATATTTAAAATTTAACTATATAAACAATGAATTTACATAAATGTTGCGATATAATTCTATGATATTTATTATAACTAAATTGTTTGTGTCTTTCTAATAATGAACTTGAGGAAACTTGAGGAATCAACTAAATGTTCCGCCATCCGTCTGTCACAGCCTATTTTTTCAAAACATCATACGTCATAGAGAGCCACTTTCATCATAATTGTACTAAGTAGCTAGCCAAAGAAAAACCCAGCTAATAAACAAAATCATGGTATCCAATACCGAGCCAATTTTTATTAAGTACTAATTGACATTTCCTTCAATAAAATTATGGGTGATGCTGCTGCTGTTACGCTGATGATGTCTGGTGAAGCAACGCAAGTATATCTGAGGCTAATAGTAATATTAATATTTACCAAGTCTTTTATTGGAAACGGGACAAAATGAAAACATTTACTGTACAGATAATGAGACTAAACCCGTTGTTGGTGTAGATCAAGTTAAACTTCTGATTTAATTTCTTTTCAAAATCTGGATTCAATCGAGCCACGTTTTACTCGTTTCAGCATGTTTAAATTTTGTTAACAAATTTTTCAAATTTTTAAGTTCTGCTTTTATCGTCTTATCTTTTTAATTACATGGTTTCAATACGTTTAAAACTGTGCAATACATTTTTTTAATAAATTTCTTCAATCTTTTAGGATTCTTTCCAGGATAGGAGGGAAATAATTTTGCAATGTAATTTAAAATATAAAATAATCAGTTAAATATTATGTCAAAGGGTTTCGTTTGGGTAGGTTCACCGTGGGCTTATCTACTATTTTTACAGGTACGTAAGCCATTTGTAAGTCTTGTATATTTTTTGTAAGTTCTACATGGAAGATGGTAATTTTGTGCCTTAAAGAGGTCTAATTACAGCAAGACCCCAATTATATGCCGTTTAGACGATAGCTTCATGAATTTGTCAGAATTGGATGTTTGTTATTTGTAAACGTATACATATAAACATTTAACTGCTAATAGAAGATTTTGGTAGCGCTAATAATTGAAGTAATCCGTTTGAAATAAATAATAACATAAATTACTCACTCCATTTTCGACTACCGGCAAATGAAATTAGGTAATAATAGCTAAAGAAAAAAATAACTAACTTTGTCTCTGCCCAATTTATAAAGACCACGATAAAAAAGTTTCCTTAAAATTCATGCGACTATTCGAGAGCAAAATAAAGCTTTACTTTAAGGATACTTTTATATAATTAATCACTTACCCTTTAAAGTGGTAAAATTAGGAAATAAAGATCCCTACAACTTTCATTTCACCAGATGTTTTTGTGCTTTTCTTTTAATTTCTAATATTGTAATTACGTGTTTTTTTTACTATTTTTTATCATTGTACGTAAATTTAAATTAGATTAAAATATTCTATCGACGGTTAACATTTTATACCATGACACTCGCGCTTTTTAAGGTTCTCTGGGTCTATAGGAAAAAATAAAATATTTATAACATTACTCATTTGCCCGTTGGTCCATTTTAGTCAGAGACCGCTTGACGTATAAAATTAAAATTAAGCATGGTGGCGGTAAAGAAAATAAACGCGCATATTTTTCAACAGTTAATACTCCAGAATTATTATATACCAAAGAGAATATTATATAGCAAGAAGAAAATACCAAAGGGAATATTCATATACTACGTGCAATTTAAGATAAATAGTTATATACATTTTCACAATCTATAACTATATTTTATGTTTGCGCATTTGCATCCGATCGCGACGAGTCAACATATTTAATCTAAACTTAAGTGAGATGATCGGTAGTCTAAAATGCACGGTCTGTTATTGTTGTTGTCTGAAAATTATCATGTGAAAACACTATTGGTAAATGTTCAAAGATATGCTGAAAATATCTCTGCAGAAATTATCAATAGGGGATATTTGCTGAAAACATATTCAGCACACCCTCTTCATCATTTCTGAAACTTCAGAACTTAGTATTGCAAAAATAACAAATTTCCTAGAAGCTTGTTAATATTTATAAAAAAAGGTTAAAGAAAATCTAATTTTTTGGGAAATTTACTATATTTTTGCATCTGTAAATAGTTCAATATAAATACTAAATACGAATAAATGTTTAAACCTTTAAATGTAGGTAAGTGTGTAAGAACCGTACTAGTGAGAGTACTAGTGAGACTGTAGGTGTCAGATTTTGTTTTGATTTGCTTTTTTCTTTAATATTTTGAAATAGCGCCATTGATTTTATCAGCCCTATGTAATTGTCGTTTCATATCATCTTCCGTTTTTCGTCCATAAAGTCTCTAAATAATAAAACTCACGACTTGCTCTGCGCTCAAATTGTTCATCTTTATTTAACGTATTGATTTGCATTCATACTTTTAGGATTAAAGTAACTTTTACACACACACACACTCACATATATATATATATATATATATATATATATATATATATATATCCATATATTTAAATATCTGTGGCACATCGGCAAAGTGAATTTTGAACTGAAATCTTTGACCGATGATTGCGATTCGTCATGATCTAATGAGATTAATTAACAGACCGTGCATTTTAGACTACCGGTTATCTCGCTTAAGATATGAATATTAGATTAAATATGTTGACTCGTCGCGATCGAAATGTAAATATCTATAATAATAACGTCTAAACATATTAATGTGTCTAAAATATATATTTTGGTTTGGTTCTGGAAATCGATTTGTACTTAGCCGATTGTTTCGTTTTTCCCTTTACTTTTTTAATAATAAAAACGCAAATTTGCAAACATGAAATATAATTATAGATTGCAAAAATAAACGCGACGGTGAACCATACCAAAGGATTCTTGTAGACCTATTTAACTCCTTTGATTGATATGTAATTACTTATACGCTTGTTCTAGGTAGATACAATATCTCAATGCGTGCCAAGTCTTTTTGACGTCGATATTTTTGCTCAAAATTCCATTAAATTGTTTTTTTGATATTCAAAGTCTTTTCCCTTGCTCTCATGAATATATTTAATTTTATCTATGTTAATGGTTAATGTGCTTGACCTCACACGTGCTTCCATAATTATCCGTGTTTCCTAATCTTTCAAGAAAATCGTTTGAAATTTGTTGTTAACTTTCGCGACTGTTTAATTTCGTCGTTATCGGTATCAGTTAATGCGGTCTTAATTTCAATATTACATACTATACTTCTTAATTTCAATATTACATACTATACTTCTTAATTTCAATATTACATACTATACTTCTTTAACTATTCTATTTGCATTTTTTTGGAGTTAATTTTTAATCCTTTTTTAAATAACTCAAATACTTTACTAAAAACATTTTGTGAACATTTCTTATCAGGTATGTTTAGCACATTGTAGTCAACGTAAATTAAATGAGAAAACGAAAAAAATAATAAATATATTACTTATAGAATATGAAACTCACACATATTAATGTAAAAAAAAAACTCGACCATAGGAAAACATTTGTTTTCCGAAATTTAAAACCATGAATTTTATGATTTATTCCAGAGGCTAAGGTATATATTCACTGGATTCGGATGAGAATGATAGCTACTTTATCTGTTTTTTAACCGATAATAGTAATAAATAAAATAATCAATCATAAAACAAAATTTCCCACGATCCCTGCTCCTAAGTGAAATGGATAAAAAATTTCTCCGCTTGCCGATTTCAAAATTTTTCTCATTTTTGGAAAGCCTTTTACAAAAATAGTGTCATATATAGCCCCGTCGTTAATCATAACAACTACTAGTTATGTTTCGAAACACTTCATTGCGATTATACGTTACTTACAAAATATATTTTCCATTCAAAACTTGAAATAGGAAACTCATTTTTCTACACTTACAACTATCGAGTATTATTAGCATCCAGTCGCTAAGTTTGTCAGCACAATATCTACTTAAATTAAAGCGAGACCGCAAGCAATGGAACCCTCTCATTGTCCCCCTATCGCTTACGGATAAGCCGTCGACACCTACGCCCCTCGTAGCTCAGTAATAAAGAAGACGAAGGTCGGAATGTGCAAAGGGAGCTGAAATGATGATCGGAGGAACAGGGTGGACATGGTAGTGACTTACACTTTATTTGGGCTGTCAACTTATTAATAAATATCTGTATGCAACAACAAATTTGAATTGTATTGAAATAAATAGTACTTGAAACAATTGTTCATGCGAGTAGACATGAGGCGGCTGCCTACTTTAAGCTACTAGTATGTTTTATGTTATATCCAGCGTAAGCTGGAACTTACGAGCAAATTTGGATGACATTTTAATGAATGACATTTTTAATAATTTTAATGAATGACATTTTAAAAGTAATTTCAATTAAAAGTTGTAGTAAATTGTAATTACGTACTCGTATTTATTACCTTGTACTAATTGTATAAATTAGTATTAATTGCATAAAATTGTAATAATTTTAGTCGCGTATACATTTTCAAATATTAGGTTGTTTTGTGGAACGTAATAGATTGGTTCGATTACGTTAACACTCTGCATTTTTTTATTCTTCGTTTTCAGAGTCTAAATTATTGTAATCATGTTGATGTTATTTTTGAAAAAAAAACCACAATATATTTCAAATAAAAAAAGTTCTTAGGCGATCCATCGAAGGTGGCTAGGTGGTCTAGCTTATTTATTGGTATCATCCACATAACCACGCTTTCCCACACTAATCTAAATCATGTTTTATCATCAGTTTGATTATCATTTCCCACCATACTGATACTTTCATTGTTTGTTCAATTTTGAGTGTACCATGCGTTGTATTTAAAAATATTCAGTTGTAATATTTTAATTCCGTAAATGAGTAAGAGTCAATCAGTTGTAATTGCAATAACTTGCTATTACGATTAACTTGTTTGATTGTAAGTTACAATTAAAGAAGTTAATTTAATTGTTCTTAATTAAGGAAATAATTATGCTTTGCCCAACACTGCTTACTAGGTAAACGGGTGTAATGATAACATGAGATCACAATGTGGTCAGTTAATGAAATCATCCGTTGCCAACATACTAAAGCGAAACTTTTATTATCCAAGTAATGTATCACTTCAGGTCACGCAGAAAAAACTTGTCTGTTTATATGCCTATATGTTCGTCTCACGAACTACTATATACCTACCATGTAACTGATTTGAAAGAAATTTTGTATTTGGGGGTTTTTTACAAATAACTTCATATGTTCTTTCTTCATTTTTATAACATCAAAATTTAGATGCAATTTTTTTAAAAAAGAAATTCTAATTATTCTCTAGAAAATTTCTCTATTGTTAATACTTTATTTTAAGTTTCTTAAGTTAAATAAGTTTCATAACTGATTTATCCATGAAAAATCCTAAGTTATCTCAATTTGTACTTCTCATATATACATTGAAGTAAATTGTGTGTTTTTAAAACGAACCAGTTTCTATGGCCAGCTCCCTCAGCATGACAGACGTTGCGCAGCGTTGCAATGATAATTTATTTTATTGGGACATTAAAAATACCCTATAGTCGAAACAGTAGCTCAAAAATGAAGCCTAGTTATAATTTTTCTTTCATTTTCCTTTTTTTTAAATATATGAACCAATCATATATTTCTTTTCGAAAAGTATACCAATTTATTTGTTAATAATAGCATTTTTTTACAATATACCTCAAGATGTAGCAAAAGGAAACACAATTTTCAGTAGTAATCATAATATAAAAAAAAAATCTATTGTGAAGAGACTCTGGGTTTAGTTTATGTCAAATTTGTAAATTTTCAAAAGGAGGGGTAGTTCTAGATTTTCTGTTATGTCATTTATTATATTAGGTTTAAAACATTTTCAGGTCAGTTGACTCCATGTGTGTTAAAGAATAATTTTCAATAATTTTTTATTTAGATAGAATTGTAATAAATCGAAAATGTGTTTATTTTTTGAAAGCCAGATATTCTCTTAAACTCACTCAAATTTATTGGAAAAGTTCATTAGTAACAATATATTTTGTTTAATTTATTTTATATTTAACACGTTTCTATGAGCATATTTCTAATAGAATAAAACTAAAAATAATTCCTGCGAACTTTTAATAAACGTCATATACGAAACGGTTTAAAACAAGTCTATATTCATTAAAATTTTAACGGAACGGAAATATCGGTATTCCAAGTTAGTTGTGTGGTGTAAGTTTAAAGAGGAACTGTTTTCTTTCTAACCACCTTATAGTTCGAGTATATTATTATCAAGTAGTTGAATGGTTAATAATATTTTGTACACATTGTGTGCGAATATTCCCGTCCCGAACGGCTCGACATAACTATTCATTTGTTTAGAATGCATCTCCGCTCATACATTTTCAAGTTAACCCATACATTCTCAAACATATCTCTTATATACTCTTAGGAGATGCTCGAGGCATTATAGGTCGGCATTTTTGGGGGTTATCTATGTTATTAAGCATTAGCTTTTTATCTTTTTTGGCGGCGTTTTGATTTGGTTTTGGGTATGTACTCCTAAATTTGGAGACGTGATTATTATGATGATAGAATTTTAATCTTGCCTATGTTGTAGGTGCGTTTTTTTATTAAACGAAAAAAAATGTATAGGCTTCGTAAAACCCCCTGCAAAAATTGAACCTTTAGATTGAGACTCATTAATCTGAACGTGTGTGTATTCCAACCATACAATTTTAGAATCTTTCTCTTTCAAATTTGCACTTAAAATGTATAAAGTCATAACTAACATTTTAAAAAGTATTTTTTTAATAATAGTTTTGTACTTATGTCACTAATTAGATTTTGTATTTGTTTATATAACATTTAGTAAATTATATAGGTTTAAGTTATACATAAGTACGTAGTTCCCGAGATGAGAGTGTGGTTCTAATTAGGTTGATTTTCAATATTAATAAATTATTACAATAAACAAAAAGTTCGTGTGTTTGTTAGAATGTTTATTACTCAATTACGCTATACAGTTGAAAGTATTTAGGTGAATTAAGATAATTATTATTTAAATAATATTTGAAAAAATTAATTTGACCTTTTACACTCTTCTCGAGGCAATGTTAATTTGTAAGACAGCATTTTGTAACGGCGACAGTCATTTGGTTTGTTGAATCTGATTTACTGGACTCAATTATTTTATATCATTTTAAATAAATCACATTTTACTGGTGGTTAAATGCGAACTTTATCACCGTTTTCTGGCCGCAACTCTACTGGCATATAAGTATATTAGCTTTCGTTTTATATGGTAGAAAATAATGTTTAAATATAAACATATCCGAAATAAATCCAATGAACAGTTTTAAGAAAAACTATAAATCACGCCGTTTTAATTAAACGACGCATTGAGACAAATTAAACGAGTGCAAATTCGATGGGTTTATTATTAACTATTGAGCAGTTTCTGTGGCCAGCTCCCTCAGCCATCACCAGACCTTTTTGATTATAATTTATAACTAAACGGACTTTGTTACAAGTCAAACGAACTCATACTTGACGGGTTTACTGTTCATTCTAGCCATTCAGAAGTTCCTGTGATCATCTCTTTCCTCCATTATCAAATCCTCCCGGTTATAACATGTAACCAAAGGACTCGTTTACTGTTAGCCATTGAGGAGTTTTTACGAACACCTCTCCCCGCCGTCACCATATCAGCTCGATGATATTTTCATCAGAATGGCACAAGTTTGTAAAGTTTCTACTCGGTAGGATAATTAGAAATGAATAAAAACCGACTTGCGGAATTTGTTTACACACAAAGTTACATCCATTCATTTTTTATCGTGGTATGTAGCAAGTAAGTCGAACCGATTAAAAAGTCAGTCCGTATTAAGACAAATAATGACAAAATTTTTAATAGATTGAGATGCAACTGAATGTAGATTATCGTTGCTACATTATTATAAACCTGGAAATATATATATATATATATATATATATATATATATATATATAATATATATATATATATATATATATATGTATATATATATATATATATATATACATACATAGTAGATACATAATAAGTAGACTCGTGAGTGACACTGACAAAATTTGGGTGTCAAAAAGTGTTAGGGTTTTATAAAACACATCTCTTTATACCTCGCTTTTATAGGAATTGAGGTTGCTGTATATGATTACAATTACCAAAGCATGCTCCATATTTGGCTATTGATAATAAAGCTTGTAAAGTAGCGACAAAATTAAATATAGCATCATTTTTATTGGGTTCTTGGTTCGTGTGATTATGCCAATATATTATATATTAAACAGACATTAACGTTATAAAATTCAAGTGTCGAAAGACGTTAGCGTTTTGTAAAATACACCTTCGTTTTTGTATTAATTGGAGTTTTAGTACATTATTAAAATTATGTAAGCATTTTCTTGATTGGCTTGAAAGGTAGGAATAAAATTAAGTGTATACTTGTTAAAATTAGGGTTTTGTAAATTCCTTCATTTTTCCACTCCGATTTCATGGGAATTGGCTTTGATATATGAGATTTGTATTAGTATTTTTGATTAGTTGCACTTTCTTGATTTATGTGATTATACCAGTAAACTATAGAGTATTTATCTTGTAATGTAGCGACAAAATTTGGATGAAAGACATTAGGGCAAAATGCATCTTTGTCGAATTCATGTTGTTGTATAGAATTTGAATTAGCACCCATTTCATTAACTTCTCGTTCTTGGTTCGTGTTATTATGCCAATATGCTAAACGAAAATTAAATTTGTAAGGCAGCGAAAATATTAGGGTTTTGCAACCCCCATTGAAATTTACTATGCTTTTATAGAAATTGGCGTCATATAACCCTATGTTGTATCATTTATTTTACTTAACGTAAACGTTACTTAACGCACGACAATAACGGCTGTCTTAAAGTTCCCTTTAAAAATTGGCATGTTGTACAGCGCATTAAGGTTGTCCTAACCTTTATAGTTCGTTAATTTACAACATGGTTACGCTATTTTTCACTGACTTGAGAAAAAAGGATAGCATCATATAATGTTACGAGCAGAAAGAAAAGTATAGAGCTACTTCGGAGGTGAAAACATTTCTGTGCTTTCTCTCTATCAATGACAAGAAATTACTTTTATGGGCTATTTTATATAGATGCACGTAAAGTAATGTATTTCATCATGTCACTTTGGGCATTGGTTTCAAATTGTCAATTAGACATTTTGTTACTTCTTTAGATAGTTAAAACTATTTAACGACAGTATTAAATGGTAATGTAAGTGGCTGATAGGCATCTCCCAATCCTCGAATGTGGACTTTATCGACTTTTCTGCGAATGCAAAATACTTTTTTGAGATGAAATATTAACGATGTTTTTTTGGCATCTAAGTAAGTACATAACGTAATTTTTTTATCGTTTTAATTTCAGTTTACTCAATTAATTCTGTGACTAAGGATAAATATATCAAATTATTGTAATAAATATCTAAATAACCTATAAAGTCAGCCGTAACGTCCATTATTTTAGCTACCTTTGTTCAAATTGAAATAAGGCGCCATTTTAAAGTAGGCAGCTGTAAATATAAAGATTTATTTGTGATACAACATGCGCGCATCTGCTAAAATGCTAATTATTACGTAACGTTTACGTAATTTATAAAGTAACATCATACAATATAGGGTTAATTGAATGCAAATGTTTTATCTGTTTGATCGAAAAATTTGCTTCCTAGCGCTATTCGGTTGTTAGTCGGGTTACAATGCTAGTACCGTAGAGAAATATCGATATTTCACACGCAGCCAACTTAAAAGAAAATCCGTTGAGGGATAATCTTTTAGGCGGCATGCAGTTTGTGCAATTCTTCGTCGGCGTGGCTTTGAAGAGATCCCACGCTTTGAAGTTGCCGTCGCATTGTGGGAATTGATATTTTGGTGTTTAGATACGATAAATTGTTAGGCGCTTGCGAGCTATCGCCATGTCTTTAGGATTGTTTTGGTAATGTGTTTTGTTTAGTTACTGGACTAGGTTAACATCTTCCTACAGCAGAGTGGAGGCAAAACGGTCATCTAAAATTTGTATCGCTTTATTACATCTGGTAGGTAAATCTATCCAGATGCCTGTATTAAATCAAATTTGAAGACTGACTTTGTGGTTCCCCATTCGAAGCCAGGATACCTAATACGTCTAGACCTAACCTGCTAGTTGCTTTGAATATAATTCCTTTGCTATCTATAATTGCTTCTTATTCACACAGGACAGAAAATTTAATCCTATAAACTGTACTAGCTACCTATAATACTCTTTGGGCACTTTAATATTTCGTTTTTTTTAATGCGCACAATTAATTGCCAGTACAATTTAACTCGAAATTAAGATAGTTATAAAAAAAAATTATGCCGAATTTGAACAGCCAACTAATGGCGTTCAAAAAAAGAAAAGTAAAAGTTGGTAATTGATTCTTTTTGTTTCTTTTATCGTATTGTACTCACTCGCGCGAATCTTCTATCAGTTATTCGTATTCCCTCGATTCCTTATTCAAGTAAATTTAATATCTTATTTTATAAGTCAAGTTCGTTAATGATATTTGTAAATTTGTAGTGTCACCTGTATATTAGGCAATTTTTGTTTAAAAAATATATATATCAGATTATAACATAATTACGTTCGTTGGTTTTTATTAAGTACTATATTTTGCCCGCGACTTCGCCCGCATGGAATTTAAGCAGAACCCCTTCCCCTCTCTTCACTTCACGCACAAGCACACGTCGCATCTGCTAGAATTCCCCGCACATTTGAAATACATGGATACCGAGTAAATATTTACTCGTAACTTTACCGTAAGTTTTCGGAGTAAATGTCGGTGAATGTGGTGTTCAGTAATATTGCGACGTTGAATATTAAAACTTTTTATATATTATTAATCTGCGCATTGACGCCGTCGCGAAATTCTTCTCAAGTTTTGGTAAAACCTTCAGTTTTTCATGTGAAAACAAAATTTTCTTTAGTGTTCAAACATGAACATTTCAACATTACATTATGCGTTCAACATTACTCCGCTGCTATAAATGATAGCCTAATTATATATATATATATATATATATATGTATATATATAGCTATTTTTTTAATCTAGAATGTATATGTTAAGCACGAAAGAAAGAAAAAATAATCAAATAGACAAACAACATTTCCCTTTTATTATATTAGTAAGGATGTCAATTAAGTGAAATATTGCTATATGGAATTTGTAACTTAAAAATAATCCCACAACTTGACAGTTATTATTTAGATTAGGAACGTATACTGGAACTTGTATATTCTGTCACCGTGTATATTGAAAAAGCTATTTTAAAGATAATTTCAAGAATATTATGATTCATTATTAGTATATATTTTATATTATATTATTTTTTGACTTTTTTGATACCAAATCAAAATTTAAAACACATAATAGATCTCAAACAATTATCAACTTTTCAAATCTGTCCAGGAAAGATTATGTGAATGTACAGCTATATTCAGAAAATTACTTGTGTTTGTTGTGACTTATGCAGAAATGAAATATAATTCACATATTGTTTCTTATCATATATCTATGAACATGATTTCATCTGATTCTGAACCAAAATAATCTTTCTAATTTTCTACCTCTTCCCGATTAAATGAAACTACGTGATGTAGTATTATTTCTACTTTCTTTAAGTTCTTTACCACGACCTAGGTTTCGCTGTATTAGAAAATCTTCAGATGGGCTATTAGCAAAGACCTTTGCTGATTGCCCACCTGAAGATGTTGTTATACAACGAAACCTAGGTCGTGGTAAAGAATTTAAAGAAAGTAGAAATAATACTACATCACGTAGTTTCATTTAATTGTGAATAATAAATTTCTACAAATTGAATACCAAATATATTCGATTTCTGTCTCTTCTTTGATACTTGATAAAAGTTACAGGACTTTTTGAATAAATTTTTTGTAGTCAAATATCTTACGGATATACTTTCATTCCACGTTTCTTTTTTCTGTTCTTTATTTTGGTACGTTGATATTTTCCGTTTCTTTTTTCATATGATTTTTACAATTTTCACGTTCCTTCTACCTGCCATCAATTAAAATATATCGTGAAGTTTAACCTGTAAACAAGTTCCAAGAGAAAAATATTAACGTTTCCCTCTATGTTTGAAGGATGATCCAAACTAATCATCCTTCAAACATAGAGTATGATCCAAACTAATGAGATGATCCAAACTAATCATTCCTAGAGGATGATCCAAACTAATCATTCCTTAATCCTAAACGAGAATTTGTAATTTTATTTATCCAAAATAATGTACACATGCTATTTCAACCCGTTGAGTTTACATTTGTAAAATGGAAAATTTCGTATGATCCAAACTAATCATTCATAGAGGATGATCCAAACTAATCATTCCTTAATCCTAAACGAGAATTTGTAACTTTATTTATCCAAAATAATGTACACATGCTATTTCGACCCGTTGAGTTTACATTTGTAAAATGGACAAATATGAAGAAAGGTTTGTCATGAAGTGAGTACCTTTGTTTAAAAAAAAATACCTCCGGAAGAGATACTCGTCTACGTGGTGAGAACGCTGGGGACTCTGTTTCTCTATGTTCTGCAGATACACCTTACCCGAGGAATATAAGCTAATCAGAACATTAATTAGAGACGATCACTTTGAAACGCATGCATTCACGTCCCTCGTCAAAGACTTTGTCAACAAGTTCAAGGTTTAGTGTTGATAGATCGAAATGTAAATATTACGTTCAGATTATACGTCTTTCATAATGTAGCATCAAACGTAACCTTACCGGCGAACTCTGCGTCAAAAAAATCTCTGCACGTTGCGATCCGAAAGTGTTAACTAAGGATCAGACGAACAGTTGATTCGACATATCAAGATCATATCCTAATAATAACCTATCTAGGTATTATTAGGATATGGTCTTGATATGTTTCGTAATAACCTACCTAGGTTATTATGAAACAAGTTTGATGCAGTTTGTTACTATGGATGAAACCTGGTTCCATCAGTTCAATCCTGAAACGAAATAGATATTGGTGGTTTAGAAAAGACCGTTTTCTAAGAAATTAGAGTGACAAGCTCAACAGGAAAGATGGATTTCTGATGTCCACTTTTTGACATGAAGCCGTTAAGACTATGATGAATTAATTAAAAAAGAGGGCAACTGTTACTGACTCGTACTACCTTAGATTAAGGGTGGCTTTTAAGGAGAAATTAAAAGAAAAGCTACGAGCACACGTATTCACTAACAAAGTTGAAGCTGTGATCTCAACGCAAGACCGAAATTGCAATGACTGCAACAAACAGGCTTCGAATTGCTTGTCAATCTTATTCTCCGGATCTTGAGCTCAGCAACTATTATTTCTTCTCCCGACTAAAGGAAGGCTTCCAAGGAAATTTTTTTAAATAAAAGGACCACTCTCATAATTTTTGGGAAGGCCAAGGAAGGAATTTATTTTCGAAAGGTATTCGAATGTTAGTAAAAGGATAGACTAAATGTATAAATTTAGTAGAACACCATTGAAAAATAAATTTTAATTTTAACCGAATAGATATGTTGTTTTCTTTCGATATTATTATTACTTTTGTGTCACTCCTCGAGAATTTTAATATTTACAAGATGCATTTTGCATACAAGCAATTAACACTCATTAGTTAAACACTGCTTTTTTTCAAAAGCCTAATTTCAAAAACTATTGAGAATCTTACGATTGCTGATCTTACGAAATAAGAAGTTTGTATATTATTTTCATATCTTCTTCTATTCTCCAGATACACTATTTTAAGCTTGGGGCATGGATTAAGCTGATGAACAGTTATCATAGCATTTTCGGAGTCTAAGTTACAGAAGATTGTCCATTGGTTTAACGAGTATAACGTTAAGCTAGCCTGAGAATGAATGCTACTAAGCAAATTTCGCGGGCATATCTAATAACCCCAATCTCCAACCAAGAATATTTTAGTGTAGTCAAAAACTAGAACGGGTGAATAAATATAAATATCTCGGAACGTGGCTTACTCAAAAATGGGACAATGAGGTAGAAATCAAAACTCGCGCCGAAATTGCCGAATTGCGTTCTTGGTAAAATGAAAAAGGTACTCTACAATCGTAGCCGTAAACTTCCACGTCGAATTCGTCTTCTCCAATGCTACATCTGAGCAATATTTTTGTATAAATGTAAGGCCTGGGCTATTAAGGAAGATCTCAGGAAACGAATAGAAACATTCGAAATGCGGACTTACAGACTTACTGAATATCTACATTTTGGTCTCAGGAAGATTTCACGACGGGTTAGCCAGAAATGAAAGATTTTTCAAACTATCAAATAACCTAAATTTTGATATCTGGGGCGTATACTCAACCATAAGAGATACGAGCTCTTGCAACTAATAATGTGGGAAAAGCTACTGGGGAAAAAAAGCCAGTCACAGAATAAAGTCATGGTTGCGCAATATCCGAGTATGGACAGGGATTACAAATGCTAACGATCACTTTTGCCTTGCCAAGGACAAGACTAAGTACGCAGAGCTGACTGGCAACCTTCACTAGTTGGAGGGTACCTCTCTTAGAAGAAGAAGGGTTAAGCATCTTGTAGTGCGCATATAACGAGTGTTGTACGATATCATTAAGGTGAGGCCGTGAACTTTATTCAATAACATAGTTCAATAATTCATATTAATTTATCTTAAGCGTACTAGGAAGCACAGTCGTCCAGTAATTTTCATTATCGTTACTTTAGAGTAAATAAAATATTCTTCATAATTCCAAAGTAATGAAATTGGAGTACCGGAAATAGTGTCTTTTGAAAGTACTCAGACCATTTTTTTCGATTTTCCAGATATTAAAACGCACGCAATTTTAAAAGAAGTTTCTAACGATACCCTATGTTTAGAACACGCTAAATGTTTTTTTTGACTCAGAAATTAAGAAAAAAATTTGCAAATATATTAATTCAAACCTTTATCTGAAGCATATACTTGGAAATTACTTCATCCATCCGCGTAGACCTAAAATTGTAAAAATTACCATGATGTGACAGATGGACGGACAAGCACATGGGTATGACGAAATTATAATAGTTCCGTCCTGCTGTAGTTCATAGTTTATGTGTTACTCTGCCGTACGAAATATATGTCAAAAGCTTCATCGCTTCACGTCGATGAAACAATACACACACACGCACACACGCACACATGCACGCACGCACACACGCACGCACGCACACACGCACGCACGCTCATTCGCTCACACGCACGC
Source organism: Druceiella hillmani (assembly GCA_039881145.1). NCBI lineage: Eukaryota > Metazoa > Arthropoda > Insecta > Lepidoptera > Hepialidae > Druceiella > Druceiella hillmani. The sequence goes on from JAYKKI010000029.1 coordinate 20,738,439, forward strand.
ATGCACACACGCACGGACGCTTGCATGCACGCACGCACGTACGCACGCACGCACGTGCGCAGGCATACGCGAACGCGTACAGGCACACGCACACGCGCACACGCACACACATATACAATATATATGTGTATACATACATACACTTATGTATTATTATTTACCATGAATTTATAACATTTAGTATGATGGTAAAACTAATAAATTAACAGGTTGACAGATAATGTGAATATTTCAATAATATTTTACTAACTCATACGTGTCAGTGTTAATTTAAAATACTTCTAAAAAAACTTCGACACATCAGGTATTTGATGAAATACCAAATACAATGGATGAATCCGTTTTTATACGAGACGAAGCCAAACCTAACGTATGGCTTTAGCGGAAATTGAAAGAACCTCTTTCGTGCGATCTCTCACAACATCCTGCCCGATCGTCCGTCTCAAATCTGGTGGGTTATTAGTAACTCGTATCCTTATCCGAGCCAGATTTAACACCTTGATCTAAATAGCGGGCATATCTCGCGACCAGTCGAGCGTGATGTGACGCAACTAGATGTGACGCGTGTCACGGGACCACCGTCGAGCGGATCGGGTTTCGTCGAGCCGAGTCACGCATCTAGGGCGGCTGAGATCTGTGGAGGAGGTCTAGTTAGGTTGGGACGTTTTTGAACATAAGGTACAGTGAGTGACTATTTTAAGTGATGCCATTAATTGCGATAAAGTCTTTGTAGTGATATTGTAATTGATAATTCTTGCGTTTGTTTGAGTGTTATTGAGTTATAATTCGCTGTAAAGTTATTTTTAACGTGATTAAAAGTTGATGATGTTATAAGATAAGATGATTTTTAAATCAAAATGTAGGTGCTTGTGAAGTATATATCGTACACATAGTATTAATATGTTATATCACACTGCATTCCATCAGTAAAGTGTAATATTATATAACACATAGTATTGATTTGTTTTATCACACTGCCTGCAATCAGTAAAGTGTGATTTTGTATAGCACATAGTATTAATTTGTTATATCACACTGCCTGAAATCAGTAAAGTGTAATATTATATAACACATAGTATTAATTTGTTATATCACACTGCCTGAAATCAGTAAAGTGTAATATTATATAACACATAGTATTAATTTGTTAAATCACACTGCCTGCAGTCAGTAAAGTGTGATTTTGTATAGCACATAGTATTAATTTGTTATATCACACTGCCTGAAATCAGTAAAGTGTAATATTATATAACACATAGTATTAATTTGTTATATCACACTGCCTGAAATCAGTAAAGTGTAATATTATATAACCATGGAAATTTCTATAAAGACGGGGCAACGAAGTATGGAATATCCTCCCCTATCGCACACTATCTGTCGTTAAATTATTGGGAAATTGTAATTAGCTCCCGCGAAATGTCTCCTGTAGGATAATAATTTATACAGCAAAAAAGAGGAATAGTGACTGACGGGCATAACATAAGTTTATTTGATTTCGACGCCCCAATGTTTCACCGCAGACGATATCGACAGATATCCCTCTTTGTGGCTAGGGTTTAATTGTTGAGACAAGTGAACTCAATAATGGATCGGAACTACATAACTTTGCTACGAGAAAGCTATAATAGGACAATCAGACGGAAACGAGGAACTTCAGTATCAGATTTAGCTCTATTCTCTTAGTGTGTTTTGTCTTTCTTATAGGGAAAATGTCTTCTAGGAACGATGTGTTCCACCCCTTGGCGAGAGGGTGTATCGGAGCAGTAATTTAATGTCTCACGGAAGGAAGGGAGTCAAAAATGGAAGAGTACATCCTATGAATTCTTTTAAGTTATCAGTAGAGTGCAAAATAAGCTCATATCCGTGTTCAAGATGATGTTTTAAGTTTAGCAAGCTATCATGACGTTACGTATATACATTTAATTTATATATATATATATATATATATATATATATATATATATATATATATGACATCCACATACTTTTTCAAAGTCATTTAGTGTAGCAAAGGCTGATGTTCACATTTAAGATTGCAAATCTTAAGTGCGAGCATCAATTTATAATGAACGCATTTAATTTAAAAAACAGTTTTCTCATACTAACTCCAAATTATTTACTTAATACGTTGTCTACTTAAATGTTACACATTTAGCTTAATTTATATATAATAACCTGTTCTTTAAAATACAAATTGGTGAAACAAAAAAAAATTGTCCCAGTGTAATTTTCGTGCTGTTTAGTAAGAATTGTTTATACACATTGATTAATTATATAATTTTATTTTTAATTTCGTTAGATATTGTAACCATTTATATTTTATGACATATCCTTATGCATTTTTTACATAGAAACTGTATTTTACTTGATGAAGGATCTTTCTTAATAATGACCATACCTTCAACATTTACTCAAGTATATAAGATATGTTTTGCGAATATACCCTGGAGGTATAATCATTCGAATTACGAGTAATGGAGCAAGTGTTAAAACTGTTGAAAACAATAAGAATATTCTTGCAATATTAATGTTTGTTATATAAAAATATCTCAATCCTTTTTGATACATTGTTGTTAACCCTTTACCAAACTATAGTAAGTAACTGGTGGATAAATTAGTGGTAATCTGAATTAAGAATTGGTATAAGTAATTAGTGGTAATCGGAAAACGCGATTTAGTATGGTATCACTGGCAAGACCAAAAAACAAAATAAACTGTACTTCCGTTATTGTTCAAACGATATCAAAGTTGTTCAAACGATATTAAAAGTCAAAGTTAAAAAAATAGAGAAGAATTATATATAAATAAATACAAGACAATTTTCTAACCAACTGTACACAGTTCGGTAGGTAGTCCTTAAGATAATTAAGTACGAGATATCGATAGAGGCACGTTAGATGTGACCCGCATCTTATATAGATAGATATCGATTATGACACTTGAGTATCGCTTGCTTCATTGAATCGATACCTCCTTTGACTTTATAAGGTAGATTTCGACCCACTTATGCTTACCCTACGTCTGTATTTGTTTATATTACAGATTTAATTAACAGGAATGCTAAATTGTTATGGCGGATAATTATTGAATAATTTATTCTATGAATCACCGAAGTTGTAAGTAACGTTGTCAGGCGTTGCAGTTTTTGCCTTGTAGTATCCAAGTACTCCACGGAGCGTTTAACTAGGACCTTGAAGGACATTCGAAATATGGTTACTAGATATACGAAATGCCTCCTTTTTCAGCGATGGATATTAACATTTCCTTTTAAATTCGCATCTGTTTATTAGTTCATTATATTTTTTCGTCGAGTTTGTGTTTAGATAATATATTTGAAAGGGATTCAAAATATTATTTTATTATTTACTAATTTTGTTAGAGTAAATTGTTTGTTAAGCAATAGAATTTGTCTCCTAAAGCAATGTGGCAGACATTGCTTTAGGAGGCAAATTCTATATATTCACAAGTGCCTTTGGTTAGGGCAAAAATAATTATATTTTCGCTCGAACTGTACATTGTACGGCGAGTAAGGATGTCGTGGCAATTTTTAAACCTGTGCATTTGTTTTTCATTTGCGGGAAAGCCAATAATTAAATTTCAAATCTCCCAAAGATTATTTGATCCGGATAACAAATAGTAGATTGTAATTTTAATTTTAAATATCAACCGAGTGAAAATCAATTTAAATAATTGTTTTTGCGTGATTTTATTATAAACAGACAAACGTATATAAGAACAACAGACAGAAGAACAAAAAGTCTTTTAGAGGATATTCGATCGGAACAAAAGATTTTAATTTAATTTCAAAGTATCACCCAGTGAAAGTCCTATTTAAATCCGTCCAGCAATTGTTAAGTGTGTTCTATCGAACATTAAATATTAGCCAGAAAGGTAGACAAACAAACAAATAACCTGTCGAACGATTTTATATGATAATAATGATTTCTTGTCCTAACTTAGAATAATTCGTCCCTCTTTTATTGAAACCAAAGTCCTGACCTTTTCTATCGTTAGCTAAACTACGCATGTCAATATCAATTACTCAAAGTTACCTCTAAAAATTAAATTAATTTCAATATATTACCTGTCATCTTCACGTTGGCAAATTCAAATGTTAGGTCTACGATTTATGTACAAATACTTACTGCTTTTCAGGGTCATTACGTAAATATTAAAATGAACAATATTTTTTTCCTCAAGGTGCTTTCAGATGCTAAAGACCTTATGATTCTTACATTCAAAATCATAGAATTATTTTATGTTGATACTTTACTTGTGTGAAAATTTGTGTGAGATGCAAAAATATATGATTGTTCAGAACGTTAAATTACGTATCCTTGTGATATTCGATCGCATAAAAGCTCTTGAATAAATACCTGAAAATTTTCATATGATCAAAAATAACAATTGTTCAAAAATTTTCAAAACAAAATAATAGTAGACAAAAGAAAAAACAATAATAATAATAACAAAAGAAAAAAACAATAATAATAGTTGTTCAAAAGCTTTCGCTATAAATAACTATGCCAATTAAGAATCCATATTGCGATACAAATAAGAAATAAAATGTTTGTTATTATGTATATCATTATGTGATTATGTGGCCAGATCATACTAAACATTACTTTTAGTTGACCCCACGGAATATAACTTACTGTTATTGATTATATTTAATGTTTGTCAGATTGGGGATAAATAACTAATATATATAATACGTTTCTGTATGTTATTACGAGTATATTTAATGTACGTTTGTAATATTTTTCTGTAGTTATTTTCATTATTATAACCACTAGAGATTTCATTATTATAACTACGAGATAAATAACTAATAGATATAATACGTTTCTGTATGTTATTACGAGTATATTTAATGTAAGTTTGTAGTATTTTTCTGTAGTTATTTTCATTATTATAACCACTAGAGATTTAGAGATTTCATTATTTTAACTAGGAGATAAATAACTAATAGATATAATACATTTCTACATGTTATTACGAGTATAATTAATGTACGTTTGTAACATTTTTCTGTAGTTATTTTCATTATTATAACTAAGAGATAAATAACTAATAGATATAATACGTTTCTGGATGTTATTATTAGTATATTTAATGTACGTTTGTAATATTTTTCTGTAGTTTTTTTAGTACATTTTTCTGTAATTATTTTTATTATTTTATTTTTACTTATATATAATGTTTTTATTAAGTACACATTTATTATTATCAATGTGTGATTGTTTGACTATAATTCGACATAATATGGTAAATATTATTATTGTTCCATATTTGCAGGTAATCTCAGTCTAAATGATACAATTTCATATTACACGCAATCGACAAATATTTCCAGTCTGTTACTTTCGACAGTTTACTCTCTTTAAAATTAAAGTACATTTCTGTCTAATTTTTTATTACTCTAATCTGGTTGGTGAAAATGTGTGTTACCTAGGTCGTACCGTCTAATTAATAAGATAGTTTTCAAAATAAGAGTCTTCAGACATATTTTTCATCTTTTAGATAAGATATAGACAAGTTTTTGCGAACATGTTTCTGAGCTTAGATCACGGCTAATTTAGACAGCCATTCATGATCGATGTAATCTTCGCATTTTTTTGCTATTTAATGGTACTTTAAATCATTTTTTTGTCAGATTCGCGGACTAGTCCTAGGTTGATATTTAAGTATATCATCAAACAGGTACCTTATATCATTAATAGTATCATTAAAGTATGATATTTATTAGATCCTAGCACCAAAAATACGCTCTTCAAAGTGGAAAATAATTAACCTCCCTCTCATTAATGCCCCCCCCCCCGTTCTCATGTACTTTCCTTCGTGCCCTGTTCTTTTCCTTTTCCTTCCAGACATGTCAAATTTAGACTTATTTTGTTAAATATTTTTTAAGATTGTAAGTAACGTTTGTTTTTTTTTTAATCTTAATTTCAAAACTTGTGTTCAATTGTATGGTAACTACAATATTTTGCGGTTCTCTTGGAATCGATCGTTCATGTTACTTTGTAATGGTTGAGATTGGAAGAGATTGCTCTGTTTGCAATAATTAAATGTTAAATTACAGACAAAATACCTAACAATAAAATTAATTAGTTTCGAAAACACAACTGTTTTTATTTTTTGACTCTTCCTCTATTTTTCAGGATGAAATATTTGAAGGTTGATATCTACAATAAGACATATTAAGACGATTCCGTAAACTTACGCTTAGTTGAAAGGAATTAATGAAAGGATATCAAAACGGCGGCCCGAATATATTATTTTACGATGACTCTTTCACAGACTTTATTAAAGAATTTCGTAGTTTAAATTGCTCCCAGAGAGAAAACCATTGTTTCTTTGACAATTTTCCTATTTCAATAGGTATTAATATCCGTAATATGATATTTTACCTCTTTTAACTTTGTTTCTCCTTTGCTTTTCGTAATTTTGAAAACTTATTCTTAGTGAAATAAAATGAAACATGTAATACTGTCATTATTATAATTGGTTTACTGTAAAGTTATATCAAAAACTTTATAAATAAATTATATACATAAACTTTATAAATAAATTTTAAATAAATATTTTACACGTCCAAATATTTATTTTGTATTAAATATAGAAAACAAAGCCGATTGTTGAAGTTTCGAAGCGCTCCCCCGACATCCAAGGTCAGCGAAAAGTAATCGGCTTGGGGAAGCCCTTCTCTGCGACTTAACTATCCCTTAGTTGTTTAGATGTAGATTTGTGATGTTTCCAAATTTTTACTAATTTAAAAATATAACTTTTGCGAGTTATATGGAACAGTTATTTTACATTTATGAGGAACTCCTATATTTTATACACTAACGGTTGTTTACAACATAACATAATTAGTATAGTTTAATCAATGTGTGTACCGACTTACATACGTTCCCCCGTTCCCCTGTCCACTCACGTGTGTTTCTCGAACTAAAGGACCCTTCTCGATGGACGATGGTGGACATTTTCCAACTTTTCTGCGAAACTTTTTGAGATATCAAGCGTTGCGTTTCTACATGCACATATAAATGTATTTTGTAATAAAGTTAATCGTTTCTCGGTTTATCTTAGAAAAAAAATAGATAGATAAATAAAAAAACAGGCTAAAGTTCTATAAAGTTTTTTTTATGTTTAAATATTCCATAAGGAACCTGAACAGTTAAAAGTGTGCGATTATGTCAGAATCACTGACATATTCTTAAACTTTATTTGTAAATAAATATTGAACTGTACAGTTTATTTGTCTTTTTAAACGTAATAATTATTATTTTAGTTTACTTTTCTGCATATCTCGAAATCTATTAAAGATAGATAAGCACCATTTAAAAGCTTTTTATTAATTAAAAAAATACAATATTTACTGCATTGAGCGGTATCATAGTATACGCCAAGGAGCAAGGCAAGTTCGAATGACATACGTTTAATAGCTTAGTTATAGCACATTTTCAAAGGTTTTCTCTTTAATTATATTTTTGTTACAGCCTAGAGTTATAGTACGTTTTCTTTATTATTTATTTACAAAATGTTTTATATAAGTATAATATTCTTGGGCGACTCGCGATATTGAAAATATAAGATAAACAAAGTGATAAATGTAAGCAGAAATTAAATGTGTAATAATAATATATATCATGTGTGTATTATACGAAAACTTTACTTTTCCAAGGGCGTCAGCTGAGAAGGAAAAATGCGGAAACTTGAAGACAAAGTCGTTTATTTTAAACTAGTTTGACAATTTAGAATAATTAAAATATTCGATATTAAATATTTTTCCTAGATAGAATTTATAGATATTATGACAGTGAGTTCCAGAAAAGCAAATTCAAAATTTTAATTATATTCTAAGTATTTAATATAAATATTCAAGTAAAAATTGAGAAATTGTCTCTCAATGATAATTTAGTAATAATGCTACATGATATATTTAATCATTAGTAACATTTTGATTACTGCAATATTTTTATTTTAACATATTTATAATATAGGATGCGATGATAATACATCACACAGCCCGTCCTCACAACTCTACTCGCTCTCTTTATTAACATTCAGTTCTTTACAAGTTTTCGTTTATTATTGTAACGTTTTCCACGTATTTTTTTTACATTTTTCATGTCGGTTATTTATTGTCCAGTTGTTCTGTGTCCAAACTGTCAACAGTATTTTTCTTAATTTTTATTGATCACACTTGCTTTCATCCTACTGTCCTGCCTCACATTTTACCTAAAAATTTCCCCACAATTACTTTTCATATATTCACTGTAATAAATACTAATAGATAGTATAGGGTAGGTATCGTACTTTCATTATAGTAGGTATTATACTTTTCATATATTCACTGTAATAAATACTAATAGATAGTATAGGGTAGGTATCGTACTTTCATTATAGTAGGTATTATACTTTTCATATATTCACAGTAATAAATACTAATAGGTAGTATAGGGTAGGTAGCGTACTTTCATTATAGTAGGTATTATACTTTTCATATATTCACTGTAATAAATACTAATAGGTAGTATAGGGTAGGTATCGTACTTTCATTATAGTAGGTATTATACTTTTCATATATTCACAGTAATAAATACTAATAGGTAGTATAGGGTAGGTAGCGTACTTTCATTATAGTAGGTATTATACTTTTCATATATTCATTGTCATAAATACTAGTAGGTAGTATATACTAGCAGTTCAATTCCATCATATACGTCTTTTCTCTAACTTTTTGAGACTTTCTTATCTGAAGCAAAATATTGATTATTTTTTACGCGCGCTTCTGTAAAAGTCTTTACTATGAAAAAAAATATAACTAAACACGTGGTATCATTTTAAAAATGTATCTTTAAATATTTCTTTAACTTCCTTCCAGCAATGCGAGATAGGCACCAACCATAGATAGAAGCAGCATTACCTGACGGTAACCGGTATTGTACATCAAGACCAGGATCTCTGCGATCTACACTAGTTCGCTCTGGTGCACTTAATTAGCATCCTATATAAGTTTGGTTTTATGGTAAGCAGACTTATTCATATTCAATTTGAAATTTTTATTTTAACATTGAAATATTTTGCTTTGGTAACATTTCTGATCTGATCGAGTATGAAATCCGGTCTTTCACAATTAGTATAACATATTTATATTTCAGTGAAAAAATAATAAACAAAAGTGAATTAAATAATTCTCAGGCTATGTGAGCTGATGCAATGAAAAACTTGAAAAAATGCAGTTACCGCATGCACACTGCGTATATTTAAATCAAATTGATTTTTCGTGTCAATACTAAAATATTCACGGTAGATATATTAACACATATTGAGGTAGGTATTAGAAAATCTAGTCTTTGGAAAGTGATTCAAAATTTTCATTCGTTTTTCATCAGGATTAGTAAATTTATAGTGACGTAGACAAAAAACTACGGATGCATGTAAGATTGATTTATGACCTAAGTCTGAAATCTAATGCAATTTATTAAACTTATAAATGTTGATACTACGAGGAAACTGTGCATAGTTGAATCAAGTTGAGTCATAGTCAGCTTATGTGAACACAGAAAAATCCAGGGTGGAATTAAATCCCAAGTGAGGTAGGTACTAGAAGAGTCCATAAATTATATATCTTAGAAGAGGTTTGTGAACTGCAGTGGAGATAAGATGGAGTGGGAGGGTCATCGTAAATTTTTTTATGAAAAACAAAAAAAATGTAATTTGCGCCGTTTGCAAAATCCATGCACTAGTCTTCGAGTTACCTGTAAAGAAAAAAATATTCAGAAACATGAGCTTTACCTCAATATTATTTTTATATTTTTCTTTATTAATATTTAATGAAATACTTTTTTAATTATTCAAATAAATTAACTCATAGGTACTGTTTTATTGTATACAGGATAGACAGGCATGTGTAAGAAAAATTATAAACAGACGAATGAGAGGCAAGAAGAAAAATATTATTGTTTCTACAATAATAAAGTATCATAGTTCAAGGGGATAAATAACCACCATTCATTGTGGAAAATGAACGGAACCTATAATCCACTAGAAAATGAAAAAAATAATAGAAACTGTTTGGAAACATACAATAATGTACGATGTTCAATTTGTGAACCCAAACATATTTATAAATATTCAGAGAGAATGTGGGATGGAAAAGAAACTTCATTGTTTTCAGAACGAAGTTTCTCTTCGAAATCGAAAGATAATAAGTTGATTTTTCAGTGAAAATCGTATGAGTATTAAAAGGTGTATCGTATACTCGAACATGAAATTATATGCGGATTTGCACAGGATAAGAAAGCGTCCATAAGAAACAACCGTTTTGAGTCAGAGAAGAGTATGTATGGAGTCAAATAAGAGTGTTAACGAGGTGGAATACTTTGGTGTTGGTAATGATGTTATATTAAACAGTTGAATCGTTAACGCTCTAAAAATATCTAGTTTTCAAATGATCAGGTAATTGCCTTATCTTCGACCAATCTATTTTATATAAACATTTTCTTTGACTATTTACCTCTTTTATTGTGATGCATAAGTGAGAACTATCTATAGCCTTGTACCATTATTGGTTGGTATACTTCATATATTATTGGTTCTTTAGATCCAACATACCTTTGTAGGTTTTCAATATTATTTCGTATTTTGTTTTTGTAAAAAATTACATAAAAACATCAAAGGATTAGACATATGCTGACTATCATAAAAAGTTGTTGTGTGAGAAACCTGAAAGCAGGAAGAACACAATTTATCTGAAATTGCAGAAATATAAGGGAGTAAAAGAACAAGAAGTTACGAAAATACGCGATTTTGGAAATTGAGAAAATTTGCGTAAATAACAATATCAAATTTCAAATTGAACATGAATGGTTGTATTAAATGCCAAAATGTATGAGATAGATTAAATAATATTCGGAAACAATTGTAAGTCAAGATAAGAAATGATTGATAAAATATTGAAAGAGAATCCAGAGAAACAGCCTGACAAAATATCGTTTTGAATAAATTTTCCACATAAATGAAGTGAACAAAATTGATTTTGCATCACAGAGCAATATTCCGCATTAGCACTTTTAATACTTGTATGTAAATACTTATTTTTACACAGGTAGACAAAAGTACTTTATTGAGATAATACAATTTTATTAAACATTGCTGCAATTTTGTTAAGAGTTTTTTATCCGTTTATTATTCATTGTAATCGATTACATGTCTTAATAAGATCTAAACGTGTTACAAAGTCCAACACCTTTGCTATTAATCGTATTTATTTCTTTCATTTTCAAATACCTTTTCAGATGATTTTCAGTTTGAAATTATATAACGGAAATTATTGACTAAGTATAAACCATATGACTTTAAATTTAATAAAGTTATTGAGCTGTATTTTAAAATATGTGAAGTTGAATAATACATTTGGGTAAATTCTAAAAATTGCAAAATTTAAAATTCTACACATTTTTGGTATCGGTGACTCAAAATGATGAATAATGTTGCATATAACAAAATATATTAAAGATATGCAATTAAGTAATTTTAAGCTGAGTTTGTTCCCTCCTTTAGAATTTTAAATTAATATTTCACAAACGATTTATTTAAAAATATCAACGACAGAAAGCGAACTGCATGCAACTTGTTTCGATAAAAACATTTCGGTATTTGAAGTAGGGATTCCCCTCAATTTAAATTAAATATGTTATATAAATGAAATACAATCCTTATACTAAATTAGTTTTAGCCACTGAGAAAATTGTATACTTCTAAAACAGACATTTCGATTGCTCGATTGAAGATTTCAACACGGTATTGGCGCCCTGAATGAGGTCAATACAGCATCAAAAATATTTAGATTCTTCGAAAAAGAATGAAATGTCATCTCAAAATTAATGTGTACAGAATAAAACTGATCGATTAACTAACACATTTTATATCTGTTTTTAGTTTTTATTTCATTTGAGCAGTGTGGTTCCAATACATTGAACCAAAACAAATTTTATTTTAAAAACATTTATTTCATCGTTCGTATATATTTTCTACAAAAAATCATGAATAAATTTCATTTAAATTTGCATCCGAAAGACAATACTTGGAATTCGAATGAAAAACTAGACCTGGAGTAAACATAAGATATAACACTTTACCCTGTATCATTTTTCTAACTCCATCTAAATATATATATATATATATATATATATATATATATATATATATATATATAGCTATGTAAAATAAAACATTATCTAAGATTTTATTATCTCTGTATATCATGTTCTCCGCGAAGCTTTTTAGCTCTTTAATTTTAGAGTTCTCTTTTTTTATGAAAGGATCTTTAAAAATTTAAAGCAAAAACACACATCCATGCTTCATTCACATGTAGGTATTAATTTATTCGTAAAATTGACTATTTGCGAATATTCAGGTGACAAGTTCTATACGTGGAATTGCATTCGGTTAAAAAAATTAAAGAAAAATGTAGATATAATCTGCATTCAGACTTAAAAATTAAAATGACACTTGTTTCGAAAGAAGAAATGGTGTACCTATTTATATTCAATTTTAAAAAATATTATTAACTTGAAAAATATAATTTTTTCTATAATGCAAAAGCGTGAAGCGATTCGTTGACTAAAAGTTTTAAGATATCAAAATTTAATCAGCTTTTTTTAATGTGTAAAAATTTAAAAATCTTACATTATTATTTGTTCAATTCAATATCATTATGAAACATGTTAATTAATTGCTTAAAAATAAAATCATTATATTTCTTTTAATCCGTTAAATTTTAATTATTTTGTAAAATTAATCCTTAATTTATGGGCATACCTGCGGTACTTTTTTCGTTCATAGTTCATTTAACACAACAGATTTAAAAAGAAAATTGAAATTTAAGCAATAAAAACTCTTCTATCCGACGGCCCTTAAAATCGCTTTTAAGCCGTAGCGTCCGGCACAACCGACGCCAACCGACGCCTAGCACAATGGCCACCGAGCGAACCAATCACGATTCAGGTAACGCCTCTACGACGGAGACAAAATCTTGTCGCTTGAAAGAGATACGAATAATTACCGTGTTACCCATCGCAAGCACATCAACGTGTATGAGTGAGATGACGTTACCCGTTGTTGTATATATTTGAAAGAGATAATAATATTTTGATTGTTTCGAAGTAGGATTAGTGCGATTGTTAGAGCGAGATATAAATTTGAATTACATTAAATGTAAGAAAGGGATGGGGTATGTTTGGAAAGAGAGGGAGTGATAAGACGATTCTGTTATTGTCTTTGTATAAGTTAGGTGGTTTATACTTCGTGAGGGCGAAGCGGGGGTGAGTTGCGTATGGTGTGCGTAGAAACGCTGCAAACAGAGAAACAGGGGAGAGTGAAGTCGGCTGATTCGGGGTCGCGTAGTTTAGGACACATAAAGGAAATTTAACTTCTTAATGGCCGGTTGACTTTGTCGGTTTTTTTATTGAATGCGTGGTAGAATTTGTAACATTTTTGGTGGGTAGAATGCCAAATACAATTTTTTAAACTTAATTTAATTAATTATTATATAGACTAAATATTACACCAAGTGTAATATTAAGTTAGTACTTTAAGCTAAAGGTTTACGATTAGAAAAATAGCCACTCTAAGACCAAAGTTTACGATTAACAAAGTTGGTATTTTAAGACTAACGATTACAATTAGCAAAGTTAATATTTTGGATTAAAGGTTCCGATTAGAAAAGCTGACATTCTAAAACTAAAGGTTACAATAAGCAAAGTTGGTAATTATCTTAAAACTAAATACTACGGCTATCAAATTTATCAATTTACAGCTGAAGGTTACGATTAGCAAAGTTGGTATTTTAAGACAAAATATTATATTACGAAAGATGGTATTTCATGACTAAAGGCATCTTACGGCTATATTATTTGGATATTTATAGATAGCATATGTCAGAGTTTCTTGATGATAACTGTAAAATAATACAAAGAATATATTTCGTAGCAACATGGGTTAGAAGCAACGCTATTTTACATTTATGTCGATACGGCATAAGTAATAATGCTAATATTGTAGGAGGTACCTACCTATGTACCGCATCAACTCTCTAGATTGATTCTTGGAATTCGATAAGGCTGCGTCTATAATATCAATATGGTTTTATTAACATATCAGTTGCTCTATAATTTGATAAATGTTCAAATTGAATGAGATTCAACCCTACGCCTATATGACGCAGCGACTTACGCCATCTTTTAAAAAGACTGGCTTCCATTAACATTTTGAATGATTTGAATTGCTTCAAATTATATGTGTAAATATAATTTATATACATTGTCTATTTACACCTAAAATGACCATGTCCACATTAGAAACCATGAACAGAATGTGTCTTCTTAAACATTCTCTTGACGAACAAGTCTTTACTGCATTTTTTATGCAAGAGATAGGGGATAAAAGTTTTATTAAGAATTTACATTTAAAATATGACCGAATTCACTGCTCTGTAATATTCACTGCTCTGTAATATTCACTGCTCTGTAATATTCACTGCTCTGTAATATTCACTGCTCTGTAATGTGTCCGGTTAACTGAATGTAAATGCCTATGGTCTTAATGTGTTAAGATATAAAAATCTTAACATAATTCGTTTCAAAATGTTTTTCTTTATGTATAAGAACGTCTCTTGTTTACTTTTTACTATATATTGCAAAATCAAGCTTGACGGCAAGAGATTACTCGATATTTTTGTAACCGAAATTTCCAGTCCTTAGACAATTTTCCTATTGCAATTCAAAATGCACCACGATCTAGCATCCGAATGAAGTTTTGGCAGTGATTTCCAACGCTACGAAGCTTCTTTTTAAACCCATTAACATTTTCAATAACTTATTTTATTTAGAGCGTTATCAAATAATTGTTATTAAAATGACAATTATTTGAAATTATTATTATTATTATTATTGGATAAAAACAGTTTTTCTAATTTTCAATTTTAATTTAAAAATTAAATTTCTCTCGATTACAACAATTAAAAAGATGTATATATTAAGAGAGGAACAAAATTGTTTTATTCCACATGTTTTCCATATTTTATACGTCCCTAATATGCTTGATAGAGTCCTTTTGCTATAGCAACTGTATCAAGCATATTAAGTACGCATAAATACTCCATTTACTTTTTTATATTCTTAGAGCAAGAAGACGTAAGACGCGTAAAAGTGGTTTCCAAACTTTTCAGTTGCTATTTTGTATCTTTTTTCCAGGCAAAACGATTACCTAGATGTTATTTTCGGTTTTTGATTTAACCAGTCGAAGTTTGTAATCTGGATTTATACCTACTAGATTTTTTTTAAATATATATATCTACATAAATCCGTGATCTGTCCATTTTTTGCATAGTTTCATCAGAGTAGACTACGACTTTGCATATCCGATTTTGTGATATAATTATTTTACCGTCTTTGCCATTGAAATACATTACACCGGTCTGCATATTTAAGTACTTATCAATTTCTCGTTCTAAACTACTCTAACCGTCTCGATCGCGAACGCATACGTCACCGCGGACCTCCACCGATGCAATGCCCACGTCAAGAGCGTGCCAATAAGGTATACATCGTCAACCTCTCCCCCTACCTTCCTCGCTTATTCTCCCACCCTTCGGCGGCGCCCCTCGTCCTAACCGATCATCGCTTTGCACAAAACTGCGTTAGGGAAATGCGCGGCACTGTTCCGTGTACGAAATCACATAATATTTTGTTAACCATTGGTTAAGTTGTATATTTACTTTTTATAACAGTACTAGTTTTAAAAGCTGAATGTTCCTATTTGGTACATTTCTAATTTTTTAAAAAATTGTTCGTAAGTAAAAAAGGAGGTTTAAAATAAATGTTTTTTAATTATTTGTAAATAAAAATAGGTATTTTACGGTGAACAGATTTAACCAAAAATATATCGAACCTGGTGAACAGAAAAATAGTAAGAAAGTAAAAATTAAAATTTAAAATTATAATATAATAACTAAATAAAAGTAAAGGCTATGAATGCTATCCTTATCACTGAAAAGGAAAAAAAATATGTACACATTTGTAATTCTTGTCTATGTATCCTTAACGTAACCTAAGTATATTAAAGGTAAACTCTTTACAACAAATGCATTCTCACTCAATAATTGGCAACAAAATATTTCAATCAGTTATGAGGTGAAATACAAAATATTTATACGTCGTCCTGGCAAAAAAGAATACTTATTTTTTTTCAATAGCCTGTTTTTTTGACGCTAAGAGGAAAAAAAGAAAGTAAGGGGTATGAATGACGGAAATGATATGATGGTAGACATATGAGAACATATACAAATGGTGTGTTTCTAAAGCTGGTCACATTGGTATTGTAAACAGAGAAAGGATAGTCAAAATGTTGATGGCATAAATAGAGAAAAGATATACATATTGTTGGTGATATAAACAGAGCATACATATTACTAGAAGGACAACGTTTATAAATGAGAACAGTGCGTCAATTTCCGATACCGCGAGCGAATAAATCCGAAAATCTTGCACTGAGGTATAATGTTTTTAATAATATAGTATCCTCTATTTATTCGCAGTTAAAGACTATTGTATTATATATCTATTGTACAATTATTAATTATATTCCATAACATTTAAAATAAAAATATAAATAACCTCTTATTATCTCATTATTATTTTATTTTTAAACATACCTATATACCTTAGTGTACACTTTATAGATAACAACAAGATAATGAATAAATCAACATATAACCAAACCTGTTTTCTTAATTATTCGTCAAAAATGAATGTACTTATCTAATAACTATGGATTCACATTATCATTTCAAGAAGTCATATAAACAAATATTAAGATAAAAATAAACGTTGTCAATTAAAAAAATATAAGAAAAAGAAAATTCTTAACAGATGTATTTTGAAAGTTTTTATAAATCCCTTAAGTCGTTTATTAATTTCTTTGTTTCGTAATTTGCTTATGGATAACAGAAATTATTATACCACATAATTTTTTCGGAAGTGAAAAGACACATAAATTCCGGAAACTGGTTCATTTTGATATAAAATATTTTTGAGTTAAAATATTTCGGATAATTATCTAATTTAACTGTATATCTGTTGAGCCCAGTGGTTTTTATGTTTGTAATTTTTTTTCATCAAAATTTATTTAACCAATGGTCAAGGAAGTAAGTAAAAAAGTAAGGCACGTGTACTTTGTATAAATTATTTACAATTTACAACGCGTTTGTAAATATTTGGCGGAAATTTGAAACATTTTGACATCAATAAGAAAAACATTCTCTTTTTTAAACAGAACCTTATTTGTACTAATATTTCTGAAAAAACATACAATTGCAGTTTCAAAAAATGTCAATAACAAATTCGCAAACTCTCAGTTAACGGCCGCCCTACACGAAACAGGCACCGGTCGACTATTTGCGAAATTGTCATTAAAAAGTGCGTGAAGCGAAATTCGTTTAACTACACTTCGCGGCGGGGGGGAGTTAAACGCCTCTGGCTATCCCTCTCGCACACATCTGCCTTCATGCCTCGCTGCACTCGTTCACGCCTCGCTGGAAAGGGATAAAACTATAAACATTTTTTTTGCCTCCGATCAGCCTTTGTTACTGGCGAATCGGTCTTTACACTGTTTGTGATAAAATATAAATTGTAAAGTCCGCCTATGAATAGGTGCTAGAAGAATAGGTCTTATATGTAAATACCAAAAGAAGTTCCGCTGTAATCGGGGTACCGACGATTATATAACATATTCTCAAAGATGGAGTGAAGGTTTTAGTCAGTTTAGCTAGGATTTTTATTATCTTGGTATTTTTTATTTTCAAATCAAAAGCCCGAATGGGCGCAACCCCAAAAAGTTTAAACGCCACTATTACCAGACAAAAAAAAACAAGGAATAACGAACGTACCTATCCATGCTAATTTCTTGCAAAGAATCGTTTATTTTACTATTGACACCACTAGAATACAACATTTCGTGAAAACTTCTTAATGACATTTTCACTAATGGCAATTTTCACCAATCATAAAGAAATACCAAATTTATTTTTTCTTTTAAATTTTCTTTTTAACAAGAGACACAAAAATATATCAATTACTGAAATTTCCAAAATGTTCTTTAAACTGCTAACATGTGAATGTCACTTTTTGTTCTTTAAACTGCTAACATGTGAATGTCACTTTTGGATCCACTAACATGTGAATGTCACTTTTTGTTCTTTAAACTGCTAGCATGTGAATGTCACTTTTGGATCCGCTAACATGTGAATGTCACTTTTTGTTCTTTAAACTGCTAACATGTGAATGTCACTTTTGGTTCCGCTAACATGTGAATGTCACTTTTTGTTCTTTAAACTGCTAACATGTGAATGTCACTTTCGGTTCTGCTAATATGTGAATGTCACTTTTGGTTCCGTAACCAAAAAAACCAAGGTCTCGATATCTCCATCATAGTACAATTATATAACTATGTTGGTAGACGTGTGAAAATTAAGCTATGTTTCTTATACTTTCTTATCTTCATACCTTTTTTAACTCGATGTTGTCTGAATGCACAAAACTCAACCAAATTCAGTGGTTAATTATAATTAGACATTTTATTCAAAACATATAAGTAAATTTAATTTATTTCGTTATATTTAATTAAGGTGTTCGTGTTTTTGTTCTTTTTATTTTTATACTCAATTAGTTTCAGTAGCGGCATATGTCAATTTTTAACTAAAATATTTTCATAGACTCAAAGTTATGAAAATAATTTAATAAAACGAAAAAAATTATTTTTCTATTTTACTATAAACAAAGTCTATATAACTTTATTTATATAAAAGTTTGACGCAGGTTTCAGTGTTTAGCTACTTCAACCACGTTTCTACCTTCCGGTATGTTATACGAAAATACATAAGGGCAGTTATTGCCTCGAAAGAAAAACCTGACAGAAATATCTACATTACTTTTAAAGAGGGAATGTATAAAAATATATATTTTCCTACTTCCTTGGCAATAGGTAAAAGACAAAATCAGCTTTCGTAGCAGGTGAATAAAATAACGATCCGACATAAAAACGTCAACTTTTCCTGCTATCATCAGAAAGCTAATGAAGAAGTTTTTTTAGTTAACGTGGTAAGAGGGTCCCCAATAAAGCAAAAAAGGAACTGGTAAGTACTAGCTATGAGATAATTAGATGGTATAACCTTGATATTTAAGCAGGTACTCTAGTATTAGTTTAGTAATCTACCTAACGTAACGATTATACCAGGCTCAAAGGTCTGTTTGAATACGCTATCACTCTAAAACATGAACTTATCATGAACTTCATGATCTACAGTTTCCACCAACTTCGCACAACATTTTTCTTTCTGAATTGTTTTGAATACTGAAGTTGTTAGATATTTGTGCTATATAGAAAGAATTTCTCTATTCTAAATAAAATTTGAAGTCTAACACGTCTCATAGAGTTCAACTGCTCATACGCAAGACTACAGTTACATTAATTGGATGGATTATCAAAAAATATTACACCACCATCTAACGATGTATAATTAGACAAATATAATATGGCGTTTTTAATTCTCGTTTGACATGACTTATTACACTTTTGCATCCCGATTATACCTTATCGAGAAAATCATCTGGCGTGGCAAAAACTCTAACAACCCCAATTGAATAAACATGTGCTCAGGATTTCATACTACTTTATCAAGCAATGTACATATGTGTAATCAACTAGACGTCACACCCCTAAGTACCTATAATATTGCACTTTTTTCATCCCATTCAAATGCATTTTTACAAAAACTGTTCGATTGTATTGTATCAGTAATTTAATTTTGTGTTCTTTACAGAGGTGTCTCTTAAATAAGGTAGATTTTCGTTATCAATATCAAGTACTATTTTTAATTTTTTTTAACACTGAATCATTAAAGCTGAATGTATTTATAAACCATCGTATTTTAGTGTCAATATAAGAATTAGTAAACTCCTTAAGTTTCTTATAAAACGACTCCTTGGGTTTAAAATCAAAGATATTGAATCGAAACACCGACCTAAATAAATAGTAATCAGCTGGTGCAAATTCTAGACTAAAGGTTGGATCATGAAAAAATTCGATACCGTTAAGTTATGCGACCTTGTCTCGTATACATTTTTAAAATGGGCACGTGGTCTAGCCTTTTTCCAATGCCCGAACACGTGCCGCATCACGATTAATTACATTTTTCCTTTTAATCCCAAAAATTTTCTCGGGAATTTAATCTGTTTAAAATTTTTGTTTCCAATCATGTCTTCAAAGAACTATGTTATATATGTTCTATTTTTTTAAAGAAGAGTATAAACGAGTAATAAATGTTGAAGTAAGTGATGATATGTACAAAATACGAATAAGATAATGTTTACATGTATAAACCGACATTACCTCTTCATGAGACACTTGTGCATAACTAAAGATTGCATTGTAGCTGTGAACAAATGCAATAAATAGTAAAAATAGTAAATCAAATTTTCAGGCAAATAGTTACTCAAGTACATTTTTAATCCATTGTAACGTATAGACCGGAAAATTGTAATGAAATTCAAGAACCTATCACCGTTACTTGTAAAATTAAGTCCCGTGAATATCTTTTCGTGATGTAGAATGTGCTGAAAGCAGTATAATGCATACTGAATGGGACACTTATTCAGGAGGGTAAAAAAATTAAATGAAAATCTTTTTTTTTTACTTTTTAAACAACGTAGGACAATAATTATTATGACCTCAAATCGAGCTCTCTTCTTTATATTATATAATAGAAATAAATTTTGACTATTAATACTTCGTTCATTTCACAAAATGCTTGAAAAATTAACCCCCGTTAATGTAATGTGTGACTTTAGCACCCTCAATACATTCTTAAAACAAATTCAATGTTAACATAGCGAACAAAAGCTCAACTCTAACCTTAACAAATAAAGGAAGAAAGTAAGATGTGAACAACGTAGGCACAATGGTAGTGAGGCACGTACATGGGTAAGTGTCCCCGGTTCTACCCCGCTGTGTCATTGTTAACAATTTATTGAATACCTTTGGCTTGAAATCGCCGTAAGCTTTTGTTTTTATCGTGACGTTATTTTTATAGGATACGTCTGTTTTTAATATGCAGGTAACAAAGAACGTATCTATTATTGAAGAATCACAAGTGATTGTGTGCATCAAACTCAGTAGAAGATGTTAAGGAACTATATAAAAATCCTTAATCATTTTTGAAAATATTACTGTGAAAGTTGAAAATTCCATTGAAAAGAAAATTATTTTTATTACACCTATATTCCTAAAAGCAGGTGTAACACAAATGCCTATTATTCACACAGGTGACTCTGGGCATCAAACTCGGTTGGAAATCTTAATGAGCTACGTTATAATTCTCAACTGCTTCTAAAAAAAAAATTGTCAAAGTTACATTTCCAACGACATATTCGATGGAATCGTAACAAATATTCGCGAAAAAGACCGCAATCTTAATAAATCTTTGCGTAGAAGACCGTATTCTTAATAAATCTTCGCGAAAAGATTGCAAACTTAACAAATCTTCGCGATAGAACATTTAAAAATAAATTTCTGCCATGCTTTTCAGAACCTTTCTAATTAGTAACGGCGACATAAGATCGTTGAATAAATAACCACCTCCAGGTGTTCATTCACGTCCACTTATTCATTCAACAAACCTAAAATTTAAGTACGATATGTACATTAAATTATCTGTATATTAAATATCTTTCATAGACTATATAGTATATAGCCTACTCCTAGGCTCTAACAAAACTATGGATATCACCATTTTAATACAATTATATAGAAAAACATAACTCCAGATGGATACAAATCTGAATTTCTCGTCTCATATTTATATTTATAAAGCTAGCAAGTGTTGGCGTGCTACGCCGCAACGACGGGTGTGTAACGTATGCAATGAAAGTAATGAACACTCATGACATTCTTAGGAACCATCATATTCAATTCGAGATAGACGTAGAGGAAAGTCAAAGTCATGAATATAACTATAACATTTTCTTTTACTTAACACTAAATGCATTTTTCTTTACCTAGCAAATCAATTATTCATGTCGTAGCCTATGCTATTTAATTTTCATCATTAATTTTCGAAACTTTATGGTCTTTTTACCTTGTATAATCTTTTAGCATTTAACTAACATCATAATTTTCTTTTATATCTCCGGTTGTAAAAATGTTCGTAATTAACTTTTAACGAGCTATGTGTCGTAATATCTATCTAATTATTTAATTTTTTGTCCGATCATATTCTAAACATCATAAAGTACAATGTTTGTGTAAGTAGCATACGCGAGAAAAACATATTATGCTTAGTAAACAAAGAGAACTAAAATAAAAAGTATTAAAAATATATTGCGGTCTGAATGAACCGCCTATGGCTAAAATATCCATTATTAAGAAGTCATGACGCAAATAAAAACACTGATTGGGTAGGAAGTAAATGCACGCAGCTTTGTACCTTGTTACAATTAAAATTTTAAAAATGCCGTGACATGGACATAGAATATTTCTTATGAGCTATTGATAAATGGATGATATAAAGCTTTTCAAATAAAATAGTTGAATGAAAGACTTCTTTCTTTAATATGACAAACGTAACATGATAAGTTTATTTATCACCAAAAAAGAGACGTAGAAAAACAATACAATGAAGGTAGCCACTAATAAAAAAAATTAAAGTGCCAACCGCTCTTAGCATACAATCAAACCACGCCAATAGATATACGAGACGTCGCCATTAAAACAACAACATAATATCAGCCATCATTTACAATAAATCCTTCTTCGGGAATTTAATGTTCTCGTTTTCTCAAAACTTGACTGCTCGCCACTGTAAGCAAAATAATCAACTATCCGTATTCAAATCAACGCAACCTAATTTGGACTTACCAGTTGACCGCAAGAGTGTTTAGCACAGTTAAGCGGAACAACGTTGACTTGCAGACGGGCGACAACTTGCTCCGCTATATCAACACGGGCGAGCCGGGACTCCGCTAGAGGAGTGTTAGGCTAAACGGGCTCTCGTTTAAAACTTTTAATTATTTTAGACGAAAGTAGATTAGTGTGCAATTTATGCAACGTGCGTAATACATTGAGAGAGGAATTAGGACAAATGGTATATCAACTATTTTAGATACTAATGTGCAGAGACTAAACAAATATTAATTTTTTTAAGCGTTTAGATCAACAAATGTGACAGAATAGGAAATCAAATGATCTAATTCTGCTATAATTACCTAAAATTTTATTCAATAGTAAAGCCAAATTAAACTTCGTCAGTATCTCATCGTCACTGACGAATCGTCATCGTCTCTTCGTCAGTATCTTATCAAAATCTCTCACCATTTCATAAAACTCTACAATAGTTCATTCGCATGTTAATTTAAGTTTAGTTAAACTTCATTATTAACTTATAACGTTCAGAAAGGCTCGTCATATATTCTTGTTCAAAATATGAGGTGTTTGAGGATGAAAACCAGATGAGACATACGTGTTTCCTGTGGTCACATACGGAAGGGAGACGTAAACTTTACAATTGGCCTTGTAAAATGGCTTCAAGTCACTCAGCGAGCTACGGAAAGGACTAAGCTTAGGGTTTTATCTACAAAATATGATCGATAAAGAGGACAACCGTAAAACGACTAAGGTTACCAAGATAACTCGCAGGATTGGCAGATTTAAGCGGCAATGGGCAGCAATACGCGCGCAGAATCGACGACCACAAGGGAACAAAGCTTCTCAAATGGCAACACGCACTGATTGATAGATACCCTGGTAAAGGTTGCGAAAAGCCATTGGATGAAAGTAGCACAGTATAGATCTTTGTGGAAATCTAAATAGGATGGCAATGTTCAGCAGTGGACATCTTCCGGTTGTTAATAACGGTGATTCACTTGGAAAGCGAGGTACAAATTTCGTAAAATGGAAGGACATAAAGGATGTTGGAATAAGAATAATATTCATGTTAACAATTCAATGTAGATATAAAGAACATATGTAATATAATCATAAACTTAATTTCGTAGTATGTTAAATCTATGAATATAATAAGGAAAAGGTAAGAGATAACGTATCGAATAGATTTGGATACGTAGATTGTGTTAGGAAATAAGATTTTAGACAATTTTTGACCAGAGGCCCTGAGTACATTTTATTTATTCTATAACCTCATTGCTAGATCTACGTATCCAGGTGCTGTTGATTTGAATGAATATTTTACTAACTTGAGTTTTTAAACTTTCCAGATCTCTCCATAAATGTCATTCTGTACCTGTATTTGGAAATAAAGTAATACTGAAAAAAAAACAGAAAAACAGATGAAAAAAAAACAGTTGTTAGTAAAATACATTGATCTCTCTTGAATAACCACCGTCTTTCAACGCTACTTTAAGACTCCTCAAAACCTGTCGATATATTTTAAGAGTATTAACATATCACATCAATTAATTCTGTGGAAACGTTATCAACTGTATTGTCATGGTTTTGTCAAGTTTTCATCTCCCAGGTTTTTTCTAAGTTTAGTGTTGTAACAATATCAATATCCTTTTTCGACTGCTTTTCACAAAGGGACGATAGACATCCCTTTGTGAAAAGCAGTCCGAAAACCATTTTCATTCAACGGCATAGGAAAATGAAATGCTTACGCAAAAGTCGGAGTCGAAGATTCCGATACTCTTACCTCGTTTAGAAAATAAAGAAAAGCCACATTTATCTAATCTGAGCTACATATATCTAAAATGAGTTTTCAGTTTTCTTTTTCTTTTAATCAAGCAGAGTAAAACATATTTTGCAAACATGATAACCATTTTATTTGTCAATTTTTTTATCAAACAACATCTGAGGTTAGTAAAACTCGACTCTTTACCAAATGTCATGAGTGGTACAGACAAGTATGTGACAGAAGGGCACATCCCACAGCTACGGGTTCAGCTATAAACATTACTAAAAGTTACTCCTAAATATTGATTAAAAAACCACTCGAATATACCGTTATCATATCTGCTTTATTAACCCAGTAATAATAAAATGCCAGAATTAAGGATAAAAGAAACATCTATTCCACGTCAAGTCGTCTGCTAAACAGACATCTTCATCGCGAAACCGGTCCGAAATTAATAACATGAAAGAAAAAAAGAACTCTGCATCCTTCGACCTTAATTTCCACGCCTAGTTACCTAAACAATGCACCCGATTGGCCATGCAACGTCGAGTGCGTGCGCTTACTGCATCTTGCATCAAGTTGCATTCTGCTCGTCGCTCGCGTTGTATTATTGTGGGACGAACCGTGTAATGCGCAGGAGTCATTCATTTTGTTGCAATTTCATGGCGATCTGCGATTTTATTGATGATCTGTGATAAATGAGGCCATTTGGGGGGTGCCGGGTGAGTGTCGCCACTCGTTTTGTGAGTGGTTAGATGTTATTACAACTGTTTAC
Source organism: Druceiella hillmani (assembly GCA_039881145.1). NCBI lineage: Eukaryota > Metazoa > Arthropoda > Insecta > Lepidoptera > Hepialidae > Druceiella > Druceiella hillmani. Next base: position 20,763,968 of record JAYKKI010000029.1, read on the forward strand.
TTTGAGTGTTGATGCTGTTTTTGATATTGAGCAATTTAGTATTGGGGCAGTATCGAACTATTGTGAAGTATACGTTATAAGAGAACCTGGACTTTTTATTTTAAACATATTTGAAAATGACGATAGTAACATTTTTGTTTGTAGACGTAATTAACTAACTATTTAATACAAAATATTGAAATGTTTCTACATTGCGTTTTTTTTATTAGTTTTGCTAAGAAATTTACGCAATTTTAATATTAATTTCAAACTCGAGTCTCAATTGCTAAAATAATTGAAAATATTTTAGCAATAATTAAAATAATTTTATTTTGTAATTATAAGTATTATCTAGTAATTAAATCTATTTTGTATGATTTATTTTATAAAATTTGGCTATATTTAATTCTATGTAGATTTCAAAGCCACTTTAATAACAATTTTATTTATTTATTTATTTAGTGCTAGTTTTTGCCAAAGACTTCGTTCGCTTGGATAACGGTAATGAGTCAGATGAGTTACTATTTACACTTGTTTTCTATTTTCTTTCATTTTTTTTTGTTTTTTTAGACAACGCGTTTAAGACCCAAAGTTTCAATAACACCTTTAAGAACTAAAGTCGCGGTTAACCACAAAATTTCGGCAGCGCTTTTGCGAAATAAGTAAACTCGTTTATCGGGCTTACCTATCCCAAACAACATTTTTGACGACACTTTTGAAACCTAAAATTGCAGATTGCCAATAAAATTGCAGACTTAAATATACGGATCTACATAAAATTGCAACAAAACTTTTGTGACTTAAATATGCGATAAAATGTTTCAATAACAGTTTTATAATAATTTGAGTTTGACATAATCGAAATTTATACGCAGAATTTGAGACAACGTGCGTAAGTTGATTATATCCTCCGCATTCAATTTTTTCCCCTTAATCAAAGCTATGATAAAATTAATAATATTGAATAAAGAACTGATTCAGTTTCATTGATATTAATATTTTGTTTATACTAAGTGAGTAGGTACTTTTTTGATCAAGTTAATGAGAATTGATGTAACATTTTTTATCTTGCATTGCCTATTTACGTCACTTTCAGAGCCTCTGTAACTTAGTTTACATACTTCAGCTATACAAAGATACAATACAAAGGTACATCACTATTAAGCAATAAGTACGTCAGCGATAACAAACTCCCTATCAGTCGCTCTCGATACATCGCCATTCAGAATTAGGGTAAAACTGTAAATTTTATGATTTTTTTTATATACCCACAAAGTGGTAGGTTAAGTACAAAGTACTTCAGTTTGGTGTCGTCTGTATGAGTGGGCAGTATACTAAATTTTAGATACCTCCATTTACATCCAGGCAAATAAATTCGAACAGTTGTAAGCTTTGGCTTGTAGATTTTTATAAATTGTCGGTAAATTAATGTCAAATTTAGTTACCCATGCATAATATTTATAAATAAAACATTTAAATATAAAAAAATTACTCCCGAAGTGCCAAAAAGTTCAAAATTAATTTGAATCATAAAGGTAGGTAATTACTCGTCTTGCCTACCTTCTTACATAGGTATTATTAAATATCTTATGGCTAAACAGCGATAACGATGCACCGTTACTAATTTTTAGGTAAACGACTTCTGCTTTCTCACATGTAACCGAATTTTCATATATTTTCTACTCTTGTTAAGGGGCAGGTAGGTACATTACTTATACCCTTCTACTACTACAGTATAGTATTAACTAAATACATAAACATCAACAATAGCTCGCAATCATAATAACAATACCATAAAAATAAAAAAAATCTAAAACGAAACGTTTACGCACCGAACCTAAACGAACCTTGACGCACAAACTGCGGATAAGAAATAAAAACAGCAAGTAACATTTCCTCTCCCGGCGTCGGTAAGCCCCACCCCTTTCATATAAATCCCCCCTAAGCCACGCCCCATTCCAGCCCCACCAGCGGAGCGGGGCGGGGGGTACCGAGCCCTACTAATGCCCGTACGGCTGACTAGAAATCAGATGGTTCTCGCTCAGTTTATGCTTGGCGGTCACCGCTTTACGCCGTCATTCGGAATAATATCGAATGATAATAATAAATATCGCGAATTTCGATCGCGAATTGTTTTTTCGTTCGCGGTTTTCGGCGGCGATTTTTTCGTAACGCCGTTCTCGGACTCGGTACTGGAGTTTTCCCAGCACGAATTTTAGGCACAAAAATTGTTCTAAATTATTAGCGTTTTCTTTTCTGTCAAATGCTATTTATTTAATGCAACACTATTTTTATCAATTTTTCAAATTTAATGATTAGTCGTTCGATACGGATATTTTGATACTATAAACTTTCTGGCCGTGTCGAAAGCTTCTAATTCACGAGACGTTTATTGCCGCCAAATATTTTATTTTTATCGAATTGTGTAGTCATGTTTAATGTGTTCAAAGTAGATAATTTATATCTTAATAAACGTTTAAATAGAACAAAAAATAGTATCAAATTTATTTAAAAATAATACAACAAATTTCATACGAACTAGATTTCGTATTTTCATTGCCAAAATTCAACTAGGGACTGTGCAAATAACAACTTGAAAGTGAACTGTTTTAAAGAAAATTTACCTAACTGTTAAGTGTAGTGAAGTTCGTTGAGAAAAGTGTATGTACAATAATAAAAATGGTAAGTAAACGAATTATTAATTTTGAGGTGTTTTTCATTACGCAAACTTATTAATAGGTATATATTTTCTTTTTTATAAATAATAAAATATGTATACCAGATTAAAACTATTAAAATAGCAACACTATTTATTTTAAGAAAAATGTAGAAACGATTTAGAAATTTCCGGTCGAGCTATTTGAAAGATAATTATAAAATATGAAATATTAGGTAAATTGCAATATTAAAAATGGATAACCGCATATATTATATATTTACCACGCTAATAGAATACAAAACATATAATATTGTAAAAACTAGTTTGAAGTTTTACCTAACTCAAATTTTCAGAATTTTTTTATGGATGTAATTGATAATTGTGAGTCCTTACACGAAAAACTGACGGAAACAGAAAAAATAGTGAAGCCAATTTATTTTACTTAAGTTATTTTACTTTTAAAAATATTTCTGACAATAGCTACACTGAGCACCGAAATAAGGAATTTTTTTTAAATACGGCTGTAGTTATATGTTTTTTAGATAATTTACAAAATTTAGCCCCATGTCCAATAAATTTTTGAATATCCATAATTAAACTAATTTATATTAATATCTCGAAAATTATAAAAATATATTTAGCTTATTTATAATATATTATTTTACGTACGATAATTTTATAAGACAATAATTAAAACATTCATCACTTTACAATTAAAAACATGACTTGAAATATTTTCAAAATTGTTTAGTTTGTCGTGGATATTTAATACGCAACGGTTATAATTAATTAGTTGGTCCACTTTCTCAAGTATATATCCACTTTCTCAAGTTGCATTACTTTCTCAAGTATATAGGTAATTAAATATAGGATTTCAAAGAATTTCAACTAAATATTCTAAAATTTAATGATTATCAACATGTATAACCCAATATATTGTTTAAAAATATCGAAAATATTATAAACCTCTATGTAACTTTAGAACTTATTCTCCTATAACCGAATAACAAAATGTTATTTTCTATAAGCGAATAATAAAATGTTATTATCTATAATTGAATAATAATATATTTTTCGGTACGATGAGCGCTGATTGCCGTATTCGTGTCGCTTATTTCACACCGACGGCGCGGCTTGAGACCGCTGTTAAAACAGTAGCGAAGATGTTAAATTACTTGTAAATGCAGTAATAAAGGTTTCATATTAATTTATATTTTATCTACAATTTTATTTTGTTTTAATAATTGTTTTATTCTTAATGAAAGTATCATGGATTCATCTGGGGTTATAATTATTTTAATACTAATAAAATACAGGGCTTATTATGCTAAATTAAAAAATTAAACACTTAATTTTGTTTTTAATACATACGTTTAGCTTTTTTAATAAATATAAAACGCTAATAAATTTTGTAATAAATGTAGGAAAAGAGATAATTATTTGTAACTTGCGTTTTTCTGTCTTTAATTTTATTCTATACAAGTGAAAATATTTTTATAAAAAAATTACATGTAACAAAAAAAACATCAAATAACGTAGTGGAATAAGAAAAATTAAAATAACAAATAAATTTATTTTATCAATTTTTATTTTAATAAAATTGTTTTAAATGTATGTAGTTAAACAATTGTATGTTCTGACTAAATATAAGTATTGTTTTTACGCTTTGGATGCACTTAATAAATTTATAAAAAAAAGTTTTAGGTACCCAAGTTTAGATTAAATTACGTTATATTTTAATTTTAATTTCAAAATAATTATAAATTCTATTAATATATAAATTTCTTCTTTACCAATAATTTTTAAGTAGTTTAACTGTACATAACTTTTCGTTATTTGAAAACGCAAATAGATCGTGTTATTATTTACCAAAGCAAAAAGTGAATTAAAAAAGTTTTATAAAATATTATAAAATATATCTAAGTAAATTTAATATGACCAACATTAGTATCGGTAATGAAAAGCGTAGCAGAATGAAGATATTGAAAATTTAAAAGTAAACTATAAGACATAGGCACTCTAAAAATTAATTCAATTCTGTTTTTTTCTTTCTCTGTAATACTTTATCATAAACTTTGACATTGAATTCTTCCGTTAATATTACAAAGAAAAGAAAATTAATTTAATAAAATATATGAAATTTATAAAGTTCTATTCGCTTCATTATTTTTCGTTGAAAATAATTTTAACATAGAACATGATTAACATAAAACATTGGCAATTAATTTTATCCGAATAAGAAGATATTACGTCGACAAGATCACAGGTCGCACCAAATTCGCATTCTGAAAACTATTGTAAACTTCACAAAGAGAGGAAACGTTTCGGCAAACAGTCGTACGGACATACTAAAGCGGCAGATACAGATCGGCAAACAGACGAACGTAAAGCCAATGTCAGGCGAGTGATATAATAAAATATCGCGTTACAAATTTGTTGAAATTAGACGTACAATGGAAATATCTGTATCTTTATTACCCGGCCGACGAGTGCAGCTCATTGTGCGCGTAGCTTTACTTAGTTTGGGGCGGTTGTCGGAATATAGAGTGTTTCGGATTGTATTATCATTTCAGTTTTATTCCAACACCTTAATTTGCAAACTTTCCGGTAACTCTCAAATATAAATATATTGGTTACATAGAAAATTTACTATCAACAGAGATATATTTTTAACTCGGTTACGCAGTAAATTTAATATTCATTATACATATATATGTATAACTGAGTACAATTACCGTAATATTTTTTTAGTCAATTTAAATACTTCTGGTTTTTCATTTTTATATTAAAAAATGTCACTAAATTATTTATTAAACATTTGCCCAAGAGGAAATCAAAATCATGAAAAATACATACATTTAAATTAACTTAGGTGAGTCTAAAACAAATTTAATTAATACATAAATTTTATTAATTACTTACTTAATAAATTAACATGTAAACGAAAAGTTAGAATATTTGTATTTTTTAAATGAAAATGCACTAAAACCGACAAGGAATGAAAGTTTATAGGTAATTTAAAAAGTTGTATACTAAAAATATTTCAAATTGATTTTAACCGTATTTTTAACTCATTAAAAACTTTTTTTTAAATAATGAAAATTTGGGTATTTTATAAGATAAATAAAGTAATATTTTTAATATATTTCTCTATATTTAGAGCGATTATAATTTATACACGTCCACAATTTTTTTCTTTAATTTGAAGTATTATCATAATCGGAAAACTGCTCTTGAAAAGAAAAATTGAAAATTATCATCGTTTTGTATTTATTGTAAAATGTACTTTTCAGGACTATGTTATCTTATTATAAATTTGTAACTAATTTATTTCAGTCCTAATCAAAATTAATTTTCAATTTAATTTCGTAGCGCTTACCTATTTAACAAATATTTTTGAATTATTGCAGAACAATATGTATTGTGTAATGTGTATTTCAATTATCAAATTCATTGCTTAATTAGTAGAATAGAATAGCTAAAAAATGTAAGATTTTTTGTGTTTATATAGATTTATTATTTGATTATATAGATTTTTTGTGATATGTTTTAAATAGGTAGCATAAATATATTTCGATTTTAGTCATTATAATCTAATTCCATTATTAATAAAAGTGTTATTTATTATCAATAAATCTTGCGTTAGAAAAATAATACTAAACTTAAATAAATTAAAAAGAACACAATCACGGCTTCGCTCACGCGGGAAAAAGAAAATATTGTGGTCTTATTTTTAAGTATAAATTAAGGTTACGATGACATTATATATTTACTTTGTAATTATACATACGTACTTACATTTATGATTTTGTCTGTAACAGGATAATTTTTCAATAATCAAAAAGAATAATTCTGTTGCGAGATAAAAAGTGTTTTGTATTTATCCCAATGACACAGGTTATATGTATGCAATGTTTTACGTACCTCGATTGGGTATTAAATACATATACTTAGAAATTCTTACCTAATTTTATACATCTTACACGGACTAACATGCGTTTTCTCGTATTATCGAGCAGTTTCTTTGAAAATAGTCTACAATTATTGTTTTCTCTTCCCAATAGATGTCGCTGCTACGCCCCTAAATATTTAATATTTTGTATTATTAAATTTTATTTTAGATAAATAAAATAAGCTGTAAATTTATTATTAATAAATGAGTTGTAATTACTTCTTTTTCAGCTTCAACACAAGTTAAATTTGAACTGAACTAAAATTACTGTTTTATTTTGATATACAGGTACAATTTTTATAAATCAGGTTTTAGTTTTAAATTTAGAAACATCCTATAGTTCATCACCGAACATCTCAATCTGCAATTTTGAAAATTGATAATAACATTTGGTCGCAAACAGGCCGAATCACTTAGGATGCTTTGCGGCCAGCCGCCGCGTCTATTGTTCGGCGATAACTCGAGAAACGCGCGCTTTGTGTTCGATTTTTTTGCTATTATCTGTCATGAGAGTATAACATTTCTTTGGCGCTTTCGTGTAGTTTACCTACTTGGATACGATTTTTTTTATGGATTGGACGATGGACAGAATGAGATCTCGTCGAAAATATGTAGTTGTGTCGTTTAATGGTGGGTTCGATAACGTTTAGAGACGATGAGTCCTAATCTTGTATAAAATTTATTGCACCTAAAAGTAGCTGCGTGGCAAAATTACAAAAAAAAATGTATGGTATTCAAAATAATTATTATACGCGGTGTCCGCGAATAGATGTCGGACAAAGAAAGACGCTATTCGTTGGCTATAAGGGATTGTCATTGAAATAAAACGTAAAACATGCCTTTTTCTAATTGAGTGCAAAAAAAATTACACATACCTCTTTTTAACATACCCAATATTTGCCCAGAGTGCGGTGTTTACCCACAGTGGCGATGTCTTCGCAGCTGTTCGCGGGTTATTCCCACGAGCAATGTGCGCAAGTATCGTCTGCTCGAAAAAGATGACGAATAATTATAATATTATTCTCAATTTTCTGAAAAAAAATCATCTTTCATATTTTATTTCAACGACAATTAAATATTTTTTACGTACTTTTTTGTCCGACACTTATTCCCGGACACCGAGTATAGGTATGTTTGGGTGATAAAATCATTTTATTATACTACTTTTTCTTTCTGAAATCATTATAAATGTTTCTGATATTATTTTCATAAGTTAGATAAAACCTCAAAATTTTCACGAATTGTGTATTTATTATTATAACTTCAGCCAATACTCTGTTATATTGACGTTAGTTGGTAACCGTTTTATATTAAGGACTTTTAATAATTCATATATATATATATAAATTACAAAATATCTTTTATTATGCAATATTTAAATTATCGTATACAATTTAACTTCAAACCATTAAGAATAAAAATATTTCCATTTAATCGTAACATTACGATAGATTGTTGATAGTTGAACGCCAGCAACCATGACCATTCTTTAATCGTATTTTGTTAAATGTTATTCGATCAGAAAAAAATATTAAATCGGGAATAGCGTAGTATTTTCCTCAGAAGTATTTAATATTCTTTTAAAAATTTATTTTATTCATTAATTTGACGGTCAGATTGATTAACATACGCACTTCCCAAATACCTAAATATTTACAGTTTTGTATGGAAAGATTATCTATACAAAACCAAATCGAAATTATCCAACTAATAAGAAAGAAAATATGTATGTTAAGAAATATAAGAATATGTTCGGAATAAATATGAAATAAATATATGAGAATGCTGCATTTGAACGACTTAATACTTATAAACCGACCAGAACTTATAATTGTTTGATATTACATTAATAAATTGAAAAAAAAATTATTAAATAACGTGCAACTAATAAATATCTAAGTATGATGACGCGGGGAACCTGAATGTCGAAAGTCTCTGTCTTGTACTCAATAATATATTTTTATATTTTGGTTCTGTAAATGTGCTATATAAATATTAAAAGACTACCATAAAATTCGGGAAATATTGGGAATGCTGTTGTTGAAAATGTTTTCACATCCCTTTGTTCTTTCTGTTCTGCTCACCGTCTCATCACCACTCCAGGCATGTATAACGGTGGCAGAAAATATACCTACAAGAAAAACACGTTTTTATTCACGAAAAATTAAAAGAATTCGTTTAATTTTTTTTTTCTATAACGAGATATTTTTCTATAACGAGATATGAATATTTCTTGCAATGCTTTTAATATATCTGTGAAGAGATGATTCAGTAGCTTAGGACAAATTATTGAGTAAATAACAAACAAAGTTGAGTATCTTTTTACAGGTCACGCCCTTTGTGAAGTCTATACTTTTATATTTTTTTCTCCTCAACAAAACACGTCCTCGAAACAGAAAGTAACCGAATATTAATAACAGATTAAGGATGCATTAGAAAAAAAAAACAAATAAAAAGAGGACACCGATTTTTTTCATCCCACTATCAGGTTACCAAGTCCTTTTGTCAAAGACCGAAATCCTCGGCGAGAGGTTGTTTTGGAAAAAAGGATTGGCCAGGGATAGAGATAAGGAAAGGATCATCATTTTGTCGTCGGCTTTCGGTTTTGACGACTGAGCTTATTTCCACGTGTGCGATTGCGAGCTGTCGGATTTGCTTTCGGCTGATGAAAGGATTCAGCAGATACCTGCGTACCTAACGTATGACGCGTTGTAATTATATTTCAATTTTACTCAAAATTGACGTATGTGGTATTTTGAAATAAATAATTTCAATATGCTGAGTAAATACCATACAAAATCTCTGCGCTTTAAACTTTTACTAAAATATTTAAGCTTTTACGCCATTTTTTATTAAGATTTGATAAATGACGGTAATAATGGATAGTCAAATAGAAAATAGCTAACATCAAGTGAAAAAGTCATTACAACAATATTACCATATTGTGTTATCCTGAAATTATTTGGAAATATAAAATGAAAAACGCCGATAAATACGAATGGGATAGATTCTTACCCCCATATATATATATATATATATATATATATATATATATATATATATATATATATATATATTTATATATATATATATATATATATATATATATATATATTTATATATATATATATATATATATATATATATATATATATATATGTGTGTGTGTGTGTGTGTGTGTGTATAGCGCCATATGATATCGGTAGACTAATATTTAATTTTTGGAAGATTTATCATCTGCAGCATTGACAAACAGTGTATTTAAAAGAAATACGAAACTAATACAAATGTTGATATACTAACTCAGAAAAATTTCAATTAAAATTTACAAGAATGACAACCAGTTCAACACACATATTTTATAAGAAATTCGAGTATACCATGAAAATAAATTTCTCCAAAATTTCTTTCGCAGTCAATATTAAGAATAAAATAGTCCACCACTGTTCATTATTATGAATGACTAAACGTACACGGAATATGTTGATAAGGCGAATGCTTTGCGATTAGTATTCAAAACAAGTAAGTAATGAGATTGAGTGGGGAATAACTAGAACTTGGCTTAAAGTTAAAATAAACGAACCAGTTTTGTTCTTGATTTAGATATCGATTATGTATAACAATTGACTCATTTCCATAGCTAAGATTGGAGATTTGAAAACATTAAGAGATTATATGTCGTTTTTATTTATGACTTCGTTCTTAAATAAATGACACAACTGAATACGGTAAGCACATCTAGTAATCAGCTTTTTAATTTTCTGACTATTTTTAACTTAACGCTATATTGCTTTTAATTTTGTTTACATTTTGTTCGTATTAATATAATGTTTACGGCTTTGTAAAATATGTACAAGAACGTACTCAGATAGACGTTCGAATGTCGATGAGAATGTGGAGTGAAGTTAATGTTAAAATGAAGTCGAAGAAAATAAAAGTAAATTAATTAAAATTTAAGTATCGTTTTATTCTTTCCAGAAAGCGTTAGCTAAGGGTATTTAACAGAGATAGATAACTGATCATCTCCTTATTGATATCTTCTCATACGCAATGAAGACCGACAAAAGTATCACAAAATAATACCCAGACATCACAAAATTAAAAATTACACTTTTATATAAGGAGAAAATGGAAGATAAGCCATTCCTAGAAGCCCCTTGGAATTTCTAATTAATTCGTCAATCAGACAAATTAAAAAACTTGTATTTTTTAAGAACTTTTTGAACAAGCATGATGAAAAAAATTATAGATTGTGTCCTATTATATCCTCTATAAACATATATAACATAGTAATCTAAAAGACTCGCAGGTCCGAAAAGGTCTTCAAAATAATAAAATCCCCAAAAAGCGTAAAATGCGAAAAAGGCATTCATTTTGACAAGTTAAAATTAATGTCAATCTTAGTTAACAATTTATTTTTAATTTCTTTACGCATTAAAAAGCCGATTTTATTATTTTCTGTCATATTTTCTAAATAGTTACTATTTCTTATTAATAATTATTATTATATTGAAATATAGTAAACCCAAAAGAATCACGAACCCGAAAGAACCATTCACGAAGCTAACTTTTTTGTTTTACATTATGAACATAAATTGTTGAATATATTTGGCGTATTTATTTTTTTGGTTTTTCCTGATTGTCATTCCCTGAATTTTTTAAATTTAAAAAAATACCAGCTTTATTTAAAATATATTCTATTTCTGTAACATCAGGCCCATTTTCGTCTGTTTCCTTTCTACTCTTATTTTAGTAATTGTACGTTGTTTTAAATCATATAAAAGCCACTTTTTTGAGTCTTTCTAAATCAACTTTATTTTCCCCTTTACCTTTTTAGGAATCAACGATAAAACATTTTAAACCCCCCGTTCTTGTTCAAATAAAGCTTCACTTTTATTTCTCCCACACAAGCGCTTCCCACATATATTCACAGCTTTAATACTGCTTTTCTGGTAAAGACGTTGTGTCGTTTCTCGTTACTCAAAATTAACAGTCCTAAATTATGCACATTATATAACTTGACTAGACGAGCCTGTTCTCAGTGCGTAAAGTGCCATTAATATTCAACATTTTCCATTATTAATATGTAATGCCAACACACGAATACTATATTCAGTCTATTTAAAGAGGTTGGGAACAAAACTTAGTGAGAAGATTTGTGAGAAATTTTAACAATATCCGTTGGCTTTAGGCCAAATGGTCTAAAGATGGAACTATAGCTATTGTTGAAACGATGTGCTATTTATAACTTAGCCTGGTTAAGGGTGATATGAGAAATTATATGCCGTGAACGTACATTACGTAAGAGACATAACAAAAAGTAGTTTAAAAATGAATAGCTAAAACATATTTTATTTTCTACAAAACCTTTTGTAATATTGAATATATTTGGCGTTAATTTTTTATAAATTCATTATTAACAATTAAATGAAACTATGTCATGTAGTATTATTTCTACTTTCTTTAATTTATTTACCACGACCTAGGTTTCGTTGTATCACAACATCTTCAGGTGGGTTATTAGCAAAGATAATAGGCCATCTTGCGAATAGCCCTCCTGAAAATATTGTAATACAACGAAACCTAGGTCGTGGTAAAGAACTTAAGAAAGTAGAAATAATACTACACCACGTAGTTTCATTTAATTGTGAAAAACTTTTCTATTAAAAGTTTTATTTAACATACTTCAACCTAGTACATAATTTTTGTAATCTTTAGTTTCACATAATGTTTTATTTTCATAAAAATCAACCATACGTCAGCATGATTTTTTATACTTGTTGTATCTGTGTATATTTGTTATCTCCAATTTTTTTCGTCTCATTTTTATGACTCGTATTAATATTTCTTATCTTCATACCTTTTTTTTCCATGGAGGTAAGAAACTATATTTCAATATTTTCTTAAAACTTAACTATCCACAGATTTATTTTATCAGCATTTCATTATCCATACATGTCGTACTCTCCAATTGTTATAAGATACGTATTTTTTATCTTATTATTAATAACGAGAAAATATTGTCAGTTGTGAAATAACCTATCAAGTACGAGTAGAACTCGCACCACGGGGGTTCCGTACACATTTAGGGATTTGTAAACATTTAAGGGTACAAAGTATTTCTAATTAAACTATTTACAAATATTAATTGTCTCAGCGTAAATATACTGCTTGATACATCTTTCACAGATGTATCAAGCAGTGTAAACATTTTTCCTTTAGTTGTGCTATAAGATTTCTCATTATGTTGACTTTCGAGATTGTAGCTCGATCGGTAGTATCCTCGGATGACCAGTGTGCGTTGTATGAATGGAAAAAAATACGCTTTAAAGCCTGTATCTTTATGTAGCGTGAACCAAAAAACTTGGACATTTTACAGCAATCTACGCTATAGGTCTCAATATACGATATTAATTTGATATCTGATGGCTTTGATAGACAGACGGATGGACGGACGGAGAACTAAGTGATCCTATGAGAGTTTCGTTTTTTTAAATTTTGAGTATCCTAAAAACTAGAAAAAAGAGAATTTACATTTTCTTTTTAGACCTATGCCGTAATTTTTTTCAGCAGATAATCTTTAACAATCCATTAATTATCCAAATACAATTTATCTAACATATCTTACATGAACATGTATGATATATTAAATTAACATTGTTATATTACGTAATTAATTTTAACAATCCTGACATATTAAATAGTTATAGTGATAAAGCAGATTAACTTGCATGTATTTCATAAAATATTATAGGTAGGTTTAAAAAAATATTTATTTGTATAGTAATTTCAGAGAGGGCAAATAAAAAAATATTTTTTTTTACCTTGTGAGATGGGAGGTATCATTGAAAGATAAAGTTATAAGTATTCCAAAAACATATTTTTACAATTTTATATAACGTAATTCTAGAGATGTTATTGAAATTGATAATTTTTTTATAAACTTCTTGAGTTTACCTGAAGTTTATCGGGATACTGAAGCAATGATTTAAATCTCATGGTCTTCGAGAAATACATCTGTTAAAGTGTACTAGGCTATACATTGAATAATACAAATGTTACATTGATAAAACAATACATAATATTAATATTTGTAAATAGTTTAACACAAATAATATATACTCTTGAACGTTTACACATACGGAAGCCTCCTAATGTCAGATTTACTCGTACTTAACGAGTTTTATTTCTAATATGTCACTATCTACTTATCTTATAATTACTTAAAAAATCGACATATTGTTTTCATCACTTGATGTCAATTAAAATTCTAGGCGGTATGTAGTGTTTAAGTTTAATGTAACGCTTAGCAATATCTGAAATGTATCGCCTTGATACTTAAACTGGAGATTGTGTACTTCTGTACAATCTAATCATGTAATTTTTTTGAACGACATTAACAAATATTTAACAACAAGCCGCAGGCGAAACTGGTTTAAAAATATAAATGAAATGCCAAAAGTTATTCAATTAAAACAACATTTATTATGCAATATGCACATGACACAAGACATGTTGGATAAAGGTATGCGTAGAATGTGGTACAAGACGTGATAGAAACAAACTCATCGAAAGTGTTTATACAAAATAATGCAATGAATTTCAAATTTACGAGTTTTTATGTAAAATTGTATTTCAAGGCGTGCTTGGTCTCATTTTATCTCAGTTAGTATTTGGTAGAATCAAAAGAATAAATGTCTTTCTTTCACGATTGAATTTGGAGTTAATTCTTAAAATAATCACCAGATATTTTATTAACAAATGAATTGAAAGCAAATAAATTGAAGAGGCAAAAGACTGACTAGAGATACTTATATAAAAAGAGCTGGTTTTCAAAAAATTCTTCTGTCCTACCAGCATCAGCGAAATATAGCTGTAAAATTTCTTAAAAGAAAAAGAAATTTAAATAGCAACTCGTCTCAAAGACTCGCACCTGCTCGTGCATAGACACTTTGACGTATCGAAGCTAACGAGGGTCATGAACGGAGACACGTTATGTCCTTATTCGATATGATAGGATAATGAGAAGGGCCCCTGATGGATCGGAGTTAATGAGGAATTAATTAATTGCAACGATGTTAATTAATTAAGTGCCATTAATTGTTAAGCTCACGTTAATTTTAGTGTTAGCTTAATTGCGTTGTAGTTTCCAAATGAAATTTGCATTATCACGTACCCAGTTGCATTCAATTTAATTATCTCTAGTATTAATTTATTTTTAACTCTGTTTTTATGGTTCCTTATCCAAACTAGGAATCTTTACAGTTTCATCATATCCACATGTCTGTTTATTCCTAGAATGTCACAGCCGTTTGACTCAAAGACTATCAATTCCATAAAGCTCAAACTAGACATGTTTATAAATATATATAACACCTGTAAAATTATTAAATAAAATATTTTAAAGCAAAGTTTTTTTAGGGTACCTCCCCTACATGAAAAGTGAGGCTGAATTTTTTATTCACACTTAATTATTTAGTCTATCGTTGAATAGGTTTTTAAAAATATGTAATGTATACTTTTTGATACTGGAATTCATTTAAGAAGTAGAAAAATGGTAATTTTTGTTAGAGTTCCTCCACTCGGTCGCCACCCCTTACTGTGGAACCACTATTTATGAATGTCTGAAAATTCAATACAGTAGTATTTATAACGAAGTTAAGTGGAAATTATTACAACTAAGTGGGCTCCACTAGTTTTTGAACAATAGTCAGCTAACTTGTGACATGTAGTTGAGTCTGTAAAGTGTTCACGTAAACTTCATACGAATGACTTAAATTAATTGCAAAAATAACTTTGTATTTCAAAATGTATATTTATTAGATCTGTGAAATCTATGCTAGGCAATATATTTATATACTAACATGATGAGAAATTATATCATTTAAAAATTCACCTTATTTTTACGCCTATGAAGTTGTAGTACTTGACAGGCTTTTACTAACATTTTGGTAAGCTTAAAATATTAACAACGTAATTTGATACGTTTACATTTTCCATTGTTTTTAAACTTTTCTTCCACTTCATCAACTTATAAGGCGTATAAGGCGTAAGCGTAAGCGTATCAGCATCTATCTCTTAGTATGTACCTCATTGTATGCGTAATAGGGTTTTTGCCTATATTTTTTTTATTACTAAAACAGAATAAGTAATAATATTAAAAACGGTTAAAATTAATATATCGTAGCTAGGACTTTTCATTACAAAGTTATAACGACTTAAAAACGGACGAACTACGATTCGCGCGAAAACGCCCCATACAAAACACAACTGGTTTATGACGCCACTGGCCCGTATTGAGCATTCATTATAAGGGAATTTATTAAATATCTTTAATATTTTGTTAAATATTGCTTTTAAGTTATATATTGCCTATTATAATTTTCTCATTTTTTGTCTGGAAACTAAATTCATAATAACTTTTTCCATTTAATGAAAAAAAAATTTACACTTTTTCCCATTTAGAAGTTTCGATTAATTGTTTCTTATATGCATTACTTTTTTCATTCCAAGTTTTTTTTAAACCTAGTTTACAGTTTTAAAACATTTTTACAAAAAAATATCGACGTCAGTCAAATACCCTATCGATTGTGTTCTAATTAACCCATTTCACTTTCCGGCAAAAGGGATTTATTTATTTTCTCAAATTTTTTGGATCGGAAGCAATCCATAAATTATAATATGTAGTTTTTATAGCAAATATTAGTCTCATGTTGTATGTTGACAGACAACATCGTTATTTCCTTGGTCTGTTTCGTCTTTTATTCTCATGACACGGTGCTTCAATTTAATTGTTTTTAAGGCAGATTGTATTAAGTACCTTGTTTTAATTTGTTGTCTCGTATGTTTATCATTATTGATGTTTGTTGATTAATACATGAAAAAATCTCAAAATTTATAAACTATATGAATATGAATAAGGAATAGGACGATGAAAGTAAATGGATTTATTTAAGTTAAGGATATAATCAAATGTTTCTTTGCTATATGAAGTTTATATATTCCTTAAAAATGATTTAAACTCAAAGTTATTTCAAAAGAAAGAGCTTAGTTTCTGTACAATTTTATTGATTAAAATTATTCGTCAGTAACTATTAACTGTACCGTGTTGTTATAAAAATCCGCTAGTTAAATAAGTTTAGCTTGAATCGTCATATTCCCGACATCGAATATTTAATGTTAATAAAATTAGTACATAACATTCGAAATGCTGCCTTCACATAATCATTAATTAGTAAAAATAAATAATGTTTAGCTCTTTTCAAGACTAAATAATGATTTGGTCTTGAAAACATTTTTGCGACAAATATTGAATTGCTGTTTTCTGCGATGTTTACGTGAGGACCTACATATATCACATGTATTACAATTTGTATATAAGACATCTTGTATATACTAATATTAGTTCCGGTTTTTGAGTTGAAATAAGTATCGAACAGCTTTTATAAATATTTAATTAGACAACTTCCTCAAACTAGAATAATAATGATATATTACCTCCGTACTATTCCTGAAATGACGTCGTGCAGTAATTTTTGATTGAACGAAGGTCTTTCACAGAATTCATTAGAGGAAGTATCCTTATCTAATGAAAAATTAATATATTTCATCTGTGATAATACCGAAGAAATATGTATTAGTTAAAAAGTAAATAATGGTTATTATAAGTAACTTATACCTTTTAACAGCATTTTGCACAAACAACTTTAAACAATAATAAAATCTCCTTTTAGCTTTGGTTATTTATTGTCAGCGGGACTAAATTATGAAACGAAACTAAAATTTAGACGAAACGTTCAAAAAATTGTACCTATCCTCTTATTTATCTTTACGACGTACAAGTTAAGATTATTTTATTATTTGTTTAGTAAAAATACTTTAAATTTATTGTAATATTAAATTTATACAATATTTTTAATTTCGCCACTTCACTAAGATTTGTAAATACTTTGCAGACTGACAATAGTTACTTAAAAGACTTACGTACTTACAAGAGGTACACACTACCCGCGTACTAATAAAATTATATTCTTTCGAGACGTGTTGGATAATTGAGGATAATATTTGTATCTTTGTAAATAATGTAATAAATGTTCGGTTCGGTATATACATATATATACACACACACACGCACACATATATATATATATATATATATATATGATAGCCTGTCGTGCTGATTTCCTGATGAAATGTAACCTTAAACAGCCTTAATAATAACTGAGTATCACGATAAATTGTATCTCAGTGCAAACAGCGAGTGTTATTAAGAGCCATTAAAATAGAAAAGACTTTTAAATTGGCTGTTTATGTATACATTGTTAATAATGTATACATTGTTTTTCATAAATATGAAAAATCTGGCAATTATATTGAAACTCATAATAAAAGTACTTCTAAAACAATTAAACATAGGTAAGTATACCTAATGTACAGTTATGTATTGAACATTTCAAAACGTCTTATGGCCAGTTTCTCAAAGAGTACTCTTTGTGGAATATATATATATATATATATATATATATATATATATATATATATATATATATATATTCCATAACTCTTTTGTTTGAAATTCTTCATACAAAAAGTTATTAACTTCTCAAATTGTTTGGATCGGAAAAAGTTGTGACATAGATATCTATTCGCTAAAAGGTACTCAGAATCAGACCATTTAAGATTTAACTTTGACTGGAATGCGTTATAAAACTGGTAACTACGATGACGTTTTATTAAATAGACAATTTACACAATCTTTAAAAAACGAACCAAAAAGGTAGTTACAGGTAGCGCTTTAGCAAATACTATGAAATCGTACATACATATTCGAGTTTTAAATAACTAAAACCGAGAAATAAAATGTCGAATTTAATAAAAGCACGAATAAAAAAGAGACAGATGTAATTATGAACATTTCCAAGTTTATGGTGTGATATAAGTGCGAACGAAATAGCATCGCTGTAAGGTAGCAGATGGCTGGAATGGCGGATATCCCTAAACAATACACATACATAAGCGTAAGTGTAACAAGGATAACTAAATAGTTTTATCTCACTATCGTTATTGCACTATTACCTTCTAGATAATGCGAAATAAAATTAAAAAATTAAAATTGCAAGTTAATACAAACAAATGAAACCTTGATCCCAGACATGTTGGTGGTAACCTTGTAAATAAAATTTTTTTTTTTTAACGCAGGAAGGCATTTGATACATATTGCTTTAATAAAATGAGGTAGTGACATCAGACAACCACTTACTGTGAGTGGCAAATTCATACTAAATGACATCTAAGCAAAGGCACCACAATTACCTCGTGTTTTGAGGACTTTTAGAGCGCTAACGACATGTCTATGTAATATGATGCCATTAAATTACCAACATATAAATATCAATCCAGAATTTAGATAAGCACGCTATAGTTAAAAATTGTTTAATATTGTTCATTTTGCAAAATTTTTATGCAATTTTTCATTATTCGATTCTAGAAACGTTTAAAGCTATTTATAGGGTGACCATTAGTCAACTAGAAGTTTCGAGTAAAACTGCTTTAGGTATTGTAAACATAATATTAGGTAATTAATTTCTTCATATTATATCATTATGTAAATTTATCTTTCAAGATATGCACTTTTTATTTATTCGATAGATTTTGGAAAACGTCGCACTTTATTGTTTTATAATAAATATAAAGTTATATAAATGAATTGAATAAATATAGATATGCACAAAATGACACTGCGTACATTTGAAGGGAAAGATGCCAAAAATACATTTATGTGCCAATATATATATAACTACAAAGTTACACTAAAGTTCGTTTGTAGTTCTATCCTCCCTTCCACTGCATTATTGCTGTGACGTATTTCTGTGACGCTGTCTAAACTAATTACATTTTAGAGCGACAAGAAGTTTCAGATATAAAAATAAATAAAACGTCAATGAAATTTCATGTAAAAATTGAACTAAATCTTCACATATATTTTCTTATCGTCAACGATTCGGCATTCTCAAACTGTACAATCCTAATTCTTGTGTAGTTTAAATTTGACACGGGGTGCTTTCAGTAGTCGACACAATGCGTGTCATGTTTGTCATTGTTGTTTAAATTTTGATTTGTTATATAAAGACGGAGTCACACCCGTTGGGAGTTGTTTACAAAACCGATTAATTTTATTTCGAAATGAAATGCTTAATATTTGTGTGGTAGTTATTGGTTATTTGACGGTTTTGTAAAAAACGAAATCTTGAAATTAATATAACATTATTAATTTCTTATAAAAAATTACGATATAACTTAAATTAAAGAATGAGATATGCACAAGAAATCAATATTTATATTGTTACAACATGACAAACAAAGTATACGGGCCATTTCATTTGCTTATGGCATATGTACTTTTTTCGTGTATCAATCTATATTCTACCAGAAGATCAGATACATTACTTTACAAGTTGTATTATCAAGCCCCGAAGTCATCAGCTCAACATGAGTCGAATACTCGTGTTAATGTTAACAAATTAGCTTTGAAAATACGTATAATTCCACGTGGTTTTGGATACGCTTCTACATAGTGTTAATTTATTCATACTATTGTATTTATATAGCTGTTATATCATATTGACCCACACCCTTTCTTTTATATTCCATACGAGTCGAATATTCCAACCAAATGTTGGTAGAAGTATAGCTTTATTTTTGTACATTTTATTTTTCATAATTATTATAAAGGTACATTCATTATTTTATATATGCATACAAATATAATAACTTACCATTATTCATTAATAAACTCTCGTCATAAATAAACTCATTAAATATTTTGAAAAAATGAGGATAATTGTCAATTTTAAATTATGCAAAATCGTCGAAGTTGCACTAAATTTTTATTGTTCTTCAAAGATACGGCATTCATTTATGCAAATTATAATGTATGATTTAATTTAACATACCTTTTCTATTAATTAAGCAAAAAATAATTATTGAAATTTTATTCTGACCTCACTTATATCGATGGAAATAATTGCTCCGTCCTCTTTACCGTAACTCGGCTCGTCTTTAAAACTTTGTATCTTACTATTTATTTGTGTTCATAATTGATTATCCACGAAAGTATATTTAAAATAGTGCAGTGAAACCATTGCAGTTTTACATAAATTGCATCCAACAAATAGTAAGTTGTCAATGACAAGCATACACAATATACAATTTTTAATATTTACGTAATCAATGATAATACGAGATCAGTAATAAATGGTGTGACTATATAAATCATACCATTTATTATTCTATAAATTCCAATATGATTTGTGCAAAAATACACCATCATTGATTTTCGGCATTTCTTTCGCATCTCAAGAGTGGATGACAATAAATAAAAACATATGTTGCATTTTAGCATTATTATGAGATCGCCTTGAAGTCCCCAGCGCCGACGCATGCGTCGCGACATTACAAAGGGAACTTGACAAAAGCTACATAACAAATTATCAACTTCTCCCTTCGACAGTCAGCAATAATTTCAACAAACAGACGGACAATGGCGACAGAAGTCGCCGTGAAATGCATAATGGTGTTGTCGCCTCTTTGTGTCCCGGTGACGAGTTTTAGAAGCGATAATGGAAGTCGATTTTGAAACACCGTGTAAGTGTCGGCTTTTGAATTCGACGC
This sequence comes from Druceiella hillmani, assembly GCA_039881145.1. NCBI lineage: Eukaryota > Metazoa > Arthropoda > Insecta > Lepidoptera > Hepialidae > Druceiella > Druceiella hillmani. The sequence continues at coordinate 20,785,228 of JAYKKI010000029.1, forward strand.
GGCGATCGAACGACCGAATAGGGTTTCCCGATCCGATCCGATATTTTCAAGTATCGATACAATATCGTCCGATACTTCGATATATGTAGACACAAAAAATGCGATGCAGGCTTGGATTGATACAACGATTGAGTATCGATATAATCAAGTCGCATAGTCAGTCGAACTTGATCAATTTTTTTTTAAATAATTATGTGATACGTTTGCTTGAGGGGCACAAGTAGACTTTGTTTAGTTTATTCCATGCGCAAAATTAAAATTGTATAGAATTGTATATAAAAAAAAATGTTTTAAATTTGAAGGAGGATAGATTTAAACATGTTTTGATATTCAGTCAACGGATTAGATCCGGACCATTTGCCTTATTTTCCAGCAGGAAAAAGAAATCATTTTCTCACTTGGACAGTGAGAAATGATTTCATATACTTAACCTATTTATGTATTTTAATTTTTTGTTAAGCGTTTTTTATGTGATGAATAAGTAGAAAATTTGTAAAAATGTCCATTACTTGTTACAATGCCGTATTATATATTATATAGATATTTTATTACATTAATTAATAACTAAAAATTAAATTTTATATGCTTTGCATTGCATATAAAATTTAAACAATTTAAACACCTCAAGTCATGTAACGTGCATACACAACTCACTTTTTTCATGTGCGTTGTGTATACACGTTATTCTATTTTAACTAAATTATAAATTGTTGCATATATTCAAAAAGTCTTTTATTCTGTAGTCGATACAATGTTGGAGGATCGGATTCTGTTTATTCGATAAGATCCCAGTATCGTATCATATAGTTATGTAGCGAATCGATCCAAGGTATCGATACAAAAGAAAATAACGTGCATCTCTAATTATCAGTATCACTTACGACATTTCTATAAAATGTTATTTTACACTAGAGAATGCGAACGCTATATAATCAAAGATAAAAATAAAGATACATTAGAGAATAAGTATGGTACTTGCAACAACTCAATTATATAACTTATATAAGTGCTGCTAGTTATTTCTACAATTTAGTAATGTTTCCTTTGAATATTCAAAGACCATTTCTTAATTGTGATTTTTTTCCCCAAAATGACAACTTAGATCTTAGTTACCATTTTAAATATTTAGTTAAAACTTTTCCTTTTTTTATACTAGACTGAAAGGCCAATAACTATTAGTTTTTTTTCCAACCAGTGCCAAGTGCAACTGAAAATGAATAGAGAACAAAAAACAAATATCACAAATCTTACATTGGATTTCATTGATTGTTTGTTTCAATTTTACTCCATTCCATGTATTTACTCAAAAATTGTCTATGTCACTTGTTATTACAGTAATTAGTTAGGATAGATAGTTATTATTTACTATTCGGTGATGAACAGAGTTCTTTTCAATGTCGAGATTTCTTTTTTAAATATTAATTTAAATACACGAAAACCTTATAGGACCCTTTATATTATAAAATTATGAAATAAAATCAATCCAATGATCCTAAATACCCATAACAGTGATTATACATTTAGCTATAGGGGTATACTAAGTAGTGATACACTATTCTTGCTAGGTTCATTAAAAAATACATTCTAAACCACCCCCGCATACTCAGACGTCTAAGGAATCAATTGAACGAGAAATGAGTCGTCATCGTGACCGCGGTAATGAAACTCGCGGCTGAGAGTCGCGTGCACGACACTTCAAAGCCGCCGCTCGTGACGCACGCTGTCGTACATTCGCCTTGTAGATGCCGCCACCGCCATAAGAGGATACGCAGGGATGCTGCGGGGGTGGGAGTTGGCACATTTTGGGAAAGGCAACGGCGGACCGCGACGAAATTATGCGGGAAATCAGGTGCATTAGCAATTTACGTTCGAAAATGTCAATGAGAAATAATTACGGTAAAGATTATGTGAATGTGGGAAGTCCTTGAGATAGACTAGAATGTCGATTAATATACAATTTAAACTTATGTAATAAACCGTACATATTTTATTCCAGGGATAGTCAAATCCGAGAAACGTCTTAAAACTTTTGACATCTTGGTATCAATCTCAAAATAAGTTTTTATAAAATAGGTTATCTTCTTTGTATATAAAACAGATGTCTAGCTATTGATGAGTAGGATATCTAGGTGAAATTTATCCGTTTAAGCGCGCTGGAGTATTCGTATTTATCGTATTGTGTGTACGCCACGTTCAGCACTTGCGATTTCAGGTAGTAAAATGCTGATGATTTGATGCAATGATCATTAAAAAACGTCATAAAATAATATATCTGCAGCAAATAAAGTTCAAATTGAAATAAGGTCCGGGAAAAGGAAAGCACATTTATAATATGCAATTCCATTCATTTAATACGTCACATCCAAGTAGGAGAATGGGACACATGTCGCTTCTGCTACGCTCAACTTGCTGCGGGCTCTATTTTCGCTAATATAATAACAAAAATATGCTCGCTCACGAGAAATTGAATTACGTCCTATTATTTTAATTTATGAAAGTAGTGAAACGCATTCCAACATTACGAAACATTCCAAATTCATTGGTTAATTATAGCATTTTAGTCCATACTAACTTCGCATATCCCGCGGCGCACCGCACAAATCTTAAAAGCCAGAATTGGTAAATTATGTTCAAAATAATATTTACCTCGTAATAACAACATAACTAACTTGCTTGAAATCTATACCTGTTTCTTAGATAAACAGTTTTCACCTTTTCCTAATAGGTACTACTATTTTATAAATTTAATGACAACCTTAAATTTTACAATAACTTTTAATGGTAATTATTTTTTGGTGTTCTATAGTAAAATGGTGAAAACAAAGCCCTTATAATTTCGCCATGTTCGTCTGTCTGTGTACTCGCAAACTATTGACATTATAAATATCTAGATGAAATTTGCCTGGTGTTTTCTATGAACTGCTATATATTGAAAGAATAGACACGAAAAAAATAATTTTAGGGGTGGCACTCCATACATGTTAGGAATGAAAAAAAATCCCGTGCATATAAAGCTATCGTTAGATAGGTTTTTAAAAATGATAAAGAGGTTCCAAACCAACTTTTTTATTTAAGTCAATAATTGGTGAGATACGCGTTTCTAAAGTTTAAAAAAATGGGTTCCAACTCCTGTAACTTTTCAACTATCGTGTATAAAATTGTGAAAAAAAATGAAGGTAGCAGAACTTCAAATAAACTTTCAACGAAAATTATTTTGAATAAGATATGTGGTTTAGTTTTTGAGATATGGGATGTTTTCGGTACCGATTGCAGCAATAACTTGTTTTTCACAGTCTGAGAAATACAAACTTATAAGTTTAATATTGTTTTGTAGTCCGGAAACATTCGCGCGCGAGTTCGCCTGGGACTTGGCCGGTTTTTAATATTTTAAACGACATAACCTTTTTCTGTAGTAACCAAGATGTTTCCTAACGTATCGTAAAGATTGATTTTGTAAAACTAAAACAATTCCTTACTATTGATAATTCACTGGGTCTTATTAGCCATAGGGCCCAATTTTGAGGAACTTTATTAAACTCGCGGTTTTACCGTTTTATTTTGATTCAGTCATTCATTTGATTACCGCATTATTTTGATACATTTTCCAAGTGACTGAATCGCAGTTAATTTTAGGTTAAATAAAGGTATTAATTTAGTTTCTACGTGTAACACAAAAATTGCATTGTTGTTTTTTTTTCTAAAAATGATACTTTACTTAATCTAGTAATGCTTACTAGATTACTTTAGTTTTAAAACACATTTGTAAAAAAACCTTGATTTCTTTTAGTTGTTTAATAAAAAGAGTTTATCTTTAACTTTAGTTTTTCAAAATTCACGTCACTAGTTATATTAAATGTTTAAATATTAAGCGGGCCAATTTCGTCGCTTATTCCCAGTTTGAATATAATCACGGGTGGTGCTATTCGGTTGTAACAATGACGAAGCATGTATTTGTACAATTAAACGAACGAAACACGAGTTTAGGATAAAAGTCTGATTAAATAAATAGGTACTCTATTTAAATAATCAAACTCTTATCCTAACTCGTCGATATTTCAATTGATTGAATTGATTTTATGTTTTCTTAAGACTTTATTACTTTTGCCGGAAAATACAATACCAATACATAGGTAAATAATGTTGAATATTTTTTTACACAATCATTCATTTAGATTAATAATTGTAAAAAGTACAAAGGCCCCTGACAATATATTGTCTTTAAGACGTTTCCTACCCCTAGCGGCGTGTTGCGAAACTAAGACAAGGCTTAACTATATCTGCATACAGGTATTTTCATACACTTAAAATATTGTTCACTTTTCGTGAAGAAGTCTAATAGTATCTTTGGTTACTTTGTCTACTAGCAAAAATATGTTCAAAATATTGAAAACTTGCAGACAATTTTAACACTGGATGCCAGTTGTTTAAAAAGTATCTGTCAATTCCATCTTACGTTAGTTTCCAAACAGCTCCCAGGGTAATCTACTTGTTGTCAATTGCATTATTCATAATTAGTATCTACTGATGCCAATTCTATTATAATCATGCTACATTGCTCAACACCGCTATAGGTCGTTCACATAGTGTCCCATAACGCACATTTCCAGCTCCCTGTAGACTATTTTGAAATTTTCACCCGCGTAGCCACTCGACATAAAACGGTGAGACCATTAGCCGCCCAACAAATAGTCGATCAACAATAACAGAGTTTCGAAGTCGAGCGGCGGCCGCGTCTGATCAAAATATTGTGCGCTGGCGGGCGGCGACTTCAAACGCGCGTGCCGTTTGATCGAGCCGCCTCCGCGGTACAGTCGCGCTCTGAATCGCGTCGAGTGCTGCGAGGGGAGAGGTATGACTGTTGAGATGCTTCATTTGACGGTCATTAAATTTGTGGAGTCGAGTGTAGGTTATGGACTCGCGGTGCGTTGTGGGCGCCGCTTTTTAAGGCGGCTCTTTGAGGCCGCTCTGATTGGGCGGGAGAAAAGCGAAGGTCTGTGTCGATGTTTGGTTAAGTAAAGTGGCTTAGATTTTTACGTTGTTGCGGATACGGTAATCAAAAGCTTTCGAGAAGTTATTTGTGTTCTCTATTCGTCATTGAGGTTGGTATTTTTATTAATAATTTTTATCGGACGGGTAAAAAGTAATAAGTTCATTATAATGATACGATCACTTTATAATTTTCGTATTTCGAATTTTGCTTAAGCATTTTCTTCAAAAGGTAATTGTGAAACACTATTTTACAATAACTTTCTTGTGAAAATCCTTAAAGAATAAAAACTAAGCTTAACATGAAATAATGTTTTTTTGACAACAGAGTCATTTCATTATGAACTTATTACGCTTTGTAGTTGGAATCGAAACCTTTCAAGTTCATTGGCCGCCTCACTTATAATTTTATAGCTCACCTTCAATTCTTGATGAGATTTTTTTGCAATTGTTTCATTCTTCGTGAGTTGCGGTATTTTACTTCGAATTTAAGTTTTAATTTGTTTGAAGTTAAAGGGCGATATGTTATAAAAATTAATTTCTGTTTTAAATGAGTTTATGCTTCGGTTGAAAATAAATAGTTGTTTGGGCGTAATGAAAATTACAACAAATTTGTAATTTTCGGACACACAAACCTTCAATACATAATGTTTTTGCTTGTCTGTCTTTATGCCAAATATTGATAAAACGATTTAAAGTTTTTCACTTGACATTTGAATCTTTTCCTGACCATTTCATGTTTGACCACTATGTAAAACAACTAAGAGTTATCATAATACAAGTACTAAAATAACAACATGCAGCACAAGAAGAAGCAAAGTGCGTGCGCGACGACTTATGTTATTCAACTAAAATAACAACATGCAGCACAAGACGAAGCAAAGTGCGTGCGCGACGACTTATGTTATTCAACTAAAATAACAACATGCAGCACAAGACGAAGCAAAGTGCGCGCGCGACGACTTATGTTATTCAACTAAAATAGCAACATGCAGCACAAGATGAATCAAAGTGCGTGCGCGACGACTTATGTTATTCAACTAAAATAACAACATGCAGCACAAGATGAAGCAAAGTGCGTGCGCGGCGACTTATGTTATTCAACTAAACCACGCGCATTTGCTCTCTATTGTTGAGTGGAAAGAACATTTTAAAATATTCTGAAAAACAAACATTACTCCACTCATTACGCAATAAAGTAAGTAATGGTTAATTCACAATTAAATGAAACTACGTGATGTAGTATTTTTTTTACTTTCCTTAAGTTCTTTACCACGACCTAGGTTTCGTTGTATTACAACATCTGCAGGTGGGCTATTAGCAAAAAAGATGTTGTAATACAACGAAACCTAGGTCGTGGTAAAGAACTTAAAGAAAGTAGAAATAATACTACATCACGTAGTTTCATTTAATTGTGAATAATGAATTTCTACAAAATTAACGCCAAATATATTCACTTGTGATTATTTATTGGCATTTTATTATTTATATTGTGGCCGATTTAATTGTATTTAACCCTAAATTCCCTGTGTAGTATAGAAATATTAATAAGCATCTCGTATATATAATCCGCTAGACAAAGATTCCAGAATGACCTTGTAAAATTTGAAGATATTTTCAAGAATATTAAAAAAACAATGAAGGTAACAGAGAAACTTTTTAGAAAAGCAGCTTTTATATAAACAAATCAAATTTTACATACGAACGATATTTTCAAATAGTATTGCATTAATCCATATTTTATTATTATAAGGAACAAAATGACATATATTTAATGATTCGATTATAAAATTTTAGTTTAAAATAATACAATTTGACATGATTTTTATTTAATTTATATTTAATCATAAAGCTTTTAGGAGCCCAAGCTTCTAGAAGTTCAGTTACCATTTAATTGAGCGTATATGGCTGCCGATAAAGTGTAAATATTTTTTTCTGGCACTCTCTTGATATCCTATATCCCTTGGAGGGACAAAGGACATCCACGGTGCTTGGCCACGCTGACCGTTTCTTTGCATCACGAATAGCTATAATCCAGATCTGGCAGATGATCTTTAGTTCCGCCAACGCAGTTCAACGCCAGGTATGTTTCGAACGTCCACGTTTACCCTTCGTACAAGGGTTTCAATCCAAACCTTAGGGATATAAACGGTTCTTTTTTGAGTGTATAACCAAGCAATTTCCATTTGCAGCGTTTTCTTTGGTGCTCCATAGCCACTTTCTCGCATCTTTCTAGCAAGTCTTCGTTAGATATCATCTCCGATCAAGATATTCAGAGAATATATTAGGTTGGCTAGTAAGTTTTTAGCCACACCCACTTTGCGAATTTTCTAGAAAGATTCTTGGAACTTCTAGAAGGTTTTACCGTAGGGTATAAATAGGCCAAAGTGCTGATATATATATATATATATATATATATATATACATATATATATATATATATATATATATACATATATATATATATATATATATATATACATATATATATATATATATATATATATATATACATATATATATATATATATATATATATATATATATATATATATATATATATATATGGCACCCGGTTGTTACGCTAACATATCTTTTCCCTAGTGAAGTCGCATGCATATCGCGATACCCAATGACGATTCCATTGCCATTTTCGATCAAATATTGCAGTTTCCAATATACATATGTTTAACAAGCTGTGACAGGCGGACGGACGGAGAAATTTTCAGTCGCGTAAGTATTGCTTACGCAGAAATTGTTTTCCACGTGGGCAACGATATATATTTCCATTTTCATGCTGCAGAAGGCCACACAAATTATTTATATTTTTTTCCGGAAATAAAACGAAAATTGTTGTACAGGAACTTTCAAATTAACAAAAAGATGTTACTTTTTACAAAAAATACCAATTTTTCAATGGTTTAATTGTTTTGTGGGGCATATAACGTTTTTAAATCAATAAATAAAATTTTATTAAATTTTATTTATTGATTTAAAAACATTTTATGTTCAGGCTCTATATTCATTAACAAGTCCATAATAAAACAAAATCCATTAAACACACTCGTACAAAGTCGGGCGGGCGGCTGGTTTTATTATGTTTTTAAAATCCGTGCTTGGAAAAATTTGAAGGGATGTGACACATTCGAAGCTTAATAATTTCCAACAGCGGCTTGAAATGATAACTCAAACGTCAATTGCATTTTATCCAATGATATCCCACTCAAAGCGTCACTTTACTTGTGTCAAAGAAACTTTACATTTTTTTGTAAATACTTTGCTGTATGTTATTTAAAATCCCGATCTAAAATATTTATTTGCAGAATTTTAGACAAAAAACTGTGAGGTTGTGACAGATAGACGGATGGATGGATGAAACAATAAGGGTTTCTTTTTAGGATCACTTCGTTGTCAGTTTGTCGGTCTGTCAAGACCCTTTCTCTCAGGAACGCGTGGAGGTACCAAGTTGAAATTAATATTAAATACTTATGTGACTTGGAGCTGTAAAAAAATAAAGCTTCTAAGTCAACGCAATCAAAAATAACTTTAAAAAGGCGGGCATTTATGCCGAATATTTTGATACTCAAAAGTAATTCAAAACCTATAGGATTCTTTCCGTTGACCTAGAATCATGAAATCTGACAAAAAGAAAGGTCTTATAGCACAAGTAAAGGAAAAAAATCTAAAAATTGTTAATTTCTAGTTATATTTTTAAATATGCATGATGTTTCTACATCTGGGAAGGTATGGTAGGCAGCACACAACGTAAATACGTTGTGTGAAATTAATATCTTTAAATAGTCTAATAGGAATAGTGTGTACCTTAAAATTATTTTGTAAGTGCCTATATGTGCACAGAACCCTCTTAGTGCGAGTTTTACTAGAGCTTTACAGGTTTTTTTATTTTACTACAGAACCCAAAATTTATATAGGTTATATAGGAATAAATATCGGTATATTCTGTTAACATAAGAAAATAAAATGAAACGAAAAAAAGACACGAATTTCCCAAATATGTTTAGTCCCATTTTTCCATGTTTTCAATTTTGATTCGTGATTTCATATTTCAGTCTAGAGGAAAAATTATTCGGGTTTACATCGTCGTCAAAGCTATAATTTTCTTTTATGTTCGCTACTTTACGTTTTCTTACGATTTTCAACTTTTTTTCTTCTTAAATTTACTTATTACTTCTATTAATTTCTCGTCTCGCCACCCACAATCGGCGCAGTACAAAAATACTGATCTGATACCACAACCGGCCCACACAAACACAGAGACGCAATAAAAACGCATGGACAGTAACAGAAGTATAATGTATCATTATATTTGTTAACAATTATGTTCGACATCGAGATGGTCTATCTGCGATAGGCGCAGCGTCCAATCTCTCCTCTTTGTCGGCCCATCTCGCGTGCTCCCTCCCTGATTGTGTTTGATGAATTACCACACTGCTCCTGACTTGAGATATTTCGTGTCTCGTTTGTTGTTCCTCGATATCTGGGTTGGTATCTTAGCGCGATGTGGCTTCTTCGTATGGACTGTAGCTACGTAGGTATTTGGGTTAATGTGATTATTTGGTTTTACGTTTCGTGTATCGAATACGTCGATGTGTGAGGTAGATATCAACGTTGGAAACATATACAGGAGAAATTTTCGTTATTCTCAAACATGTTTTAATATTATATATAGCAAAAATTGCCCAGTGGTCTCTTTGGCGCAGACGATTTCAATATGGAGTTATTTCAATGTATTCCTTTATTTATGATACTTTACTATAAGTATTGAAAACTAAGTACACAGGAGCAAACTTGTTGCTACCAGAGCAATCTACAAACAATCATAATGAATTGATCGAGAGAAAGTAAGAACCGTCGTATACTGTAAATGATTAGTAAATGCTGCTTAATAACACTCATAAAGCAAAGTACATAATAATAAATAAAGCAAAGTACGTAATAGTAAATGCTGCTCAATAACACTCATAAAGCAAAGTACTTAATAATAAATTTATATAAATATAAATATGCAATTTTTTTTATGTAAAGTTAAATATAAAAGCTAAAGAATGTCACTTTAATAATAGGTAAGAGATAAGGATGATTATAGAAGGAATTTTGAGCTGCTCATTAAGAAAGGTAACGTGATTTCGGACAACTTCTTAACATAGAATATGAGGGCGTACTGTATATATTTGTGTTCAGTAAATTCCATAATCAAATAACATAGATGGTAAAGAATTCTCCATAGAATTCAGTTCTATGCCGAGATATTAGGAGGTTTATATGTCTTTAAAACTAATTCATGGTCTTGGATCGATAGGTATTGGAAACTAGATCGGTGGTATATAACACTTAGAAGAAGAAAGTTGCATCGATAACGAATCTTTAGCCATTTTAACTCATGACTAATGCTCAGATAAGTGATCAAATTTTTAAGACCGCAAATCTACTGAATACCCAAGTTCTGCGGTTGTTTCAATTTATTGAGTAATTGGTCGTTTAGAATGGCACACAGTTCCATATCGAGGATAGGCAGAAATAAGGGGTGACAAATATGGTCTTTAGCTTGAACCGGAAGAACATTTTGCAGCTATTTGGGAGAGGGTATTTTGAAAAACATTTTACGACTAACATCAGTAGATGAATGAAATGAATAACATCCGTTAATGAGCTGCTGTAGTAAATCATCTATGCACACTTTCGAAAGTGGTTTCTGATTATTGATAATGATATTTACTTGGATTAATCAGACGAACCTATTTACTAGCCCAGTGACTCAGGAGATTGGGTCTGCATTCTAAATTTCATCTACACTACAGTGAGATATTTTTGAAGATCATCAGTATTCACAATTAAATGAAACTACGTGATGTAGTATTATTTCTACTTTCTTTAATTTCTTTACCACGACCTAGGTTTCGTTGTATTACAACATCTTCATCATCAGCATATAAATGATAGTTTGAAGACTTTGTTTAACTATGGGATCCATAAATACAAAAAAAGGAAGTGAGGGAAAGCAACACTTTAAGGTTCGCTGACAATGAGAATAATCCACTATGAATATACTTCAGACATTTAGATTGCCTATTTACAACGATGAAGATACCTACGAGATTTATGTAATGATTTAAAACGATGTGTCAAAACATCGTTAAAAGTGATGTCAGTCCACAACCTAAAAAGTAATTTCAGAACAGGTTGTTGGGTGTTGTTTATTATAAGGCGCATAATATAGAGCCAAAACTTAAGCTTTAAAGAACAAAGCCCATCAAATTTCCCTTAATAATACTTCGTTTAACATTTAATAACAATTAATTATAAAGATGCTGTAGTAAAATATCTACATTATTTTGGAAATTGCAGATCTGAATTTAAAAAAAATGTTTTTCTGTTCTCTGAACGCTGCTACTTTTGAACTCACTTTATTAAAATCAGAGTATTGGATCGTAAAATATTTAAATAAAATAACCCAACTTATTAAACAAATAATTTTCTTGACTTTTGTAATTGTAATTAGAATCGCACATTTTTATAGAGTACCCCTAACACATATAACACCATTAAAATTCTGATCAGCTTAAACGTTAATAGTTCTTAATGAAGCCTTTAATCTTCGGTTCGTTTATATATCACATGAAATAGTAGAATTAAACGGATTAAAAGGAAGAAAAAATTAAGGGCTAACGAGATCATCAAACATCATGAATCTCCATTTTTACTGTGGTTATCTCCGTGAAAAAAACTGCGCTTACTGAAAAACTGCACTTACTCAGACGGTTGAAACCTGAAAGTAACTTACAAGTATGCAATGATGGCAGATCTAAATATTATCATGGCCAACCTTTTGATTGCTAAATTTCATTTTCATTAAAACACTCGTTTTTCCATCCTGCCTACAAGTTCCGCTCTCCTCCGAACTCGATCTTTTCCGTCTATATCTTACCCTTTATAACCTTCCCCATTCATGTCGGCATCCGTACTGCCGTTTAGGCTTGAAGAGACCAAAGGACATTTATATTTCATTTCAACTTTGTACTCTTTTGCGAAATAACTTTGAAATTGCCGACGCCAGACATCGTTAAAAATAATATAACTCTTTTGCTTATTTACGTGGCGGTACATATGTAGAGGTATCCGTGCTCACCCTTCAGTTAGTTACACTTAAAAAAACGTTATAAAGTAAATATGACAGGACCGCGACCCTTCAGTTTGTAGCCTGACTGCAAACACGGGTTTGGGGATGGGGCTATAACGGTGTTTTTGTAAAATAAAAAAAATCTGTCGAATAAGGGTGAGGTTATTAGTGTAGTATGGTAAAATAAATAGGACTATCCTAAAATACATATACTTTGTAGTTATTAAAATGCAAAATAAATTTTCTTTTCGTCTCGTTGATAGAAAGCTAATGTAATTAATCTAATATCTGGTATATTAGATTAATTACATTAGCTTACGGATTTAAACACAGATTAAGTACGTATACATACATATATATATATATATATATATATATATATATATATATATATATATATATATATATATTACAATAATTAGAAAGTCTGAAAGTTTATTTACATGTTTTTCGGTTCCCGTTCGAAAAAACATGTCTGAACGGAACCCTATTGTTGCAAGTCATCTTCCCGTCTGTCTTGACTTGTCTTTGACTTCTTTACCAAATAAGATAGAGACTTGAAATTCATATATAATTTATAATTACTAGGCCAAAATTTTGAACTAAAATTTAAAATGATTTAAAGCTGTATTAGAGCCGGCTTCCCTCCTTTTTATCAAGTTTATTATTTTTAAATCTATTTTGTTCCACAAACACCATTACGTAGAAAACTGTAATCTGGTTTTAATATTTCTTATATCCTGTGTTCAAGCAACAAATACTAAAACAGCTAAAAATATGTTATTATAAATATGATGTGTAATTAAACCAAAGTATTTTGGAGAAATGCACAAAATTTTTACAGTTGTAAAAGATATAGGTACTTGACAATAGATTTGTAAATGAAAGTGAAAAATAACATTAATATTTGTAAATAATTTCACAGAAAAACTATATCCCCTTAAATGTGTGTAGGGTACCCTCGTGGTGCGAGTTCTTATCGTACTTGACAAATTTATTCTTATCTTTTTTAATTAATCACGCCCAAAAGATTAAATGTATTTAGATTAATTTGGTGTAGAAAGAGGTCACATTCCGGATTAGTGCTTAAGATACTTTTGTCTCGAAAAGTATCTAAGACACTACTTTATTTTTTGTTTCCCTTGCACACTATTGTTTTTAATATCTCTTTTATAATTCAGCTAAAATTAAATCACGTGACAGGAAATTGTTGAAAATTATAGGGACGCTATAGTTCATATTTAATCGTTATTTATATTTCTTTAAAGACTAGTATTCATACCTTAGTGTATATGAGAGAATACTTTTCATCAGTCAAAATTGGTTTTTGAGTATTTTTTATCTCTTTCAATAAACTATAACTTGTTTTTTGAAACGATTGAGCCTAAACAATAGTAATTTGATAAAGCTGTAATTTGTTTTATTTATTACTAAGTAGCTATGTAACTAAATCGTTGAATCGTTACCAAAGTAGTGCGACAAAATATTCAGTTCGCACTGCATTGCTTGCGTGTACAAACGTGTGTTTCTGCATGTCTGTTACTTAATCACGCTTAAATAGCTGAACATATTTTCACGATATTTCTTACAATATAGATCATCATCATGTTTTTTAATTGTATATATATATATATATATATATATATATATATATATATATATATATATATGTTTTTTAAGCGGAAAAATTGTATAATAATGTAATATGTATCAAAAGTTTCTATAATTTCTCAACTAACTATAAAAATACAGTACTAAAACTTACGTTATTTTTCATGAGTTTCAAGAGCTTATATAAATTTCTGTATATAAGTCATTAGTTCTTATGATATGATTTTTCTAAGGTGTTTTAAAATTGCGATAATATGTGTAAATAACCTTAAGATACTGGTTAAGTGATTTTATTAACAATTTCACCACACTATATTACAAAAGAAAAGCAATTAACAGATATCGGTACTAAAATTACATATTAAGTTGTTATGTTATGTATGTTTCCCACTCGTCATCTTCTTCTACTTTTGGCTTCTTCTAGTCCTCAAGAAGACCGATTTTAATGATATTGTACCTCAATTAAATGAAACTACGTGATGTAGTATTATTTCTACTTTCTTTAATTTCTTTACCACGACCTAGGTTTCGTTGTATTACAACATCTTCAGGTGGGCTATTAACAAAGATATCTGTAGATAGATCTTCAGGTTTGTTTATTTCTTTTTCAGGATTTAGCACAAAAAGGGTTTATTAGATTCATATGGAATTCAACATCGTGTTATTTACAGTGTTCAGATGGACATTGATTTGTAACATATTTTTAGAATGTGTGGATAATAAGTGATAATGATAATATCCAGGTAATTATTATAAATTATTGTATCGTTGTGTGTTAAAAATATTGGATCACATAATTCTGTATTTGACTAAAATATAGAATAAGTAAATTAAAATGTTTTTTGGTAAATTAAAACTTTATTGGTGTTAGTGGTGTAGTCTAACGGCTCCACGGCTTAGTGGTGTACACTATGTACCTATGCAAAAGATAAGAAAATACAACTGTCAAACGTGCGTTTTTTACAAACCTATTCGGGCACACGTCAATGTAAGATAAAATAAACAGGCATCTATTGAACTTTTTGAAGGGGACGCGGACCAAAGTACTGCCGTAGATCGCGACATCACATAACTCCTGGGCTGGACTACCAGTGTTGGTCTCACTGTGGGTGGCGGCGGCGAGATGCGCCGCGATAGGAGGCTGCGTGAGATATGATCTCGCGCACGACGCCGCTTCGTTAGCAGCAGCCGGACCCGCTCGCAGATCGTTTATCATTGATAGTTTTCTGTGTCCGACAGGGCGATCGCACCGACGCCGTTGTTAGATCAGAATTCATGCATCGAAAGCAGCCACAGAACGTTGTATATGCGATGAACATAATTAAATAAATATTTTTGATTATATAAGATTTGTCTGGGCAAATTTAAGAACAAACCAGGGTAAAAGTTGAATTGGGTGATTTCATGTCAATAACTCAGTTAACGAATTTAATATTTGGTTTTGAATAATTTAAGTATACAACAAAATGTCGGAGATATTAAATTGAAAAATATCTGAAACAACAAAGTTACCTCAATCTCGCGTTTAGTTAAGAGCTATGAATAAGTATTATATATATATATATATATATATATATATATATATATATATATATTAATGCTAATTAAATACTTAGAAAAAATTTAGAAATAACGCATATGAAATGGCAAGAACAAAATTTATCTATTTACATAATTAATATATTTGCTTACGTAAATCGATAAATTTTTCTTAATAAATATTTCTATTTAAAATAATATAAACGAATAATAAATAAATATATATTGATGTTATATTAAAGAAAACATTAACATATTAAATCAAAATACGTTATTTAGTGTACACATCGATTCACGTATCGGCACTGGCCGAAATCAAATATTGTCTATTAAAACAAAAAGAAAAAAACAGTAAATTGATAGAAAGAAAAAAAATAAATAACAGTATACTTAATTTATGAAAAAAATTAAATTCGTTTCAATCCCCTTTATCAAAATTCGGTGTAGAACGTTCAAGTGTGTCGTAAATATCGAAGGTTTACAAAGAATTTACAAAGAATTTGAAGCAGTTTACAAAGAATTTGAAAAAAATATTAATTTCTTAATTGCGTGAATAAAAGATGAAGAGAAAAAATAGTTAAATAAAAGAAAAATGTTCATCATTTTTTATGTGATATCGAACCGTAAAAACCAGTGTCAATATTTCAATTATACATAATTAATTTTATGTAATACGAATATAAAATAATAGATAATAATAAAACACATAACTGAAATAGAAAATAGATAAAATTTTCTTTACTCTATTATTTTTTCCCGATGACAAGTATCCATCCACAGAATAGTTTCTTAAAAATAAGAAGCAGAAAGACAGACATCATGAATTGGAAACATTTTAACTTTTGTCAAAAACTACTGAAGGGCGGCTTTTAATCATACTGATATACCCTAATTAAATTGTACGTTAACTCACAAAAACAGCTTAGCCTGCACTGTATGAACGCAGGTCGGAATGCCGTACCAAATTGTGATACGATCACTTCGATAAATACATCTTTGGTTCGGATCTCCATACCGGATATTAGATGTTTAATTGTTATTAAATTATTATTAAACTCGAATGCCGCGTCTAATAATTATATATCATATTATATTATTGTTATTTGATCACTACGATTATGATATTTTTTTTTCTCTATTTATAATGTCCGTTCATACCAACGATATTTCTCATAATAAATATCTATTTATCTGTTTGTGTATGGCAGATTGTTAATAATTTATGTTCACATTTTTATCCGTCCGTTCAAAATTGATTCCTTATTTGGTATGATTTAAATTGATTCAGGTAGCCTCACGAAATTATGTGACGCAAGTAACGAGCAGGAGTGGGGATAGGACACCACGCTATAACCGAACGTTAGTGTAAATTTGTCGAATAAATGTTGGTGTAAAAAATCGAATGAATGTTGGACAGAAATATTCTAATCTTATATATTAATACATTATAAAAGTGTATATTTAAATCATCGTGTACTTTAATCAGACAATACATAGATATAAAGTTTAATACGATAATGTTACGGAGAGGTAATTCTCTTCGATGGCCTGAAGTAAATAGTAAAAAGTTTAATTTTTCTTTTTCTAATTCGAAGTGGTTACGGAGCCATATTCAAAGTTGAAATTTTATTGCAAAATTATTGCCATATTTTCCATAATGTGATATAAAAAAACCATTCATTCATTTATTACTATCGTTAATAAACTCAAATTTCTTTCGAGAAAACCAAAAACAAAAAAAAATTACTTGCAAAAATCATTTCAATTTACGTACGTTACACATTAGGTACTTGTAAGTTGCAATGCAGGTAGTGGATACGTCGCGTTCCTTGAAAAATGGAACGTACTCGTACATCATTCCCTATTTCATATATTAGCTGATTGATCTAATCAACTCTCAAGCGGACAACCATTTTTTTTTAAATTGTTATAATTTTTTCATAACATTTTCATTATGCATAATTTAAAAAAATGGTTTTTGGTTATTCTCTTCAGATGAAATGGAACCTATATCTTTCTCTATTTCATAAAATAGCTGAGGATTAGATAATTAACCCCCTCAAGTGGACAACCGATTTTTTTTAAATTGTTCAAACGGTCATAAACTTTTCATTATGCATAATTAAAAAAAAAACGATTCTCACTCTTCTCTTCAAGTGAAATGGAAAGTATATCTTTCTCTATTTTATAAATCAGCTTTATCGTATTCAACTTTACGTTCTATTTATAGCCATGACATAAAAATGCTTGAAATAATACACGTGTTGTATAATTTAGGTGTTAACATGAACTTTTTCAATATTCACCCAACGTTGACGTCTTCTATAATTCGTCTATATTTTCGATATGTTTGCATTTTGTATCAAAATGCTACATTTTGATACAAAATGATATTTTAATTATAAGATATTGTAATATTATGATAATAAGATATTGTAATATTATAATAATGAATATTGTAATATTATATTATTTACTACAATACTTAGTTTTAGTTTTTTACTTTCTTTTCTCCTTAATTTATTAGGTATATAAAAGTTGATATAACAATGTCTATGTAATAAAGATATTTTGGAAGAAAACAATTACAGAAGAACAAAAATAAAAAAATTGAAAAGAATTTTGTTTGTCTGTACATACATCATACAAACTACTAATTGTAGTGGGCTTATCAATATTAAATAGAATAGCAGTCTATGTGGAATAATGTCTATTTTTGTTCGTCTCTACTTATATCCCATAGAAAATTATTAAACCAATTTAAATAGTATTTTATTGTTACATTAGATACTGTTTAAAAAGATACTTGAGTAATTAATTATTTATACAAATTTATTAGTCTACTCACTGCCGTGATATAGTTAACCACATACACCTATCGTTAATAACTTAAATTTAAGCGAAGTTCACGTACGCAAAGAAGTTAACGTAAGCATAAAGATAGCTTCCTGTATAGGCGTTTCACCATTGGTCACACTGAAAGCGTGACACAGATTCATCATTGGACTATTGTTTCTATCACCGCGCCGTTGGTTGTCCATTGCAAATTGTGATGGTCAAACTAAACAAAGAATTCGCCCAATACGAACAAGCAGATCATTCACAGTTAAATGAAACTACGTGATGTAGTATTATTTCTACTTTCTTTAATTTCTTTACCACGACCTAGGTTTCGTTGTATTACAATATCTTCAGGTGGGCTATTAGCAAAGAAATGTTAAGAAAAGAAAAAAAAACATTTCTTTGCTAATATCCCACCTGAAAATGTTGTAATACAACATCACGTAGTTTCATTTAATTGTGAATAATGAATTTCTACAAAATTAACGCCAAATATATTCAATATCAAGCAGCTCATTGTCGTAACGTAGTATCGGCTAGTTAAATAAACATAGATAGATACCTACTGAATTGTTACGTGGCAAGATATTATAATTTATTTTTTTATTTCACCGCAAATGTAAAATTGGAGCGAAACAATTTCTTTCTGCGCATTTCATCGGGAGATATTGCATTTGGTAAGTGTTCGTGTTAGGAGGTAAATGAAACTTATACCTAATTTAGAATCAAACAATTCCATTTCAAATTTTCAATTTTTAAACTTCAAAATCTTGCAAAATCCTCTGCAATCTTTTAACCATAGGTTTAGTAAAACCTGGAAAAATTCTGGATATTATTATTTAGAACTTTTAACTAAATTTATTTCACTTGAAACATATCAACAATTTTAAGAAAAAGATGGCGAAAGATGAAAGACGGACTAGGCATTGAAACTGATATTTGTATTAAAATAAAACATGCCAACGTATAAAAAAAATTAATAAAAAACTATCTACGGATAGCTAGTAATTACAGAGTTCGATGCTAGATGGCGTGACTAATTGGCGAAAATATTCAATGAATTAAATTTATCACTAAACATTTTTTCGTTTAACGCGATATAATAAAAAAATATGGCTTTGCTACAATTTGATACACCAAAATTAACAAAAAAGTTTATCAAACTATTTGGTTCTCTCTCGCTCTTTCCAATGCTATTCAATTGCAGTAAAACACCCATATTTTATCAACAAGACTTTTCAAACTTACACTATTTTTAAATAACAGAAAAAAACTTCTTACGCTGTAAATTTCCACATTAAACATAATTAATTCACGATTCTTACAGTTAGTAAAAAAAACATGTAATGCTCTAAAACATACATATTAACTTCATTACACACACAGTTAGTACATACAGTTAGTACAGTTATACACATTAGTAATTCGTTAAATATATCCAATAATAAGAGTTTTCTTGAATGCTTGTTACAAAGATATTTAATTTATCAGATATTTTTTTTATTTTCGTATGTGAAACTATCACATTCTTGCGTGTCATTAAAAAACTAAATGTTAAAGTAACACTATGTCTCCAAATGAGATTTGAAATATATTTAAATGAAAATTAACAAACATACAATCTTTTTCATTTCAGATGCTGACCACCGCGGATTACAATCGTACGTAAATGCCAAATTTCACTGTGAATTTCATACCGTATTTAGTAAATGCCTGTTTACATTGAGCGTCTACATAAAGACAAATATCGATCTCAACATATTGAGAACACATCACTTATTTCTAGAACGATACCTTTAGAACATGCTTAGAAAATGTAGAAATTCTGCTACCATTGAAACTTTTTATTCAATATCGATTATCGATTAGAAAACAAAAAAACGAAGGACTTGCAGCTTGCACCTTAGCCTATAGAGTGTTTCCAGTGCGTGTAAAGTGTGTATTGATGTGCTTATAACCTTCTTTACTGGCGCAAAAACTAAACACTTAATAAACTACACCCACGTACGTGACTAACGGTGTTTGGAATCGACATGCTCATCTGATATACTTATAAAACGACTTCAAATTATAAGTAGATGATAGGTAACTAGATCCATGGATCTTTATAACGGACAAACGCAAGTTTAGGCGAACTTTAAACTGCTTCCAAATAAATACTGAGGTACGGGAAACTAATAACGCTTCATTGTATCGACACGGAAAACTGATTAACGAACGCGTCATTGATCTAGATCCGTGCTAGATTTATAGATCCAAAGATCTAGATCGTAACTGTGCGGGCGTGGCTTCGAATGAATGTTAAACCGCATTGTTGTAAATAAATACATATTCATGACGGACTAATCATAATTCATATTTATAGATAAAAGAATTCAGTTCGTGACTTGATGCTAAATTGTGCCGGAATCAAACACTTATCGATGAAGCATAGTTACATAGATCTATAGATCAGTAGATCTAGATCGCGATTGCGCAGGGCGCGGCTGTAAATAAACGCTAATCCATGACGGACTATCTATAATCTAGATTTGTAGATCAACATTTCTATTTCGTGACTTAATGCCAAACTGTGCCAAAATCAAAAACTGATCGATGAGAGACTATTGGCTAGATCTATAGATCTAGATCGTGATAGTGGGGGGCGTGGCCTGGGGCGGCGGGGGCGTGGCTCTGGAGGAGGGGTGCGGGCGGCCTGCGCCCGCGCACGCCGCCGCCACGCTCGTGGGTGCGGGACTGGTGGGGGGCCCCGCTAGGGAGCCCAGCGCCGCCGCGGAGGCCTTCTGGAAGATGCCCCACAAAGGTATGTGTAAGTCGATTTTTTGAATTTATGAATTTTTTTTCAGTTATTTAGTGTTTTAGTTGTGGTATTAAAAACAAGTAAAATTTCTTCATGTTCCTCGATCTCGAAAATTATAAAGTAGTAATGGGAAATATTATATAGGAATAAGAACACAGGATGGAATTTTATGCAAATGGAATACCTTTTATTGCTAGTTAATTTGTATGTTATAAAAAAAACGTGGTGTCAATCGAATTTCTGCCTGCTATCAGATTAAACTTACCTCCTATTATCTATCGTAGTGGAATATGAAATTTCTTGGAAAACCCTATTCCTTGGAAATTATTTGCACCAATTACTTTAGAAAAATAGTCTTCCTCCATGTCGTATTCTAAAATAGATAGACTTTTAAGCCCAATATCGTCTTGGCTAACGCTACTCATCCCTATATAGTACGTGTATTTCCAAACTACCTATAATCCACAGGTAGCATGGAAATATACTGTAGTAGTTACCTACAATTGTTCGAAAAGTTTCAAATTATATGAAGTGGAAAGTGTTTTTACTATATTTGTCGGGTATTGTCATATTCTCAAAATTTTCCCAAAATATTTGTTGATTTTAATAAATCGATAAGTAAAAGTTAATGGTGGTAAAATGGTAACTCTCGCTTCCCTGCTTTTCTAAATTTGTCCTGGATGATAACTTCCAACAGTAATGTGAACAAATCTTTAGCATCGAGTAAATGATTTTGCGGGGATTGTGTGCCTCTAAAGGGGATATATTGCTTATCAATTTAAACTAATAAGCAATTTTTTATTTCAAAAGTTTATAATACTTTGATATATAAATTAAATTTATGACCTAGAAAGGCCGAGAGATTGCGATTGATTTTACATTGCGAGGTTGACCTAACCTCGCAATGTAAAAATATCTACATGTCTTTTTGTTTGAATACAAATATATCTGTGTCCATTATATTAGGCTAATTCGGATCAAGTTGTCATCATTTTGTAGAATATCTGTATCTATTAATTTTAGCTACATTTAGTTTGATAAAAAATTGGAAAATTTGTAGTGTAAAATTCGTCTGTGTTTTCAGCGATGTCACTTCTTAAGGCGCAAACAGCGCTCAAAAGAAATTTAAATCTGGTTGAATGAAATACAATATTTATTGAAATTAAATAATATTGAGAGGTTAAACTACAAATCTGCACAAATAAATTTAAATAATTTTCAATACCGATACTAGGGCTAAGTAACGTGTTACAATTTAATTTCTGTAACTTTACATATACGTACCCTTTGATTAAATAACTATTTCTCTATCAATCTTTGAATTTTCAAAGTTATATAGAATCCAGCATCCCTTACTCTCGGGCTTATCTTCCCTTAATTGCAATGTTAGATAATTGTTCGATGAATATTACAAAGTCAAGTTCAAGGTGACGGCTTTCTTTCGATAATATTAAGCTTCAAATACATCACTTCAATTATGACAACGATCTACCTATGTTATCTGCACGTAAAAGGTACATTAATTCTGAGAAATCCCCTAAAGACATTTATGACCCGCTGCACAATGGAAGTAAGGACAACATTTGCTGGACACTGTTAATCTTCTAAAGAGTTTAAATATTGAATTGTTGTTAGGTAAATATAATAATATTCGGTCTATCTTGAAACTGAATTTTGCCCGCGACATCATCTGCGAAGATTGTTGATTGAGGTGGCGAGATTAACGAGCAGGTACTTAAGTTACGTAAACAACAGATTTAATATAAACTCTGTACCATCTTTGTCACAAAATGTTGTTAATGAGTAAAAAATACCGTTTCATCCTGAATTGTGCTATTTCTACTGGTACAATTTGAGTTATATTCGAGCATCTTCGAATATACTTTATATTACTGAAAAACTGATCATTTTGACAGATACGAATCGTTGCAATTATTAAGAAGTATATGATCGAAGAACTGACAGAATAAACAAAATATTTGAAAACGAATAAACAAAATAAGTCTAGACAACTTAAACTTATAAAACTTTCAAATGACGGTTGAAAATTTTTCAATCGAAGCCAATTATAGGCAAATTGCGTATATATAAAAGCTATTCCACGAAACGTTATAGGTATTATCGATAACCATATCTGTTACGGAGGAATATTAGGTATTATCCATAAATATTCCCGAATATTATTTATTAGGACATCTCTTTCAATTAGAAAGAAAAATTTATTCCTTAGGTATATTTTTCATAAGAGTATCTTCTCATATTTTCTTCGCACGCCATTCATGTATTTTACCATTTGCTCAATTACGTGACTTCTACAATATTTATTTCTTCAACTATCACTAGCTATAATGTCCAGCTTTGTTCACATTGTCGGTGATAATTGAATTTGTTGTTAAGTGGAATAATATAACAAAGATTTAGTTTTTTAATTATATCTAATATCAATTATCGTATATTTGTTTCGTAGATAGGTCATTTCGAAATATCTCAGAGAAATATGTACTATCATGAGACTTAGTTTAAAAATAATCTGTGATCTCTCTATTATATTAGAAAAAAGTTAACCCGTTACAATCAGGCTAACTTTTAAAGAAGCGATAGAACAGACACTATTGTCATTTCATCTATCAAACACTATTATCATATCACTTATAGTTTAGTAATCTACATATAGTATGTTATATTTTTGCTTATATACATTTACCTTAATAAATACGTATATATAAAAAGCATACTATAATTGTTTCTCAAATTTGTTATATAAAAATATAACGCCTCTTTCAGAATTGAAGGCTAAGTGAAGTTTAACCCATTTTTATTCAACCTTACTCTTTTTCTTATTGTACATAATTTTTTTAAAAGCATCGTTTACCACTGCTGCTTCTTCCTACAAAAATTAAACCAATTATGGTTTTTTTTCACAAAATTTATTTATTAATTTCAATACTTTTACAATTTTTTTTATGTTCAGTGGTGTATCACAATTTAGTCTTGCGAAGGTTCTATTTATTTCTCAAGATCAGTAAATACTGTATTCCGAAATTCACACCTGACATACGCTCAGGCTATATTTTTAAGGTATAATATGTTTGGCCTACGGGAAAATAATTTTGTGACCCCTACTGCGATTCTCGTAGAACTTATTGTTCTTGGCAGACATAAAAGGCCAGACTTATAGCAGCAAAAAGTTTCGTCTGCAACTAGGTTTAAAATCTTAGACGAAACTATTGATAAATTCATATCGCCAAGTTTTTCGTGACCTTCGTGTTAGTAAGGTTTTATCCCCTCCTCTTGCGAATCGAATCGCGTGTGGATCGACTTGTTCTAGCTTTACAAACTTTCGCGGATCAGCTGCTAGTACTGGAGCTTTTTATCTGGAAACTTTCGTTAGGGGAATAGCTTCTTATTTGGTACCTTCATTAGGCGAGTTTCTAAGTTTAAGCTTAAGTTTAAGTCTGTACTTCAAAAGAATTAAAAAAGAAACCCTTAGAAGATCATTCGTTTGTAAGCCTGCCTGTCTATTTGTCAACGTGCCATAGTTTTGTAACGTTTATTTTGTAATATTTAATGCTTGCTTGGGAAATTTAGTACAGAGACAGGTTTAACTAATTAGCTGAAATAGAAAAATAATGCTCATTAAAATAAAGAAAAGAGGCAAATTAATCATTAGTTTTTAGTTTAGAATGAATGATAATATTTTTTACATAAAAACAATATTTGTATCATAAAAACTGGTCACATAACCATTTCCATTTTTATATAATTACTCCATATTTTTATTTTTTGTCCTAAGTCTAAAATTTTATATGAGGAACATTATTACCAGTTATTAAAAAATATAACAAACAACAAGATGTATCCAGTTCGATTTAATTTTTTCAATAGAATTAAAATTGTCTTTATCCTTAAAGTTTGTGAAAGGACATCAGTGTTCAAGTTCACTTGTTCTTCAGCGGTTTTTACGTATACCCTCTTATTAATTCTAATATACAAAAGCTATTAACGGATTTAGAAAGGGTTGCTTTTTGGATTACCCATTAAAAATAAAAGACTAAAACAATCCGTAACATTTTCATAAAAATGACTAAAGTATTGCGTTAGCACCTAGGAGGGGTCAATGGAATTGCGGGAGGAAGAGTATCTTCAGACTGTCGGTATTTTCCATTTATGTTCAGAAAAATATTTCTGGGTGTAAAAGTAAAAAAAATTAGTATTTTTCCATACACTAGAGGAAGCAGGCGCGTGCGTGCAGTCGAACGCGATGATTGCCGTATTAATGCTGTTGCTGTGGTTATGTTGTCTGACAGCCAAGATTCCAGCAGTTATCCTGTTTTGTTTTAACTCGGATGGCTCTCGATGCAAAATCGTGCAAATAATACAGGTTTATTGATGTAATTCATACATAGCCTTATTTTGACAAAAGTTTCCTTTGGTGAAACTTTCAACAGACTGCTCCTTTAATTTGGACTTTTTAACAGAAAAAGACCACTTTTTAATCAATATGAAAATATTTTTTGTTTTCAATATTTCCTCCACCATAATTACTTTTAAATATTTCATTATCATAAACAAAACCTCCATGTAAAAATCGATTTTCCTATCTGCGTAACAATACTCGTATCGTCCACTATTCAACGCCGAATATGGTGTCAGGTATGAGGGATCGTGTATCGCTATGTTAATGCTGTGTCCCCGGAGCAATTTACACTGCAGGACGCTTAACCCGTCCTATGACATTAAAATAGTGGGTAACTCAAGAATAGGTTAAAATAGAAAAAAATCAATTATTTCATTCTTAATTTCAGGGATCCGTAAAAGTTGGTTTGCAGTACAAATTTGACAACATCCTGTATGGAACGGCAATTTTCTTATAAATCTTTTATTTTAATCCGATATTAATAGCAATTAATTATGCAAGTAATTTATTTATTTTTTAAAATAATTATGTATATATATTATTTTAAAATTTTCCTTTGGCACCGAAACTAATGATTTTAAAGATTAGAAACCTTAAATGATAAGAAACGCCCGTCAGGAAAATTTATTTTCCCTAATTACTTTAGTTATTACAAAAATTTACGTATAACTTAATTTTGATATTTTCTAAAAATTTAACTGTCTTCTAACCTTATTGTTAGATTTTATATCAATTGTACTATCTTAATTAAATATGTAAATTTTATTTTATTTATTGTTGTAACCTTTAATCCACTTGATATTATATTAGTCAAATAAAAACTTTTAAATTTTTTATAAAATTGATGAATTTTAAAGACGTATCTTCCCCTTAAAGTGAAGATGTTGAATACATTTTTGACAGTACTTTACTATCCTCATGTAAATGAAGAAAGTTCACTCCTAACTTGCAATATAATGTCTTGCCCTTAGCTCTTAAAACAAGTAGAAGGGTATGGAGCTTAAACACCCTCGGATGTATACGAAGCTTTCAAGTAGTTAGGTATATAACTAGAAAACGAATGATCTCTATAAACCTACATGTATGTTTATATTTAATTAACTTTGCAATTTAGCAAAGTTGTGGTACTGATATGTCGTAGATAGATGTTTACATTTTTAAATTGACTGTATTCAAAATAAATATCTTCTAAAGGTACCATAATATAAAACTATTGTAATTATGAGCACAAGTCCAATGTCAAAACTCAAACAATATGAAATGAAATTTTAATCCGACAGCAAAAATCTCTACTCGGAAGCTCGCAGAAAATGTCAACGTTTTAGCTATATATCACGTTGAAGTGGCGGGATAAATATTATCTATAATGAAATATTATATATGAGTATGAACTACTGAAACGAGAGTAACGAAATCGATACCTAATACGAATTTATATATATACATATATATATATATATATATATATATATATATATATATATATATATATATATATATTATTCTTTTCCATATTATTACCCCTCGTTCTTGTAGACCATGCAATAAGTTGATTTTAAAACCAATTATTATCATTAAAAAAAATAATAATAAATTACACTCTGGTATGACAGCAATCAGATGACCGAACGCTTGAATATCGTGAAACGTAAAGTATTAAATTCAAGGAATGAGTACATTTTTGACGACTTTTTACAAAGGATCTTTCTTTTTACCAAATAAAGAACCACAAATTTAATTTTACAAGAAATTTACTTTCGTAGTTTCAGGATCAATAGAATCTGGACTGCCTAGGAAACTATTAAAAAGATATGTAAAACTGACCATATCTTATAATATACAGTTATCAAAGGAATGTTTTTTACGTGTGATTAATCATTAAATTATAAAAGACTGTAATGGGGTATCGTTATGTTTAACCGTGTTATATTGTCCTAAAGAACTAACGACCTATTTACGTAGTAATAAAATATAGAATATAAGATTATGAAAGAAAGGGAAAGTATTATACTATTAATGGTTAGAGAAGGTTTCAGTTAGAATCCTCAGTTACATTAATAACCAATTATTTGCTTCTGACTTGAATAAAGACACTTATATAACACTTACTAACATAACTAGACACTTATAAAGACACATAGATTCGTTAAGTAATTATTATGTACACCTAATGCTATACTAATTAAAGAGTTTGTGATAAAAATATAAATATTATATGTCAACTGATCATATAAATTTTATCAAAGAGAAGAAATTATAAAATTTTGATGATATGTTCATGGTCTTATTTAAGGAACAGTGTTTACATAAAATGTATTTTTAATTTGTTCGTAATTTTTATAATTAAAAAAATAAAAAAATCTGGACGAATTTTTATAAATAAAAAAATTTAAACGAATTGAAGCTTTCTCTTAAATATTTTCGCATTTATTACATCCGTCAATCAATCAGATGTTGGCCACTCAAATTTAGTTGACGTTTCTTTTAATTGAACGTTGACGTTTCTTTTCTTGACGCTTCAAATCTATTGCAATTTATTTATTACTAGCTGGTATCTGCAACTTGATCTGCGTAGTTTATACAACTTAGGTGACTACCGTTTCTGTGTTATTTTTTTAAATAAATATGAATTACTGCGAAAACCACGTTCGAGTGTTATACTCTTGCAAAGGTAGACATCCGTTTATATAGTTTTGCTTTATTATTCAGTTCTTTAGAGTCACATCACGATGCTATTAATTGAACATGCTTCCGAAATTTTAAGAAACATGCTGGTACAGGCCTAATAGTTATTAAGTTAATAACTATCGGTATAAGTAACCTTTCGGTATAAACGTATTTCCTTTCTAAATTTCCAATTCAATTCTTTAGTTTGTTATACAACATCTATAATAAAAATTAAATAACAGAACATATCCAAAGTATAAATGGCAGATTACCTGATTAATCAGTCTCTAAAATCTTTAAAAAATTTTGATTTTAACTTTTTGTATATTTAAAATATTAAATATAACATTTACTCTTATTTCGAGCAAAATTGTACACAAGTTTACGCGAGGAAAAAAGGAAAACTGAAAAAAATATTTGTATCTGAAGCATCTGTTTAATCATTTTATATTAATTGATAAGTGTTTTCTAATTACTAGTAAATACAAAACGAAAACACAGCATTGAATAACTCTTATTACCGAAACTAAACACAGACGTCTAGATAATAAGGTGTAATTATTTCGAAATAATAGCAAGGAAGATCGTCTATCCTTCTAAGTTATTTATGTATTATCCGTTACTTTTAATAAGAACTTTCTTCAGCCAAAGCTTAAGTATTAAGATAATACAAGCCACTTACCATAATCCAGTCAAAAGCTTTCTCTGTAACCTATTGTTTCGAAATTTCAACTTATTATCTGCGAGCTTTACGAAACAAGTATTGTTTTGTTTTTTGTTTATTTCGAGGTTGGGAGGTCTACCTGAGTGGGAGTTTGTAACTACTTCGGTTGTAATGAAAATATAAAAGAATACATATACCGTAAAAGATAACAGAAGTAATATGCAAATTTTAAGGTCATTCGATAAAGTGCAATATGCATATTGCATATATATTATTACAGCTAAATGCACATTTAAAACGTTAATTGACCGATAATATCTAGTAATATTGAACTCTGTAAGATATACGTGCAATAAAACATGGTAAGATGTAATTCTATTCAGACAGCATCACGAAAATATGTAACGAAATTAAGACAACGGGGGAGGGGAAAACGCGCTGTCGTGTAGTCGAACATTAGTGGGTATACTTTTCGAGTCACATCTCTAATGAATTTTAAATTAAAAATTATACTAGTTTTTACTCGGGACTTTGGCCACGAATATTTTGCTTGTTTAGGCACAGTTATATTCAGTAATACTATTAGTATGTCAAAAGTATTCTTGATTAGAATCAAATTAAATTATGGCTAATCTTGGATTTAAATTGCATCTCTGTGAGGGTCTAGATTATTTTTATTCACCAGTTTTTAAGCTCGCTTCCTCGGTTTTTACTGTCTGGGTACTAATAATTGAAATTCAAATGTCTTATGAAATAACCGACTAAAACCCAAAAATAAGTCAGTAATAAGACTTAAAAAAATTATTTTAATGTAAAAAATTAGTGGGGAGAACCTCTTGCTCAAAATTTTATTCTCTTGAAAAATATTTAAAGATTATTTTTTTATTTTTTAGTTCATATTGCTACAAAAGAGTGTTTTCGATTTCTCACACTGCCAACATTTTATTGCTTTAAGACAAAAAAAAGATTTTTTTAGGTTTTTTTATTATAATTTTATTTTTTTTAATTGTCATCGGTTCTTGATACGTGTGAAAAATGTTAAATAATCCTGACATCTGGAAGTGAGTTAAAATTTAATTGAAAGATTGTAACGGAATCTTTCATACTTACATACATACCTATAAGTACAGCTAATTAAACTGTGTTAAAAAGGAAAGGGACGATGAAGAAGTAGATGTAATACCTATATAACGTCAATTTGACTTGACACATTGATAAATACATTATTGTTATTAATATTGCGTTTGCAAAAATATGTTTGACTTCAAACCCAACAATTTCTACGTATTTATTTAAATTTTTATTAAAAATTACGCATATCGCGTAAGCAAGTTTGAATTACAACATATCAAATAATGTTCGCTGATGTCATTATATCAACGTAAGTCTTTCACGTCTGCTCAACTTTTTAAATTTAGTACAGTCTTTCTAGAAGCGTTTCTTATGCAATTCAAATATGTTAAAATCACTGTCTCTCTTACTACCCGTATATGGAAATATTTCCAGATATGCCATTGGTACTTATTCAAGAAAAGAACTAAATAATCATTTGTGTAAAAAAATAAGTGAAATAAATAATTTCACTCCCATTTCATTGTTACAAATATCATTCCCCTTCAGATTCCAGTTTAAAATAATTTTATTCCGTTTAAAGCCACCAATTTTAAAACATATAAAATATTAATACATTACATACTTTAAGCTATTTTTATTTTAAGCATCCAATACCTAACAGATTTGCATGGTTTTGTGTAATTACAGAAACTTAAAACTTTAAACTTCAATTAATATTTTTAATCAAGATTATGTTCTATGAAGATTCTCAGAGTCCCGCATAACTGTAAAGTCCGTACATTAAAAATTTTGTAGATAATATATAGTGATGGAAAATGTTTCCAAATTATTTCTCAACAATCTCATATAATCTCCATAAATCGCATGAATCTCCTAGAATCTTTATAAACGTAGAAATGTACGTAGATGAAGGTTGCAACCTTGAAAGGATATATTGATTACTGTATAATTCGGATGTTTAGATAACGTGTGGGATTTTAAATTCACTTGCGTAAACATAAACTCGCAATTAACCGACCAATTTTCAATCCGTATTGCTCACACGCGACCCTGAACATACCTACGCCACACTCATCCACCGCCAACCATTACGACGTCTAACCAACCCCATCCCCTGCATACTTTTTATTCGTTACACACAAAAAGACCACATTACTCTCGATCCAACGGAAGCAGACAATTGCAGGGAAAATGGTGTAAATAAAATATGGTGGATCCTCCCCCTTCCAGGGGCGAGTCTGGTGTCACCTGGCCCTGATTGCCGCGCATCATCCCCTCGGTTAATGATCGGCCTTATTTACTGCATGACCGTTGATGCCATTGCCGATTCGTGGATGTGATGGTGTCTATATAAATGATAGCTAGGTAACCGTTATAGAAACTGTTTCTAGTTTATTTCTTAAATTAGAGAAGGCCAATGGGACATATTTGCTTACAGACTTGAATACGAATTTCAAGTTTTATGTGTATTGGCTTTATCCATCTGTATTATTTTAAATATTACCCACACTGTTAAACAAGTTTATAAAATGTGCAAGTATATATATATATATATATATATATATATATATATATATATATATATATTTAATAGACATTAAACCAAAAAAATTATTGGAAAAATAATAGTCCAAAATATTTGTTTATTAAAAAAATAATTTCCATGAATCCCCTCACGTTTTTTTAGGTTTGTTTCTTATAATTAACACTTTATCATTTTAATATCGAGAAAAACAAAGAAGGTACAAACTAGATACGGAGCAAAATATGAATAATAATAATCTAGAAATAACTTGTGCAGAATCGCTCGGATAGCCAAAATATCCAGTTCAGCATAAAGCGATCAGGTTTGAATCTTGAAGTCTTAACTGCATTCTATTAATAGTCATAATAGAACGCAATTAAGACTGAGTAATCAACATTTATTCCTTAAATTTCATTAATAAATTTTATGACTTTTAGAAAAAGTTTTTTCACCTTATTTCAAAAAGCTTTAATTTCTCTGAACTTTTACTGCGAAAGTACGGTATGAATTCCTTAAGAATAACAAAATTATCGGCCCTTCATGAAGCTTAGGAATGATTTTTTAAAGAAAATAGGTAAATATCGTAACCGTTTATATATCATTCAAGGATCTAACATTGTGGAGCATTCTATATACACATTCAAAAAAATACTGTTTATACCCACGGACACATCTCAATATACATTAGTACATAAACAATAAAATATAATAAACCTTATAGATACCGTATCATCATAATCTAGCTTGTACATAAGGACGTTATAAATTATGTATTCACCCCTACATTATTCGAAACATAGGGGTGCGTCTCGAAACAGCGACACCTGGATTAAATCTATGTTATAGCGTATGCAAGCGAGTTTCGAGTATATAATTTGTTTTTTCTTTACTTATTAACTGGGTATATATTATAAAAAGTTGTAAATTAACCCTTTTTTAAACCTTTATTTACTGTTATCATATTTCATAGCTAATATTGAGGTTTACTAATTGAACTTTAAATTCATTAAAAATACGCAATTTATTCTACATCTAAAGGAGTGAATGCATGTGTATTAAGAAAAAATTAAATGCGTACAGGTATATTTAATAGAACATTGGTTTTGTCCATACGTAATTGTAGAACGTAAAATTCCGGTCAAGTGCGTGTCGGAATACGCACAACATAGGGTTCCATAGTTGCCTATGCCTGCCTGAAATTATTGATACAAAGTTAACTGAAATAACTTCATTTGAAATGTCTAATGAAATGCTAGTTTCTAGAATTTTTTTTTTCACATTTTCAACTCCATATTTGGGTAAAAAGATTAATATTTCGCTAATGGGTCTTAAGACTTAAAAAATAGGGCCGCAATATAACTTTAAAGGATCTATCGAATGGTGAAATTTGCTTTCATTTTATTTGTATGGTGAAGGTTCATTAAAACACAACTTTTAAGATTTTACTACACTTGAGTTGAAATCTCGATATAAAGCGTCTGTTTGAAAAATTGAATGCACATTGGTCAAAAATTATAGAAACTATGAGGATGTAACAGACGGGTATATATAGACTGACGTACATGACGAAAATGTGAGGGTTCTGTCTCTGTCAATCGAATTTGAAACCCTAAAAAATTGATGAACAATGTATTTCCGTAATTTTTAGTAAATTGTAGGTACAATACTAAGGGTAAAATATAATAACATCACCTATGTTTCATACTCTATAGCTGCATTAATTTCGTAAACTTTAATTCTTAATATATCCTTCTCGTTACTTTTTATCTAAAACTTAAGATACATTAAATTATAAGTTTTATAGTTTAACCAAAAAGAAACACTAAAAAATAGACAAAAAACTATTGAAGATTTTCTCCGCATAGTGTCTCGGATATGTCTAATTTTCTTTTTTTTTTCAAAAACTTAAAAAAATTAAATCAATCGATTTATAAAAAAATTAAGTCCGCAGATTTATGTATTTACTATGACTATTTTTTAAACTCAAATCGATTAAATACGTGTATATATAACGATGAAACGATTTTCTCAATCCTTTCTGATTTATTTTCCATTTTCTCATCTTGTTTTATTCTTTGTGTACTATTGGCATTAGCCATGATTGGAAATATATTTACAGGAAGAATATTTTTAAGGATTTAGTGAAATAAAAGTCTCATAAAAACGAAAAAACTTGTCATCTTGTTATTATTTCATCGGATGTTGAAAACTTTTTAATTCATAATCTATCATGAGATTGTTTTGAATTACATAATAGTTTAAGAACACTTTCTCACAGTATTGAAACATACGCCAAAGATGGATTGAGGGGACCATATTTCGATTTTTGCAGTGCCAAATCCCAGCACTAAATGTATCGTTTACAATGACAGAGGTGAATCATTTGTTAAGGAATGATTTATGTCCTTTCCTTTATCTCAATCGTGAACGACCACTCAATCCGGCCACGCCCACTTCAGTTCTTTGTATGGGACCATGCGCATGAATGGACCCTACGAAACGGAGAATGAGTTTTTGATACATATTTTGAAATATATTTTTATATTGGTACGAGTATCGCAATGCATTCAAAACGGTATCGTTTAAAAAGAGTTATGTGTTTGTTTGCGATTGACACTACTTTTAAGATTCAGTTGACATTATTTCTAATAGGTTATTGAATGTGTTATGGTTACGTTGGTATGGTTGGTTGTTGAATGTATTATGGTTACGTTGGTATGGTTGGTTGTTGAATGTGTATTATGGTTGTATGTTGAATGTATATTATGGTTACTTACGGATAGGTCTTCCGTATTTGACGAAATTTTTCAGTTTGGTTTCTATTTATCCCTCCTTTTATCCGTTTATCAATGTTTATATACTCAAAAACTATGTAACGCTTAATTTTCATACAGTTATACACAGGAATTATCCAAACTAAATTCAAGTGTTCTGGGAGTGTTTATGAGACTTTCAGTACAACATAATCATAATCAGCTCGCTAGCATCGCCATTCGCTATTAGTATGTCTCCTATCGTTCTCTATTTTTAATGATTACATAGTTGAATGGAAGATGCTCAGTCACTATTGCTTTTTTCAATGAACGAATTTGAATTGTTAAAAATTTCTAGAATGGGTTAAAAATTGAAAGTATCTTTTAAAGAAAAATGAAAGGAAAATTCTTGGTTATTTTTTAAAAATAAATATTCAAAGTATGTTCAAAAATGATATCTTCTCGTTTACTATTATTTGTAAAAATGTTTTCAATTTTTTTAAGTGGCATGCTTTAAAAATGTGAAATCGAAATCCTCATAGAATCAGTATCTAATATTTTCGTCAAACTGTCTGTCACTTACGAGTAAGGTTCGTAACTTCCGAATGGTCAGTCGCATACAAAATTTGGTTTGAAGATAGATTTGCTATCTACCTTGTTTACCTACAAAGCTTCAATTAAGAAAATAAGACCCGTTAAGTACAAACAGGACACGCACTACTAGAATTCCTTACACACTTAAGTATATAAAAATATTTAATTGTACTAAATAGTATTTTTATTAAACTATCTACAAATATTAATAAAAAATTTTATTGTGTAAATATATTGCCTAGTGCATCTCTCATAGTTATAAAATATCGTGAATATCTAAAAAAACTAAGAGATTTAAAAGCACCGATTTAGTTTATAGGTAAACTTTTTATAACCCTGTTTTTGGTTTCATAATATTCACTTTATCAGTATTTAGATTCACCTTTTATTCAATTTTTAAAAAATGTCTTTAATGTCCTTGTAAGTTGCTCTTTCAATTGATTTCTAACACGATATTTAAAAAAACATTTTTCTAGTACTTAATTTACCCACTCTAATATTCATGACTATTAGAAGAGGAAATGTTTCGTTTTGATTAGCATTTAAATACTAGCCGTTACTATTTACAAGTTGTGAGAGAGCTTTCTGATATTTAAGCATGAATAAATAAAAATAGAATTGTCAATAACAATTTATTTTACTCAATAAATTACAAGATTGAAAGCTCTTGCGTTACCTGGACCTGGGTTAGTATTAACATTAAAAAGGTATAGTAACAATAACAATGAACTTTTCGTGAATATTAACGCACTCTAATCTTTGCTACATATAAGTTGATATTTAGTATAAATATTTTCATCTGATTAAACTATTGAATAGCTTAAATAGTGTATGTCCAAAATCTTGTTCTATTTGAAATACTTATAAATAAAATAATTTCGAAATAAAATTATTAAAAATATCAGTACGGAAGTTCTAAATAATCTGGTTTGTGTAGAAGATCAGTGTTACGATACACTGATGGATGTAAAATCAACTTTATTATAGGTTAAATATTGAAATGTTTACCTTTTTAGACAAAAATGCTTTTAAAACGTAACCCCACAGCCGTTCTGTCATCTCCGAACCTCCTTAAGAAACGTTGAACTTATTAAAAACATTTAATTAAAACAATAGTTAAAACAAAAATTAAGGTTTAATTAATTAAGCGGAGTTGTTGTTAAAATATGATTACATTAGTTAAGCTGGCCGATGACTGCGGGGCGGAGTAGTTAAAAATTACGGAACGTTCATCAAGAGGAAATGACATTCTTTTTTATTGAATTTTATCTAAATCGCCATAAGTACATTTATTAAAACCGTATTTACAGATTACTACTAATTTTAATGAAGACAACTGATTATGAGACCGTAAGTAAAATTTGATAACTTAATATTTCGAAAATGGAATTCTAATTCATGTTAACAATATTATCGCGGATTAGTTAATCAGAAAAGTAAAAAAAAATGTAAAATGAAATAATTAAATTTTTTTTTTTAATTTCCTTGGTTTAAATTGCAAAAAAATATATATGAATTTTAATATGTAATAAGACTTTATCAATTGCGCTCAACACAGATAGATACAGTATTTTCTTTATATGTCTTTTCAAAATGAATATTTTACAATTGATATCTACTTAAACGTTTTAATCACACTTTATTCAAAAACATTATTTTTTAAATAAAATTTGATAGATTTCTCATCCAACAACAATAGGAACATATACTACACAGTTCATTTACATTAAAACACCTTAATTCACATTCGTGTCTTAAGAAGTTATTAATTTAATTAATATCCTAATATACATGATGTAAAAGTGAGGCTCTTTTTTCCACTTTTAGGGCTCCGTAATTCAATAAATATCTATTTAATTTGGCAAAGATATAGCTTTTATTATATAAATAAATATAGAATATACTTTATTTCAAGAAAACTAAACGCAAGCTAGTGAAGCCGTAGGAACAGCTAGTGAAGTTAAAAGGATCGCAAAAACCGTAAACGATAATCATTTCTTTTTTATTTTAAAGTAAGTAGTGTAGGGTTCACAAAAAGGAATTTAAAAAAAACTAGGTAATTTTTTTCTACATCGTACATGATTAAAAGGAAACCGCCAATTTAATTAATAGTTTTCATCGCGGTATTTTTAACTGCATAGATTTTAAATATAAATGAATGGAATTTGGTAAAGATTGTATTAAAAGAAGCAATATATGGGAGAAGGCTGTTGGGGAGATACAAATCAATTGACACTTTTAACATAATAAAGTTATTAATTAAAAAATGTATGTTGGCACGTACGCACAAAGCAAGATTCAATAGCTATATATATCTCATGAGAATGTGAATGCGAGTAATTAGAATTTTTTCACATTTTTCAAACCCAAATTTTTTCAGACTTCCAGATTTCTCTATAGAGTATGAAAAATTTGTGACGCCTTGGACATTAACGAAAAAAGGTAAAAACATCATCATAATAACAGCAAATCACTATAATATACGAGCATAAAACAAAACTATCTGAACTGTGAAATGCTAATCGAACGTATTGAGATCTTGTCAGAAGATGATATTTACATTTGGTTCTTTTATTTTTTTCTGATTTAAAACATGAAAATTATCCAGTTTCATTTTCGGATATATGTACCTAACTTCTGAAATCTCAGTATGTCTGGTATCTTAAAAAAAACAATTTTTTTTGCGTACATCTTATTTTTTTTGCTAACTAACGCGTGATAGACTGTTGAACATCTTTAACATAGCAGATGCCAGCTGCCCATGACTTTTTTTAACAATTACTTTCTTCATAATATGTTTCAAGAGAAACATTAACACGATTTTGATGCTTTTCCATAATTGCAAACCATTAGTAAAACAGATTTATGTGTCTCTTGTCTTGTTTATTATTGAAACAGTTTGTTATGAAAAAAAAAACGTTGTCACATCCATTTCAATATCACAACTCCGTGTTTATACTTAATTAGATTGAGTAGGTTCGCCTTCTTCCAGCCCGCCGAATTCTATTAGATATGAAAAGTTATTTTGGACGTGGCGGCAGCGGACAAAAACTCCACTTCTATTTAATTTTTGAACGTTTTTAAGTAAATAGTTTGGTACTTTAATAATGGGATATTCTTAGGAACGAAAGTCACTGTCAATGATAATAGAAATTAATTTCGATAATAAATCATTTTCTTTTTGAAATGTCTTTATGTACGGGTGATTTAGCTATAGATACTAAATTTTGAATAAACTTCATCCTAAAATCAATAATTTACTCTTAACATACGCTTATTAAAAAAAAACTTATTTATTTGGATTCAATCTTATTTTTCAGTTCACTCTTTATACACCCTTTACCTTGTTCCAATTTCATTTATGACACTTTAGTTCTAAATTAATAAAGATATCTTTATTTGTTTTAACAGGATATCACAACACGTAAATGATTTCTTTAATTATTTTAGTCGGGTTCACTAGCTTCACATTAGTCGGGTTAGATACAAGATGCAGCAATATTATTAATTAATAAATTTAATTCAATATTATTAATTAAAAAATTAATAAATAAATTTATATCGAAATTATAGTTATTAGACCTATAATGGTTTCATTATAATAACCTGGTTGGTAAAGCGGGTTTCAAATGAAGAACCGATTGTTAGTAGCTGAAAAATAAATGCTTTACCTATCGGACATCCGGAATGTTTGTTAACAAATTTGATTTGACCTTCTGTTGCATTAAAACGGGATAAAAAAATGTAATAGCCATTATTCGAGTTGTGATTAAGGTAGTGAAATTTTAATTAAAGTAACCAAAGTTACTTTAATTAAAATTTGACTACCTATACTAAATTATCCGTGAGATAACGTTGGAACCGAGGATTTCTTTTAGAAAAATAGACATTATCTCGAAACTTTTATTTGTGTATTTGAGTTCATAAAACGGTCATTCACATACTAAATTATCCTTGAGGTAACTTTGAAACCAAGAATTTTATTTTGAAGAATATATATTATCTCGAAACTTTTATTTTTGTATTTGAGTTCATAAAACGGTCATTCATATACT
Organism: Druceiella hillmani; assembly: GCA_039881145.1. Classification (NCBI taxonomy): domain Eukaryota; kingdom Metazoa; phylum Arthropoda; class Insecta; order Lepidoptera; family Hepialidae; genus Druceiella; species Druceiella hillmani. The sequence continues at coordinate 20,823,892 of JAYKKI010000029.1, forward strand.
AAATTATCCATTAGGTAACTTTGGCACCGAGAATATTTTCCAGAAGAATAGACACTATCTCGACACTTTTCTTTGAGTTCATAAAACAATCATTCATATATTAAGTTATCCATTAGGTAACTTTTGGAAACGAGAATCTTTTTCAGGATAGGGTCAATTTATTCCCCAAAAATTTATCCGCAAAAAGTAGTGAGATAAAAGTGATCAAGTTCTTGCAGAGCTTTACTAGAGTAATACAGACGATTGAGTTAAAATTTTGCATCCAAATTCACTGAATATTATATCGATAATCAAATTGAACTTGATCGTGATGACAGTTTTCAGATATTTAACGCCAACAATCAGGAAGGTGACAGAGAGACATGAACTTATCGCTGCCAATCATTATTCTAATCACTAAATATGTACCAATTTAAAAATTGCTAGTTCTTCTGTATGTTTTTATGATCTGTCAGTGAATCAGTTGAATAAGCTGCAAAATAGAAAATATTTTATGTCAAATATTTTGGAAACTACTATTGATACAAACTTCAAATTTGCTCCACATCTTCTTAAAGTAGTTCCAGCTTTTGCTGGGACTGAGTTATGTAGGTGTCCAAATAGCTGCGTAGCACTTCGGATAAAGGGCGCAGTTGTCATTAGTGCGGTTTGGAATTTGTGGTGCACTAAAATATACCCAGGTAATGTTTGTTCATATGATATTCTAAAGTAACAAGTATCTACTTGATGTTTCATATCTGTTGACAGTACAAACCCGACTAATTAATGGTGACAACGCTTATGACAATTTCAATAGCAAAACATTAAAATAAATTGAGAAAGAGGTTAACGGTAATCTGTACATCTGACATGGAACAGTTTTTAAACTAAGACATGATGACCGGAAGTCTCTGATTTTTGCATAATTAAAATCAGTTCAATAAACTTCTCATGTCTATTCGTGAGAGACATGATGACAGCTCCTTATCTTTTTAAATTACTAATAAACGTTTTATCTTTACTAATAAAGTAACTGTTACTTTTTTGCTTTATACTAATAAAAGTTCAAATGAAAAAATAATAACCTACTGTCCAACTCGCGGTACGGTTACAACCTCCTATTTTTCTTTTCTTATATATTTATGAAGTTTTTAAGATTTCAAAAAAATAAATTCAATGGTAATAGACAGTGTGAAATCAGAATCTAATAAATTATATGAAATTCGTTAATACTAATGCAACATTCTATCTAAACTATAGACGCTCTATTATACCTTAATAGATAAATTTAAAAAAAATTGAGAATGAATGGACAGCTAAATTAAAAAAAAATTCTTCAAATAATGGAGTTTAAAAATGTTTATAATTAAATTCAGTCGCGTCATGACATTAATATATTTTGACTACAATAATATTTCTTAGTGAATTTTCTCTTATAAATGATTGATATTGAGATCACTCAGACCAAAACTTAAAAAATAGGAAGTCCGGAAGTTCATACGCACACACACATATATTGTGCATGTATATATCGGACAAACGTGTGTGATTTTGTGCTATATATATCCAAAAAATTCTCAACTTTTTTATATATTCCGAGTGATGCAAAATAATATGTCAACTTAATCAAGTGGTGATATGCTATGATCAACAGTTTTCGAGATATCGGCGCACAAATGGCATGTCGATTGCGAAACAATGCATAAAATCCGTGCACAAAAACGCAGCGCCGAATACGGTAAAATGGCGCGGGAAAAAGAAAATTCGTTACGGTTCCCCGGTTCCCCGTGCTTCCTTTTTTAATTCCATTCATGAGACGCTAATTGGAATAATACACTGCTTTGTAAGTTAAAGATACTCGTGCACTATCTGTAACCAATAGTGGGTCAGATGTTGTACCATGTAAAGTGATTGAGAATAGAAGCATACAGATAAAGTAACATTTGAGGCAAGTCAACATAAACTGTGTTTTTGATGTTATTTTCAAAGTTCTAACTAAAAAAAATGTAAGTCGATGCAGGGAGGTTTTGTTTTTCAAAGCGTAGTTATGTGTAGCGTGTTACACTTTATATAGAATGTTATTTATATAAAACGTATCACGAATATTTTACATGAATATTTTAACTCCTTTTACGTGTAAAATATCAATACATCCTTCAATGTTTTCCTGAAATATTAATGAAAATTTGTTATTTATTATTTTCGACCATTGAAGTGTATCTTTATTTTTTATTTTTTTATTCTCTTCTTTTCATTTATACTCTTGTCTCTCATAAAAGTGTAAGTATTGAATGTACTCAGATTTCCAAAATATGACTAGGCAATTAATAATAAAATCCATTTCTCTTAATTCCTCGATACTCGTCATTTCGTATTTCATTGTATCTTATTGAAAAATACACTATGTAATGACACAGTGGCATGATGTGGAATAAGACACACAATTATGTTTCTATGTAAATCAGACACAGAATCCACAGTACGCGAGTACAATTCATTTTTCTTTAGTTTTTTAAGCTTTATACTACTTGTTTTTATTCTTGCTGCACCAGTACCGCATTTATTTGCATGTTAAGAACCGCATTATTTACATGGTAAGAACCAGTTCTTACCATCAAATATCTAACGATTGGTTTCAATAACATTTTTAAATAATTTTGTATTTACCTGGTTTCCTACACCTTCCTCCGTTATATATTATGATTCTTATATGGATTCTCAATTCTCTGTTTTGGTCAAGGATTTCATTGTAGAAATTCTTTTCTAAGGTGCTGAGTTCTCAAACTCTTGGGTGATCTCAAGGGGAAACTATAGCTCTTAAATTAAATTTCTTATACGTAGTATGAGACAATTTTATGAAGCCAACGTCGTTAAAATGACGTGACATGAGAAGGAAGTTTTAAGAATAATATCGTCTGTTTAAAGAGTTTGATAGTAGATATATTATGGGTAAGACACAATAGAGTTTTCAACTATCTTTGAATTACAGAGTAATAAAAAATACAATAGGTAATAAAAAGTTCAAACCCAATTTTTGTTTCCATTTCTTTACTTTATTGGATACCGATGAAAATGAATAACTTTCATTTAATTATCAGACATTTAATGTAAACAATATTTTAGATTTAAGCTCTTATTAGTTAATGATCTTTCTTTCAATTAAAACAAAACTATATTTTCAAAGTATTTGAATCTTTGTGAGCTGAAATTGAGAATTTACAAGAGCTAGAAAATTGAAAAGAATTTGTCGAAACACATTCTTATAGGTAGAATTTCTTTAAAGGACTTTAATGCCTTAGAAGGAATTCGTTCGTTAAATGTTAAGTTTCTTGCTTCAGGATATTTGTTTTTTTGCCCACAAGATTTGCTTTGTAGTGAAATTACACTTATCTAATAGTTCAAGTACACAAATCATTAGTTGGGTTCAATTAATTTTAATTCGGTGCATATTTGAAATATACTTCGATTGTTTTACCTACAACTGGAGCATTTTTTCTCTTACGACAAGAACAAAATATAACGTAGCTATTTAACGTAACGTTTCATTACTGTGACAAATTATCAAAGTTCTAGCTCAAGTGGTTTCTCAGAAACACGGTTATGACGGACGTAAGCACAAACATATGAGTGTTCTTATAAGGGTTCCATTTTTCCTTTTGAGGTACGGAACCCTAAAAAAGGCAATAATCCCTAATTTTCAATTAATACAACCCCGATCACATAAACCGTAAAATTGCAAGGGTGCTCGATTTGAAAAAACGTTCTAACGTTATCCTTTCTAAGTCCATTTCGCTGCATTGTTCCTTAATCTCGTCGGTTTCGACCCCAATCGCGGGTGTCGGGTGCAGCGTAAGAGGGTGTGGGCGGCAAGGGGTTAGGTAAGGGGGTTGGTCTCACGAAGGTATTTTGTTGTCTATTACTTTCGGTTATTGTTTATATGTATTGTTGTGGGAGAGATTATTTCTTTAGTTCAATTAGTTGAAATCCGTTTTTAGAAAGGGTTGTTAGATGTTACAGTTTTAAGCAGTATTTAAGTGTCAACGATATATTAATTTTTACCTGTTAGCGGCACGTCTGAAAGATCACTGACTTTGAAATCTTGGTGGACCGTTTTAAGCTTAACTAATTTTGACTTTTAAAATTACTTACTTGTGAATCAACGGCTTATAGGAAGGTTCGGAAAAAGAAATCAAATGAAAGTTTAATGACACATCTTACATTTATTTTAGAATTTTTTAACAAAAAGAAAGAAAACTAAAAAAAACTGTTTTATGATTTAACTTTTCACTTTTATTTGTTAAAAACAAGTGTAGAACTATGGGAGCAATAAGTCATCGAGGTCAAGAGGATTGTGAATAGAATGGTACGGCAGATTTCATTACTTTGGAAGATCTAACGTAAATTACGTTATGGCAATAAACAGAGCTGTACTCATATTTCACCTTTGTCACATGTCATATTTTTAAGAAACGAATTAAATTAAAATAAAGTTTATATGAAAAATGAATTATTTTTTAATACTTAATCCTATAATAGTATGTTAGTTTTTAAATACATAAAATAACGAGTTCTTACCAACATGCTGCTTTTCATAAATTTTCATTACGTATTATTTATTCAAAGATTTTCACCTGGAACATAACTTACAAATCATAAGGATTTTGGTATCGGGCCGTTTTAAATAAATTTTCATTACGTATTATTTATTCAAAGATTTTCACCTGGAACATAACTTACAAATCATAAGGATTTTGGTATCGGGCCGTTTTAAAATTCCCCTATTGAAATTTTCACAACAACGTTTTCAAAACTGCACATATTTCCTTAAAAGTTGTTTTTCATCAAACAATTAATAGTTGAGATCAATAAAACTCTGATGGTATTTTTAATTATATATTCATAAACAACTTCTAAACAATAAGTAGTACACTTGTAATACGTTTGATCTAATTTAAAAAAGGGACTTTAAAAAGTGCACACTACTTAATGTAATTAAAAAAGGGGGTATGTGTGCACATGCGTGTGGGCTAAAAGTGAACACTTTGAAAAGAATAAAAAATTAACGTTCTTAAAAATTTATATAATTCTAATAATATCGTCCTGTATATCACTATATATATACTAAGTCATCGAATGTTATAAAATGTTAATTAGAAACACACACAAACACTTAAATGGGAGCAATTTAAAGATGCAACAGATAGAAGATACCTATTGGGAAGTGTTTGTATTACATACCTGGCACCAGATTCACTGTTGGTTTGTTATGTTTTTGGTACTAGTATTATTTCAGTTGACACAAGCAGCATTGTTTTTTAGTCTTCAGTTAGGAATTTATGTCCCAATTAAATGAAACTACATGGTGTAGTATTATTTCTACTTTATTTAAGTTCTTTACCACGACCTAGGTTTCGTTGTATTACAGCATCTTCAGGTGAGCTATTAGTGAAGATTAAAAGAAGAAAATTAACTCCAAATATATTCAAACTGTATGTCCCGTCAATCCCTCGTGTACTCACGCTCAATCCCTTGTGTACAAAACGAAAATCGTAAATAAGTTGTGAAGGTTATTTGTGCAATTCGTTGCACACTTTAATTTCCCAACAGTTTGACAATTATGAAAAATTTCTAGAGAGAATTAAAATTATTTCGATTAACTTATAATAACGTGTAAATTTGATCAATTTTTTATATCACAAACAATCCACTGTCAGACTTCATTAGCCCGCGAGTTGTTAATTGCAACTCTCCGTAACATTATTTTTGAATAAACAAATTAGTCTGTATGTCTAGGTCATGAGTCATATTATTTTGTCTTTCAACCAAAGACAAATTTGGACCAAAATAAATTGTTTGTTTATGTTGATATACCTAAAAGACCTCCTTAAATATTTACAATAAATAACTATAAAAAAATATGTAGCGAAAACTTATATGTATTCATATGCTGCGATATCGTACTACGTCGAAAACCTTATCGGTTTAAGTAGAAACATTTTCAGTCATCATAATTTACCAAATTGCACATGAGCTAAAGTGCAAGAATAGCAGGCTGCAACGAGCCAGCACAAATTGTACTACAATTAGCGCGGACGGCGGGCGGCGAGCGTCTTGGGGCGGTGGTGTGATGCAATTTATCGCACGACTTAACACTTTAACGTGCATCCATCGCCTTGGTACTGTAGACGCTAATAGCTATTATCCGATAAGCAGTGCAGTTATATTATCGCAATTAGAGCTATTTATTTTCTAATATATTAGTTCATTAAAATCAGTACGCCATCTCGTGGGGCGCAGAATAATATGTTTCCGAAATAAAATCGAGTTTGAATGGCTTTTGAATGTGATAGTGTCTACCTTCGTGGTCTCTTCTGTTGGAGTGAGGCACTACGCTCACCGATTTGTTAATATCTCTCTTATTCCAATATAATCCTCCGCTAAATTGTTATGTTTCACTTTCAAGAAATGCGGAAATTAAAATTTACGGAGATTTCGAAATATATTTATGTTAAATATGATTCAAATTCATTTTCGATCTTACGTTTTTTCCTTTTTGGTTATATTGCAAATATTCCACGGCTAGAAAGTTTTAAATTCGTATTATAAATTTTATAATTTGTTTCCCTATACTGAAATTTTCCGCATGCTCGTATTTCCGGAAGTTTTCGTCTCTACGATGTAGATAGTTTAGCGTCATATATGAAAGTCTTGATCGATATTTCCTTTCTATTTTTTATGCATTAAGGTATGATAGGTGTAGCTAGCTATGATATTTAAATTCTATTATCGTTGAGGATTTGCAGCTGAAAATGAGAAGATTATAATTAAAGACAGGAGAATTTTTTCATAGTTCTTCTTCACCATGTTAAAAAAAACTTTGGCTATCGATGTCAGTACGTTATCTGATTTTTTTTTAAATATATACGTATTTTGATATCATGTTTAGTCATAGCGTAGCATTAGCGTAAGTTCTTGGATAAAGATTTCCATCAGCTTTCCAGATAACGTTTTTCAAATATTTTTCATCTAAATCTGAATATCAGTAGATAATATTTATTGCGATATATTGCAATTTCGAAATATAAAATTATTCTAGTCTTAACTACATAAGAAATACTGATTAGGTACCATTCATTTAATGCAATATTTTCACATGCGTGATTGTGGTTGCTTATTGTGTTTTGAGAGACTTTCGTTACGTGTACATATGAAATGCTAATAATTTCTTTACGTAACGTGTTAATAAGTAATATGAACATAAAAATTTGTAATGATATAATCACTCAGACTAAGCATACTCGTTCAATAACGACCATAGACTTCAAAATACTTGCACGCTACGTTACAGTCTGAGGTTTTAATTTATTAAAGGTTTATCTTAATACTGCTATTGTTCCATTTAAAGCAATATATTTGTTATCAAACTGTGGATTTAACATGCCTTGATATTTGGAAAACACGTAAGAAAGCGCAAGCAATTGAAATATGTGTGAAAAAATTAGTTGTTCCTATTAGAGTTAATTATTAGTATTTTAACATACTCATAAGTAGCAGTGAGTAAAATTATAAACTGTAAATTTGACAAGAGCTTGATATCAGAAACACATCGTTGATTTATTTATTTTAAATTTGTTACAAAAAGTTATTTTCTTTATAATTTATTACTAATCGTCCGGCAAGTTTATAAACAAAAACAATAAATGTTTTTTATTGTAAATGTGAAATAATGGTCTTGTCCTAAATCGTTTTGTTAAATTAATGTTTTCAAGTGTAAAATAGCTACAGTACAACTAGATATACGCGTACTAGAATGCCTTCAATATTCAATAAAGTTTAAATTTTAGGTACTCTATAAAATATATAAGTATATATAAAAATGTTGGCATTACAAAAGAAAATCAAATTTTTTTTTCAATTTATGCCACGTCCCCGGAGTCTCTTCGGCTGCTTAGAAAATGGTTAAATTATTTTCACTAAAACTCAGTGATCAAAAAGTTAACAAGACGTTCTCCGATAGGCGACGCCTCTTATACTTTAAGTTTCCGAAAAAAAATTAAGAAGTAACATACAAGTCGAAATTTTATTACGTTTCCTTTCTTCTCAATCACTCCCGATTACACGTATCGCCCACACACTCGTGGCAGAAAAACAGTTTCGATCCGTGCCTATTTCGATTCCGAGCAGATGGTCTCAAACCCATAATGCGATGCTATCAAGGCGAATACAAAAAGCCCTATTCAAAATTTTCTAAGCCAAATCGCCTTAGCAAAATACCTCAAGTGGCAAATTAATTTTTGCGGAATAAGTCGCGATATGGAGGCCTCCAGTTCAACGATAATACGGATATATAATCCCTTTATCTCTCCGACAATGGATATAAATTTGTAATACGAGTTAAATACAATGCGAGCACTGTACATAAGATTGAGAATAAAGCAACCTCAAGCCGATATGTGCAACGTTATTTTATTTTTTAATTGAATTTGTTTTAATAGAAAATAGCTTTGTCGTCAACATCGCACAATATTCATTAAAAAATCATTAAAAGACAAAGAGCCTCAAAAATGAGAACGAAAAAATTCTTAGTACTTTATGTTAGTGTGAGGTACACAAATTAAATTTTTTATTAAAAAACGTATAAGTATTTGTAATAATCGTATACAAATTTATGTCTTTTTAGCTTGTTAAGGCTATGTTTATACGCTTCAAGAGAGAAAGGAGTTTAAAAAAATGCTTTTCCATAATTAATTTTTAATAACGAAATATTAATTCCCTAATTTTAATACCACAATAAATAAAAAAGTCAAACATTTTCTTTCGAATTATTAGCAACTATTTATTTTATAGATAAAATTTGTGAGATTTGTCTAAAATAACAATATGCATAACAAACAGGCTTCAAACTAAATAGTTAAGAATTTCACTAGGATTTTAATGTAACAATTACCAAAGAGAACACAGAAATTAGTTGAATTCGTCATGACTTGCAACTTGAAACTTTCTTATAACTATATGTCATAATGAAGGATAAACTCAAACCAGCCCAAATAAAGCATGCCTTTAAAACTTAATATACCTAATGTTAAAATCAGTTTAACATTAATGTTTTTTATTATATAATATGGGCATATGTTTAATACTGATTTGTTACAAAATAAATCAAATTTTTATATTATCAGCTAATAAACCCGCTATCTCAATCCATCAGTGTTAGCTCACGCAATAGACAAACGGACTACTTCTTCCACAAAGAATGCAATTGTTTTTCTGTTGCAGTATGAGAATATCAAATTAGCTCTCCTATATTATACAAACTTACCCAAGGACGCCTTTTGCAAGGCTTCTAAGTTTTCTAAATTTAATAGAGGGAGATCGTCCAGGATAAGGATTATCAGAGACATACAAATTTGCTTTATTGAATATTTGGAAGCAATGTTTTGGCTATGTCGTAAGAGAGCATACCTTCACCCATCGCTATGTATATATTTTCCATAGCTTGGAGCGCTGTTCGCCCAGACCGGAAAACATGAATTAAGAGCACTCTAAGTTCTCTTCGTGAAATTTCCTTAGGCAGTTCTTTATATATTCGTTGAAACTTAGTTGCTAATTGAACAGAAGTCGCGCTCGTTGCAAGTCCTATATGAGATGTCCAAAAAAATTCTGTGTAATGCCAAGTTAATATTTTTGACGTAGCGTCCGTTTCAAAACCTTAAACATGCGTTATTTAAATGACATTTATATTACGAATGCTAATACAATAAAGCGACACACGCAGCAAAACTAATAGGAAATGTAATATTAATATTCGCTAACAACTTAGAATGATGCAGGGATATTTGATTTTAAACACTCTCAATGTTTCAAAACCATTTACTTTGTGTTTGTTGCTAAACTGGATTTAATAGGACTGTGACAAAAGACTATAAAGGTCGCTAGAACGTCTTTGACCGTGACATTTGAAACTCGTCGTCAGTTTAGGCATTCGCCAAAAAAAATTTCTTTTTCTTCGTTTCATATTATTTTCTGTTGTTGAATATTCCGTCCTCTATTTCATATACAAATATGAAACTTCTTAGTACTTATGTTACTGTTTTGATAGTTTCCTTATTTACATCAGTAGCGTGCAGTAGTTTTTGGAAAGGGCAAGCCGCGAAGTGACGAACGTATGAAAAATTATATAGATATATACACACACGCGCGCAAGCTTTCGCGCCCGAGACCGGCCCTGATAGCCCTGAAAATGGTATTGAAGGAGTAATAGACTGAAAATGTGTCTCAATAATTTAATCGTAGGCACTCAAAAATAATAAATTCTCGACGTAATCACCACCGACTTATCGAACTATGACTTTAACCGTGACCATGAAAAGCTAATGTTTGCTTACCAAAAAACGCAATGGTATCTTGAATATATTTGGCGTTAATTTTGTAGAAATTCATTATTCACAATTTAATGAAACTACGTGATTATTTCTACTTTATTTCAATTCTTTGCCACAACCTAGGTTTCGTTGTATTACAACATCTTCAGGTGGACAATTAGCAGAGATCTTTGTCAATAGCCCACCTGAAGATGTTGTAATACAACGAAACCTAGGTCGTGGTGGTAGGTGGTTCGCAATAATATTGGTAATAGCATCTATTAACCTTTTTAAATTATTTGTATTTCTATGTCATTATGTTCCAGATTCGCAACAGTTAGTTTTCCCTCGATACAACTTTATGTACGCGGAGAGCTACAATTTTGTAGTTTTACTGTGCAAGATAAACGTTTTTCAGCATTACCATATTTTTTACATGAATTTGTCAAATTACCTAGATTATCAAAACCATATTTATTCCATTTACTATATACAGTTCTGAATAATAAACAAGGCTAGCAAAACATTTTATTTAAAATGCGATTGCCGTTAAGCCACCAATACTAATCGTAAAAATTACTATGAAAATGCCGTACACTAGATTTATTATGAATGCATAGATTCAAAATTGGCTTCGACTTACCATTGTCATTTATAATATTTTGTTTTCATTAAAAGGTAAATTGAAAAAATCTCATCTTAATCACGTAATAAACAAAGTAACATTCGATAGTCGCCATGTTAGTGTATTACTGTGTTTGCCACTTTCACGACGAAAATGCACATCAAAAAATAAACTAATCAAATATTAATTTTAAAGCACAAAGAAAACAGGTAACACAGTAAGTATTTCACTGACAAATTATAATACGTGTATTTGAAAACCTGAAAAGTACTAAAATTATTTATGAAATTATTTCCGAACGAGAATCATAAACCGACAGTAGACAGATAGTTATAATAACACAATGATTCATTGTTCGTATGCGAATGTCATAAATACGGGAATTGTTTCAGTCTGAATTTAGCTGAAGGTAGTCTAACAAGCTCAAACTTGCCCTGAAAGTATGAACTGATGCTCTGAATTGAGGTAATCAATTATAATTTCGTATGGACCATTCTTGATTCGAGAAGTTTTTGTAATTTGATACAATATACGAATGAAATTTGTATATTTTATCTAAAATTACGCGTACCGTAGTCGCTTTGGGCACGCGTACTGCAAATCATATATTGAAGTACGGAATTCACTTGATAATTAAATATATTGCAATTTTCGTAAATATGTGATATATATATATATATATATATATATATATATATATATATATATATATATATATATGCTAAATGTTCAGGGTAAGTTACATGTAATTGCTTACATGGCACTGCGCGCCTCTGATTTACGTACACAGTCTACTGCAGCCTTAGTTCAGTTAGGTTTTTTAAGTTCTCGTACCTCAAAAGGAAAACCGGAATCCTTAGAAAATCTGTAACGTATCTGATCGTTCATCTGTCACAGGCTTTATTCTCAGAAACCGCTTGGCGTAGAAACTTGAAAATTGGCTCAATAATGTAATATATTAAACTGCATGTATCTCATATGAAGACTTTGTGCGAAAAATTAATTACAGGATAAAATATATTTTTTTCATGAATTTAGCTATTATATCTTCAGACATGTCCTGAAAAATACATAAACAGACATAACATATTTCGTCACCATAATACTGAAACTACTAAACCCAATATTATGAAAAAACCAAGTTTTTAAAAGACGCGCAAATGATGTAGGAAAACTATAATGATGGCATAGTTTAATAAAAATACTATGTGGACTTAAACGTTTATAAGTACCTAAAAATATACGGAACCCTCATAGTATAAGTTCTACTCGTACTTGACAGGTTTTTTAGCAATACGTGTTTGTTTAATATGGGTGGACTGGTTAAGCGCAGTTTCTGGAATTTCCTTGAAATTTATTCGTTCTGCTAAGAAGCAATACGAACTTTTAATGAATATGTATAAATAATCTTTTAATCTAACTTATCTCAGCTATTGTAATAAATATGAAAATAGGTTTTTTTTGTTTGTTCTATTTTGAGAGCTCTATTACTATTTGGTTGATTTTTATGAAATTTTAGTTTACAAGTTACCTATTTCTTGTAGATAAACATGCAATAGCAAAAAAAATATACTAATTTCACGCGAACTCCTTTGCGGGCAATTGCTGAATAACTAATTTAATCGACAGAATATATGAGTGAAACTAGAAAGTGTGAATTTTCTTTTACTCTTTTTAATAATAAATAAATATATGTAATATCGTTTCGCCTTAGATTATTACTATATATATATATATATATATATATATATATATATATACACGCATATATATATATATATATATATATATATATATATATATATATATATATATATATATATATATATACACACATATATTTATATATTTTTTGTCATACACCGGGTTTTGAGTTTCTGAAATTAGATCTAAGTTAAGAGATAGTACAGTCGGAAGATGGATAATTAGGAAAAGTAAAAAGCGATATTTTTTCTAAATATTAGTGTCGCTACGCTAATACATTTAATTAATTATGAATTAATTATTATTGCTTTTATATATCGCTGAATCGAGCCAGTGAAGTATTCATATAATATTACATGCGATTAGGGTTGTCACCCTTCTCTTTTACCCAGAAACTTTTAAAAGGTTTTGGACCATCCTGGGGAAATTTTTTAAATGTGTCGGGGGTTTTAAAGAAAAGCGAATGTCTATTGTTAACACATTAATATAATCCATGTATTAATGAAAGAAATATATAAAAGCAAGAAACAATATTTTAAATTGTCAAGACTGATAATAAATGTTTGCCAGGAATTAATAACTCAGGAGATTCAAAATCAGAAATTTTAAAATGTTATCCAGTCATTACATCATCATATACTAAGATATGCGTCCAACAAAAATTTATTTTTTCATTTTTAGATTTAGCCATTTTTATGACATTAGCTATTATTAATCTTAATTGTTGATTGGAATTACTTTTTTTACCGTTTTTGTAATGGATAAAACATTATAATTATTTTATATATAATCGTATGTAATACTTTTTGTTTGAGAACAGTGTAGTTAAGATGACTTGATTAAAACCACATCAACTTAATTATAATTAACCTGTATCATTAACATGTATCTGTCATCATTTTCATCGAATATGTGTTTTTACTTTAATAATTTAATATACGCAAAAAAATTAAGGAAATTTTTGGCTCACCGCTTCTAGTTTTCTAAAAGTTAGCACGGTAATCCTTTATAACTGATCACTCATCTTTGTTGAATATAGTTGTGATGCATGAATTTGTAGACATAGCTTAAAAACATCTGGCATTTGAATTTATATACAAACCAATGACATCAAATAAAGTATCAATATTAATTGAATAAATGTCAAACGTTCCAAATATAAACTTAAAACAAACAATACAGTCAGACTATATGTACAAAACCATCCGACTATAGCCAACAAGATGACTATACGACACGTAGACCGTCCAAGTACCTATATGTCTACTTATGCAGTAGCCGAGTCGTGTCTATGTAAAAGCTTTGCACACAAACACGATTCAGTTTCAAACTTTCGCTATCCGCACATTTCAACCATGAACAGCACGACTTTGGTCAGGTGTAGAAAAGTTGTGGGCTAAATTTAATATATAATACTTTTTAATATGTGCAATAACATAGCTCATCGAACGTGTAAGTAATAATTTAATTTGAGAAAAAATATAAGGATATACATATATATGTTGGACAAATTAAGTGTTTTATTTTTTTTAATTAAAATGTGTTAAAATAATTTCCTATTTTTGGATACGATGATGAACATCGCTGAAAAGATACTTATCTGATAAGAAAAATGAATTTTAGTTTATTTTTTTTAACTTATAATTCTCAATCGCCAATAAATTGTTTGATATTGATAACTTTTCCGAAGTCGGGACTTAAAGAACAACAGGATTAATTAAAGAAAGTTATTTAACCTAAATTAGTAAATTAACTATGACCGATTTAATTAAAAAAAGAAATATAGAAAAGTATTTATGTTATTATTGGTATAATATTTAAATTTTATTTTGTTACACAATAAGTAGACAGTTTTTCATGTTAATAAAAATTCTATTTCTAAAGACCTATAAAAGTATATAATGTAAAATATTTTTCAGACTCCTGAAACAAATTATCAATTTAGCTAACATAATTACTAGTTGTTAAATTTAGCAAGTAATTGAAAGATAACATATTCTTTAGAAAGGCTAACTTTAACCGACCACAACTTTGCAAGGCCTGCCGCATTTAGTATTTACTCGCAGTCCAGGTTCACTTCAGGTCAAATCTCCAAATCAGTGTCTGCCTCGCTCTGGCTTGCTAGCAGCGTCTCTTTCTCCCTCTCTTTGGTCACGTTTCTACGTGTAAATTATAAACCCTTTTCGCAGAACCACGTTGGCTCAGGTCAAGTTCAAATTTCTTGTATCAAAGTTTAAATTTTGCAGAAAGTTATGTTGTAGTATAATGAACCAATAATTTTAGAAAATTATCTTTGACGAAAGAGTGTTTGTTATATTCTATGTAAATTAAATAAATAAATGAACCAGTTTCCAAAAATACGGATAAAACAATATATCGTCTTAAAAATTATTTCGTGATCAGTATTTTATTACGCCAATAACTAATTTCTTAAAAAATAATGTAATAAATTTATGGGATATGATGGTTTGAGTCTTTTGAACATAAATTTAACAAGACTCGTATATATTTACCGAGAGGCATACTCGTATATCGACCTGTACTAAAAAAGGAAAAACCTTTCTGTGGCTTTTGTTTTTGTTTTTTAGCGTTCCACAAAAAAAAATTGTCTTTAAAATTATCCAGGTGCTGTATTAATTGTTTTAGGAAATAGTGGATAAGAAATATTCGAAATATGTAATAGTAAAATGAAATACACAACTTCCACGGACCTAATGAGCATTTGTAATGAAATGTAATCTTGCACTGATCGCGACGCAATACAATTTTACAGTCGAAAAAAAAATGATGAAGAAAACAATATCCTAAATATTGGCTGAAATATATTTAAATTAAATTCTTTATCATTTAACTGACTAAATTATATTTTTCTACTAATGCGTCGCATATTCTTTGGCTATACCCTAGCTACCCATGATCCCTATTTTGGATCAATATGTTGCTACATTCCAATTCATATTTAACGGTTGGTATTAGGTTTCTTGAACTCTGAATCAGAGCAATTTAATGTCAACATTAATAATTAACAATAAAACTAAAAACTAACTTTGATTTACAATGGTCATAATGACAAGAAAACGGACTAGCTTAAAATAGTTTCACGGGTTTTTGAAAAAATTATATCTATTAAGTATTTTAAATAATTTTATAGTTAATGGGCCGTCTAAAAATAGCCCTTTTATAGACAGAGCCGTGTATTTATTTTATGGATGTGTGATATAACGTGTATAATTATAAAAATAGTGACAGATTTATTAAAACAAATGTTTTATACCTTACAGAACACTAGGAACATTAAAAATCATTTTATGCAAAATTGAAATTATATCTATATAAATATGATAAAAATTACACTCCTGTTTTACGGCAACATGGTTCTACACATTCGGTCGGATCTTGGCCCACACAGTGCAAAGGAGGCAATTTGCCGGCAACTCGGCGGTGACTTGGCGGCAACTCGACGGTAACTCGGCGCCGAGTTCGCAACTTCGCCAAACTGGCAAACAACAGACGGCGTGTCGCCTCGCCTTGCTGATTAAATTTGTTGCGGTTTAGGAACGTGGTTGCAGAGCTCCTTTCATTCTTACATTATTCATAATTGTTTAATATCTAGTTCATCGTTACTTCAATTATCTTTGCGAGATCTCGCCTTGTTGATGGATATTCGACCTACATTTTATGATAATATCGTAGGTCATAGATATTTTCCAAAATGTATACAAGATAGTTTTCACTAAGCTAAATTCTTTATTTAATTTTTATACAAGTATCAAAGAGTAAACTTGATATGAATATTGTACTCATTTAATTGGAAAAATTGAAAATAAAAATCATAGCTTTCTATACCTCAAAACTTATTTTTACTATTCCTTTTGATTTCCTACTAACTGCTGAATTTTGACATGGTAGTTATAATTTATTGTTTTGATCCCCCGTGTACTTTATAAAATTGGTTAATGGTATAAGCTAACAGGCGTAGAGCTCGCTTTTACTGTGCGATCAGCGCTTCCTATTGAAATCATCTATTTTGATCGATTGACATTGTCTTACTAAAGCTCTTTTTACGTAAATGATCTATAATTGCAAAGCCTTATAGTTCTTATTTTTGTTTGGCAACTAGATTTCCCTATATATGGATTTCAAAAAGGGACCGTTACTATTTGTTTTATCGCTGTTTTAAATACTTGTATATGACTTGTTTATTACGATGGTTTATTTCTACTGTCCTTTACTCGAACACATAAATCTATAACCCAATTTGTGTTATAAAAATGGGTACCTGTAAAAAAAAATATACGTTGTGGATTTGACCGTACGTCAAAAATTAAATAACAAAATTCAGTAGTTTAGTCATAGAAATAGTTTTAAGTGGTTTATAATTTAAAACACGATGTTTATAATTTCAAACACGCCGCGCTGCTTTGCTACTGGCCCCGACAAAAACAATACCGCGCACCGTCGCCTTTAACGCGTGACATAAACATTGTGAACGGTGTTTAAGTTTTGTTTATTTTAAAATGCTATTTAATTTGTTTGAGAAACAAATTATTTTATTTTTGGCATAATTGTTTACTTCACTATTTTGTAGTATTTATGACAACTAGTACTGACTGAGTTTTAATTTAATGTCGAACGGATAAATCCACATGGCATAATAAATAGACATATTTGAGTTTAACCGTAAACATTTTTGTACATTTCATTGTGATGTACATTTATTATAAACATAATAAGTTTTCGAGATTTACTTTGAATAATTTATAACAATTTTTATGTTGCGATTTTGCGACAGAAATCAGGTCATGATAGACAATTTGTAATAATAAACAATATACGCCGTTAAACTATCCTTTATATTTTTGTATAGTCTACAATATCTTTAAACGTTGTTTTAATATATGCATTATGTTTTAAAGGTTTGAGTTAAAAACAGTGGCATACTTCGACTCCTTTCTCTTAAATCGTGATTGATTGTAGCCTAAACGCTCTGAAAAACTCGAACTCCGTACACATTTCGGCACTTATAGACACTTGAGCGTACGTAGTATTTATGTTAAAATATTTTCAAATATCAATTTTTCACTACGCAAAACATATTACAACCTATCATATACTATAACTTTCACAGACATAAAAACATGGTACATATTTCAAAAATTGTAAGTACTAGTATAATTGCTATAATTTTCCTAAAATCTTTTAAGTCAGACTTTACCAAATATGTTTTTTCATAATTATTGACCCAGTAGTTTCGGAAATAGTGGGGCAGAATTATCTGTTTCTGTATGTTTTTTTAAATGAAAAAATATCTTTATTCCTTAAAACAAATATTTTCAATATATATATATATATATATATATATATATATATATATATATATATATATATATATATATATATATATTCCACAAGATATATAAAATGAGAAAAAAAATTAAAACCTTTATTTACTTATAAAACATTAAAATATGTGGGCTAATAAGATATATTACTATGCCAAACTACGTAGCGTAAACGTAGAAACAGAGGAATATTTAAAAGAATATGACATCTACGATCGTCGCTACAGTTTTCTTACAACATTTACGTGGGCTCCTAAAAACCTTTTGAAATGAAACTTAAAATGAGAAAAAAATTAAACCTTTATTTACTGCCCCTTTAATTACTGTAAAAACATTAAAATATGTGGGCTAATAAGATGTATTACTATGCCAAACTGTGTAGCGTAGGCGTAAAACAGAGGAATATTTAAAGAAATATGACGTTGACGATCGTCGCTAAAATTTTCTTACAAGCTATACGTGGGCTTCTAAAAACCTTTTGAAATGATAACTCGAATGATACTTAAAATGAGTAAACAAAATTTAAACCTTTATTTACTGCCCCTTTAATTATTGTAAAAACATTAAAATATGTGGGCTAATAAGATATATTACTATGCCAAACTGTGTAGCGTAGGCGTAAAACAGAGGAATATTTAAAGAAATATGACGTTGACGATCGTCGCTAAAATTTTCTTACAAGCTATACGTGGGCTTCTAAAAACCTTTTGAAATGATACCCCTAATGATAATATATAACATATATAAAATGAAAAAAAAAATTAAGACCTTTATTTACTTCCGCTTTAATTATTGAAAAAAAAAATAAAATGAAACGTATCACTATTCCAACTACATAGCGTGGACGTAAAAATATGAGGAATATTTAAAAAAATATGACATCTACTATCATCGACATAGATTTCCTATAATGTTTACGTGGGCTTCTAAAAACCCATCGGTTTTTCATAATTTTAGGTTGAGTAGGTTCGGAAACAAGGGAGGAGGGGAGGGGAGCAAACATATATTTATGAAAAAAAAAATTCCAAGATCCTTTTAAACGACACCACCCTCTATACATGGCATTCAAAATTTTCAAATGAATATTTTTGAATTTTAGCTATCTGCATTAACATATAATACGTTAATGCACATATAGCTATAGCAAAAATTCATTACTGTGTCAAATTTCAAATTTCCATGTTGAACTATTTTTGAGAAAAACGGTTGTGACGGAAATACACACAGATATGTAACTGATCGTATAAGAGTTCCCTTTTTCCTTTTAAGGTATGGGACTAAAAAATATATTCGTGGGTTATTAAAAACTGTACAGAGAGAGAGACAGAGAAATGTCGTATCAACCAAACAAATCGTTTTGCGCCAGACCTTAAAAAACAAACATGCAAACAAAACTTTCCTCTTTATAAATTTATTACGATTAATTGCTGGATAATATTATTCTGAAATCATAATATATTTATAATTAGCTTGATATGTTTTGATTTTCGCAATAAATTGGGTAAGAGTTTGTATATATAATAAAACTATAAACTTTGCGGGTCTCGAATACCTAGAAAATATATGCAAAAAGATAATTCAGGGAGTCAAGCATAAGTGTCAAAATGCATTAAGGTCATTTTTGTCTGCTTGTGTGTCTGATTGTATATGCTTCACATAAAAACTAAAAGTAACGTTTAGTTTTCACTTAATCGGTATCGGCTCCACGACCCAGAAATATGCAAATTTATGTTTCCAAAAATAAATTTATAATGCATTAGTACAACGACAAAGAAATACCTAAGTTCTCGATGCGTAGTAATTACACAAATCTATAGTGTACATCAATAAGTGGCGCTACTGTATTTTAAATTGCGTATTGAAATTTTCCAGCCGGCCGTTCTTCGATTCTCTATCAGGACTTTGTTTAATTCCTAACTGAAAAAAAAAATTACACCGAACGAAAATAGCTTCCTACATTCCCATCTGTAAAATATTCTTCAAATCTAATAAATTATTCTCTTTGTCCCCAGACGAGCTGATGCACAGCGCCGCGATGGGCGGAGGCGGCCTCTTCGGCTGCTCCTCCGCAGGTCACAGCGGCATCAATCAGCTGGGCGGGGTTTACGTCAACGGCCGACCCCTGCCAGACTCCACGAGGCAGAAAATCGTTGAGCTGGCGCATTCGGGCGCTCGTCCCTGCGACATATCGCGCATACTGCAAGTATCTAACGGTTGCGTCTCCAAAATCCTGGGCAGGTGAGTGCGGGTTTGTTCTCTAATTATGAAATGTTAAGGACAATACGTCAACCGCGTCAGCTCGACGAATTGCGTCAATTATGTTAGGTTTTTATGATCACTAAACTTAGTGAAGAAGAACTCGGCAAATCAGGTTTTAAGTTGTGTTTTATTTCAATACCCAATTTTAAAATTGAACTAACACATAATATCTGCTAACATTTGCTTTTAATAACACTACCGGGTATAATTCAATCATACTGAGCCAATACTTGCCAGTATTGGTTTGTAACTGACGAATACAGTATTTGAGCGTTTTCCTATTATAACATATCAGTCGTATTACAAATTTGTCAGTTACAAGTTGATGCCTTTAGGGTGCAGGACAGTAGTTTAAGCGTATAATTTTGACAATCAGTACAAAAGTGTCTTGTTTCAAATTCCACATTATTTCTTTAAAAACTAAAAGCCATTTTATTAAAATCGCCCTCGAAACAATCGCTACACCCCGCAAAACTACACGGCGAATACTTAACAAAATGTAAAAATGTAATATTATCCGCAACCACCCTAACTTTAAACCAAAGGGATGCGTCCATTACCACCCCTCGTCTCTCCTCTTTCCTTCCTTTCCCACAAGCCCCTCGCGTGCCCGCAACTGGAGCCCACAGGGAAACATATTAAGAATCTGTTAAGAATAGATTACCAGCCGGAAGCTAGGCTGTAATCTCATGGACCGCTCGCATGGGATGACGGGGGAGATGTCTCGTGTCGTGTTGGCTCTTGTAGCCTTTTGATGGTGGCCGTAAATATGGTCTTAAACGACAATTTGGGGCGTGTTTATGGTAAGTCGTCGGCGAGGCGACCGCTGTGCTATGCCGTAAGTTCTGGTTGCGTGATTCGCACCGGAAAAAACGCCATTGCTTTATTGCGTAAAAGCTGTTACGGATTAAGCTTTCATTTGACATTGTATTTAGGCATCTAATGTTTATGTTTTCCATAGCATAAAAGTAATTATTTAATCGAAACGATAGCGCGTTGAAATGTAAAAGAAAAAACGATTTTTATTAGAAATTTTTTAAAAGATTAGAAATCTTTGGTAATAACCCGCCTGAAGATGTTGTAATACAACGAAACCTAGGTAATACTACATCACGTAGTTTCATTTAATTGTGGAGCTAGTAATATTTACCAATCTCCTTAAATGGACCGGAACAAAATAAAATTATAACAGACATATAATAGATTATTTTCATATAATTCTCAGAGTTCAATTTCTATATTATTGTTTAAAAATACATTTTTGATCCACTTCAAATTTTGGTACATTTGAATAATAATTTTTTTAGTAATTTTTCCCTTCTGTTTATCAAAGTCTTGCATTAATTTTTTGGTAGTTTCGAAAAATATACGTCATTCTTAATTTACGTTCGTTGAACACGCTAATATCAGATCCGGCGGAACAAGTTTATCTGCCACCGCCATCTATAAGCATTTTTAGTAAACTTTAGGCTCATAGAGTTCTAGGATAAAAAAGAAAAGGACATAAAAAAATCCTAATAACTATTCTTATTCCACGTGCAGGAAGTCGCAGGCACAGCTAGTTATGGGAATAAAAAGGGGAAAACGTGTTAATACTTCAATTGAAAAATATAATTTGTACACTTTTTCTTATCAAATTAAATACTTTATTGATTGACATCTATCATCTATGACATCTATGACATCTGATTGACATCTATCATCATTTGACATTGTATTTAGGCATCTAATGTTTATGTTTTCCATAGCATAAAAGTAATTATTTAATCGAAACGATAGCGCGTTGAAATGTAAAAGAAAAAACGATTTTTATTAGAAATTTTTTAAAAGATTAGAAATCTTTGGTAATAACCCGCCTGAAGATGTTGTAATACAACGAAACCTAGGTAATACTACATCACGTAGTTTCATTTAATTGTGGAGCTAGTAATATTTACCAATCTCCTTAAATGGACCGGAACAAAATAAAATTATAACAGACATATAATAGATTATTTTCATATAATTCTCAGAGTTCAATTTCTATATTATTGTTTAAAAATACATTTTTGATCCACTTCAAATTTTGGTACATTTGAATAATAATTTTTTTAGTAATTTTTCCCTTCTGTTTATCAAAGTCTTGCATTAATTTTTTGGTAGTTTCGAAAAATATACGTCATTCTTAATTTACGTTCGTTGAACACGCTAATATCAGATCCGGCGGAACAAGTTTATCTGCCACCGCCATCTATAAGCATTTTTAGTAAACTTTAGGCTCATAGAGTTCTAGGATAAAAAAGAAAAGGACATAAAAAAATCCTAATAACTATTCTTATTCCACGTGCAGGAAGTCGCAGGCACAGCTAGTTATGGGAATAAAAAGGGGAAAACGTGTTAATACTTCAATTGAAAAATATAATTTGTACACTTTTTCTTATCAAATTAAATACTTTATTGATTGACATCTATGTTAGAAACAGATGTCTTCACGTTTTCCAAACGCTGAACTAAAACAATTAAAAAAATTACGAAATTGTTTAATCGTAAAAAGATTAAGAATCACATTTACGAGAAAGAAAGATACGTACAAGAAGGATTTGAAAGATTTCATCAGATTAAGATCATTATACAAGCCCTAAATAAAAGTATTATTACAAGTTTATTTCTAATATGAATTTTTAGTTATTTTTAATAGTAATAATATTGAATCCACGACGCACCAGATTTTTTAAAATTTTTTCTATGCCTTTATCACTTGTGCTATAAATCCGTTGGTTGTATTCATTACCCTTAATTAATATTTTTTAATATATTGAATTAACTTTTAAAGTCAGGTGCTAACATTGATAATAAATACTTTTATTTTGTGTCAACGATCGGCATATGACAATTTATAACTAGTTAGAATAACAAATAGATGGAAAAAGATATAAAATCAGTTTTCGTCTACATACAGGTAAATTCCATAACAACTAACGTAAGTACATTTTGTACTCTTATCCTCTTAATGTCAGATGATCAAGATGGCTGCTCGAGCATAGCTCTTTTCAATAACAATAGAATCGCATTTTAATATATTCAACTGCCTCAATTTAGCAGCTTTAATTGCTCCAGTTCTCAGTTCGCAATCCTTCCAGGGGGCGTCTTTGTCACGACGCGGTCAAAAGCATAACGACAATATAACTAAGATTCGATTATAAACACCCGTTTTGTCAATATTTTCATTGTTGTCCCTTAGAGAACCGTTATACGGGTTGCTCCAATAAATTTCAGCGTCATGTTTTCGGAATGCCACAGAACTGTGAACTTTGTAATTCAACAGTTGCGCTAGTG
The DNA here is from genome assembly GCA_039881145.1 of Druceiella hillmani. Taxonomy (NCBI): domain Eukaryota; kingdom Metazoa; phylum Arthropoda; class Insecta; order Lepidoptera; family Hepialidae; genus Druceiella; species Druceiella hillmani. The sequence goes on from JAYKKI010000029.1 coordinate 20,847,477, forward strand.
CGAGATAATTTAACAATTGTCGCAAGTGAAAAACCGCTGTTTAAGGCAAATTTTATGGAAGAAAAAAAATATATGACTGAAAAAAGAAATGAATGGGTCAAAAACTATCAGAAAAGGGTATTCAAAAAATAAATAAGAATACATTAAAGGTATCCACTTATTTATTTTATAAAATTAAACAAGCGTATTTTAATAATGATAAATACGTGAATAACTGACGTATTTATGAACTTTATCTTCATATTTCATATATTAAAATAATTATTTTTGTGTATGCAATAAGTAAATTGAATCTTATCAGTTATGATCGTAATCAAGTGGTTATACCTTTGAAAAACATATTAAGTTATAAGTTGGTGATAATTCGGTTCCAAATTAGATTCTCTGATAATCTATGAACTAAAATAACTTATCAAAGATCCGGGAGAAAGCGGATTAAGAAAAAAAAAGAAAAGAAAACGACTACAATTTCTCACACAGGTATCAATCATAGTTACATTTTGGTATACCTTCAAAGTTTAACTAACCTTAACAAATGGTAGTAGAATTATAAGAAAAAGAAGCTTTCATTCAAATATTACGATTTAAAGAATTTTGGCCTGAAGCTTCGCCCATATGGATGTTCCTTCCCTCCAACGCAGTAATTATTTGTGTACAGTTATTTAAGCTTAAAATTGCTAAAAATTATTTATCTAGCACATATTTTAATTAGACAAAATTTAAATTTTTCGCTTGAGTTACAAAAAAACATATTTAATAAAATTCTTTTGCTTATAGTCTATGAAGCAAAAATCTATGAAGCAAATATTGGGTCTATTAAAAAAACACTGGTTTATTACAATTAGATATTTTTATTATTTATTCCTTTGTTGATAGTATCACTTAGTATAATCGTGGTAGAAATCGTTTACGTTGATACGGATAAATAAGTAAACAATATGAATTGCCAAGTTGTGTATACAACCTAAATAAATTCACTCATCGATAATTGAAATACCCTAAAATATCTGACGACAGATGTGATGATTACTCAATGAATAAAATAAAATTAAAATTATCCAAAAATGAAATAAAATGCAACATGCTGTATATAAATAATCATTCAGATGGTATGCGCTTCAAGTAATTGTGGTTCATAGGCGAGTACAAAAGCTTAGGAGTTATATTCCCGAAGCTTTCATTGTTTTGTGCTTTTTGTCGGAGTGCGGTGGCCAAAAGCTCGATTCACGCTGAGAATTGGCGTATGATGAAATGGGGGTGCCTACTGCTCGATTTTCGATCCCATGAAATAATGACGGTAAGTATAATGTATGAAATATTCTGGTTTTGAAATGTTTATATAAGAGAAAAATTCATTAAATATCACGGTTTTCTTGAAAGTAAGTAAAATTTAAGGATGTGATTACTAACTCAGCAATGAACGAACTATATTTGGACGTTTTTAATAGGTGCAGGTACATAATAGCAACCAGTACAATACAGATACTCGTTAATTTACCGTAGTTGTTAAATATAAAACTATACTAACTACCTGCGCTCCATGCAACATTGGCTGATGAGTGAGAAAGAAATGGGAGAAACAAGTGCAATAAATGGACTAAGGTGGAAGCACTTCAAAACCGAAGAATTACTAAACGATCTGTAGATTACGGGTTTTTAAAGTTATTTTTTTAAAAAATTGATTGACAAAATATGTTATTGAGTAGATACTCCGATTATGTATTTATTTCAAAAATACACCTGATCAATTGACCTCAAATAGTGTTCAATAGTACAGTAACCATATATACGTTAATTTTTGAAGATCTGTGTCTATTAATTGATCAAAATCTTGGTTGGCGGCTTTAATTAAATTATTGTCAGTCGTCGTGTTTTAGTAGGATATATAAAGCAGTTTCAAGCGTAGTCAATATTTTTTCGACTAAAACAAAAATCGACTTTTGTTAAACACTTATATTACTACTACTTGACTATGGAGACGTATGCTATCCTTATCTAAAATAAGAATATTTAAAAACGTTACAATATCTATTAAATTTATGTATTCGATACCTCTTACCTCGACCTTAGAAAATATGACATAGTTATATATATTTCTGGACAAACACTTTCTGGTCACGTCTCGAGTAGTTGAAAATGCGTGATCGACGCTAATTTTATATATTTACGCTTGTCTTTAATGTATTAAAAAATCCTCGAAGTCTAAATTATTTTAATAGCGAATTCACACACTTGTCTGTTCACAACCTGGGGTCACGTTTTCAAAGCTTACTCATCCTAATTATTCCCAAATATATATCTGCCTCTTACGAAAAATTCTTTAATATCCAAGTAGCGATATTTTAGAAACAATTGGATCCTCACACCAGGAATATATATTCTTTCAAGACTCGAGTGAAAAAATTTTACCTCTCCTAAATTCAAGCCTATTCTTATGGGTCCTTCTTTTTTTCTTTCGTGATGGTTCATTTAAACATTTGTATTATAATTCTTTTGTCTTTTTCAAGCGCCCTACTATTATTTTATGTTATAACATTTTTTTACAGTATACCAACCAATTTTTCTAAGTTATTGTTATGGTTGACCGGAAGAAATTGCTCCTGCAGTAACAGGTCGCCAATACATGCTGTACATTATATTAAAGACAAATGTATAAATTAAAGACAAATGAATAAAAATTTAACAATGTAAATCATTCATAATCAAATGAGCTAGAAAATTTAAATGTTATTACGATTATTTGTTTGATAGTTTGTTTCCACGTAGCGAAACTAACTTGCTGAAGCGGTTTCAAATATTAGCCGAATAATCTTACAGCGTTTGACATAAAGAGCAATAAACCTTTCAAAAGTCAATATTATTTTATTTCCATGATTTATAGCTTTGCAACTCTTTAATATATGCCTCATAGCCCTATATATATATATATGCTATTAAAGTGCATAAGAAACTTGATTAATATAATACTCGGTGTAACTGAAGTGCAAACAAAACAAAACTGTCAGAACCGTAGAAATTTAAAATATGGTAGCGATAGTTAAGCGCATCCCTCCGTATGATTGACAAAAATTTAACTTGGTAATTATCATTATGCCCTCTGGTGAAAGCGAGAGGTGCCGAGTATAAAAATTAAAAAAAAATCTTACCTTTTTTTTTTAATCTTACCTTCATTTACTAATTTTATATCTTCGTAATTACTATATATTCGCAATTTTACGAAAACAAAACGTTTTGCAATTTTTCGAAAAATGTTGGCGACAGAGGATAGAATAAACGCCAGACCTATATGCGTAAGAAGCAGAATCTTGGCCAGACAGGCGAGTATTAAAAAATTAAGAAATTAATTTCGGCGTTGTAGCATTGGGTTTTTTAATGTTATTATTATTTTATTCTATTTCGTTTTGTTAAGGTTTTTTTCTTTTATATTATTTTTTAGCTCGCGTTGCTATTTTTATTTGATAATTTTATTTTATTCCTTTTCCATCATCAAGAAATTCATCACATTTTTATGTGATTCAATTTTGACAATTTTTAAAATTTTATGCAAATAGTTATTTCTTTACGTATATTCAAATATAGTAAGACAATATACGTAAATTTTCCAAATCTATCGTTGTATGTGAATATATCAAATGCAACATGTAATTTGTTTCTGTTCATACTAGGTTTGTGGTGTTGCTAATTTATTTTGGTGGTTTTTAAATGTTCCGTGACAAAATTGGAAAAATTTAAAAAGCTGCTCGGTGTAAATTTTGGCGTATTTATTTATTTTTAGCAATGAACATATACGTTAGCCATAAACAATATAATGCGTAATTATAGTAATAACTCATATGAGTTAAAATTTTTTTTTGCTTTTAATTTCTTCTTCCTTTTTTGCTTTTAATGCGAGTATCAAATAAACGCTGGTAAAATGGAAAATCTAAAAATATAACATTCATATAAAAATATATACGGCCGGGTTTATACTAAACGGAAATTATCAGCAGTGCATATATCCCAATTGGATATATACGCTCCTGATATTTTTTTGGTTATGGAACTGAATATTTATTGTGCGAATCTGAATCATCCTTCATTGTTCTTTTATGGGAGCTTAACCATAATTTACATAGATATTGTAACGTTTCATATAGATGATGTACTAATTTTCATATAGATGATGTACTAATTTTGAAACGATCTTAACTATGTAGGTTAGGAATTAATTGCGCCAATAATACGATATGCAACGGTAGCTCAGTCAGTTCACTAAAAATATATCACAAACACCGAACTGAAGAGAAACCCCCAACTGAACTAACGGCAGTTTAACAGACGGTGCGCAAACTGAGATAAAATCTTAATCTTGTTGGAGGCCAAATCGCTTTTTGATGGAGCGACCGGGGGCATGGCCCGCGGCCCTTTGCGTCGCACGTTTTGCCGCCTTTAGAGCCCGCACCCTCCGTCATACATAATTGCTTATTGCCACAAAGATACATTATTTTTCAATCTGATTTCGGCTATGAAATAAGCTACGGGATCCGTTTGCCCGGCTATTAAATGGGCTATGATTTTTGTCATTAAAATAGAGTCATACAAGGAAATGAAGGTCAGCTAAGGTTAAGATAAGTTGCATTTCGGTTTGTGCAACATGATTTATCTAAATTTCAGGGGCGGCGTGAAAATTACTTTTCGTCACATTATTAAAAATATTTCAATAGTAAATAAGGAAAATACGCTATTTATGTGTCTCTCCATTATACGTATTCGCTTTTGAAAGATTTGCAAAAATTATTTTCTTACTTTTTCAACGGGGCACTTAATTAAATGATAAACTTGGCACTGGACTTTAAATTTCCATTAATCAAAAATTACTTTTTCAAAGTGGGCACGTCACTCTTGAAAATGAAAAATTAAACTCTTGTAAAAGGCCATTCAAGGCCTGTCTGTCTATATGTCACAGCCCCTTTTCTCAGAAATTGCTTGACATACAGAATTGAAATTTGGCCATAGTAATAAAAGATATTAAATCGCCATGTCTCGATACCTAATACACAGTCATATTCATATGAAAATTTTGAGGGGGGGAGGTAAATTAAGTTCTCAATTTTTTTTTAAATTCCGCATATAATGTGGATTATTGTTTAAAATGGCTAGTTATAGGAGTCTCAAAAATGTTTTTGAAGAGAATACTTTTTTAAGCGCACCATACCCACTTTTTCTGGCCAGTGAATGAAACTGAGCTGTCACGCTCGGGACGGTGACACCGGATCGGCTAAGCGAGTTCACTCTCTAACGCATTCATTAATTTATTTTCAAGAATTTAACGGTAATGAAAATGGATTAAAGATTAATCCACAAGTATACTTATTTATTATGTAACTAATATTACTACATTAATAAATAAATTAAAAAATAACTGAGTTTTAAAATTGTTACTCATTCGTCGAAATAATATAGATCACGTAACATCAATGTAATTTTATATAATTACAATTGATGTTACGAAATCTATATTATTTCGACGAATCAGTAACAAACAGATATATAATGAAAAATATGCAAGAAAAATATATTCCCACCCCTTCTTTCCTAAGCTACTCAACCTAAAATTATAAAAAATAGAGTTTTTAGAAGCCCAAACGAAGGTAGTAGGAAAACTATAGCGATTATCCTAGATCTTATTTTTTTCAATAAGCACCATGTTTTAACGCCTCTGAAAGACAGAGCAGACAATGTATTTATGTTGTGAAAAATGAATATTTGTAAATAGTTTAATAGAAATAACACGTATCCTTAAATGTTTAGTCAGTACTGAAATGTATACGAAACACTTACAGCGTGAGTTCTATTCGTGCTTGATAGGTTTTTAATTGGAGATATGGCCAAAGACCCTAATAAACTAAAAAACATTATAAAGAAATTTAATGCTTTATCATTCAATTCTGGATAGAATTGTTATGTACATGAATGACTGTATGTAAAATGTTTTTGCTATTTTTATCGCTTTAAAAACACCTTCGATACAATTGGATTTCCTTTCTATTCGCAAACCAATAGAATTGGAGGATGAAATTTATTTATTTACAAGATGGAATTTTGAAAAAAAACTAACTTTGTGAGTTTTCACTGTAATAGGTACATTAATCAAATTTTTTTTTTAAAGTATGGTGTTTTTGATAAACCCTTACTTTCCATAAACTATTTTCATGTTTCAGACGCAGTACTAGATATTTTTTGTGACATAAAAATTATTTATTATTTCTGTGTCAAAAAAACCTTAAAATTGACAAATCGATGTACAACAAGACTACGGTTACAATACCTCAAAAATTTGGTGTAACATAATATGTATAAGGCTGGACTCCCTCCACAAAAACCTGTGCTTTGTAAGACTTAGAAACCCATTATACTTTTCTGTCATCGTAGTTTGCAATCTTCTACCTAAAAAGGAGAACTATATGGAAAATGGTACAAAGTTATTGAAATGGAAATTAAAGACAGAAAAATTAGCATTTCTAACATGAGTGTATAAAATTTTTCTTAAACTGTTAATAACTTATTTACTTATTAAGATATTTGTTTCAACGGATGTAAATAAAATAAAATTATAAGAAAATATTTCAAAAAAATTAAACTCTCATTATACTTGCTTAATTTTTCATTTAATTAATTACATTTTAATAGCACAGCTTCCTAACATCATTCTTCGGAAGTACTGCTCCTTATGCAAAACACAATCACATGTTCTGAGTATAACTTATGGACAAAATGTACTTCAATCATGTGTTTTGATGCATGTAAAAGTTTTATTTAAATTAAATTTTAATTTTAGCTTCAAGAAATAATATCGCTTCTTACTCATATGAATATCAATAGCGATAACATACCCCAGCCACGTACGCACAAATCATCCACAATAAAATCCACCTAGTCCTGCATGCCACCGATAATATAATCGCACGAAACAATCTTCAAACAACCCCCAAACAAACTGACGTTTAGACCCTCTTTCTCAGTTTAGAAAAGGCTGCCGTCAAGGTGCGGAGCAACCCTTCCGCGAGCAGCGGGGTGGTGCCAATTAGAGCACCGTTCCCAACCCCCCGCGAAGGTGCTGGCTGGACGCCGTTCCTAATTGCCGCGATAAGAGATAAGCGATAGAACGTTTAAGAGTTGTGAGACGTGGAGTATGGGAGAATATTAGTTTGGCCAGCTTACTACTACAGCAGCTGTTTTTGGTTAAACGTATATAATAATTTATGTTATTTCTATCAAATAAACATGTTATTGTAGTGTTATATCAGAAAAATATGATATTATCAGTAGAAGTTCTTGTGAAAAATACATAAATATTGACATAAATGATGGAGTGATTGATAAAAATGTTTGGGTATTTCTGTTGTAGCAAGAGATTGAGGGTTTTTAAGCCATTCTCCAAGTTTACATTTGACAATTAAAAAGTTGACAAAATTGCAAAAACACTCTTATAGGGTAAAAAGTGCTCTAAAGGTTTTAGTTATAAAAGTAGCATTGTGTTCTCTATAGATATACTAAGTGGTGTTGGAGAAACAAGTAAATTGTGCAAGTATAAGCGACAAACATAAATTTCAGTATAGTACTTGCAACGTAATAATGTCTTAACTTAACTAATGTCTTAAATACATTTACCAAACGTATTTATTGAAAAGTTGTGTTTATTAATTGGCAAAACATTAACACATATAACAATTAGACCAAGTTGCTTATAGTAGGAGATTATAAGAGATAGTGAATAGTCACATAAAACAATTAAAAAATAATTCTCATAATACACCAAAGGTGAAGCGATCGTGTAAACAATACGTGGCTGATAGCAGTTTGAATTAAAGAAAAGTTTAACAACATAATAAATCAAGAGACTTTTAAGGTCTTGTGGTAGTATAATTTCGGAAAAATTACAGACATGTCTAGATATTAATAGTCAAGTGGTCAAATAATGTGGATATGTAATTAAATCCACTCTTCACAATCGATGTAAGACTTTATGCTCTAAATCTAGAACTTTACTAGATTCATTATGTGGATTGTAGCGCTTTTAATAGAGCTGAATTTTGGAAATCCCAATAATCCAAAGAAATGTGACTCATACGCGTTATGGAACAGATATCACGTTTATAACACAGTTTCAAGAAAAAATACATGAATTAAATGAAAAAAAAAATTTTTTTGTTTCTCGATAACTTGGGCGATACTTCGATGAATAAAATAATAGCAAATAAAATTTATTAAACAAAATGTCTTTGCATAACCTAACTGTATAGTCATAAATGATGTAAATGTGTGGGTATAACAATTAAAATAACTTCAGGAATATTATTACTAAATCATGAGGAAGAATATTATCAAAACGAGCAAAGTGCGGGTCGGGACAGTACGAAGCAGCATTTTTCAAACCCATGTGCAAATATTAAGCTAAACCCGTTTACAAAATATTAAGCTTCACGTCAATTTGAAGCTTATGTTTTGCAAACGGAACTTAAAATGAAAAGTGTTAAATAGAACCTGACCTTATTTTAAAAGAGCTTTTTAACTATATCGTACCCAATGAAGAAATTTTAAAAAAATTACACATATTAATTACGTTCTTTATCTAAAGCATACAATTTAATGCACGTAGGACTAAGTCTGTAGAAACTACGAGGGTGGACCGACGGACATACGTATTTAAGGACTTGACGAAATTATAAAGGTCCTGTGTTCGATAACGGAACCATAAAAATGTGCATTATAAGCACAATCTTTACAAAATAAGGCCCTGTTATTAAAATTATACCCTCCTAGCATTTATTTACGAAGTAAGACTGAAATTTATAAATTAAAACTGACTATTTTTAATAATGATTAATTATCGTCATTAATTAGTAAATGTTAAGTTGTCAAATACCGATGTAATGATATAACAATTATTAAATACGGTGTTAAATGAATTCATTCCAGGGGAATTAAGTAAATTTTTAAATTATTACTTACTTTAATTATTAAAGCTCCGTACCCGACGGATTAGAGCGGCACCTTATTTTTGTGGCAACGTTTGTTTATTTATTCGTCCGTCTGTCTATCAGGGCTTCTAATTTCTAAATAAATTTCTATTTTTAAAAAATAACGGATAAGAAACGGACGAATCTACTTTTTTAGTCTATCATTGAAAAACAACGATTTGGTGGACCAAAAAATAGCAACATTTTTATACCCATTTTGTTACCAGGTTTATCTCTAAAAAACTGTAATTGGGTTTAACATTTCTTATACCCTTTATTTAAGTAATAAATACAAAAAGAGACAAATATAAAACAGCAAAAAACGTGTGATTAATAAAACCGAAGTAGTTTTGAGATATTCATGATATTTTAAGTCTGTGAAAGATATACTAGGCAAAATATATTTACTAAAGTTCCTTTTAATTTTTAAAATTTTTTATTACTGAGAAATATTACGCTTCAAAATTATATACAATGTATCATCCTTCCCGTCCCTTTAATTTTTTAATCGTGAATTTGAAAAACTTAAAAAAATGATTAGAAAATTTGATCAACATTTTTTTAGTTAACTTTCACTTGCAACAATTTCAAAACAATGAAAAAATATAAAACCTTACGTTATGAATCTTCCAACGCACATTCGGTCGGTTTTTTTTATTTATTAATCTTTATTGGTTTTCTATACATTTAATAAAACTGTAGCGAAATATATTCTGTACATAAAAAATATTTCAAACGGAGTGATTGGTTTAGCATATAAAATGAATTAGAAGCCGGAAAACCATTTTTTTAGAATTTTTTTCTGTCTACGAAATTTCATACAAATTTACTAAAACGTCGCTTCGTAAAATCTACTGGACGGATTTTGATGAAACTTGGTATGGTAATAGATTATAATCAAGAGCAACATATGAGAGAAAAAGTTTTCCTTTTTCTGAATTTCGCACGAGTGAAACCGTGGGGCAAAGTTAGTATTATATAAAACTACATAAATATATAATGAAATATTATGCTAGATATACTATACATTATATTATACTATACATTGAAATGTTTTTGATGAAAATATAATTTTTTAAGTAGTTTGTCAAAAAATATTCTCATTAATGTTATTGTTTAATTTTTTAGTGCTCCCCTACGTTCAGAACCTGAGTTTATATATAAAATGTATAGTTTAAATAAATTCATTTTTGCTACAGAAAGTTAATGGAAGTCGTTCAATTAATAGTTTCCGTTATTTTCATAATCATAAAAAAACTACCAATTTTAAATTCTTTTTGCTGACTAATGAACAATAGTTAAAAAAACGATAAATCTTTGTGAACATCACATCAGGGGAAACTGAGATCCTTCTTAAAAATCCACTCGAACCAAATCCGACCTTACTAACAAAATAAATACTTCCTAACTACGCACTCACAATAAAAGACGCCAACATTAAATTCGCGACTAAAATTTAATTGAAGTTTAACAACATAATAACAACTAGTTAACAATATGCTAGACAAAGTTTATTCAAGGGATAAGTGGGGACCGAGTGGCACTCGAGTCTGATGCGGAGCCGCCATCTGCCTTAAAGCCTTGGTTGAGTGCGGACGTGTTTTGATAAGGCATGTAACTGTCCGTATTTGTCATTGTGTTGTAAGAGTTCGATCGATATTGAGATCGATGCATTAGGGTTTTTGAAAGGAGACTGAAAGGAATTATTATATTTTTGTTAAGTTCCTTTTTTTAAATTTTCAATTCCGGTTTTGTTGTAGGTAACATTTATTAATCCGGTACTTTGATCGGAATTTGTGTTCATATTTGCTTCTATGTGTTATTAATTGAGTACTGCCCTATTTTATTGCGACAAATTAAATATTTGTATTTATTTTTTTATTTTGCAAATATTCACTAATTTCTAATGAATATTTAAGACCCTACGAATAATAATTTGTGCCATGTAAAATTAAAAAAAATTACAAATCTAAATAGCTACCTAGGTAAGTCTCTTTCACCGGCATATAGGACTTTAAACATTTATCACAGATTCATTTTTATTATCAAGGTTATGATTAAGCCGATGTCTCTAGAAACAATTTTATTTTTTTTATTATTATATTCTTTTTTTTTATCAGTTCGTATTTAAATATTCTCAGTTACTTTCTGTACATGTGTCAAAATAATTTCAATAAGTTATTAATTTTTTTAAATCACTCTTTATTTTATCACACATTATTTTCTTATATCTTCATTTTCTCACGATTTTTTTAACTTACGATATTTTTTCGTATATAATACACACACTATTAGCGCTTTGTAATTTTTTTACTATTAACTATATCCATAGAAATAATCATTAACTTTGTTTTAGTACACGATATTTTTTCGAATATAATTCATTCACTATTAGCGCTTTGTGATTCTGTGTGTTCTTTTACTAGTAACTATATCCATAGTTTGTTTTAGTTGTTCAAAGAGGACTTATTGCAGAGACATAATAAAACCAATAATAATGAGATTTTATGCAATAGAACGTTTTATGCATTGTTAATGAAATAAATAATTAATTAAATCGTAACGAAGAAGGTAGAAAAAAGTTGAAGAGAGATGCTATTCTGAAGAGTATAATTTTGAAGAATTAATATAAAACACGTAACAAGGGTATGTTTTACAAGACATATGGTTAGTATTGTTGCCAATAAACGATTGATTCACTTAAATACAATGTTTTATTTTAGTGTCTAAGTGGTGGACGTACGACATTAACAGGTTAATTGGTTTCCCGTCCTTATTTGCTTATTTAATATTTGTTTTTTTATTTACAATTATAATTTATATCACAAGATTTGAAATGCTAACGTTGTTTCAATTGTTACTGCCAAAAATAATTTTTAATTTTTTTTACAATAAACCCTTGAATTTCGTTGAGCTACAAATAGTCTCCATTAACATCATGTAACTATTGTGATATTTGTTGTATTGTAATTAGTATTACTAATCATTGTACTTTCAATTCCAGTTGCTTGTTATTTATGATCGTTCCAAGTTCTTCCATCCCTATCAGTCAATTATGGTTTGTATAATTACTGGACGTGTTACCTTTGGGAATATGAAGGGTGACAAAGTTTCGAGAAGATTTTTCAAGAAAGAATTCCACATATATTTGTAGGCAGTTTAACGTATGAAAAAAACTTATAGGAAAAACCTTTGTTGTATCAGTTGTATCACTTTTGTATACCAATTGAGCCGCGATACAAACTCAGAGATATAATGAATTCATATATGAAGCTATATATCCACTGATGTAATGAATTCGTATATGAACGTATCTATATATTGTGTCGCCTTTGAAGCCTTCAATATACACATATGTAACGAATACATAAATGTTGAAGGCGTTTATGTTTGTGAAGCAATTGTTATAAAAAATTAGGACAGGACAAGTCTCCACAGTCAATGTGTTTCACACTGGTGAAATTTAATTTCAAACGGAATGAAAAATCGAAGACAGTTTAGCATTCTGCTGAAGTTTCATCGTAGAGCTGCCGATTAAGAAATTAATCGATCACTAGACCAAAGTCTTTTATAGTTGAAGAGAATGGGGTAACTGCACCGTTTAATAACAGTTGTGGTAGATCAGGGATACGAACCCTAGAATAAAGTTATCATTTACTAATAACCTGGGACTTAATAGGATAAACAAAGAGATTACGAGTCCATTGACCGATCTGATTACGAGCCCAATGACTATCAAACTTATATACGCATTCAATTCATTAACAGCGGTAGAAATATTATTAAAGTCAATATATATGTATACTTGAAGATCATCTTTATATTACCTGTATACTCGCAGAGAAAGTTCAGAACAGACAATATCAATAATAGTAAAAAAAGCTAGGAGTATATCCGCCCTGGGTCACGTCATCTACCAGATCCATTATTACATATTTTTGCTGATTTAACGGCTTGCTTATGTCCATATAAACAAGATTGTATCCATTCCAACGAAGTTTGTGAAATATAGACCAACTTCAGGCATACCAATGAAAAGTCAAAGTCCATAGAATTTTACACACTTCTGAAATCTGGAAGTACGAGTATAAATGTTTGAGTATTATTCATGGAAAAAGCGTATATTATCAATAACCTTAAGGAACGAGGTACTGTGACAGGCTGTGAAAGCAGATTTGTGAAACTAATTTGGCGTTCAAATAATTTAGAGAGAAGTGGTAAAATGTGGATGGGTCTAAAGTTTTCATGTTGAGATGGACCCGCAATATTAAGCAAGCGAATGGTATATTTTCTTTTCCATCCGTTTGGAAATATGGCTGTAGTATTAAAAATGTCGGCAATGACTTGAGTTATTATGTCTATTATGCGTACCTCATTGTATCGTGCAAATATTATTGTATTCGGAGTGCAACTATGTTTGTCTCTTTGTTTGTTCATTTTCTAAAAAAATTAATAAAAATTTAAGCAAGTTCTATAGAGAAAGTTCGTAAATATTTAAATTTTAAGCAAATAATGGTCTTTTAAATGTAATTAACGTAGTAAATAATAAAAATAAAACGTTTTACGCTGGATAAATGGGGGAAGTGACGGAGTACTCACATTCCGAATATACATATATTTAAAGACAGTAATAGACTTATTGATGACCTACGTATGACAAAACCGTAAAACTTAATTTGTTTGTAATTTTTGAATACATTTTCTCTTGCGTTTTGGAAAAAAAATATTTTCTATCTGTCTGACCGAACGTTTCTTTTGTTTCTGATAAGAAAACTAATACAATGGTACCAGCAAAATTTTCAGCCAAGATATGTAGATAATAAATTTTTACACTAACTTATTAAAAAATTGTGTCATTAGTTTCAATTTTACTTTCCTCTATTTAAACAAAATCAAAACAAAAATCTTTTTAATTTAAAAGTTATTCAAATCTCATATTAGGGAAAAAAATTCCAGACAATGCCAGCGGAAGAAACATTCAGTTTTGGATTTAAATTGTAAAAAATTTAGATGGCATTTTCTACTAGCGAAATTATGTGATAAAAAAAATAAGTCCCGTAGGTTGAAATACGATGCGTGTTCTAAAATATTAATTAATATAAATCAGTAAGAATTGAGCTTTTCGAACACTTTTATTATTTTTGGAACATGTAGGAAGTCTAAACAGGATAAAATCGCCTAAATTCGTTACTATTACTCTCGTTTAAAAATAGTGAGAAACAATTTTCCTGTTAATCACAACCTATATCCCTGTCAATACCAGTGCATTAAAGACTTTCTTTTTTTCATATCGTAGACAAGTTTCACTTTCTTTATGTGAATTGTATCCCAACTGTAAGATGACCATATTAGAGATGTACACTGTGTGAAACTAATAAAAGTTTTAAAAATATGAAATAATTCGTTCAACACTAATTAACGTATTTTATAAAAATGTTGTTGCAGATATTACGAGACGGGGTCCATAAAGCCACGAGCGATTGGCGGGTCTAAACCACGGGTGGCGACCACGCCCGTGGTCCAAAAGATCGCGGACTACAAGCGCGAGTGTCCCAGCATCTTCGCATGGGAGATTCGCGACCGTCTGCTTAGCGAGGCGGTCTGCAATAACGACAACATACCCAGCGTGAGTACAGTTTTAATAACTTATTTGGATTAAGCAAGTATTTTTATCTATTCGTCCAAAGTATTCAGCCACATAATAAGTATTATACAAGTATTTACTTTGAATTCATGGCAAACGGTATAAAATTATTCTTAAGTGTAAGCGTATTAAAGAAAATTGATATTATTATTGCTATTGTGTCATCATCATCAATTTGTAACTATCCACTGCTGGACATAGGACTTTCCCAAGATGTGCCAATCCACACGATTTTCTATCTCCCGCGTCCAACCAAAATTTCTGGGCGACAATTTCTTAAATCGGCAATCCTTCTGGCCGGGTTTGTTCCACATTGCGCTTCGAGGTTTGTGGTCTCCGCACGAGAACTCGTTTATCCCATGGGTTATCAGTTCCTAGGAAAAATACGGACTGCCCATCGCCACTTCAGTTTTTTTTATGTTAAGCGCTATGTCGGTAGCATACTTTGGATCTCCGAGCATAATTATTTCAATCCTTCGCTACGAAATTTTAAATTTACGATCATGATTTTCCATGTTTCAGTACCGTAGACCATTACAGGTAGAGTATACTTATTATACATCATCGCCTTTAGCAATTGTGGAATCGGCGACGAGAATAGCCGATGCAGTTTCCCAAACGCCGGCCAATTCAAATGAATTCTTCTATAAACTTCCTTATTAAAGTTATTTCTACTCAGCTGAATCATTTGTTCCATGTAGACATTTGAACTTCAGTACTAATATTACATACGTACCCCGGTCTTGCAGTAATTTAGAAAAATTTTATTATTTATAGAAAATCAATTTAAGTGCAGGTATTTTGAAAAATCAGCTCATAGTTAACACCAATCAGCTCATAGATAATTTAGTTCAAATGATACAGTACCAATCACAAATATAATTTTCGTCTATGTCTAAATATATAAATACATAAGCATGTGCCAAATACATACGCTATATACATATACTAGCGAAAGTATAATAATATTTATAAATCAACAAATACAAATTGACTGAACGTACGATATACAAGTTCTCTTGAGACTTAGAGAAAAAAATACTTTCAAAATTATACATATGCACCAGAGACTCATAAAACGATCATTTACTCTCCAAAGAAACAAATTGAAAATTCTAATAATTTGACCTGGCACAAATTAATTGTTCTGCATTTAGCCTAATTCCATTTTCTTCTTTTACTTCCTTCACTATCTACCCCTGATCACTTTCAACAGTGTCACCAATCTTGAAAATTTGCGGGAGGCGATGGTCAAATGGGCATTATGGGACAGAAACGAAGCTTTTTACGCATCACATATAAAATTAAATTTGTAATTATTAATTAAAATACTATAATATCCATACAGTAATAAATAACAGACAATTTTAAACATGATTTTCCAATTATCCACAACAAAATAAAAAACACTTAACAAAAAACGTAAATACATAAACAGATTAAGTGTACCAAAAAAGTATCCACGTGAGAGTGATTTCTTTTTCCTTCTACATGTGCCTGCAAGTAGTACCAAGCACGTACTTTCTTTCAACGGGACTATAAATAAATAAAAATACTACATAATTTTACGTAGTGACTATACCACTATAATATACCTTAGAATCTTAGAAAATTAATTGAACGGAGTAGAAACTTCGACCACTAATTTGTCCGGCAGTATGTTTCTTTGAACACGCATCATTAAAAAATATTAAAAGTTTTCCGTGTTGTATTTAATGCACTTTTAAAAACTAATTGATATAACTTGACACGAAAAAAGTATTAATCTATTAAAGACATGATATGATAAACCAATGACTACCTGACTCACTGAATGCCGCTTCGTACTGCTATCTTTGATTCTATGTCATTCGGACACTGCTAGCATAATCCCAGTGGCATTTCATCGTTTTAACATATTCAGTCGTCAAAAATAACATAATAATGCATTGTGCAGCTATAAAAATATCTTGTCGATATTTTATTAATAAGAAATCATGATATCTGTCTAGAAACGGTACTTCTATACCATGGAAAAACGTCACAGTGAACTAGTTCGAAGACTAGCTTAAGCAGGCCTTAACATTAATCAAAATGTGTTATATTTGGCGTTAATTTAGTAGAAATTCATTATTCACAATTAAATGAAACTAGGTGGTGTACTATTATTTCTACTTTCTTTAAGTTATTTACTGCGACGTAGGTTTCGTTGTATTACAACATCTTGAAGATGTTGTAATACAACGAAACCTAGGTTGTAGTAAAGAACTTAAAGAAAAAAAAATAGAAATAATACTACATCACGTGGTTTCATTTACATGTCATTAATCAATAGATCTAAATCTTTCCATATATCCATAATATATAACTTTAAGTTTGACTAGATAGACCTATAATACAAAAAGGTACTATCTCTATAGAAAAAGGTCTATCAGTAAACAAATGCCATTTTATTGCACATATGGTACGCACGATTCCAAGGAGCCGGGCCAGCCAACGCAAGGAAGAAGGATATTGGCAATTTGCTTCGTTCCATTGTCCTGGAATATTGCTTTTGTGTGGACTCGCGCAAACACGGCCTCGATATGACGGCGGCTTGGCTTTGTGGCCGCTGTTTTGTTGGCATTGAGATGGATGTGAAGTATAGTGGCGCGTTGTATACGTAATAGGGAAAAAAAATTGGCAAATACAAGACCTGATATCTCAACTAGCTCAACTAAAGAAGTACCCTTGTAGTTTTGACATGGAAATTAAAATTTAAAAAGCCTAAACGTGTGTGCGAGTAGTAAGTGTTCCAATGTTGCGGTCCGTGGAAATAAAGTCAAAAACTCGATCTTAGAAATGTATTATATAACGATGCGCTTCTCGGTATATATTTATCCTCATTTATATTCACTCATATACTATTTAACCTATATCCTGCAGTTCCATGCCATTTTCCTTATTTAGGTGTCTGAATTTTCTTCCCTTCCAACTGGACTCGTGCTTTTCGTGCATCGTGAAATTTGTTTTTTTTACTTTGCAAATACTCGACCAGTTTTGTTGAGCCATCGATCCTGGGATTTAATGAAGTTATTTTCGTTATTAGGATTCCGTACCTTAAACTGCAAAACAGACCCTTTATAAAACCACTCACATCGATGTCTGTCAGGTCGTCTGTCACAGCTGATTTTCTCAGAAACTATGCGAGTAGAAACTTGAAATTTAAAAATAGTGAAACATTTTATTTGCATAAGCTAACTTTTTTAAAATATTCGTGTAAGAAAGAAAGAGTCCTTTAATTCTATTTATTATTAAATAAAAATACTCGAAATATTTTTTCAAATTTTAAATGGTAAAATCATCGAAAAGACTTGTTATGAAGAATTTAAAAGTAAATTTTTCATCATTTTAAACTGCATGTTTAAAAAGATATTACAAAAAATATGCAAAAATAGGTCATTCGGCCTTATTTCGGAAACTACTGAATAAAAACTCATGAAAAAAAACAGGATTGCTAAAACCTGACTGGAAGATTGTAAGGAAACTACAGTGATTATCCTAGATCTTATAATTTTTTAAATATGCACCACGTTTTCACGCCTATGAAAAATATAGTAGACTATTACATATTTACGTTCTGGAAAATTAATACCTGTACACATTTATAATAGAAATACTTAAATACCTTGACAGTTTATAAGTGCCTAGATACACACGGAAACCTCGTAGTGCGGCAGGAGACCAAGAAAAGACTGCTAAAATAGTATGGATTATATGTATATGGAGTTATCGAAAGGTTGATAAAGTTAGATGATCAAAAAGGTTTTATGAAATTGAGTTGAAGACATTTTGAAAAGAGGTCAAGCCAAAGAAAATAAAAATAGAAAAAATACGACACATACGACAATCTACGTTGATGATGAAGATATATATATATATATATATATATATATATATATATATATATACATATTTACTAACCCGACTTATTTGAGAAATGGCAGAAAAATATGAACGGTTTATTAAACAATAACAGCATAGAGGAACTCTGCAAAATATTACCGTGGGGATAGTCACTGTTTTCGCTGAGACGATTTCGGCTCTTAAGAGTTCTTTACCCCATATATATGTAATTATACTTATCCCATATATATGTATATAATTATCCCATATATATGTAATTATACAAACATATATATGGGATATATTTGAAGAGATCCTCATAGGACACAATAATATTACTTCATATACCCACTTTTGTGTACCCTGCCGTCATTCAGGGCAATCTTCAAACGTCCGAGCGTCAATATTGCGACCCTGAAGGGCATTGTGAGCGCTTCTATTGACATTTTCGCGTATAAAAGGGACACTCGTCTTCCATTGTTGGTTTTGCAAGAACTAATCATATAATAAATGTGTTGTCGAGAAAATAATTTCGTGCGCCCATTGTATAGTGTTGTGTGATATTAATTTTTTTTGGTTTGAACGTTTGGCTATTTTGGAAATTGTACACGTGCGTGTTTTGGTTGGATCGCGTAATGGTTTGGTCGCTAGAAAAAAAGTGGCTTAGAGATAGGTAAAACATTTCGACAGAATTTGTATATACCTCTAAATTTGTATATACCTCTTTTCTGTTTATATCCACATTTTAATATTACAAAGTTTTATAAAAAGATACGAGTGTATTATATGAGCATATTTATACTTAAATATATCTTATAAATATACGTACTGCCAGAATTTGTTACTACTTGATCACCTGGAGCCATAGATTTCATGTTATTTTGTGCCGAAACTTAAAACAAACATTTTTAAACAATTGCTATATTTTTCCTACAATTTTTAATATTACTTTTATTATCCTAGTTTTCTAAAATCTTTGTATAAAGTATATAAGACAATGTATATTGAGTAAGTAGAATACTTACCGAGATATACATTTCAAAGAAGATTTAAAATTTTTCTCAACTCTTAAAAAACGAATATAGATGAGATATATGCATAAAGTTGAATTCGAATTAACAAATTAGCAGGCTGTACTCATATAAGACGCATTAGGGTATATAATATGATTATATTTAGTAATTATTAACCTAAATCACTTTATGTAAGAAGAGTGACGTATAAACGTATATACATTTCACGTAAGTATTTATCTCAATACTTTCAAGTCTGTTGGAAGATTATTTAACAAACTGCTACAATTTTTTCCATAACTCAGAAACAAACTTTATGCACTATCGAAATAGGTTAACCGTCAACAAAATATAACAAAAATATTTTTATGTTCACCGGTCAGATTTAACCCCACGAATAAAGTCAAAGGTTAAGAATGTTTCCACCGACATTACTGCTCGTCATATTAAAAGAATGTATTATATGTTTTAATACTTATTCCAATAAAAAAGGCTCTTGCATTCCCATTCACTTTAACATCTCAATATGTCGCAGAAAGTAATATGCCTTTTGTCCAAAATTCGAGTGTACAAAGTTAATATGGCAATGTCAAAAGTATTTGTTCGTAACAATACAGTTCGCGACCGAATCCCATTTCACAATTCACTTTGTACAACGGGTAGCACGATTGTTACCATTTACGATTTGCGGGTACAGTTGTTGTCATTGATATCAATTATAGATTTTTGAGGTAATGATATTACTTATAGCCCGTTTTCCCGCGTTTTTCTACTTTTAAATAAATAATTATCAACTTGTAAAAATCACATCATTACAGAATTTGTATATAAAAAAATAATATTATAAAATAAAAAGTAAGGATATTCGATAAGAATGCGACGCCAAAGTGAATGTGATAATAAAGAACGGAATGTTCTGATGGTTTGATTATGTCGTAGTAGTGAACTGAGCAATTAAAAAACCGAAAAATTATTGACTAAAAGTACCTATGGAAGAAGGAAATGACAAAGATTAATAAAAATATGTAGACCAGACTTAGAACATGAATAAAATCATGTACCAAAAAAGTTTCAAAACATATTTTATAAGTATTTTATTATAGTTGCTTCTCCTATCCAAGAAAGTAACGGTGTCAAGATTTAAGATGAAGATAGATTATTCAGTGTACTAATGATTTAAAGTAAGTAAATTAGATGGTATCCTGCTTAGATATTAAAAAAACGACTTTTTCAACTTTTTAACAGTAGTTGCTGTTAACGATTCTTACTGCTATCATTGTGTCACTATCTTCAGCATCATTTTCTTTAATATGTGGATCTTGTCTATACCCTTAAGTGAATATCGTGACTAGTTTAACACTGATTTTTAGACCGATATGTGTCTTTGCAATCATATTATAGTTCCTCTCAAATCTTTATAAGTCAAGGTAGTACAGAAATTAAATATAGTTTCAGGGTTACATTTTCTTTGGTGCCATTGATTCTTATTTATAAACATCTACTAATACATCAAGTCAGACCTAGTTAAATCTTCCATAGAACAAAAGTAGGCTAAAAGATTCATATGGAAGTAATTTATTGTGACTATCCATAATGGTAACATTAAAAAATAAATAAAATAGCTGGTTTATTCCGTAACCACGAAATAGCTTTAAAATATAACGTTAAAAAAATTATAGATGTAGTTAGGACTCTATTAAGGTAAAGACATCCCCAGCTCCTTTCAGCGCTCGCGGTATGCTGCGAGAGCCCCTGGTTCTTCGTTTATGTTCTTTTTTCTATCTCGTTCGCCCAGCCTGTACATGTTTATCTCGTTTGCCCAGCCTGTACATGTTCTGCCTTATTTTTTTAGGATGTTAGTCACTTTCATAGCTTTAATATATTTGTTTACTTAGTTTCGTGCATCCTAGTTACGTGGTCTGCCCATTTCCATTTCTATCTCATAGAATAATCTTAATACATCTATTACTTTCGCCTTTTCTCCTAATGGTCAAAAGATGCAGCTAACCATAGAAACTAGCAAAAAGTACGTCTTAAAAATTTTTGAAGAAAAGTTTAGTGAACGGACACAAAATATATTTTTTTAGATTAGGCCAATTTAGTGAATACTCGAACATAATAATTATTCAAATTTTAAAACATAACATAAAAATATTTCATTGACTATGTACTCTATCATACCCCCAATAAAAGGGACGCTGCGGAACCTCATTCACCTAGACGCGCCACAGAATCTACCAGATGTTGAGGAATCTATTTCGTTTCATAATTAACCCATTATTCCCTTCGTACCGTCGCGCATTCCAGACTTTATTATCTGTAATACACAATAACTATTCCCAGCCCTCAATGGTCCGCTTTCCCAACGCTCCCCACACAACTTAACCTCGGCCAAAGTGTTTTGCACCGAAATTACGAGTGGAATTAGTGAAGCGTGCAGTGCAGTGCATTCAGTGCAGTGACGTGCCGTTGACGGGTCCCGCGGGACCCTAGATGGGAATAAAGATATTAGCTTCCCCCGTTGGCCGAGGCCATCTCCGTTGCAATTGCGACGAACGGTTTGATGTGGAGTCGGGAGTGCAAATTTGTGAGGTTGTCCGCAATGATCGGGGGCTGGCAGAAGGTATCATTTTGAGTAGTTAATTAAGATATATTATTTAACATTGTAAATGTTTTTAACACTATAGGTGTAAACGTTTATGTGGAAAACATAGTAAGTACATCACTTTCCCGTAACTTAAGTTTCAAATATTTTCATGCAACTCTCGAAACTACAATTTACTTTTCTTTTTAATAATAGCCCGGAAGTCTAAACGTTCGTATAAAAATATCATCGAACTAATTCGAATATTAACTTTTCCTTATATAAGGACATACAGATTAAAAAAAACGAGTATGCTTTAGACCACACGACTGAAGTAAAACTTCAAATTCACAACATATGAACTTTAAAATGAATTTACAATTTTATTCACTTTAAACGTAGAATATTTAATGTATTGAACAAAATAATAATTTATAAAATTGTTCAAGAACGTAATGAAATTACAAAAGAATCAAAAAATCACGGTTCGCGTAACGCTAGCAAACTCGCATATATATATATATATATATATATATATATATATATATATATATTTCATGCACTGGCTATGAGAGGAAGAGAGAAAAAAAATGTGCCCGCGCACTGCTCTCTCT
Organism: Druceiella hillmani; assembly: GCA_039881145.1. NCBI lineage: Eukaryota > Metazoa > Arthropoda > Insecta > Lepidoptera > Hepialidae > Druceiella > Druceiella hillmani. The sequence continues at coordinate 20,870,195 of JAYKKI010000029.1, forward strand.
TGTTCCTACAGTGTGATACAGACAACAGACTTACACTGTGTATTAGATATACGAAACATAACTGGCTATGAGAGAAAGAGAGAAAGAAAATGTGTGCTCGCACTTCTCTCTCTTGTCCCTACAGTAATATACAAAACGTAACTCTCTCTCTTTCTGTCTTCACTAACTTATATCTCCCTGTCAACTTCCGTTCGCCTCGCCCGATCACACTTTTCGTAACGCTCTCGTCACGCATTCACCAGCTTACTCCCCAGGTCAAGCATGCATAAAGAAGTTTTACTTCAAAAATTATTAAGCGTGTATTATATAATACTCCTTGCTGCAATTTTTTATAAATAATTAGTTGCATTTAGATTACATAGAAAAAATTATTTAATTTATAATACCATATTACTAATTAGACTTTCAACTTAAAACATGCTTCTTTGTCCCATAAAGTTATTTTTAATTACATGTTACATAATAATTGGATTAGAAGCTTATTTGGAACTTTGATTCAATACTGACTATGAATTTCGTCCATAAATCATCAAGATTTATTTAATCTCACTTTAAAATAAATTGTGTATCTATAAACTATATGAGCAGATGACTGTTTGCATGTATCGTTCCAGGACAGAACACTGCTATCTAGCAAAAATGGAAAAATTATTTACCTGTTCTCACTTTCACTTTGAGAGTTTGACATTTTCCATGACAGGACTATAAGGGAGAATGGTAAAATCGTTTTTTACTAGATTTATTTACACCTCTGCTATACTGGTTAAAAATGCACACAATCGTCAAGGAAATGCACGCAAGGAAAGAAAAGGATAAGGCAAGACCAAATTAACAAAAGACAAAAGATGAAATAGAAAAAGTAAAAAAAAATCATTTTGTCTCCTGATTCAGAATTTGATACTGAGTAGTGGTATTGTCTAGTTTTCAGTGAAGACTACAATAATTCTGATGAAGACGACTGGGTAGAACGTATGGTATGTAAAATATGGGAATATGTGAAATGTGATAGGAGAGGAATCTATTAATAATTTATTTATATTAATTGTTACTCTGATGAAGACTGAATTTAGCCATTATAGCGTTTATTTATCTAATTGTTACGTAAATGAATGTGATGCGAAGTATTACGTTGATTATAAAAAAAAGTTTACAAGCAATTAGTCAAACACGGAAATCTTTAATATTGAATGCTTTTGTGGAAGAATGTTTTAGTTTAAATATTATAGATAATGTAAAAAGCTAGTTGGAAAATAACAAAACTAAAGCTTACATATGTATCACAATTAACTTTATTTTCACTGCTACCGTTTGCGCCTTGGCTGTTACATCTAGCCCCAACACGGGGCAAGTTGTACCAACGGTCCTTTATTAAGGAAATGTCTGATGTAAATTATGTATTAACAATTTTGATCTTATTCCTTCTCACTTATCTTATTTTTTCGGCAAATAAATATTAAATTTTTATTCTAAAAATTGTTACAACAAATTCCTCGATCCCCTACTCTTACCAAGCTTTCGGTATTGCTCTTTACTATTAAATATTCTTTTTGTATTTATATTTATTTCAAACAAACTCAGTGCAGTATGGCTGACAAAAAAATAAAATAAACCCTGACATTTTAGAGACTTTGAAGTGAAACTTCTTTGGGTGCGATGAGAGTAAAATTCTAAAGTAGCAAGGTCCTTCATGCAACGTTATGTAACGTTTACACCTATGTAATGTAAAGTCGGAATGTTACGAATCGATTGCAAGTAGAACGGAAAAGTGGTACTTGGCGAACAACCGAAAGAGAGACAGATGAATACGATAGAAGATGAGAATTGTACACAAAGAAACAAAAATGGCGTTCACTATTGCTATCAATTGATCTTTACGGCTCATAATAACTGTGGGTTAAAAGTAAACTGTAAAAATTTTGTCGATTTATTTATCTATTTATGATTGATTTATAACTAATTTTGCGTGTACTTATTCGATTACGAGACTAACAACCTATGTATTAGCTGCACATATAGTTATTGTAAATATAATTTTCCACAGGGGCAATACATCCCAACATCCTTCAGCTGCATTTAGCCGTGTTGTAATACTGGCATCGCAGCTATTTTTGTCTTTTTTTAATAGCTTAATTTAGGCTTAATAGGGAACCATCATTTATCTCATAGGCCAATTTAATTGACAATTGTTTATGTAAATTTATATCAACATTTTATTTTTTATCATATATATATATATATATATATATATATATATATATATATATATATATTTTATTAATTGATTTACTTAATGTCTTTATTTGACAATTTGTCTCTGCAAATTTATATGAAGATTTTACTAGATATTTACGTCGATTTGTAATGACATTTTATTTTGTTTTATGCGAGCGTGAAGACACCTTTATTGCGTGGATACATTCTGTCCCTCTTGTATTTGTTCTCAATAATTGTTTCTGCATATTGTGATTTGCACTAAAAATCCTAACATATTATCACCAAGTTCTACTTTGAAGTAGGTAGTTTTATTTAGAAAGAGTAAGTGTATAAAAATTAATGCAATAATGACTAAATAATAATTACAGTTCATTTGATGCATCAACTTCCATCATTTCTTGAAAATAGGTCAACATTTCAGAAAGGGGAAGAATGCAACAGATCTATGGAAGAAAATTTATAAATTCTAGACCAGTTCGACCACATTACTCCAAAATTTGTGCAATTTTGTTCATTTCTGCATGCGTCTCTTCCCTTATAATTTCATAATCCGTGAAATCATTTTGATTCAATGTTCTATCAATGAATGAAACCATTTTGATTCAGTGGTCTATCAACGAATTAATTTATTTTGATTCAGTATCAGTCACAAGCTATCCATATGAAATCAATATTGAAGTACTATTAACCTAAGAGTAGATGGAGAGAGAGCAATAACATTCTGTGTGAAGAAATAACATTGATTACATTGCATTGTGGTAAAGGGTGAATTAAAATTTAAGATACTTGGACAGATAATCTGATAGAGAGAAACCTAATCATGTTTTGAATAAAAAAGCACTGAATTATGTTTAGATTGGGCTGAGTCCAAAGCTCTGTATGCTATAGTTACCTATAAGTATCCATAAAGACATTCTTTAAAACCTTCTCGTGAACGTGTTCATTCAAAACTCGCAAACTTAGCAAATTCCATCGTATACTATTATTACCTATAAATATTCAAAAACATATTCTTTAAAACATTCTTGTGAACGTTTTCACTCAAAACTTGTAAACTTAGCAAATTCCATCGTATACTATTGTTACCTATAAATATTCAAAAATATATTCTTTAAAACATTCTCGTGAACGTTGTCACTCAAAACTTGCAAACTTAGCAAATTCCATCGTATACTATTGTTACCTATAAATATTCAAAAAGATATTCTTTAAAACATTCTCGTGAACGTTGTCACTCAAAACTTGCAAACTTAGCAAATTTCATCGTATACTATTGTTACCTATAAATATTCAAAAAGATATTCTTTAAAACATTCTTGTGAACGTTTTCACTCAAAACTTGCAAACTTAGCAAATTCCATCGTATACTATTGTTACCTATAAATATTCAAAAAGATATTCTTTAAAACATTCTTGTGAACGTTTTCACTCAAAACTTGCAAACTTAGCAAATTCCATCGTATGCTATTGTTACCTATAAATATTCAAAAATATATTCTTTAAAACATTCTCGTTAACGTGTGCACTCAAAATTCACAAACTCGGGAAATTACACTACTTAAATCTATCAATAAAGAATAGTTATTATTATTAATGAAAAATATACCGCAGTAGTTCAATGAAACTTTTTAAAGTTTTTCAAAATGTTAACAAATGTTTCTGCCCAATGCCTCCTAAAAATTATTATTTGACCAGATGTCACTATGAGAAGAGTGGATAATTTCGGTTGCAATAAATTATAAAGCTAGATGTATTATTTCTACTTTATTTAAATTATTAACCTCGATCCAGGTTTCGTTGTGTGATAACATCTCAGGCGGGCAATTAGCAGAGATTACTCAATTGTCCACATGAAGATGTTGTAATACAACGAAACCTAGGTCGTGGTAAAGAATTTAAATAAAGTAGAAATAATACTACATCACTTAGTTTCATTTAATTGTGAATAATGAATTTCTAAAAAATTAACACAAAATGTATTCAGTGTTCATCGTTATCTAATAGAGGGCTCTATAAACAATTAAGCACTAAGAATTGTTTTCCAGTTACACCTCGAAATACTATCCGCAATAACTAAATCCCAGACTTTCCCCACCCCGACGATTTACAAAAATATTTTCGCCATTAGGGGGTCGGAAGTGGTCCCCATTATTGGGCACTTAAGCACTGCGGGACCCTGCTTTTCCAACACGCAAACCAATTATGAAAAACCCCAAGGGCGTTACGGCTCGTGCCTTTTGTTTGTTTGTTTGTTTATTTGCCTGCCTGCTCGTTTGTATTTGCTCTGTGCTCGTATGAGGAAAAGCATCGAGTAGGTGGGAAAGGAAACCGCGTACGGAGGGAATAATGCGCGAGCGTGCCAAGAAAGTGTCGACGCAACGACATCCGGGGCGATGTGCGCTGCCCTCCCTTCGGAGTTTTTCTATTATTTCTGTCATAATTTTCCTACTTCGATTTACATATTTTTTGTGTGTTTTGCGTGTTGGGGGCGAATTGAATGGTGATTTCAATGCAGCCCTCTCGAAGGAGTTTGCGGTTTTTTTCTCATATAGGATTGAAATTTTCGCCTGTGGGGAAATCTATTGATGACTGCTGCGGAAACTTTTTTATCAAATTTTTGTATGTTTACGTTCGGAAGCTTTATTAACATCGCTTTGTCATTTTTTCAATCTGTCTCTGATTTCTTTAACAGAAATATTGTAAAAAGTATAACGAATTTTGACAATATATGCTGGCTAGGTTGCAATAAATACTTTAATTTTCAAATTTTAATTTTATCAGTTAAAAGTCTTAAATGATGCCGAATCTAGTCCACAATCTAAGTCTTAAATGATGCCGAGTTCTATTTTCCCAAGCGCATATTTCTCGATGAAGCACCAATCGGTATGATAATTTTTGCTAACACTATCCATTCTGTAACTATAGATGTATGACCCTCAAACACATTTATAAAAATAATAATTGTGTTTTAATTTATAAAAATAAATTAAAACACAAATTTTGATAATCTGAATACGATTTAAATCTACGTCTTCTAAACTATATGTTTAATACATTTGTGTATATTCGACTTGATCGTTAACCATTTCATATTCCAATGTTTAAATCTGAAATAAAGTCGCAAAAAATCTTTAGCTTACTGAAACATCATGTCGTAGAAAGTTTTGTTGGATTAAAATACACATTTCAATATTATATAAAAATAAATTACAACACAAATTTTGATAATCTGAATACGATTTAAATCTACGTCTTCTAAACTACATATTTAATACATTTATGTATATTCGACTTGATCGTTAACCATTTCATATTCCAATGTTTAAATCTGAAATAAAGTCGCAAAAAATCTTTAACTTACTGATACATCACGTCGTAGAAAGTTTTGTTGGATTAAAATACACATTTCAATATTATATAAAAATAAATTACAACACAAATTTTGATAATCTGAATACGATTTAAATCTACGTCTTCTAAACTATATGTTTAATACATTTGTGTATATTCGACTTGATCGTTAACCATTTCATATTCCAATGTTTAAATATGAAATAAAGTCGCAAAAAATCTTTAGCTTACTGAAACATCATGTCGTAGAAAGTTTTGTTGGATTAAAATACACATTTCAATATTATATAAAAATAAATTACAACACAAATTTTGATAATCTGAATTACAACAAAATTTTTGACATTATTTTTTGGAATTTTTTTCTTGCATTTAACCTTAAAGCACAATCATTATAAAACTATTAACATGTTTACTTATACGCATACGTTTGTAACAAATATACGGGAACTAATTTTTCAAATTTAAATTTTCTCATATTACTTTATCCATTTTTCTATAAAGAAACCAGCCGTTATACGTTTGTTCACATTATGTTTAGAGTTGGAATTTAGATTGGAAAAGATCAAAATGGGTAACGGACCATCAGTTGAGTACAACTTACAATAATGTAGTCAAAGTAATGTACGATTCAAGAACTCGAGCCGTGGATCCGAAGTCTCCGGTTCAAGCTCCATCGAAACCCAAGAATCCTGTAAGTTGTATTAATTGGATATTTAAATGTAATATTGAAAGAAATAATTTTGGCGCGTCCATTCGTGTCCAATGGCAGGTACTACTGAGATTTAAGAATTTACCTCTTCAGTTATGAGTGAAACTGGGTAGTCATCATGTGAACCATTACAAACGATCATGAACAGATATCCGTAGGCTTTTATGATCCAAATGATGGAGCATCGATCACCTGATTAGAATTTTTTCCCACAGTCGACGATTCACCATTTGAGTCACGATAATAACAATAACAAAAATTAATTACCTGTAATCTGTTTTTCTTTATCTTGAATTTTCCGGTTTTAATCAATCTTTATTACAGTGGCACAAATGTTGCCTGCTACTGGAGGTAGTTTTACTTTAATACGTATGTATCAAACTGTTATGTTGGTTAACTTGCGTGGTACTGTAACATTAAAAATTATCATTTTAATTTCCGATTTAAACCAGAAATAAAAATGTTTGTCACATGATCGTGTTAAATAAGCGCGTGAAATAAATCTTCTTTAGAATGTTTTCTTTTTTAATTTGTTCAGCTCTACTGCAGACGAAGTTACCACTATTCAAATAAAACACTCACAGGTTATTTGCAGAGCCTTAACTTCGTTTTATACATTACGCGGGTCATTCGTATTCAATATAGAGCCTAAATAAAGCATGAAAAAATATTCTTTTGCCATTTATCCAATCAGTTGAACCTGTCTACGTCCCGAGTGTAACATGATCCGTACAAGAATCGAACCACGACCCTCTGTCGCATACCGTTGACGGCGCGCGCGATGCTGCGCGACAGCCCGTGAATGGCGGTTTATTTATAATTAAATATTAACACTGAGATCAGTTTATTTAAGGGAACATTTTGAGATGCTTCATTTTAAGTTGTGTTATGTAGTTTTTTATTTCTTTATTTTATTTTGCGATCGTGAATATCACTAGAGCCTATCACAGAATGTCATTTAAAAAGAGTTGAATTTCCAAACATTTTTGTTATAAGTTCCTAAATCTCTTTTATAATTTCAAATATTTCCATGAAATATTTTTCCAATTACACGAATTTACGTAATAAGAAGATGATAAATTTTGAAAGAAAAGCGGAACCGACTTTTGGTGTTAGATCCTTCTTCAAGTCCACTGAATATCGTGTAGTACGATTCGCACAATATCGCCTTCAGATATAAAAGGTTCCATCTTTATTAAAAAAAAGTTTAAAAGACTGACATTTTTAAGAAAATAAACGTTTTTTTTTCTAGATTAATAAATGTCGAGACAATCTTAAAGACAAATCAATGTAATTATGATTTTTCTGTAATTTTATCTTCCATTGCGCGTTTTTCGATTAGATATACTTTTCCAAACTGCACTCTAGCCCTATAAATGAGTAAAAAAACATAAAAATTATCCATTCTCACGTATTTAAAAAATCGTTAACTTAGAAATAAATAAATATAGTGATTTCTGAATCATAAAAATGGGTTTGTAAAACACACGCTTCAGAAGTAAAACTTCCAAATTCTGAATATAGTTCTGAGATATAACACGGAAGAGGTTTGTAAATGTGAGTGTGTATATATTCATATGTATATATGTATGGATATTGTGGAACGATATGTTTGTTTTTGTATGTGAGTGCATACTATGGGTATATATGTACTCTATATTCTTACGCGTATACGATTAGTCGTTTAAGTGAATTTAAATGGTTTAATTTAATTTGTTGGATTAATATCACTTACGGATCTCGAGGTGGCACTAGCAAAATTAAGAAACCGCCTAACGGTTAGTTAAGTTGTCGTATCTTAAGTGCGTACCAAAATAATGGCTATTGCTGTCCTAACCTAATTTTTATATGGATATAACGTGTAACTAAATTTTGTAAAATGTAATATCATATAAAAAGTATATGTAGTAATGTAAAATCATATAAAAGTGTATGTTTTACTTGCATTTGTTTGACGTCATAAGTTTTATTACGCAGGCAATGTGATCCTTTTTTAAGTAATTTTTCGTCTCTAGTGAAACTGTGAGCATGCAAATTCACTCCGTGAATTCGATGTGAAGACCGCCCATTGGTATTTTTATGTACCACTAAAATACCATTAGGCGATTGCACTTTAAAAAACTACCTCCCCCCCCCTTCCTAATGATGATATTTCCTTTGCGCAAATTATAACACTGCCTATAACGATGAAACAACACATCATGAGAAATAAATTACATGGAATGAATTTAGGGTGACATTATGATAGGGTTACCAAGGGCAAATATTGGAATCTCGACTGTGAATAGTTAAAAAAATTATTTTATAAAAAACTACGGTTTGTAGCATATAGCAAAAAAAAAATATAAATTGTATATTCCTATATTGAATATATTTTGCATTACTATTATCGTACCTTCTTATATATTGAGATACTTCAGTGTTTTTTAGAAAATCCTTCTTTTCTAAAATTCGTTTTAAAACTACTTACGTCATGCGTCTCATAGATTGTATTGCTTTAGTAATATCGATCAACTCTATATAGACGCTCGATAAATACACACATAGGCTTCACTAGACCTTCAGAATACGCGGGACTGGGAATGTGTACGAAAATGTGGCGTTCATTTACTAAAAATGATGTTACACAATACGAGAAACAAGACAATATGAGAAAATATCCGGTCCCAAAATAACATACGGGCGAGTGGGACTTTTAAAAGCCTCAGAACCCAAGGTTCAAATTTATTCGGTCAAATAGTAAATCTGCTTGCGTGTCTGTATGCATACAAGGAAAAAAATATGAAAATCTGCAGTGCTGCTATTCCACAATAAACAAAATAAAAATGGACGCACAAAAATATTTACGCGTGAAATTCAGAATCTCCTCACAATTTGAAGTCTTTTGACGAAGGCAAAGCAAATTCATCAATTGTCCAAAGTAACGAGATCGACAGATAGACTCACATACTGTTTTATGTACGTAAATGACTTTAAATCCTATTAAAAACATTCAATATTATTTCCACCGTAGAATGACATTTACCGTATTTTGACAAAAACCAAATTTCCATTTTTTTACAGATCGCATTTTCCAATCAAATGGTTCGATTCTAATCGGCTTTCAAAACGAAACCGAAATGAAAAATAAAATTCGCTTGTTTGCATTTTCATTTTAATATTGATGGTCGATAAACAAATAAATGGAAACCCGCCAAAACGCGGCCTTAAAATCACTTGTATCTGAAAACGATTACGAATATTTTAAATTTGAGTGGCCAATCAGCTTACGCTTCTAATGTTGGTTTTTGAAATCCCTGTCTATTAATAGTAATGACATTGACCAGTGACTGATATTTATTTTATTTACTATATACGTATAACTGATATTTATTTTATTTACTATATACGTGTGACTGATATTTATTTTATTTACTATATACGTATAACTGATATTTATTTTATTTACTATATACGTATGACTGATATTTATTTTATTTACTATATACGTATAACTGATATTTATTTTATTTACTATATACGTATGACTGATATTTATTTTATTTACTATATACGTATGACTGATATTTATTTAATTTACTATATACGTGTGACTGATATTTATTTTATTTACTATATACGTATAACTGATATTTATTTTATTTACTATATACGTATGACTGATATTTATTTTATTTACTATATACGTATAACTGATATTTATTTTATTTACTATATACGTATGACTGATATTTATTTTATTTACTATATACGTATAACTGATATTTATTTTATTTACTATATACGTATAACTGATATTTATTGTATTTACTATATACGTATGACTGATATTTATTTTATTTACTATATAATTACTTATTTATGTCTGAACGTCTAATTTTCGTACAAACTTTCCATGTAAATTCTTGTCCAATTGAAAATGGAAATCAAAATATATGCAACTTTATTACTAATCACTTTAATTGAACAGTTTTACTAATTAAATTATTACATTTTAGTACTACAGTAGGTTGCGGACTATATGAAATAGACAAAGGTTTCCCGAGAGGGTTAATCGAACAATATAGAAGGTCTAAAATCTGGGATAGGGCCGAATAAAGAATCGAAAGTGGCAAAGATGCGAACGAAAAGAGAACGCTGGTTTAAGTTTACAGACGTAGAGTCACGGTGCCCCTAATTTTGAGGTAAAGGGTATACAATCAAACCAAACGTAAAATTATTGAGTTATCGATATATTTTTTCCTCGTATAACGCTTAAACTTGACATTGTATATAGAGCATATTATATATATTCCAGAAAGAATACATAACAAAATTATATTCTTTCTTTGGAGATATTACGTAGCGTACAGAGATGTTTAGTTTATAGAAATGCTTTATTCTAAAGTTCATTCAATAAAGAAAAATTTGTGAACTAATTTTCTCTTGAAGATTCTCTTAGTTTTAATGCTCGTAATGTTTATTAGTTACGATGCATATAGTTTTTAATTTAAATATTTTAACCCAGACGAGTTTTGATTTTCAAAATGTCTGTATTTTTTATGTGGTAAAAAATTCAGAGTTCTAGAGTTAAACTATTAAACTCGTAGAAAATACATAATATTCCTAATTACCATCATAAATAAATATAATGAAACAAACTTTTCAAGCACGAGCAGAACTCTTACTACGAGAGTTCCGCACACATTTAGGCATTTTTAAATATTTATTTTAAACGGGTCCGTATTACTTCTATTAAACTATGTACAAATATTAATTTTTATTTATCAGATAAATTACTACTATTATTTCTCAGATAAAAAAACATATCAATTATGTAAAAAATTATGATATAAAGTCATCGCTATAGTCTTCGTACAACGTTTCTAATACATTATATTTTAATAATATTAAATTGAGTAATTTTGAAAAAATAAAATATTTCTTTCGAAATATACTTGAACAGTATAAGTCTAAAGATATCCTACCTAAAATTATGAAACAATGCACCTAACTCTTAATAGAAAAACTGGAATATAAAAAATCTTTAGTAAAAAGCATAATAGAATAAGTGATAATATTTTCCCATTCAAGTTTCCGTATCTGAAGTGAATTATGTGACGGCGGGATACTTTGCAGAACATTTTGTTTTTGAGAATGCTATTGAAACTAAGTCGCAACCTTTACATTTTTATTAATCGATTATGATCACGACGACTCTATAAATACAATATTTCCATCTTTTTCATCTAATTATTTCTTAACATAATATGTCATGAATACATCACGATAAGTTAATTATTTATATTTAACATTTTTCATCATAATTCTCATATTTAAATCAGTTTATGTTTAAATTACGACATTTATCTCAACACAAATGCGCGCAAATAATTAATCGTGCAAAATACATATATAATATGAAAATAAAAATCTTGAAATATCTTAACTTTATTTAATACCCTACTTAAATATTCTTAAAGTAGATTAATCCATAAAAAAACGATTTGTGATACTTTTTGTACGAGATTTTCGGAAAAGGACCCGCCATTGGTCGACAATCGCGCGATCGGTTTGCAACCGCACGTGCCGGTTTTTTATTTGTGATATTAGTACAGATAGACAAACATAGCTACAGACATATCTCAATACAAAAGTACAGTCAACAACAATGAGGAGTGCAGAAGCTTGGAGGCGGCGGTTGTTAAACTAATATTGATACAGTTGTCGTCATTACGAGCGCGAGCAAACAATGTTTGTCTGTAATCGGAGTAACACTACTTGAGCAAATCATGAATTATTTTATTATACATGTTGAGATAGACGTAGTCGGTAAATTGCTTGCTTCTAGGTAATCCAATATTATAAAACCTCGATTATACCAGTTGTGCCACCACGTATATGAAGAAGTTATGGATAGAGATTTGAATGTCCTTTTTAATACTGTTTGGTTTCACAGGTGAAAACTATGATATTCTGTAGCATTTATATCTAATTCGTCGAAAAAAGAGTATTACTTCGTTTATAAATATCACAGTAGCCCCAAACCTTCTTATATTTTATGATGTTCATTGAAATGAAATATTTTAATCTGAAATATTTTTAAGGTCCTGTAAAACGCGTGGTCAACGAAATTCACTGAATTTTTATATATTATTCAGTTTTTTTATTATTAAAATGTAAAAATTATTTTTCATTTGGTTTTGGTAAAAATCGCTCGTAAATATTTTACAATTAACTTTACAAGTATATACAAAAGTAGTAATTTCATCACACATATATCGATATCTATTACAATGATATCAATATTTTACAAAAGATATGAAGAGCGATATAGGATTTTCTATCTTTAGTCAATAGGTATTGTATAAGTCATAAACATTTCTCAGGCCAGGAAAGGAGAGACAATTAAATAGAAAGATGGTAGGGAACTTTAAATTTAAATATAAAGAGTTAATGTTGTGTAGAAAAAGTTACTTGCCAAACGACGTGCAAGGAATTACTTTTTTTTTATTTTATCGCCATAAATTCAAATGAATTAAGTGAACTACATTTTCGTAAAAAATATATGATATAAACAAATATTTTGGCTTGTATTTTCAAAATCGTTAGTTAATCCGCCTAATGACGAAAGAACTCAAAAAATTAAGATGTTAAATTTAGGAAATAAAAGACCGGTTTGTTATATATCAATGGCAAACTTTAGATGTCAAGATTAAGTTTTTATTTGTACAAATGCTTTTTTCGCAAAAAACATAAAATAAAAACATCAACCGGAACCAGTTTACAAACGAATATACGATCCCAATGAATGAAATAAAAAATAAATGAAAACAATATTTTTAACTTATCAAAGCGCTTCGGTTCAATTATACCACAATTAAATATTCACCTAAATCATGAAGTATCAAGTTTCTATGTTTAAACTATATATAGTTGAAAATATACCTTTCAGTTTTGATTTGATCTAGTATTATTTTTGGCTTCTTTTGTGTTGCTTATTTATTTTTTGTATTTGACAAATTCGTGACAAGTTAATCGTGTTTTTCGTCGCATCTAATTTAAATTAAAAATGTAGATTTAAATATATGAAGTTCATTCAACTCGAAAGTACTACGAATTATTATACGGTTGCCACCTCCGAAGTGGTATATAACAATTTAGCCTTCATCTGTTGCCTTGGAGCATTTTATTTGTTCTTGAAATAGCTAAAAAATTACTAAGTGTTATGCTTTGAAACGTTTGATAAATGTCATAAATTGATATATTATATTATCTAATCTCATAATACTTAAACTGGTTTAACCTTTGGTAATATTGAAAGTAGATACCGCTGCAGTATCAATGCTACTTGAAACGATGCATTGATTTCAAAGTAGTTCTAAAAGGGATCAATTATGTACCTACAATTGGGTATTTGACAATTTTTTTTTATTTCATTGTTCATAATTTCAAGGTACAAGCTGATGAAGAGTGAAAAATTTTTTTAATAATCTTAAAAATTTACCGAGTTATAAAAGTTTAAATTTAACTTTTAGAGAAGGACGGCAATACTGTGCTGTGAGGTCATTTTTAATATTGCACATTATATTCTACGAGAGGGAAAGAGACAGGGATATACACAACTCTATCCGTATCTTCAAATTTAGAAGCCTACAACTGGCTTATTTTTCGATCAATTTTTGAATTTTTTTCAAGACTAGTTTTTAATTAACTTATACGAAAAATATCAAAATTTAGAAAGAGTCAACTACCTTATTGAATAATGGACTTTGTCGTGTCAAACCGCGTGTATGTGTTTGTGCAAAAAAAGTTCACAATTTCAGCTATAGCTTATGAATGAAGGCCTTCTAGCTATAGGCCTATGGCTTATGAATGAAGAAATTTTGAATTTTCACGATAGATCTGTTGGATTTGTAGAATATGTCTATTGAAAGAAGCTTCTAAATCTAATCAATAAAGCGAGTGAAAAATTACTCTCCTTGGTCATCTTCTTCATTTTTTAAGGTCATGTTGTAACTTTATTTACAAGCTTCTTCCATTCTGTCCGGTTATCAGCTTCTCTCACGATGATTGCAACGGGAAGACAAGTAATAGATAGCGGTTACTTGGTCACACTAACGGCTAGATTATCTACCACGGGATTTTTTTCCTTCCACCTTACTCACCCCGATCACTATAACTTGTCGAGATTACCTAGATGCCGACGGGCAATGTGGCCAAAGTAACTATGCAAATGTGGCCGACGGCAATGTGGTATAAGATCGTCGAATGTCTATTTTTGATGTTTAGTTACTCAAGAATAGGATTGTTGGTTCTTTTGTGATTCATGGTACGCGGAGCATCCTTCTACAGCATCACGTCTCGAAGGCCTAAATCTTCTTTTGTTTTACTAACTGGATCGTCCACGATTCCGAGTCACATCGGAATATCAAGACGACCAGAGTAGGGACTAGACTCACTTTGTTGATATCGTAGACCTTCCTGTCCTGTCAGAGACGTATTAGTTAGCTTATTTCAACATTAGCCATCTAAGTCCGTCTCTTGATTTCTCGTCCGTTTCCTTCACCCAATAAGGATTCGAGATCGAGAAACTTGGTGACAACCTCTAGATCCGAGAGTTCTCCAGTCTTAAAGAGTTGACAAGTTCTATCGACGATAATGCTTTTTATCTTCGATTTGTTGATAGGAAATCCAACTAGTCCACTCTTGTACTCTACTCTGCGAAATAATTCAACAAACTCTTTCACCGATCACGCAGAGTGTGGTATCGTCTGCATATCTCAGGTTGCAGATTTTAATGCCACTGTCAGAAAGGCTTCCCTTTAAAGGCGCTTCTCATTAATATAGGAAAAGAATGGGAAACAAAATAATTTCTGTCTGACCCTCTTTATGGCTAAAAAGGGCCTGAGATGATGTCATTAATCCTTATCATGTATTCGCCGTCATGATACAGATTCGCGATAAGCGTTATGAGGTGCAAGTTTACACCCATTTACTGTGGTATAATACACAGGTAGTTCCACCTTAAGCAATCAAATGTCTTCGGGTAATCTATAAAGCACACGGGGGTCGGTATATTAAACTCACGGTTTTTCTTGTCCGGAAAAATTACTAATAACCTTTTTCATTAAAAATATTTATAACCACATGCTGTTTTTACATTTACTTTATTAAAAATACTATGTCCAAAATGAGCCAATTAAAAATAAAAAATCTCTGGAATACAATATTATCTAAATAGATTTAGCTAATTAAAAATTCCAGATATTATTTTTAACGATAAAACTTGATTCTCTTTCCTCATTTTTTTATTTATTATATGTAATACTGTATTTTTATTAATTTATATGCATTTATTATTCTTGAGAAATCTAAAACAGATAAAAATACGTACCTACCAATATCAACGATATTGCTAGTTACCTTTTTTATAATGGGGGTTTCATTAGAGCTAATTGGATTAAATTTCTACTGCCACCGAATTATATTACGTATTATTTTATTATTGTGATATTTCTTAAATCATTTATAACTTTCAAAATGGTGTTGATATCCGCGTAAAGAATGTAGTACATTAAACAGTATCTATCGTAAGTAATATTTGAAATTATTTTTTTTTCAAATCGTCCTTATTTGAATATTTTCAATGTAGATATGATATCAGTCCGATAATCACATAAACAATAATTGTGTTTGGGATTTCATCTACAGGTTGTAGTTAAATTGGCACTGCAAGTTGGTTTCTACGATTTCCTGAGTAAAAAATGAGATGATTATAACCAATAACAATTATCTGTATCTTTTTTCGTTATCGGGTACGCTATTTCGACGTTACTGCAAGGGATGAGCAACCCACAATGCACGCACACCGGGCGCCGCGCGGTATCATTAAAGCGATACACAAAAGCCTAAAACACCTTGTTGGACCTGGAAAGTGAATGATGCGAGTATTATTTTTCAGAAAGAAAAATCGATTAAGTACGCTGATATTTCAGAATATTTATAAAGCTTTTTTTATGATAATGGAGAATTTTGATATAATTACGACTATGACAACAAAACGTTTAGATGTAGCTAGTTATGTCTGAGAAAATATAAAAAATAAAAAAATATTAATTATTTCTCGTAATAAAGATTAGGTTCTTATGAAAAATTATTTTCATCTTATATTTTCGAAACAATTTCGCTACACCAGTTATCCAACATTCTATATAAAGATTCCAACGGAGGTAGTGTTGATAATTGATAATATCGTGCTTTATCGTACTTATTTTCCAAAATGTATTCCCTTTTCGAGGTACCATTCAAAAATCCGAAATTTCGTTCATATTCGAATTTTTTTTATCGTTACGAACGTATAAAAAAGATAACAATAAAACGGAATAAATTACTCCAAGACCTATATATGAGTAACGCACTCACCTGATTAAAGTCCAACTTTTTCACGGAACAAGTTTCAATAATTATATTCTAGAAATCTAAACTAATATTATAAAGAGTTAAGTTTCTTAATTTTGAATGTTTGCTTTAATATTTCAATTATTTCATTGCGACTATCTTTAAAGCATCGTATGTTGTTAAAATTCGTAGAAAATCATCCGGAAAACGTCAAATGCCATAAATAACAAATACAAAAATCTACAGCATAGTTTAATGAGCCAGCATTTCTAAATAATCGTCTTCTGAATATATAATATCAAAAGAACGAAATGACGTCGGAAATCCCAGGTTACATTACAGAAATGACAAAATCTCGATGCGAAATTTAAAAAGAAAGCTATCTTCGATAAATATCTATCTGTAACTACATACATATCTACGTAAACATATGTATATAGGTATCTATCTACATGAAATTACATAAATATACCTATATCCAAATATAATTGAACAATGCTAACACATGCGCAAAGCTGAACGGTTTTCCATTCAGAAGAATCGTCCAAGCGTATTTACTTTTGGGGGCGAGACACAAATATACACATATCTCTTTCCCTCGCTCAGCGCCGAGTTTCCCGACGCACACAGACAAGCATCGGCACCCCCCTTGCCGCTAAAAGATCGTATACGCCTTTGATGTAGCATACAATTATGTACATTCTCGAAATGATATTAAAAAGAAACAAAATTCTCACTCCAACTTCGACTGGTCGCGGGCGCGTGTGCGTACACACTTACAAACCTGCATATAAATACCTATAGCCACGTTATATATTTATATTTATGCGTGTGTCGCGTGTGTGTATATATATGTATTTGTTAGGGGCTTATATTGTGCCTGTGTATTGGTGTATGTTTTGTGTTATTGATGTTTTGTAGCCAAAAAACCTGTGCTTATTCAGATGGAAAATGTTGGGCATAGCTATGTTTAGGTTGCTACGCGTTTAAGCAGTCTTCTACAGATAGATAGAACGGTATAGATATTAGATACGTTAGGTTTATGTATGTAGATGTGGAGGTTCAGCCATTTATCTACCTATAAAAGTACGTGCATGTAACGATAGCCGTTCTGCCGAAGGGGTCAATGTCAGTTTAATAATGGACAGGTTAAGATTTCAATTAATTTGTTTCAGAGACGAGAAATTCTGTACGTGAAATTATTTACATATATGAACAAAATGTGGTTCAAAACCATATTAAAGAAAGTTTTATTTCATAAGCACTATTATAACGTGTTTTCATATCGATAATCTGAAAATGTTTGATCCTTAAGTAATTCGGAATCACAGTACCGATCTGTTTTATAATACATTTATTAATATGAAACTATCAAAGTCTAGAGAAAAACTATATTATAATTTTACAATTTTCCTCTTAATAATAAAAGTAATTTATGTCACGCGAGATTGTAAAAAAATATTTTATCCGTGAGTTATTCTCGGACCGTGACGACGCGTTGGCATTAAATGTAGAAAAAGAAATAAAATCATTTATAAACAAATATTTTTAATAAATCGGTTATTTTTTTAAATTTTTTTATATTCAAACAATCAGATATTCTGAGGATTTACTAATAATTGTGCCTATTATCCCCTTCTAAATTACCAAACTTTACTTATAAATTGGCATAGTTAATTATTTATTTTAAATCGCGTTTAATGAAACATATTGCATAATAACATATAGAAGTAATATTTTGTCAATTTTTATTTAAGATATGTTCGCTAGTAATTGTTGCTATCTTGTTTGTGCATATATTTATATTATCAACACTCTTAAAAAACTTTTTAAACAATTATGTTATTCGCGGTTTCCTTTAAAGGTCAGCTACATTTTGTTTTTTGTCATATTCTGTCTTTTTTAATGTGAATCTGCGTTTCACATTAAAAAATGTGCGTTTATTTTTTGTTATATTCTGTCTTTTTTAATGTGAATCTGTTATTTTGGGGAATTTTCATTATATTACATTGGTGTTGGAAAATTGGGTTACAGTATTCATCGAACAGCAGTGGAATAAAGGTTTTTAATAATAATAAATCTAATTCAGCTTCACTAATTAAATGCGTAGAAGTATTTACTTTTAAATTCGGAAAGCGATACCACTAAAAGCACTAAACCGTGAAATAGAAATCAAAGAAAATAATTCATTCGTACATCGTTCGTTTTGCGAATTCCAAATTCGTATTTAATAAGAAAATAATGGACAATTCGTCCCGTTCACTCGCGCGAGCAAATACAGTGAAACGAAGCGAGATAGATAAAATAATCAGCTATTCCTTTCCCGTATCGGTTTTGGCCAATTAATTTGTAGACCGAAGAACGGTTTCACCAATCGGTTTCGTGATCTTAATATGTTATGACGTCTAAGAGACGGAGATATAAGAAAGAGCAAGACGAGTTTACGTTTTGAAGTTTAGTGTTTAATTTTTTCTATAGATTTTTATTTTAATTTATATAAATTCTTTAAGCAAGCACTGCTCTTTAAGAAACAAGGAGCACTCTTGTTTCTTGTAGTTTCCTAATTTGTAGAATTGCACTTATGTGTATCAATAGAGTATCAAATAAGTTTATTCGATTTGATTATTATTGTGTATCAAATAAGTTTATTCTAAATGTTGAAAAAAGTTTCTAAATATCTTCGATTTATATATTCGATTGCGGTGAATCTAACAGAAAGGATAATGAATTTAATTTTATGCCGATTTTCACAAGATAATATCTTTTCATTCGTCTTAACCGACCGAATAGGAAGTAACAAACTTTAAATCACAATATGGTGCCATCATAAACTGTATATTAATAGTTGATTTTGTTTCCTTTAAAAGCCGTTGTTATGGCTATAAAATACTTTCTGAGCCAGTTGCATTCAGCACTTACAAAACCCATTTCAAAAATATACTTGTACGTTTTATATAAAAATATTGGATAACAATGACAAAAACTTTAATGAAGTTGTTTATCTGACTGAGCCCATCATGAAAAGCATTAATAAAAAACTCTCAAAAGATATGGTCAAAACTATATATATAACATATGTAAGAAATAAATTACTCAATTATGACGGCTGACAAAATTAATTACATTGATTCGAAATGGATTTGTCATCGTAATTCTTGTTAAGGAGCATAGCTCGGCCAAATAGAAACGGTTTAAAATTTTCCTCAATCCGAACCATGCTCTGTGTCTTGACAAAGAACATACCACCCCGCACTGTCTTGGCGGTTCCTATTTACTGAAGGTGTTCATTTGAAGTATTTGCACGTCGTAGTAGTAGTAAATTAAGACTCACGACACTTAAGGATATGCTTAAAGAAGATGGAGTCTGAAAATTATGAATTTTTATAAATATTATATTACGCCAGCTTTAATTAAATTGGTCACACGGTTCAGCAAATTCAATACAAATTTTTAATTTTAATGACTTATGCCTCGTGACTATTTTTATAGTTACTCGGTAAAGGTTCTCTGGGGAAAGAACGAACGCCATATAATCAAAGATAAAGATGACTGTGACACCGCGACACAATTAAATTAATACGCCGTGAAGAAGCTTCCTTCAAAAAAACCTACAGAATTAATCGAGTAAAATATTTAAACGAGTAACAACTTCACGATACAAAATTTGAGAAAGTATTTCCAAAAATCAAAAATTTGAAAAGGAGATCCGGACATTTGAGAAGATCTCGCTGCCGGACTCGTCGAAGCGCTATTAATGAGTTTATTTTACACGCCCAACTGTCACAGAACACCGCAGCTGCCATTCAATACTTTTCGCTACCGCGTGTCCAAAATTTTTGTAAAATTTGGGTTCCTTTTTGTTTTTGAGTTAGTACAAGTATTTGAGCAGATAAACGATGACATAATTGTGTTTGACATGTAACGTATTGGAAGTATATCCACTTTAAAATCTTACACTTCGCCGATGATAAGTTTAATGAAACCTATTTATATTTGTAATTTTGTATTTACTTGGGCTGTATTCTCAAGGTAATTTTCTACATAATCGTTTAGGTTCGATAAAGTACATTAAGTATTCTAGAGATTTTAATTCAAATGCAACATTTGGATAATTTATGGGTCAAGTTTCACAGAATTCATTAAATCAAGGTTAAACATCCATAAGACAAATATCCATAATAACTTTTTTGTTTATTTGTTTACAAAAAAAATCATGACATTACAATTTTTAACAGGTTAAACTTTACATGGCCGAATATAAACCGCCTAATTGGGCATTTAAAAAAAAATTGTAGTTGATTTTAGTATTATAAAAATGTTTCGCGGCGAACAGAATTTCGGTGTACGTTATATATGAAGGGCAAAGATTATGATTAAAAATATAAAGTGCAACAATTACGTTAAAACTAAAAAAAACGAAATAATTCAGTGGCGAATGAGAAATGTTTATTGTCAAAATTACTAATAATTATCATAATTTCTTTTTTTATACCTACTTAAAATATATTTGTAATTCAATAACATTTCATTATTCCCACTATCGACAATTACTTTTATTAACAACAAACAACCCCTAATAAATTTCCGGCTAATCCGGGAAATAATCTATTCCACGCCCAATTTTAAGCTCAATTTTAAAAAGCTCGCACAGCTAAAAGCTTCGACGAGCGCGCCGCATATCGATCGGTAATCTTCCATTAGCGCTACACGTGGATTACATCTAAAGCCCTTTACACGGTATGCTACTACCTGCCTGCTGGCAACGCACCTGTGCTCCCATATTATTCGACTAAAATTCGACTAAAATCGCTCTCCGGAACACAAGTTAGGATTTGGTTTAGTTAAAATAGGCAGTTCAAAGTTTGTTTAATATATACAGTTATTTATGTTACTAAAGTATTGAAAGAATAAGCTCAGAAGTTTTGCTCTAACGAGGTTTTAAAAACCGCAAGTCGGTAAAACCTCGCGCGTGGCGAAATGAGCAAGAATATTTCTCTGGTTGCTTATTTCTTCTAAAATTGTTGACAAACGTAGAGCCATATATATATATATATATATATATATATATATATATATATATATTTATATATATATACACCGAGTACATATGTCTATACCAAGTAGTTTTAATCAAGTGTTAGTAGCCAGATTTTATCCAGATTTTTTTCAAACTATAGGGAAAATTAAAGGAGAAGACTCATTGCATGTCATTTCGATGCTTATTACTGCGTATACGAGACACATATTCAAAATAGAGATATATCCTATTTTAAAAATTCAAGTAGAAGAAGAGTTGTTTTGAAAACAAAAGTGTGTGTAATGAGACTTTTTCGATTGTCGTATTTCAAAAAATGTATCAAATAATAAACAACTCAAAGGGATGTGCAAAAATGACTATACGTATATTTTGCAAGGATCAAGAGGTGTGGCCAAAAACAATATTTTTTTTAACTTTAAAATTTTTAACTTTTAAATTTAAATCTACAAAAATTAGCAGTTAATTTATGAGTGCATCTCCTGTTACACATTGTTGACAGTTCCTTTATGTGTTCATCTACCTTTGCGCTAATAATATTGTTAAATTATGAAGATCTAGTGAAGTCACGGTCATGTCCCACGAAAAGTGGAGCCCTTGAATTGCAAAAAAATACTTTCTCAACACAAACGGTCAATCCTTAACCGCTGCTTATGTCATTTCGAAGCGAGAAAGGAAATAAACAGGTAGAAAGATGATAGGAATTAATTATAATTAATAAAGTAATTTTAATTAAATCTATTAGTAAGTAATTAATTAATCGTAAATTAATATCATCATTTATGACAGAAAACTTTGTATAAAAAAAGAAAACGACACTGAATCTGCTCACGAAAACTTTCAAGTACCTTACACTATCGTTGCATTTAGATATAAATTATAGAATTCTTTAAATATTCAAAGTAGTCTAGAGAATTTCAATAAAATTCATCTAACAAAAGTGATTAAAAATTATAAGGGTTGCCTTAGGTCTATTTTCTTTATCACTTTATCGGTTTCCAGGTTTTAGGTTATACCAATATACTATACGCAAATTAAACCTACGAAATGATTCAAGTATGAACCGATTTATACAATGTATGACGCATTAAAAGTTACGTAGCCACGCCGTATCAGCGTAGAGCTCAAATCCATGTATAAAACACACGACGCACACAGTCTCAGATAAAATATATCCACAAAAGGAAGAAACCGAATTCCGTTAGACTCGCCCCTACGAACGAACCCTTATAAAAGACAAGCCCATATAAAAGTGTACGATATAAACATCGCTATACATAATATAGGCATTTATATACGTAGATACTTGCACAATACGATAAGTTTATAGGCATTTTCCATTTACAAGGGAAGCCCCATTCTCCCTTCACCCTTAATGCTATCTAACCTTTTTTCCCTTGTCGCGGGGAAATATTTTCAGATGGGCAACATTTGGCTGTTGCCAATGGCGACGCTGGTATTATAGGTATCTTTGTATTATAGGCATCTGTATCTCTATTGGTGTAGGTGGAGGTGTATTTGGATATTGGCTATGCCTGCCTATTTTTGTTTGGAAGCGGATAGGTATCTATTTTTTTTATTACGGATAGGTATCTATCCGATAATATTGACGAGAATAAAGTGGATGTGGACGTTTACTAATATTTTTCAAGTAACTTTACGTTGTAATGTTGATTTTTAAGATCAAGTCATTCATTTTAGTTTTGTGTCCATTTTCCTATAACAAGATATATTTAAATTATCTTGTACAAAGATAACATTGCTCAGTATGAAATTATTTCACCGAATTATATCTAAAGAATAAATTTAGCTTCGAGATCTGGGGCTTCGTGTAAGGCATCTGGAAACTAGTGTCTTAATGACACGAAATTCAATGTAATAAAAGTTCGTGAAACTTATTACGAAACTACTAAGTACATAGGAGGTGTGTTCTACATAAATTTCGATTTATTTTAATATCTAGAAGAGCGAAAGTATGAGTAAATGAATGTTTATCTAAAAAATTCATATTTATTCACAGTTACCAAATAGATACTAAAATTAGGTTAACATTTTGTTTTCGACAAAATTTTCATAATTTTATTGATCAAAAGTAATTGTAAGATTTATAAAAGATTTCTTTTAATTCTGTTTTAGTTTCTTTCCTTCTTTTGAGAGTTTAATACTTTTCAAAAATCCAAAAACCGAACATCATTTTATATTAAACATACCCAGATTAATTAAAGAAAAGTTTTTGGGGCAGAGGAGCGGAGACAAACAATGAACAATTAAATTATTGCATTTAAGTGGAAAGCGTTTATTATATTGTAAGAATATTAAATGGAAATTAAGGAATGATGAAAACGACGGTATAGAAGTAACTAATGTCACTGGTTTGATAAAAGAGGTTATTAACCGCATATTCTCGAAACTCAAATAATATACCTAGCTTATTAAATATATCCGCTGTAAAATTCAAAACTTTTATTTATTATAATATTCTATTTAGACTTTTTGTGGGTACCCAAGCTAATAAAATTAGTTACCTTCGGGTAAATAAGCAAATATATATATATATATATATATATATATATATATATATATTTACTATAATGTCAATTAACAAATAATAAAAATATTTCTAATCATGTAAATATATTGCCTAGTATATGCTCACAGGCGCAAAAATATAGTAAATATCTTAGAGTAAAAATTAAGAATCGTGACCATAGTTTTCCTGTAGGGATCTGTAATTCATTTTGAGCTTAGCAGTTTTAAAGAGATGAAGCGGGAATAATCGTTTCTGGCACAATATTTAAAAAAAAAATAATTTTGTGATCCTTCTAGTTTCCTCCTTTTATAGCCCACGATACATTAAATGAACAAAAATCATGTACTTAATTAGCCTCTGTAAAATTTTCATGAAATATCTTCCGTAAAATCATAAAATAAATAATTTTGGGGTCCTTGCAAGTTTTTCCTTCAATTGATGCCCTACAAGAACCTGAAATTAAAAAAAAAAGAAATCGTTGCCTCCTCTAATATTTTTGCATAAATGCCTTTTAGTATCAACTATTGAAATATATGTTGATTAACCTGCAGAAACGCAACACCAAATTTCAAGTTTCTCCTTCAAAATTATTTCTGAAAAAAGCGGCCACGACAAACGGACAGTTGGGCAAAGGACAGACACATGAATGGTCTTACAATGCTTCCGTTTTTTTCCTTTCGAGGTACGGAACCCCAAAAACTAACTGAATATTTTGAAAGTAAAATATGAACTACTCCATAGTTATCTGAAATTATCTACCCGTGTCAACTAAATACTCATAACTCCATTTTATCAGCTAGCGCCATAAGTAGCAGTTTATAGGTACATACAATGTAAAAGGTAAAAAATTCGTACAATTTGAAAGAGTGACTTAGGATATTGAAAAATGGATTACAAATAAGAAATACAGTTCTTGAAAGTTCTACGGTGTGTTTGTCTATTTTTAAGGGAATCACGATGAATATACTAGTAGAACAGAGGATTTTAGGAATTAAATGATCATATCGATATAGTGTTGAAAAGTTGGAAAATAATGGTTGCTTTTCTGGTTGTTTGTACTTGCTTCGCATAAAGTCTTTTAAACAACTTTATTTGGTTGGCTAATAAATAAGGAACGCTTTGAAAGAAAAACATTTTACTACACATTAGTATATTATAGCTAACCATTAGTAATGTATTTGGCAAACAATGGATAGCATCAAAATAGAAATACGAGAATTTTGAACATAAAAATTTGACAATGAATCATTGAATGGATTCGGGAAATGGTTCTTATCATCAAGCCGTTTTCACTCAATCAACAGCATTATTCTTCAATTAGTGATTTTGATTTTTTGATACCAAAATCAACCAGTCGGATATTCCGGAATTGCTGCAACCATCATCTTACAGTAGCTTCAGAGACAGCATCGGGAGCCATATGCTGCGTGTGGTTTCTACTGCAGAATGGCCAGATTGAAAATCATAAAGCTAGCAGTGACAAACTTTGGTTTTAAACGTGTAAGTTTTTTCAATCTTCGCTGGATTCGGCTGGTTCTTCTTTCGCTGGCTCGAGCGATTCCTGAGTAAAACGACTGTTGTTTTTTTTTCATATTTTTTGAGCTACGGAATCCTAAAAAACTTTGTAAACAATTTCTGCAATTCTTAAAGATTTAGTCCTCTTACCTAAAATATCATCTTCTTTTTCGTCTTCACATTAATATTTCATACCAGGAAAAAACACTTTCATTACTTTACAACTAATTAAATTGTCGTCGTTTAAGAACTATGTCAAGTGATCAGTTATCAATTATTCAATGTCTTCGTTGCAGTTTATCTTTACTTGCTTATTGTATATCTTTCATTTTTGCCTTTTAATCAAACCAAAAAAATGTCTTTATATAAGCAAAATTCCAAACAGTTTACATATCCAACGTAAAGTTTTTTTTAAATTTGTTCTTCATATATGTAAAGTTCAATACTGTATCTTCAACGTCACTACTGGCGGCATCTGTCAACTCTACCCTAACTTATGTATATCCGTTTCTACTTAAACGCTCTAAACCTTTTTTTATATCTTTTCTTGGCACTGATTCTTTGTCTCCAATCTCTTGCAGGTGTCTTCAATAAACCGCGTGCTCCGCAATCTGGCATCACAAAAAGAGCAAGCGGCATCCTCACAGAGCGAGAGCGTGTACGAGAAGCTGCGCATGTTCAACGGGCAGGCAGCCAGCGGTTGGGCTTGGTACCCTGGCTTGCCGCCGGCTGCCCCCCTCGCGGCACCCCTTGCAGGTGGCCAAGTCAGCGCCGGACCACGGGACGAGGTGCAAAAACGAGGTGAGCTCAAAAATTCCTAATGCAGGGAGAAAATAATTTAGCTAAAAGATATGTGTTTCAGTCTGTTTAAATGAAATATTGTAGACTTCCATGATGGAATGGTATTCTATAAGTCATTGCAATCGATTCTCAATCAGGTGTTTCGAAATTACCGCAAAATTTGGAGGAAGGATTATGGGTCTGTAGAATGAATCTCGATTAGGATCTTCATGTGGTTTGAGGATGGGAATTATAATTTCGGATGAATATAGCTTAAGTTGAACATACTATTGATTAGGTATAGAAGGTATCAACACAACGGGTAGAAGGTTGAGTGTTTTCCACCAATGAATACGATATCCCACTATCAGGGAAAGAGTTCTTAAGTGATACAATGTTAAACCCAATTCATTGATAGAGAAATCTTCTTTTAGAAATTTGACGATGATTGTAGTTTTATATCTTATAGGAAGTTCATCAATGTTGGGGACGGATGTGGGAACAATTTTAGTTAAAATGTGGTCTATTAGACTTTAATTGCTGATTATAAAATGCTTTTAAATTTATATCAAAAGTAATACATCGTCATTAAAAGACAACGAGATACTACGGATAAGTTCAAATTTTTAGTGATTTTTATGAAGTAAATGTTGCAGATAACATTGCAAATGGTTCACATAATTGCAATGGTAATTTATGACAGATGAAAAACTATTTGTCTGTCTCAAAAGAATTGAAACCCACAATACCTTGAAAATATATTCACCGTAGCAATCATAACTTACCTACTAATTCTTAAATTATGTATTCCTTCTCAATTGGAAGACTTTAGCTTGGTTTATACTAATAAATGCATCAGGAAAATAATACTACGCCATAAAATTTGCACCTAGACTTATTCCGTAGAAACAGTATTCGGGTCACGCGCGGCGACTAGACGCCAAACAATGGCGCCGAGACCAGCTCGAGAAGCGTAGCATTTTTAAGGCCACAGTCACACTAATCTGTTAATTTAAATGTATTCAAATAGTATTTGATAAGTCTTTGTCGTTTTTAAATAATGGTTTACGATTTAAGCGGTACGTTTTAAACGAATTTTGTTATCTGGTGTTCTGATCGATATATAAATGAAAAAAATATCCTGATATATTTCAATGATTCCTAATCCACTCTTAACGAAATATAATTTTAATTATTTCTTTTAATTAACTTGATAAGTTATTATACTACACTAGTGGTTGCCCAGTGGTCAAAATTCGTCCGTAATTCATTAAATTTTTAAGTTTGAATATTATTGAGGTTCTTTTGTTAAATAGTATATCTCTATAATCATTGCATATACATATATTTTTAATTTTGTTCTATTACGTCATCTGCCTGTCATTGCCTTAATTCATAAGAAATATCAGTTGTCGTTGCCGTTTTTTAAATTTTTTAAACAACAATTTCATTAAGGTGATGTCGGAATGTTAATTTGATGTTCAAAATACTTATTTAGAATTTCTATAACTCATGATATATCGTGGACGCTTTCGTTCCAAATTTGTTTTTTTTTAATATTAAATAAAAGCTTTAACTATTAGTATGTATATAAAAAATATAATTATTATAATTATTATTGCAAATAAAAAAATATCTTTGTAGAAATTTTAAATTATATTTCGAATGGAAGGTTTACTGATGTGACATCAGGTTTACAACTTGATGCGGTAGTGGCGAATATCCGTTGTTGAGCGCTAAGACTTGGTTAATGCAGATTAGTAACTGCATTCAGACTCAAGTGTTGTGATGCTGGTTAGCAGTATAAATGTTTCGTTTGACTTGTTATTAAACCGATTGTACTTCCGGAGGAAATGCCATGCAGAAACGTAAGCTTATTTTTCAAATATCGGAGATTAAATTATAACACCTTGGGAATAATTTTATAATTTCGTTTAAAGATTTATTTAGATTTTATAATTTACTATTATAATTTTATAATTTATTAATGTTTAATTATTTTCATTTGGTCGTTTTAAAAATTCTCATCACTAATTTTATTTTGAAATGCTCAAATTCCACATACTTAGATATTATTTCGTAAGTATTAATGTTTCTAGCAAAAATACTGAAGTAGAATTACTTTGTACCAATAAGGCTTGCTGCTTATTAAAACATTTGAAAAAAAACTGAAACAAATACATTATATCTTTATTTTATCAGATATCAAAATGTTATCAATTCTGTTTGACGTTATTCTATCATATTTTGCTTCTCCTAATGTAAATCATGTATAATACAGATTTAATATTTATTTTGGAGCATTTTTGGTCAGTTACTGTTAGCAGACTAAAAAGGCTGAATAAAAATCCTAGAAAAAAATTATTTATCACAAAATTACATGAGAGACGAACACACTCTCTTTTGCACCGGATGTAAAAAAAATTTTTCTTGCCTTAAATTTTCCTATTCGGAAGTCTCCTTCTTGTTGAGTGGCTCCCTCACTCCTGAGAATTTGAACAACTTCTTTTTAATGGTATTCCACCATAGATTCCTATTCTCGGCGTTGTGTATTACGTCATATAATGGTGTGGGAATCGTTTCTCGAATCTGGTCCGTTCAGCGTCTAGGGAAGCTTTCCTGTAGTCTACATCCTTCAACCATGCCAGTAATAATGAACTTCTAAACACTGTCGGCAAGTATCCGTGCAATATGTCCGAAATATTTAAAAACTGATAAAAAAGAAAAAGGTGGTAGAAAACCTTGTTTTGATTCTAAGCTTTTTAAGAGTCGAAACTTGGTTCTATGTTCGATTCATGATATGTTGAACAATCTTCCTTCAGCAGGACTCTTCAAAAACTTCGACTCCTTTACAGCATCCATAATTCAGAACCGTACAAAAAGATGGTTAAAATCAGAGTCATTACAAACCTGACTTGGTATGTCTGGATATGTTCCTGTCCTTCCCTATTTTTTTTGCCATGCCTATTTGACGACACATTTCCTTTTCATATCCACCATTGTTGAAAATACTGGAACCCAGATAGATGAAGCTTTCAAAGATTTTGAGATTAGCAGAATCTCAATAAATTATCAGGGACGATTAAACCATTACTAAAATATGTGTAACTCATATAACCAAAATTATTCACAAAAACCGCAATCGGCAATACGAATTAATATCACACGTCAACAAAAACGAACACAAAGTTCACAGAAAAGCTCTTGGCGGAACCTCCGTCGGGTCGTAGCCTCTGAGTGCAGGCGGACGTGACGAAATAACTACGTGATGTAAATATGAAAATATGATTTGGCGAAAATAAAATTATCCGCCTTCCATGGCGCACAAAAGCTGTTGTACGGAATGTTTTCTGTTATTAATAGGAAGTTAGATATTTTTTTTCTAACTTGCCATGGCATTGCGTAGTATAACATCTTGTAAACTTTGTACTTGTGAAAATGCTTCGATTTGATTTGTATTAATTAAAGAAAGCACTTATGCAAGAATGCATTATCACATGTGTCTTAAAGTATCTGTAACATTAATTTCGTGAAGAAAAAAGTTGTATATGTTTATTTTTTAGTATTCGATACGAAACTGGTTCTGTTGGGTTGATCACAAGCCATACGGCTTTTGACTGTGCAGCGCACCGCCGTGACCCTGGTTCGATTCTCGGCCGCTCGTCGAGCGGGGCTGGACTTGTTTTCTGATTGGCTGTAAGAGATTGTTCCCCGTGCAATAAGTCTGCTACATGTGTCAATTGTATACATCAGAGTACATAAATAAAATAAGTAAATAAAGATTCACAATCGTATTGATTTATAGCGTTCAAATGAACATAGACTATATAATATACTTTTAGGACGCGAGTGTAATGAGAGTTAACGATTTAAGTAAAGTAACTCGAAGAGCGCCAGGTGCGTTTAAAGTTTTAAACTTTATAGCTAAATTAAAATGATACATGAAGATATTGTAGAGAATATTAAAATCTACAAAAAAAATCAACGATATATATTACTAATCTATTATAATTCTTTAGCAAAATCGAATTAAAGAAGTATTTTTAAGTTAAACAAACTGTGTGGCTAATATTATAGATTGTTTTTATGAAGTGAAACTATATAGTGCTGTCCTCGACTAAAGCACGTAATAAATAACTAAATCTTTAATAGTACTGTCAATAAATGAAATGTAAATAATAATTATTAAAATAAAAACGATTCAAGCAAAGTGCTATTATCGTTTTTCTACTTCATTTAAATCCATCGATTAACAGTGATAAATAAACATATGAAGTGATGTAATTAGTTGGTGTACTCAAACATACTACATGGTGCGTATCGGTCAAACTTTTTATTCCACTTCAACAAATCTTGATAATTAAACGATATCTAAGTATAGTTTCGTTATTATATATACATATGTAGATATACATATGTAATATTTGCTATTATTACGTTTATATTACTTTGAAGGTGGTAATAATTAACTTGGAGGGAAAGTTAAGAAAAATGAGTTTCCTTGAAATCGTTGGTATTTTTCTTATTTCACATCAAAAGGAAAGAAACAAAACGCTAATAAAATCTCTCACGTGTCCTTTCATACGTTTGCTATTATTCTTTTTCTCAGAAACCGTTTGATGCAGAAACTTAAAGTTTGGTATAGTGGAATAATATATTAACCCGCCTGCATCTCATAGTTAACATTCATAAATATTTGTATACAAATTTTAGTGAAAATGTTTCTTTTTGGGGTTCGGTAGCCAAATGGCACTATAAGAGTTGTCCACTGTCTATCCGTTTGTTCCGTCTATTCCGTCTGTCCATATTTCATCCTGTACGTCTATCCGTATGTAATATCCATTTTACTCAGAGACTATTGGCTCTACATAAAAGAAATTTGGATAGTAGGTGTCTTCTATGAACCGCTATACAATGAAATCGTGGGACTATGAAAAAAAATAATATTAGGGGTAGCACTTCAGACACGTACCTGAAGGATGAAAAGAAAATCCAGTGCACATAGACGTGTGATAGGTGTTAAATTATTAAGGTTCCAGCTTTTTTATTTAAATCAATAAGTTGATGACATATGCGCTTCTAAAGTTTTAAATGGTTCCTAAAGTTTTAAGGTTCCCCGTCTAACATTTCAACTAAGGTGTGTAAAATTCTGAAAAAGAAGTTAGTATGACTTAAAATAAACTTTCAATGAAAATTGCTTTTAATAATATATGTTCCATAGTTTTGAGATATGAAATATTTTCGGTGCCAAACGCAGCAATAACTTTGCTTTTCACAGTGTCGTGAAATACGAACTTGCAAATTTAATATTGTTTGATGCTACGGAACCCTGCGTGTGCGAATCCGACTCGAAATTGGCCAGTTTTTTTACTTGTTACGTCGTATATTGTAGTATTTAAAACAGCAATATATAAAAATACCATAACAAATTTTTTTCAACATTTTAGTTTTAGAGATATAGCTGAAAAGGTTCACAAAAGGCTTGGTATAATTCTACTCGTAAATTCCCCAATTTTTGTGAAGTAAGGATCATTTTACATTTAAAGATATTTAGCTGGTGACAAAAAATATCAATATTTTTACATAAATATTATTCACCATCAAATTTACTTAGATATATACCGCGCCCCGTTGTACAAGTTCTAACGCACTAAACAGGTTTTATTTGATTTTAAAATACATAATTAAATGAAACTACGTGATGTAATATTATTTCTACTTTCTTTAAGTTCTTTACCATGACCTAGGTTTCGTTGCATTACATCTTCAGGTGGACTATTAGCAAAGATTGAAAGATCTTTGCTATTAGCCCTCCTGAAGATGTTGTAATACTACGAACTCGCCATTGTTCTATCGGTGAAGCCAACGAATCCACTCATTATTGTAACCGAACTTAGCCCATTCTTGATGAGATATCAATAATTTTGCAAAGTTATATTATATTTTTTTTCATTCCTTTATACGGGCCTCTTTCGTCTACTTTACCACTCTCCATATTTTGATTGCATAGATGAAATATTAAAGTTCATAGCCCACTCAGAGTCTGCTCCTTTTTGAATAATACGTTTACTGTTGTCCTATATTCAATTGACCGTTTTTTTATTTTTTCTTTAGGT
The DNA here is from genome assembly GCA_039881145.1 of Druceiella hillmani. Lineage (NCBI taxonomy): Eukaryota > Metazoa > Arthropoda > Insecta > Lepidoptera > Hepialidae > Druceiella > Druceiella hillmani. The sequence goes on from JAYKKI010000029.1 coordinate 20,902,828, forward strand.
CATTGGACGCACGTCCATTTGAAAGTTTATCTAACAACCTAACTTTATCCCAAATTTCAAGTTTTTCAGGAAGTGGGGTAGGTTTTTAATGAGTGAAGCAGTGAATCAGTGTTAATCGTAGGGATATAACTTTATGTAACACAGATATAGTAATATAGTAAAAAAAAATTATTGCAATTCCTGTAAAAAAATTATAACAATGGTTCCCAAATTACTTAAAAGACTTCAAGAAGCAACTCTAACTGCAGCTCTATGCCATATTTACTCTGCTTCAATAGCACGTCTCAAATAGCTACACAAGCTGTCTACGACGGCTAGATATTATAATGTTTTCGGTGAATAGCTAGCGCCGGGTAATGATTCGTTAGGTGGGTACTTACCCCACGGTATCCGCTCGTTGTCTGCTCGTTTACTATTCGTTACGTGCTCCGTATAACGACACGTTCCGTTACGGGGAGGCGTCGCAACTCCTTTCGATTTTCATTTTGAATTCTCTGTGAAAATGTCGAAGCAGGAGGGAAAAGTGGAGAGTAAATCGGCGATGGAAATTTCTTATTTTTCCCGGTTTCTTAGCGTTTGGTAATATATTTTTCCTAGTTATAGCAAGTTTTCCGCGCAAACACGTTCCGAAGCAACAGAAGTATGATACATAAAATATATTGATGTAGGATCATTCCCAAATAATTTTTTCCATTAAATATTTCCATAGATTTAAAAATTGGCTTTGGAGTTATATTACAAGTATATAACTCCAAAGCCAATTTTTGTTTTTAATAATGTTACCAGAAAAATATCAACATATAAAAATATGTGTATATATTTTATTTAAAATTCTACATGACACACATTTTTACATTTTCTTATCAAAGCCATTAATATTATTTTTTTTCACGTATTATAATTATTATTTATATAGTATTACTATAACTACTACTTTATTATATTCTTTACATTTGATGAGTTCAAATCAATTATATTTAAACTAATAAGAGTAATTAAAAAAAAAATTAATTACATTACGTATAAATTCAAAACACTTTTTAAGAAGCGATCACTGCTCGTATACTTTGCCACCGACCATTCTTAGGAAATTTAATTTATAATATTTGTGTTCAAAAATTATCAGTAATTTTAATAATAAATCTTTAAATATCATAATTTATTACATATCAATAAACGCATAAAATGAATTTTAAAGAAAAATTGAAAACCACTCACCACTAAATTATTTCTCTGCAACTGGCGAATTCGACATAAAATCAAAAACTTTTAAAATTTGCTCGCTGCGCAAGCAGAGAAAACTAGATTTAACCTTAGGAATTAGATTTGAACGTCATGATTTGCCAGTATTATTTATATAATTTTATTACCATTAAATTTTTATATACAATCCAATACCGTACTACTTGCTATATTAAAATAACGTAGGACGTATTGATAGAAAGGTTATATTTATTATTTAGAGAATAAGGAAACCAATTAAAATCCTCTGTATCACCAATTTATCTGAAATTTGACTTCTGTATAGTGTCAAGAAATATTTTTTTTTTTAATTTATGCAACTTTGATTCTAATTACACTCGACTGACAAAACGTGAACAATGGCAAAGAGCTTAAAGTCATTATGACCCATATCTTGCAGTCTTTGAAATGGCAAACTTTTGGACTGAAAACTTGAATTGAAAACCACCATTTTTAATCCAAAATCATGATAACAAAGGCAATTCGCGATACCAATTTGAACAACGTATACCTTTACAATATATTACTCGTAACTACGAGTATATCATCGATAAAATCAAAGTAATTGCTTAATTGCTATTTGAATTATAATAAAAAATACATAAAACAATCTCTCCGACGAGCTTACTGCCAAAATTTTACTTCACTCCACATGTCCGGTAGAATTTTTTCCAAAAATTTCCAAAAGTCCGGCGTCGACCGATGCGTGCTTTAAGCTCAGAGTGCTATGTGTTTGTAGCTTTTATCATCGAGCTTTTTCATAAATCTCAAGGGCGAAATGGATGGAAAAATCGTTTGCGAATGCTTTTACATTCATTAATAGCGCGATTTATTCACCGGAATCGAGCTCGCAGACTGCCTATTGTGTGCGTTGACGAGTCAGAGCGAGGCTTAACCCAGGGAGGTATCAAAAGGAAATTGTATATTTCGGGAATTGTGTTTCAGAGGTTAAATTTTTATGAAAAGTATATTTTTTTGTAAATATGAAATAAGGAAACAGATGAAATGTCAATGTATTTTTCCAAAATCAAAATACACAGTGCAGAGGTGTTTTTGCTTTTAATTAGTAATTTATTATCTTTCCTACGGTGTAACGAACAAGGTTTAACCACTTTAAATTCAGTAAGTCCACATAACGCGTGGTGCTATAAGCTATAAGCAGCGATGTTTATAATTTTAATGGAATACCATACTTCAGTAAATTAAGTACTATTTCATTTACAAAAAAAAACAGGTTAGACAGTAGTTTACAGGGGTGGGGGTGTTTTAAGCGTGGCAACGTCTGCCTATGTAGGAACTTAGAGAAAATTTATAGTAAAACATCTTTAATAGTTACTAATTATTTGTAATAATTATGCTGTAATAATAAAATTTGGTAAACAATTACTTCGCTTATAACATACTTTAACGGCTATAAAATTATTGTGAGTTTTGCAAAATAACATTTTTCTACTGTGTGAGACGTTTTCTTTAATTTTAAACACATCGGAGCCCTAACAGTGCTCAAACAATATTCAATTCTTCGTCATCAGTGTCAGATCTTCTAGTAATCCAATTCTACTTTCATTTGCAATTAACTATCATATATTGTTCGTCAATAACGTTTCTAATTAGTTAGTTTTTGTTTACTTACGGAAATTATATCATCGCGAAGAAAGCGTTTAAAAAGTTAGAATGTCTTTGTTTCATTTATAGTGAATTTTCATTTAAAGAAAATGGCATCAAAGTTTCGAAGTGTATAAAAGACTTATTAAAATTTTTCGTATATCCATTATAAACATAAACAAGAACTGGTTTCTTTACCTAGCGTGTATAGTTTGTGTTTAATTTTCGCGTTTATTGACCACTAAAAACATAAATTCTTTTAAATAACAAACACCAATGATCTGACGTGAACCATTATACCATCACAAAAACTGTTGTTTTTATATGCGAATGTCACTGGAATCAGCCGGAAAAATCGATCCAAATGTATTTATCCTAATTTTTATCCACGATGAGAATTATTTTGAATTCTAATTATATAAGAACCAGTATCACCAACTTATAAGGAATATCCAAGCCAAAATATCTGCAAAAATATTCAACAAACTGGAAGCCCAGATAGCGATTATGATTTGAAAAATGGCTTAAAACTACTTTAACTGCTCAGGCAAAAAGAGCTAAATCTTAAATCTTAAAGTTGATTCCGAATTGCCAGCATTTTTAATGAGAAATTAGAATTGCCAGCTTTCTCATTAAAAGAGACAATTTGTTAATGTAAACTACGTACCATCGTAACACAGAAAATAACATTTCTTTTTCAAAGAACATAATTTTTACTAATTAAAGTTTGCAAATTTAGTTTTATTAAAATCATTATCGCTTATTATTACATTCTTCGAAGCTCAATCTCATATGCTTTACCTCGCGTAAAGGTAATAAGCTTTGTTCTTTGCCTATTTCTCACTCAACTAAAATGAAGATAGAATATCAAATGGTATCTTGAGTTTTTGGCAAAATTAAGTACGACGATCACAGAGTATTGACATGTACAAAATATCCCTCTTAATTTTTTTATGAAAAAATAGTGCTAAGAAAATACAAGAGAGAAACAGACTGAAACGAAATCACGGAATTCGTTTGTTTTGGTGGTCAGAAATTTCTCAAAAAATTCAGTCGGTTGAAGAGTTGATCATCAACTTCCAACAGCTCGGATGCAACACGAGCATAAAACCTTGCTTTCTCTTCGGTCATTTGAATCCTTTCCTCGAAAATCTTTGTGCTTGAATGCACAACAGGAAAAAAGTTTTTATGATGACTTTCGCTTTGACGCTGGAATTCCACATAACCGCAGGGGAGTACTCAAGAGACTACTTTAGCGGAGACCTGCCAAAAGAAAGCTTCTTTCAGTTAATATATAAATGTTATTCATATTGAACTGCAGTTTTCAAATGGACAATTTTTACGAAAACTTGTCAGCAATATTTCAAAACTTAGAAAGACTTCAAAACTATCAGACACTGTTTACATTTTTCCAGAAAATGTATTGATAATAATAAAAAATGTTGTAAAGAACAGAAATGCTGTAAGGCGATGAATTTTGATAGAATCATGTTATGATAATGAACAAAAGTAGTCAAAAACACAAACTGTCTAATTGTTTTGTGGCTATATACGTCGTATAGTCAAGTACACGGACCGTTGAACTTGGCGTATTTCGAAGCGTATTTAATATCACTATGTATTGCTCTAAAAACGTTAGCTATTATTTAATACTTTTCTTTTAGCAAATACAGTTTAAAAAATTCAAATTAATTTGTTTAATGTAATTTGGAAAACTATAATAAAACAATTTGCCACGAAGTACTGAGCGCTCATAAAACATGTGTTTACTGTCTACCGCGTTACGAGGGATGTGCTAATAACTTAACATATTTTAGTTCCATCGATGTTGTCTAAGTTTCTACAATGGAATTTCTATTTTTTCCGGAAACCTAAAAACGCTAATTAATACAAAAAAGATATACATTATACTAAACATAACACTCAAAAGATTTATCTAGAACGTTCACATTATACACACTCAATCGATACGTACATTAATTAAGGGAAAATTTCAACGATAACCCTCGGCTCTATTTATTTTTTCAAGTATTCATTTTAATAAATTTAAAATTCGTAGTATGTGTAAACAATCCCGCCGGCGCCGGGTAAACAATGGCTGAATCGCTACCATCATAATTTAAAACTTCAGTATATTGCTTGTACGTAGCTATATTACTCATGTAGCTATATTTTTCTTGCATCAGTATTTGGATATGGTTATATACTTAAATATTAAAGGTATAAATTAAAATTCAGGCTTTGAGCTCGTACTAAATGTTGAGTTTTCATGAGAAAACCATACCTCAGGTTTATGCAAATGCACTTAACGCCAGTGCATGCGAGATGGAAGGTGACGTTTAGATTTCATCTTTTATTAAATTTGCTATTTTATGTTTATGATTATAAATATTACAATTTTTACTTTTAGAAATACTTTAAACACGTAACCCTTGTGAAATAATCATAATCATCGTACGAGTATTATAAAGATATGTCTTTAATAGCTATCCAAATATTTGTAATGGTTTTCAGATATATTATAAAAAAAATTAAATCAATCATTGTTGATAGTATAAATGGTACTAAAAAAGAATTTTTTTCAAATAAAACAAGTAAGGCAGTATACTAACCTAAACTCATACAGCAACAGTTGATGAAAAATATTTTTACCGACTGCAAAGCTACCCCACCTTTTTTGCTTTTTTGAATCATCCCTCTTACCTTAGAATGAGCTGCTAATTTTCAAGTCGTAAAGAAGAAAAAATATTATTTTTAGGGTTCCGTGTATCAAAAAGAAAAAAGTAACCCTCGTTCACTTCGTTGTCCGCCTGTCTGTCTGTCTGTCAAGACCCTTTTTCTCAGGAACAAGTCAACGCAATAAAACCCCAAAAATCGGCCATTTCTGCCGCAATTTTTGACACACGCAAATAAATAAAAAACTATAGGGTACTTGCAGTTACATCACATAATTTTCTTTTCATATATGCGAATGTGAAAGATATAGTAGGCAATATACTTTCGTTCCGACCAATTGAGGCGCATATTTTGATATTCGCAAATAAATCAAAACTTCCCATTGACCTAGACACGGAAAATTTAGCAAGAAGCAAGGTCTCAAAACACAAATAAAGGAAATACGTAAATCGTTCATTTTAATTGTTTGCAATATGTTTTCGTTCTAAAAAATAAAAATTGTATAAATAGTTTGATAAGAGTATTATGTATTATTAAATGTTTATAAATGCCTAATTGCGCACTGAACTTTCGTAGTGCGAGTTCCACTCGTGCTTGACAAGTTTTCTTTATTACCGAAACTGGTAAATAGTGATAAACATTCATCACCGGAACTTCATCAGAATTTTTTTAAACCAAGAACAATTATTATTAATTTTAAAATAAATATACGAATATTAAAAGTTACATAATCAATAAATTACAAAATTTCTGGCTTATCAAAAACGTTTCTATTCTAAATAAAGGAATGCAATATGTTAGGTATGGCTATAGAGCTGATCACTATTTCTATAGTAATGGATCCATAATTATAATTAAAATTGGAGCAAAATAATTAGTAATAACATTCAAAGAAAGAAAAGGGTCTACAAATATAATTAATTATTAATAAACCTTATTTTATATTGATTACTTGCTAGCTGGTGCTGCACTTGTTAGTAACTTGTTAGTAACCGGTCAACTTTTTATATCTTACCTTGGGAAAATAATTTGGAAAAATGGGATAGTTCTAAGCAGAGACAAACTAAACAAAACTAAAAACTATGTAATAAACTTCTAACACTGGAGGATTTTTAAAATTTTTTCCTACTTTTAAATAGTCAAACCAATATAATTATTTTCATTTTCACGATCACATTATTCCAATTTAAGTTCTGATTTCTAAGAGTGTATTAACATATTTTTCATCATAATTACATAATTCTCAATACTACATACCCAACATATGCAACTCACATTTCACCCAATAATACTACAATCTTTTGGAGTGTAGACATAAATAAGCGTACATCGAAAAAAGACAAAAGCACGTAGCTGAACATAAAACAGCATTTTATATAAATTTAATTCCTATAAAATATATAACCGGATAAGTTACTACGACCACACGTAGCAAGAAAACTTCACATCAAGCGTAGCGGAGTTTTCCATTCTCTCTACAAGGAAAATACGAGCTCCACTAATTTTCCTAAAGGCCTTGTCCGTCCCATAAAACTGCTGCATAATAATAAAACGCATTAGACCGTTCCTGCCGTAATAAAACTTTCCCTCACTCCTATATTACATGCTGTATATAGATCGGAATGACCGTTTGGCTCTATCTACAGGTTGATAGAGCCGCAGATCGATATAAAGCCACATGCCAATGCATGCAACTTTATATCGATATTCTTTTTCATATAGAAAATAAAAAAGAATATTCATAAATATTTTCTTTTTTACACGAATAACGAAAGAAGCATGAATAATTTTAAATAAATCCTTCAATTAAAATTTCCATTAGTTTAAAATAGAAATCATTTTATATTTCATGAATATTTTGTCAAATATTAGGCGGTGCTCCTCTTTATTGAATTGGATGTACAGTCCTATGACTTCGATATTTTATTCTACTCAAGATAGTGACAGATTATGATATTTTTATCTACACGGAGTTTGAAATCTTTCACATCTAGGTTATTCATTTCACTTTCATTCATTCATGTATACTTTTCACCAGTATTTCCATGCGCAAAGCTATACAATAAAACTTTCATTTTTTTATGCCCCATTTTCCCATTCCCCATGAGATCATTCACCATTATTTACAAACAATGGTAGATAATCATTATTTATCGATCAATAAATAGCACACTGAAACCTATCTATCTAGTTTATCTACTTGAAACAACCTGCATCATAATTAATTTTTAATACGACAATGACGCAATTCAAAGCCATTAGCTAACTCGTGATATGCCACTTATCGCTTTAACAATGAAGAAAGTGTGAGCTTTAGAAAGCACTGCATAATAAGCCACGACGGTGCAGGCTGCCTTATTGCTTAGTGACTTAAGACTTGCGGTTGGTTACTGTCACATGGAACTTCTGGGTCCATGTAGCGCGGGATATTTTCATTTTTTTCTTTAACCCGTGAAACTGTTTTCAATATCTGTATGCATTGTATGTATGAAACGTCAAAAAAAATAACATAAAAAATAAAATATATTACCGCAGCTAATAGTTTACTTGCCACTAACTACAGAAGGACTTGCAAATTGACTGGTAATCATTATTATCTAATAAAATATAGCTTAATATATATTGACGTACACTTGCTAAAAAATCACTGGAGAATTTTTTATGATTCTAAGGTATAATGCGAAATTTTTAAAATGTTTTTCTGCCTGAATGTTTGGAAAATTTGGTGTTAAAATGATTTTTTTTTTCAAAATATGGATACATATAAAATTTGGAAGAAGTAATTGCACTTTCTTTCATCGAAATCGAATAAGTTGAAGTAAGATGTAAATCGATTTAGATAATGAAACAATTCAAGTTTGTGAAGAGTCGCTGTGAACACGGGCCGAAATTGATGTTGTCGACGTTTCGCTCGTTCGCGTATAAAAAGCGCACGCGCTCCTACACAAAGCTGGATGGTCGTAGGGATATGATGCGTGCGTTCATGTTTTGTCGTCGGCTTATTGTTTACAGAAATCATTTGATTGTACCGTACGTTACGTTGTTGACTGTATAAATGGTTGGTTTAAAATGGTTGGTTTAACGTCATATAAAACATTATTTAAAGTATTTTTATATATTTATTTTATAGTTCTTGATTTTCCAAATCATAATTATTAAACCTCCAAGAAATATGTTGAAATAGCAGATTATATTATATTGTAGGACATATTTAATTATATTATTTTACTTTTCACATTACCAACTAAGCTTTTTCATGTCGTCTTCATCTTATACATTTCTATGATTGAATATGTGTAAATTTATTTTAAAATCCGTGAAAATTTTCTTAACCCCTAAGGTGCGCGCGTTTCTTATAAGTAACGCAGCAAATGGTGCTATTCATATGTAAATTAGAATGAGCTAAACATAAGTTTGTCAAGATCCTTGCACGCACCAGAGGTTAATCTACAAAAGTATTTTATTGCCATTGTCCCTAAGACTATTTTGGTACATTTAGCCCGTGCTTCACAAGGAAAGAATAAATTTCAAAAGCAGATTTTATCTGAATTTAAAATTTATTTCACAATAGTATAGTTAATGGGCACTCTAACTGATAAAAGAAGGAAGTTAATACCAGCTCTAAAGCCGTGACGGGCATGTCTAACCACTAGGAATAGTGAAAAAGGCAGTTTCATTATTCATAACTCCCCATCAATGCACGCGTACTAAACCGCGAGCAAAAGTTAGTGTATCATAAGGTGATCTATTAGTAAGTATTTATTATGAAAGAATTAATTATAAGCTTAAAGTGTTTAGTGTGAGAAAAAAATCAATGGCACAGTGACAATGTTCTCAACTTAACACAAAAAGGTATTGCAGCATACATATATATATATATATATATATATATATATATATATATATATATATATATATATATATATATATATATATATATATATATATGAGGGCTGTTCAAAAAAGAAGGTGACTTCCACATTTTCAAAAAATATTCATTTATTCATCAATATTTATTTTGTCCCCTTTAAAGTAACCCCCTCAGATACAATATACCTATGCTAGGCTTTTTCCAATCCTCAAAGGACTTCAGATATGCGCTTTTTGATATGGCGTCAAGCTCTACCAGCAATGCGGTCTGTATCTCCTCATTCGTGGCAAAACGTCGTGACTTCATGGGCTTTTTCAGTTTTGGAAACAGAAAGAAGTCGTAGGTGGCCAAATCTGAGGAATACGGCGGCTAAGGCATGATCCGAGTGTGTTTTTTTGGTCCAAAAATTACGAACCAGCAATGACGAGTGAGCTGGCGCATTATCGTGGTGCAATATCCATGACCGGTTTTTCTACAATTTCGGGCGTTTCCTTCGTATTGCTTCACGTAAACAGTGCATGACTTGAAGATAATATTCCTTATTTCCCGTACAACCTTTTGGCAAGAACTCGCGACGTCATTGTAATCGAAGAAAACAATGAGCAAAATGAAAACCTTTTTTCGGTCTTGGGTCTTTTGGTCGCTTCCATTGGGATGATTGGGTTTTGTTTTCGACGCCATAATCATATACCCATGTTACGTCACCAGGTATGACCCTTTTGAGCAAATCTAGATCGTCGTCGACGGCATTCAACAGCTCCTGAGCGATGCTCATGCCACGGCTCTTTTGGTCAACATTTGGCAATTTCGGAACAAATTTCGTTGTCACACGCTTCATCCCAAAAACATCCGAAAAAATTGCATGGCATGAGCCAACCAACTTCCTCAGAAATTTCTCTAATAGTGATTCGACGATTCTCCATAACAATTTTCTTGACTGCTTTAACGCTTTTGTCAGTTGTTGACGTGCTGGGGCGTCCAGGGCGTGCATCGTCATTAACATCTTCTCGGCCTTCTGTGAAGAGCTGGTACCACTTATAAACATTTGTTTGCTCAATATAGACTTGCCAAATGCCACAGTTAACATTTTAAGTACGTTGGAACATTTAATTTTATTTTTCACGCAAAATTTAATACAGATTCTTTTATCCATTTTTTTCTAAAGCCAGAAATCGCGAAGCACAATAAAACACGTCCAACTTTTATATCTGTCAAAGACAATCTGAAAATGCAAAATGGCTGATAATGTCAACATATGTTGGGGACATGTGTACCAACGTAACAAAAAACTTCGAAAATCCAATGTACGTAGCCCGCGAAATTTGAAGTCTCCTGTTTTTTTGAACAGACCTAGCATATATATATACATATATATATATATATATATATATATATATATATATATATATATATGCATATATATATATATACATACATATATATATATATATATATATATATATATATATATATATATATATATATATTCGATTGAGTAGTAGAAATTAATTTTGATCTGTTCACAAAATTTATATGTATTTATGTAAATTTAAACTACAATATATTTCTAATCTGAGCCTATTATGTGTATCGAGGTCCTTCACCGATCAATTTATGTTTATATTTCATTTCATTTTTTTCTTAGTCTTTCAATGTTCATCTGTCCCATGAATACCAATGCTCTCACCAAAGCGGTCTTAATTTTTCTGTTAATACTTTTTTATGACCATAAGTACCTTTCGTGAATCAGTTCCAGTTGAGATAAAAAATTCCAATATCTATTCCAATATCTTTCTAAGCTTTCACTCTTTCACGCCTCAGCACTTACAATGTCATAAGTGCCTGTAAAATGTCAGTTTCCTCTCCCCCTCCTCCCTACCCTCAACACAATCACAGTATCTCAGACGCCTACAGATTACACTTTCGCCGTCACGCTCATCCGACTACTCATACAATTGTGTCCGCAAGCCGACGAACTGTTTGTCTGCCAATATCGCGTATGTGTGGGCCGCGTAAACTGCACGGGACACCGTACTACCGCTACTATTTGCCCCGCTAACCGTCAGGTCCCGTGTCAATAGAACGGTGTGCCGCGAATTCGACTCGACTGAATACGGTGTACGCGCTTCGACTTTTCCAACTACGATCGTGAGGGGCTTTAAAATAATGCACCCTTGGTAACTTAAACAAACTTTGTCATATCAATTGTTTGGTCTGATAAAACTTCAAATTTGTAATACGGTTATAATATTGATACTTCGAGTTTCAAATCTGATATTGCACATTGTATTTGTGAATCAAAAGTTCATGTGTGGCGACGGGAAGCGTACTTTACTACTCGCTAAAATTATTAATTACCTTATGGATTCACCTATGATCCTGGAATGTTTGGAACCTTGCACTTTATGGTAATTAATACTAACCACTACATCAATAGACATATTTAATTTAGTTAATTTTTTTAAGTATTTGTTCTTTAAGTATGATTTAAGAATGATAAGGGTAATAAAATAAAGAAATTTGATAAATTGTTTCACGAAAACGTGTATTGGAAGCTAACAACGGTGAAAATAAATAATTGTAATAACCATGTCAGGCATATATTTTTGGTTGTCATATTTATCTGTTATTTTACATTAGAAATTGTTACATTTGGTACTCGCTAGTTACTTTTTTAAATCAGGGATAAGTAAGGATAAGATTGTATGATGAAAGTTTGGATATATTGTGCTGAAATAGAAATATATAATTTTAGAGTAAATTGCAGAAAAAATACAACCACTTTTTTCATGTTATGCTTAAGATATAAAACATGAATCGAATGTATATGCAGTGTAATTATAAGGATTTAAATACAAAAAAATATCAGTATGTAAATATTACAAAAATTAATTTGAATAATTAAAATATTTTAAGAAATACTTTACATTTTACATACTTCCTCTCATAAAGAACAGCTTCCTAAAATTATCGAGCCGAAGGTAATGGACGTAACGAACATCGATAAAATATGTTCTGTTATAGACAGTCCAAAAATAGGTGTAAGCAAAACTTTTCCCCCATCATAAACAGAAAGCTAAGGCTAAGATTTAACTCATTGCATGTCAGAAGCTCTATTTGCAAATGATGAATAGTTTATCTAGTAAAGATACATAAGATATAATATTACAAAGAGAAACTGATAATTTTTAAAAGGTCTAACATTTAATAAATTTTCTAATCTACTTTACGATGAAAATGTGACGGAACATACTAAAGAAAAATCTAATATTATGTAATATCGATTAAAATATAGTGAAAAAATTGTGAAAAACGAAAATCCTATTCCTTTGTTTTATAATATTTAACCGAGAACTAACCTTAAATCCAGGATGCCAAGTCAATTCATTGTGAGTCTCACACGTCACATAACGAAAGAGGTTTTCATAAAGCTCAAAAGCGATATGGAACGATAGGAATATATGAGACAACGCAAATGGTATTCGACACTGTCGATTAATGTAAATTTTTAATGAAATGTTTCTGTATTCGAATTAGATCCATTTTGATTTAGTAGTAAATAAATAAATAAAAAAACCTGGAAATTATTTCAACAATTAACGAATAAATACACATTTTTCGAAAAGCCTGAATAATAATGTTAGTTCTTATTTTAACCTTTCATAGCATATTTCTAAATAATATACAAGGTGCATTCGAATAGGTATATCTATATGAAAGTTATACTAATTATAAAAACCAATTAAAACTTCATAAAAATTCAAGAAATTCTTCGTTTGTAGGATTATTTTATAAATAATACCAAAAAAACTATTCGCCGAAATGATATTTTTTACGTCATTACGTAGTCAGTAAGTTATATTTGAGAAATAAATATATGGAATGTAATAATGACAGTCGTAGTAATAGTCTTCTTCAATAGTATTATTTCTCAACCCTAGAAAAGAGTTTTTTGTTTTTATTATTACGAATTTTTCAAAGAAAAACTCACAACTTTCGTAACGTAGGAATTATTTTCTGCGAGACTAAATTTAGTAAAACAATAAAATGTAAAGTCCTATAATAAACATTTTATTTCGCTACACTTTTCTATCAATTATACTGTAAGAACCATTTTCAAAGTAGCGCTTAATTAACTTAAAAGAAACTAGAGAATTCATAAAATATTGAAAATCAACATCAGTAAAGCTTAAATGAAAGAGCGACAATCTCCTTTTAGCAGCACACAATTATTGTATGATTTAATTTTTTCTTCTTTGTGATAAACTAAAAAAATACGAGAAGTCCAGGCAATAACTCATAGATGTAAATAGTACAGTAAGTTTTAAATATAAATTTACTTTGTGTCTCTTAATTACTGTTGGTATCTCAAGTCATAAAATGTTTTTCAAAATAATATCGTCACCTGAAATGGTCATAAAATTTATCATCAATCGTTTCTTGTCTAAAAATGCAATTATCATAGATAAAGAGTCTTAAGAGTTCCATACAATGGCCAGAGAAAACAACAAGAAGACCATAAACACGTTGATGTGATGACATTAAAAGGGCAGTTCCTCCAAGGACGATACAGATGACGGAGGTGGTATAACACTGAATTACAAAAAAGGGTTATCAAGACGTGTGCCATACCTAAAAATAAGAAAGGAGCCCTTTTAAGATTCCTCGCAAATACTCTGTCAGTCATAGCCGTTATGAAACGTATGGCGCAGAAAGTTGGAAAAGAGTTTGAATTTGATCGCGTGCAACTCAGTACAGGTGACAGAAGTGAAATTTCTTTGGAGATCTAAACCTCGATTTGTAAATATATACTACAGAGTAAAACGCCAGAGAGAGAATATACTGTATACAGAGAATATATAAGTATAAATTCATAGATTGTATTAAATTCGAATAAAAAGATTTTAATAATACACATTCAGAAAAATTAATAAAATATCATTACAAGTCGACACAAAGATCTATTTAAATATTCATATACATATATATAGCCAAGTGTCAATTAAAAAATAATCGCGACGCCATTACTAGAACACGGCTAAAAGCAGCTGAAGGAAATCGGCATGCGTTGCGCCTGTTGTAAATTATATTTACAATTATATGTGCGGGTTCACTGCGGATTTATAAACAAAACAAGTACTTATGTTGTTAGTCTTGTTACAGTTGAAATACATGAAAGTTAGTAATAAAACAATCATAATCCATAAATCGACAAAATTTTTACACTTTACTTTTGACACACATAACGAAGAAAACGACTGAAGACATTAGCGAGCGCCATTTTTGTTGGTTTCGTGCATGCGTACTCTTCTTGTCTTATTCTATCGTGTTCACCTTTTATTTAACATCTTTCTCGGTTGTTAGTTAAATACCTATTTTCCGTCATTATTGGTATAGGTTCGTTATATAGGTTTGTTACATTCAGACGTTCCAAGTAAACGTTGCATGAAAACGTTACTTAAATTCGTTGCACGAAATTCGACCTTGATATTTTAGTCTCATCGCACCCAAAGAAGTTTCATTTTAATAATAATAGAGCACATTGACTTACATATGTCTCTACTTGACTCTTAAAAATATTTACATGAATATCTTGGAGAAAGCAAATAAAATACTCAAAATTTAAAATATTGAATATCAACTGAAAAAGCAACTTATAAGGATTCCAAAGTTATTTTTTCAGAATATTGTATAAGATAATTCCAGATGTATTGCATCAAAGACATAATACACATATCTCTTCCCTGAATCTCCAAAAATATAATTACGAAAAAACAGCGATTGTTCCAAACTTTTCTTAAAGCTTTTGAGAAATGTATGTCTATGAAAAATATATTTACTACCCAATACGTTCACATGGTGAAAAATCATATTAATATTTGCGAATAGTTTAATGGAAATACTATGTACACTTAAATGTGTCTAAAAATATCTAGACACATTCTAACCCTCCTGATGCTAGTTCTACTCGTACTTAAGGGATTTGAAATGAACGTAAAACACAAAATAATGTGCTTCGGTTTCTTAACAAAGGTAAAAAAAATCCTGAAATGTCTTAACTAAGGTTAAGAAGGCGTCTATCTTTTTATTCTTTTAAGAGTAGTACGATGCATATATAAGTTCATCTCGAACCATTTAACAGATAGTATCTCAAACACCGTTACCGTTAACTAAAAATTGTCCTGGGTTTGAATTCTCATTATAACATAATATGCAGATGGTTTAAACCTTCGTGAATATCCAAATGGGTGTAAATCTCACTTTTTGGGATCACAAATTATGTATCAAAGATTATTACTACTTTATTTAAATTTTTAACTGCGACCTAGGTTTCGTTGTATGACAACATCTTCAGGTGGACAGTTTGGAGACTCATTCTTCAAGATGAAGAGATACCTCTTCAAATTGCCCATCTGGAAATGTTGTCATATAACGGAACCTAGGTCGTGGTTAAGAATTTATATAAACTAGAAATAATACTACATCACGTAGTTACCTTTACTCATTACTAAAATTAAGTGATAACAGATTTTTACAAACCTAACGCGAAATATATTTAGTAACAAAGATTATTAGTGAGCATGATGACAATACAACATATTGAGTCTTCACAACAACAAAGACATGAAAATCCCCCCTGAAACCATAAATGTAAGAGCTGATAGCATATCTTTCATTTACCTTTATTACCACTTAACTTTCCCAGATAAAATGGCACCTTTTTTAAATAGATATACACTTGCAAAATGTAATTAAATTTACTAAAAATTTCATTTTATCCATCTTCAAGGTTACTTAATTGAAATTTCAACCAGAAAAAAAGTAATCACATTAAAATAGTGAAAAACATTTTCAAAAACACTTGATCAAAGGAAATGATTAATCTGCCTTCGTAAATATGTTGATCGCCCGCTATTTTAGTACTCGCATAAAGGAAGCAATCAGTCAATTTACTAAATCGACAATCATCTAAATTGTCCCAACAAAAATAAGGACAAGATAATCAGAATAGTCACAATAAAAGTATAGGGCCATAAGTCAAAGGCTACTTTAGCTTATCAAGGGTTTTCCCTTTGGGGTTGCTCCGGAGGGTAAAGGAGAGCTTGGTGAGTTGCGAAACGGAGGGATTGCTTGTATGGTATTAGTTGCCATGTGTGGAAGTACTAAGTTGAGGGGAACGGGCGTGAGAGGAATAGAAGAGGAGTGAGTACAGATTTGAAATCATAGATAGAAAACTCATTTGGAGTTTTGCATATTTTTGAGATAACCGTGTTGCTAGCTTCGGTGATATAAATTGAAGATTCGGGTACATAACTTTAATGTGATTACTTTTTGACATATACTTACACATACATACGTATCTGCAAGCGTGAATTTCGATTAAATGGACGGAATTTGTCTCTTACCCAATGAAACCAATAACCACCTATCTACAAATTATGTGAAATCATTGCTATATCCACGCTGCGTCATCTATTGACATGGCGCAATTCTAAATATATATATATATATATATATATATATATATATATATATATATATATATATATATATATTAATATATATATGTATATATATATATAAATATATATATATATATATGTGTGTGTGCATATATATATATATATATATATAGCCGGGAGGAAATATTGGCCAAGTTTTAAAAATCCCACTCACATAATTTTATCTTCTGGTGAAAATATCTGAATTGTTAAGCTTTATATGCATACTATAAACGCTTGTATTTTTATGTCTTTTTATGTAATTTTATTATGATTGAAAAAGATGCAAGAATTAATAAAATTAATTGGCCAAAGTTTTAATAATTGTCTCGATGCTTCACACTGAGTTGGAGGGAGTCCCGTCTTATTGCACACATTTCGTTATTGGCACGGCCTTATTGCAACACTTCCTGTTGGATGAAAGCGAAAGAGTTTACTCATCAAGTCTAATTACCTAGGTCAATAAACTTCTCTCTTAAGAAAACTAGCGTAGCGTTAGGCATATAGAGAAGGCGTTTACTGTCTTTAAACCTGAATGTCACCACAATTTCATTACATCATTTAATTTTTCCTATGCTTAAACACAAATTTACCCATGCACAACCTACCTCTGATACTTGCACCAAATCTTCTACTCTTATTCATTTAATTATCATCATACCAATTACATGTCCCATAAAATAATTGCCTTACCCTACCCCACTATTTCCTACTGGAGAGGACATTCAAAGCCCCCCTCAAAGTAAGGGCGGGAGAAGACAAATGAAAAGCAGTCACTTGACTGCTGGCAATAATAAAAAGGCGGGCCGTAACGTTTGTAGCCCTGCGGACGGAAGTTGTAATTGGGATATGACGTCAGGAATGTGGTGTGGAATGTGGAGTGTTTCATTTATTAAGTTCGTCGCTAGACGTATGTAGAAAAGTACATTTCTAACGTTGTAAGAAAACAGATAATTCGATTAAAAGTATTTTTTCGTTTGAACGATTTCAATTACACATACAACAAGCAAAAATTATTATAAAACACTACCTGAAAGCCTCCAACATTTTTCTGCAGTATTCAATATTATTCTGAAGAATACAGTAGATTATAGGAGTATTTAATTGGCATTTCTTTATTTATGTAAAACAACATCTTCGAAGTGAAATACAAAAAACGTTAAAAAAGAATATAGTTTGTTTTCAATATTTTTTAACGATTATTCACACAAATGAAAGCATTAATTCCGCATTTAATTTTACAAACAAATAAAACAGTTGATTTTACTGAGATGCTTCACAACGTTAATGAAATATATTTTCGAAACATATTTCTGTACATATTACGTTTACTGCTATTTAAATAAATTAGTAGGTGAATTAGTATCAAAACAAAATGAAAGTTATCTTTTCTTTTATTTATAAATATCTGTTCTTTTCTTTATTGTTATCTTTTCTTTAAGAATCAAGGAAAGCATTACCAGAAATTACCTTTTTATAAAAACATTAAATTTTGGTACTAAATTAGATCGTTACTATCTAAACAGTTTTGAAATGGCAAGAAATGTCGATTAATATTTGATTTTCAAATTACTTCATTAGATATTGCTTTATCCATCTATCGTAACTAATATTATTTAATTGAATAGATGTGAGCAATTAAATGAAAATAAACACAAAGCGCATGGTACTTTTTAAAACGAGAGTGTTTTACGTTAATAAACAAATTGATAATTTCGTATTATATATATAAGATTATTAATTTTCATTTACCTAAAACGCAATCGCCCAGTACCATAAATTTGACTCTCTTAACTGAATTGTCAACGCTTAATGATCGCGTTTAGTGATGTAACCTGATAATTATTCACCATCAATTCGGTGATATCGATTTAACAGTATTACAGACCTAAGCTTAATTTACCAGCCATAATAAGATACATATAGTATCTTTAGTGTGAATGTGGTATTGGAGAAAGCATCATCTCAAAATATATCTCGAGATGATTAGACGAATTTACTTAAAATATAAAAGAAAGAATTGTCAGTTTGTTCTAATCATGATATTACTTCGAATGTCTTTAGTGTATCAAATCAATTGTTAAATTATATTAAGTTTAGTATACTGGAAGTTTGAGTAGGACAAGGTGTTAATTAATTGTAAGAATAATAAAAATGTATTTAAAAAACTTTCCAATTTTGTTTTAAAATAACAAAACGGTGATTAATCTTCCTAATATCGCGATCAATTAGATCGCAACAGAAAAACGTCAATCGGTTTACAAAAAAGAAAATTTTTTAAACTTAAAACTTAATTAACGCATCTACGAAGAGTAGTAACAACTGTACTTTTGATGTGGGTTACTTAAATATTTCATTTTGTTCCCAATTTCCGATCAAACCAGCACAGGTATTATTTTACTTATATATTATTCTACTTATATATTACTTAGTATTATTTCTACTTTCTTTAAGTTCTTTACCACGACCTAGGTTTCGGTTTATTATAACATCGTCAGATGGGAAAGATCTTTGCTAATAGCCCACTTGGAGATGTTGTAATACAGCGAAACCTAGGTCGTGGTAAAGAACTTAAAGAAAGCAGAAATAATACTACATCACGTAGTTTCCTTTAATTGTGAATATTTACTGTAATATTAGAGAACTAAAAAAAAATTAATACCCCCATCAAGCGGAAAATTTGAAGACTACCTGTTAATGTTAATGTACTAAAACCACAAATCGTTAATAACTTTTTAAACATATAATGGTTGCTTATAAAAAAAAACAAATGTCGATGCTAATTAAGTTTCAATAGTGTTAAGTAGTAATTTGAATATTGTGTCACCTTACTCGGATCGTTTTCGCCGAGTAAGGAGGACATAGCAGACACATATTTAAAGGTACACACAGAAAAAAGAAACGCAGGCTGTGGATATTTTATTTACACAATTGTGTAAATAAAGTATCAGCATATTATTTTACGCAATGTACAGGAAATCGTATGTAACGTAGTTAGACCAAATTCGTTAATTTTGAAACAATGATAACGTTTTGTAACCTTAAGAAAAGCCAACATCATTTAATGTGGCAACTAATCTTCGCTTCTTACCGCGCTCCAGCGGTGGGCGGCGAGATCGAGTAGATAAATCTCATCTGAAACAGCTAATTAACACAAAGCTTTTCGATTACTCGCAACGATATATTACCAACGCTCGACACGCCGAGTAATTTCCCCGCAGCGAGCACCGCACTGTTTGCGCGGCATACGCGCGCAAACACTTGAATTTGAATAAGTAATATTTGCTTTGGACAAATTTGTGAATATTTTCGTTCAGCCGCTGCGGATCCACTCGAACGCGGCCCGAGACGCGGGGGCGCTTGTCGACTTGATGGAGAGCTTTCGAGTGAGGGTGACATGTCCGATAAGCTCGACAATTGAGCTTTGAGTTTTGAGCTTTTTAATCTTTATTCCTATTACGCTAGACAATGAGCGGTGGGACGTCAAAGATAAATGTATTAATTTCATTGCGTTTCGCCGAGTTTTTGCATAAATTTTGTGCAGTAATATTCGGCTTGATTGTTTTAGTTTTTTTAGATTAGAAAAAGAACGACTTTTTAATTTATTCGCGGTTGGATCAATTCATTTTGATTTATTTTAATAGACATAAATATTAATAAAAGTTAATATTTATATAAATATTAGGCTGATATATAATATTACGTGCCATTGCCTTCCGAGATCCAAAAAAGTTCATTTTAATTGTTTCATTTATTCAATATTACAAGGAATGTGACATGTATGCATTTATCTTACCCTCAAATACAATTCACCAAACATTATTACTACGTATTACTTTACTAAATACTATTACATCTTACTTTTTTTTAATATCTACTTATAATTAAATATCTCACGACACTAAATTTCAACAAATTATAAAATGATATTCAAATATTACTAGCTATTATCTATGCCCCATCTCAATAAAGGGGAGTCCTCATAAAATGACGAAGTGACGCGTCAACATGTAAATTCAGTTTAGTTCAGCAATTTATGTAAAAATTACAATACGAAATTACCAAGCAGAAATAATTCGGCATTAAAATTAGATTAACGCGTTTTATTGCTTTATTTCATAATATTTCAAAGGACTGTTACTTTGTTACATTTCACATAAAATAAATAATAATGTAACCATGCAAAGTGGGTAATGATGAATGCTAAACTCACATTATTACAGGAAAATTTAAACATCCCTTTTGGAAAAATTTAATTCAATTTTGCAAGCTTTTTTCAGCGACTTCGTTCACATGACGTTCTTCAATGTTTCTCTCCTATTTTTATCAGTTTTTCTGTCACTATATTGCATACTACCTGGTAAAATCAAGCCTGTATCGGAATGCGGGGTATTCTTCCATGAGAAGGGAAATTTTTAAAATCCATTGGGTAGTTTTTGAAAATATCTCGTACTCACAATTTCTTCTTCTCTATTATTTTATATAAGTATATATAAACAGTTTTTAGAAAAAAATCCTTGAGTATGCGCTAATATTTCTCTCCATTGTATTAAAATGTATTAACCTTTAACAGTAGAAATATTTGTATAAGCCACAATAACCAGAGTGGCCCAGTCTAAGTTTATGTATACGCTAATATTTCTCTCCAATGTATTAAAATGTATTAACCTTTAACAGTAGAAATATTTGTATAAGCCACAATAACCAGAGTGGCCCAGTCTAAGTTTATGATATTTGAGAATTACAATGGATTTAATTGTCTATAAATCGATGAAAAAGATTTCTATATTTTTTGAACTGAGGAATTTTATGTGTGTCACTCCAGTGAATATTGTATGAGGGTAACATGCATTTTTTGTACAAATTTAATGTCTCCAATACTCAATAGTTTTCTATTGAGTTACCACTCTCAAAGCTATAGAGAATTAAAAACACTAAAATTCTAACATATGAAAATTTTTGGACATAATTTAGAAACATAATTAAAACATTATGTTTCAACCAATACCTTCAGATAATTATTGTGCTAATAAGACCACGTGGTGTACCTCTTTATTGGGCGTCATACCTTGTGCTCGAATAAAGAGCGTTCACATTCTTCCGATGTGTTTTCTCAATGAATTTATTAAATATGACTCTAGTGCGAAGCGAGAAAGAAATCAGCTTTTTATTTGGAGCCAAATAAAACTAAATAGAGCTTGAATATGTCCAAACATATTCCTTTAGTACTTGTACATGAGGTGATATGATTACTTTCCTTTTCTATTTCCTACCCACTTTCTCCAGGACACACTGGATTACCATACATTGCAACAAAGAAAATATGTTTTTTAGTGAAATTGATTAACGACTGTTAGATAAATTAATTTTGGATAATAATTTATATGAAAAATTCTCGCTCTTCCTAACAAATAATTAACTGGGTTCGCGTAGTCATCACTTTTTTGCTGTGATGACTTTTAAACGATATCCCGCGCCTAATTAACTCTAGAACGAGCGAACGGGTTTGTTTATTTAAAAGAGTAGTTATTGAAGAGTAAATAAATGGCACGATGTGAAAATATGGATATTTACCAATCTTAGCATATTTATAAAAATTGAATTGTCGAATGTTACACCTCTCGCTTATCATCCTGAGATAATTGTTTTCGTGTTAAATATTTACTATGACAATAATTTTTAGATAATGCAGAAAACTATGAAGAAGTAGACATTAAAATAAAGTATTAACGATATCGACAAACTTGGTATATGATGCGCTGTCCACGTGTATGTGACTGAATTCCTCTTAAACGGCTGGACTGATTTTTATGAAATTTTGTGTCTTAAGTTGATTCATGAATGGTATACATTCACAATTTGATCCGATAGGCAGCGGTAAGATCGCGTTTTAGAAATTCTTTTTTAAGTTTTTGACATCGGGCGAAGCGGCGGGTGCAACTAGTTTATTTATATATTTTAGACGTGTGTATATGAATAAATACATAAAATTTGCCTTTTAACATTCTCCCGTCAAATGAATGGAAAAATGTTTAAACAAATTTAATTAAAAAAATTACAAAATAAATCTTAATATTGAGTAAAAAGATTAACAATCACACAAAAAGTGCCAAATCACAAAAGTGCTGAAAAATCACAGGTAGCCCTGAAACTTTAACGCATGCTACTTTCATAATCACTTTCAATATACACTAATGTTGTGGAGGGAAATGTTTGTAATTCTCCTTATATTTCTATAATATGATAGATTTTAAACCTTTAAATTAAATCGAATTATTAATTCAGTTTTAAATGCGTATTTCTTCCCAACCAACGCTACTATTTATTTTACCGTTTCCACACAATGTTTACGCCTGTATTGTTTACCCCTGTATAAACTACGACATCCAAATACTCCGATACCAACTTCATAACCTAAGAGGTTCTAATCTAGAATAACTTTACTATTTGGTCAGTAGAACCTTTGATACTCAACCGAACGGTATTTGTTTTAAAGTGTGAATTGCTCTGAATAAGGCGTTATTTTAAAAAAGAATTAAAATATATTTAGTATGGACGATTTGAACCATTTGTCAAGTCAGATGTATGCGAAATAACCTTGCATCTAGTACTGCTAGTAAAAAAGAAATATATAAATTCGGATACATTATAAGTTAAATATTCGTATAACCTAAAATTATCATTTCAACATATAAAATATAATGGACCTTCCATAAATATATTAACTTTCCTCAATACCTCTTGTTGACCCATCCTAACAATACGCTTTTTCTATCCCAAATACCTAATAAACATATTATTCGCTAAATACAAAATATAATTAAAGTAAGTAATCCGTTCTGTCGTCGGCATTATAACGGCCTTTAACCCATTAAGTCTTTGATCACAATATCCAGGGCCCGTGGCGAACCCGGGCCAAAGTCTCGATGTTACGCCTTAAGCGTTCAACAACTGTCTTTCTCGCTTCGATAGTTCTAATTTCGTTTTATCTACACCAAGTTTTCTCTTTGTGCTGTTTTTCTCATTTTTTCTTCGTTTTTCGCCGAAGGTGGGCGCCGCCCACCGCGCCACGCCGGGCGGGGTCTTATATTTTGTTCCTTTTCCTATTATTCCCTTTTTTTTCTCTCCGTCTCTTATTTCTCTGCTGCGCACCCTTGAGATGAGCGTAGAGTTGTCGGTTGGACCTTGGGGATCGGGATTTTTTTTGGCATATTTCTTTCTATCGGCGGGTGATAGTTAATTCTGAATTATTTTCAATGAGGTCAGAATCCAATTAATTAGTATTATGTGTTTTTATGATATTGAATGATTCTATTCGTACTAAGAATGAAACGTACCTTTGGAAGGAAACTTGCCATCAAATCTTAATTAATTTTCACGATGATTATGACGAAAGGTTGCGAATACCAACTTGATATTTTAAGGTACGTACAATACAATACAATGAGCGCCCTTTCTTCTTTGATTTTTAGTTCCAAGGATGACGAATTTCCATTCTTTCGAATTTCACGAAATATTACTATGCGTCATTTTATTGTCAGAGATTCCATTTTTTTTGTTTTAGAGCAAACAGACGCAAACTTTTTGCCACACTCAACAGCTAATCTGTAATGGAGCACCACATTATTCCGTGATGTAAATATTAACAAATTTCAATGATTTGGATCGAAAATATATTCCAATGTTGTTTACGTCAGATTAGTTATGCCGTAGCACATTTCTTTTATTAATGGTTTCTATATTATGAGGCACTGATATTCTGTAATGCTTCGGTAAATGTAAAACAACAGATAAATACAAATGAAGAACATTTTCATTTGGAAAATGTCATAGATAAGATCACATTGATACTAAACAGAATAGTAGAATACATCATATAAAGTATCCGTTTCTGAAAATTTGAAACCAGATTCTTTATAGAAAATTATTATTCATGAAATAAAGTGGTGGTGTTAATTTACAAATATAATTTTCCATAGTATTAAAATATTTCGCAATTGTTTTCTCCGCGATCACTAACTAACTCTATTCTCATCACAAAACTTCTATTATGTTTTACGATTAAATAAAGGATGTATGAAGACAAGTGTGTAGGTACATACTGACAACTAGGCTCCTTCTAGTTTTCAGTTACGAAACTAAATATTACATGATTGTATTTCATTAGAGAATATTCTTGAAAATTTAAATTGGAATACTAAGTAGAAATTTAGCTTCAACATGAACGTAATTTTCATGATAACCCGACCCGACCCGACCCGACTGTCATGGACAGCCAGCTCTTAGTATATGGCAGCCTTTAGCTGCCGACCCGGCTACCTCGCCTCCTTCTAGTTATGATGATTTTCCTTTTCCTTTTATTCTGCTCTCTTTTATATTACTTATTCGATGTTTCTTTCGGTCCTATTTCTCTCATTCAACGTACGAACGTACCTACCTACGCCGTACCGTAGGTAGATGTGAAATTACCTACGTTTACGTTGGAGCGTCTAACTTATATGTAGATGTGCAGGCACATGTTATTAGCGCAGACATTGGGGAGGGGTGCAGGCGTCGATTTTCTTATGTGAGGCTGTGGAGACCTGTCGGTGTGGACCTTTACATAGGTAGCAGCTTATATTTGTGGGTAATTCATTTGGAAGACGTGGATATATATGTGGAAACAAATGCAAAAGCCGATCTTGACCGATATTTATTATTTTATTAGCTTAAAGAGAAAATTGTCTCTGTATATATTTTTTTCATAGAACAATAATTATTAACAAGAAGGCCTTCGGTTTTAAATAATAGATTAAACTTAGCGTTGATATCTATGGACGTGTTATTCACGGATGATATTGGAATTTATACGTTTAAGTATCTCTGTTTATAAAGTTTATAAGTTATAAACGTTATTAATTAATGGTTATGGTATACACTGAACTGTGATAAATCAAAATGTTAAACTCCGTATATATAGTTATTTAACGCCGTATTATTGGTGATTACTATTATATTTTAAAAATAGTTGTTTAATTTCTCTGAAATTTAAATTTATATCAAACCTTTGTGGTCTTCGTCGCCAGTAACTTGAAAAGTGTATTCCTTTATTTAAGCCATTACTCGGGGGAAATTAAATGGTATAACGTTAAACGGGTAACGGCTTAAAACTTTGCATTCTTATAAAATAATATCGTATTATACTTTTTCATATTTTACACGTCTGGACTTGTACACTGTTTTTCATTATTATTTTGTCTTTTCCAGTATAAACAGTATGGATCATTTTCCGACTAGAACCTGCTACCGGAGTTTTTTTTATTCTAAATCTGGCAGCTGTAATGCAGCTGTAATAAATTATAGTTTCCTATTTCTTTGCTTTGACATTAATTTTATATCAATATGCACATAGCCACCATCTCCTTTCAAGTGGAAAAGCTAAAGCAACTTTCAGGGTGGACAGCGAAAGTGTTACTTTTTATCATTTCTCTACACGACATAAAAATAATTCGAAATTTAAATAATTCTTGTTTTAGTTTTTCTCTTATTCACGCATATATAAATGGAATGATAGAGAATGAAACAGACGATTATCTTTTCCACTACCTGCTAACTTCCCCACCCCTTTAAGCTGCCTCGTATACAACTTACTCTAGAAAGAGTTGCTAGCAAGCCCGTTTTGCGCTGGCAAGATAGTCGTACCTGTATAGATATAATTTATACTCTTTTTTGACTTTTTGATCTTTTGTTGTACCTTTTAATATATTTTTAAAAATGTTATCAAATGTTATTGATTGTACTATTGATATACGTCATGGAAAATTTACAGTTTATAATATTCCTTTATCATGCAATACAATCACTCCGCAACACAGTTTAATTTATTATTATTATTATTTTCATAAACTACTTCTTTAGTCAATGGAAAACAATTTCTTAAGTACATTACACAAATGAAGCAAACAGCTAGAGTCGCCCAGCAAAAAGGGGCGACACGCATACCGCCCGCATCGCTCGCTCCGCCGACGCCCCGAGCCCACCGCTCTTTAACTAAACATGTTATTACTCGGCCGTATTACGGAATAAGAAAAACAAAAATATCAACCCCACAGTGAAGAGATCCCCGCCCCTACATCGTTCCTCCTCCCTTCCCGTGTCATTATTTATACAATTCATAACATAACAGGGGGCTTGTAAGTGATCGGTCCGATTATTTATTGTTTGTTGCGCTGCGAGACTCTAGCCCCGGACTAATTGATTAATTTGTAGCAACATGTCGCGGCGCGTTGCCTGTTGCCCCGCCGTTGTGCAACGTAATGGTGATGAATTGCTGTTGCATTGTTACGGTATGTTGTATATGTGTGCTTCCCTACGAATGGCGTTAATAACTCTCTGCGTTTTACATGGATTGTCGTGGTGCGTTTTAATTTTTGAGCCTTCGGTGTTACTACAATCAATGAACAATTTTTAGTTTTATCGTCATTTAATAAGAAATCAAGCGAAGAATTTTTGATTCAATTTCTTTTATTAATTTATTAATTTATGAAGTTTGTATATTTGTTTGAATTGTGCCATTCAAAAAAGTTTTGTTAGCTCTTTGTATTTATTTACCTTATATAACACGAGTATGATAAGACTATGTCAGAAACATACCACTTGTTCTACCTTTATTAATTGGCAATAATGAGAGAAAAATAAAGCAAGTCATGGAAAAAATACTAACTGAAATGTTATCGTACATGATGATAGGAAAACGTTAATCTTTAAATATAATGAAACGGTAACGAGATTGAATCTGTGTGTACATCTGGGTAAAACCAGTGGGCGCATTTTAACAAAACTTTGCAGTGTTATACCTTAGATACTTGGTTCTATAAACATTTGGGCTTTATTATTATTATCGACAGAAGTAGCATAGATTCACAAAAATTGCTATAATATGCTGTCATTGATTCATGCAAATATTTTTTAAAGACATATGTATTGTCACATTCACATTGGATAGTATTGTCCAGTCATGTACAGTTGTACATAGGATAGCACTATCCAGTAATGTACAGTTGTATGCACAGTCATCCATAAAATAAAAATGATATAGGATGCTCTGATATATAGACAAACAGACCGGCATAGTGAAATGGTACGGTTTTTGTTTTTGTTGACGCGATTGCGAAACCCTAAAAAGGTTCTTTGTAAAAATAATTTATTCACTTTCTGAAACATCTGCAAGCTAAATAACGGACAAGAACTAGTATTTATTATAAGCATCAAATTTTCAAAAAGGTTTTCTTATTTGCCCTTTTTACTTACACTGAAATTTACTGTTTTCTTTCGTTTTGTTTCAGATCTTCTCCATTCAGAGGCCGGTT
The DNA here is from genome assembly GCA_039881145.1 of Druceiella hillmani. Classification (NCBI taxonomy): domain Eukaryota; kingdom Metazoa; phylum Arthropoda; class Insecta; order Lepidoptera; family Hepialidae; genus Druceiella; species Druceiella hillmani. The sequence goes on from JAYKKI010000029.1 coordinate 20,931,072, forward strand.
CGGACGGCAACAGCGAGCACGCGTCGTCGGGCGACGAGGACTCCCAGATGAGATTAAGACTGAAAAGGAAGCTGCAGAGGAACAGGACATCCTTCACCAACGACCAGATCGACAGCCTTGAGAAAGGTAATGATGTTTATGGTTAGATACACTTTTGAATATTGATTAGAGATTGAAGAAAACCGGATTCAGTTGACAAAAGTGAAATTTATTAAAACAGTAATTTAAAATGACATTAATATATCGCATTTAAATGCCAAAAAGTGGCCATATTTACTTTTGAGGGTAAGAACGTGGAAGACAGGTAGCTGATGCAAGGATATAAATAAATATAAATTAACAATTTCCCACGCCCCGTTGCTGATCATAGTTTGTATCATAACAATAAATAAAATTACAATTCTGGAGTCATATTTCTGTCAAAAAAAAATTACAAAATGATAAACGCAATTATTACAAAGTGACAACTGTTTATGAATGTTCCCCGTTATTCTCTTAGAAATTCATCTTTCGCGTAATGAATTCAATATAGAGACATATGAAGTCAATTTATGTCTTGGAATGTTTTCCTTTCATCATTCAAAGTATTTTGTACGATGAAACTACTGATCGATCAATAGGCTCAAAATATGGATTTATTAGTAAATCCGATAGATCCCTAGACCATCATCATAGGTAGCTAGAGACTTGTTTCTAAAATGTACACATATTATTTGATACTTCTTTCATTTTACAACTCTGCCATACTCTAATACTGTAAAGTAAATTCAAGTTATTGATTGACCAACATTTTAGTTGGTAGGCCAGTTGTCAGCCACCAATTTTTCAGTACAATGCATTCTTTAAAACGTCTCCCAAGGTTAAATACCTTTAAAGCTAAAATCCAATCACGTCAAACTTTTTTAATACCTAAAGGTAGGATTGACTATAGAGATCTATGATACCAATAAACCAATTATTAAACAAATTAGGAAGATTTCAAAATATATGCATTCGTTACATATTTAGCCTCAAAGAATATAATAATATATTTGAGTTCAGATTTTGGATCAAATGGGAAGGAATTCGCGATGAGAAAAATTTTCGCATTCTTTAATTACTTTATAATAATTTAAGGAATCCACATCTCGTTTTATCTCAGCAGTACATTTACGAAATTATCTGCACATGCTCTAAATTTACGTTCCAAAAATTTACGCCTGTTTCTTATTCCCAAACTTTATTCGATATTTTATGACCATTTTTTTCAGTATAACTTATTGATATGAAACAATAAATTATGGAATTCATTGAATCTTAACATCAGAAGTTCACTGTCCGTATACGGTTTCAAAAGGAGCATGAAAAACTGTGGCTATTTCCACTTAACTCGCACTATTTTTATTCTATTCATGTCCTGTTTACCTTCATGCCTCATCCTTTTATTATTTCCTGCTGACAGATCAAATTCAGAGCTCCCGTTATTAATAATCATATTCTATTAATATTTTATTTTGTCAAATATATAATAATTCAATCCTTTGCACCCGCCCTCTGAACTTATTAATTGCATTCACTAATTGTGGTTAACTAGAAGTGATTATTCTTGCAACAATAAATCCGCCGCATGTACAAATGTTTCATTAAGACTAATTAACAAATAAATATTGTTTAGCCTACCATTGCAAATCTTCCTCGTCTATATTCACTTTTATATTATTCATCTGAACTCATCCCCATTCTTCTTGGCTTCCACAAACCGTAAAAGAAATAACTGTTCTATTTCATATGATAAATATTTGTTTATTATGTTTTTTTTTTAATTTCCACGTTATTTTGATCACCGCTCTCCGAAAATACCTTATCTTTAGATCATCTTTACGCCTTATTTTGAAATTGCCCTCACAAGTCAATAATTTCAAAATTCCTTCTTTTCTACAATAGCACATTTTCCCTTATCTTAAATATATATATGAGTATATCCCTATTTATACCGAATACATGTCTTTTTATAGAGCGAACTTTGTATGGAAACTAAGTAGATCTAAATGATCTAATAAACTATTAACTATCCAATTATATCATGGGCTAACATCTACGTAATATTTACAGCATCAAATAAAGGGCTTACACAAACTGACAATAAAAGTAAGGAAAATGAAAAGCAATGTACATTTGGCCATCAACGTAAAACTATAATATCTCAGTTCAAATATAACATTTAGCCGGAGCTATGAGACCGAAGGTCCAATGCTACTCCGCCTCTTAATAGACTTAATAAAAGAAGGCAGGGTTGTCACATATCATGATATTCATAAAAATTCTATTGACATTTCCCAAACACTAAAAAAATATAACAATGATGTAAAGAAAAGTGTTACAAATGTAATAGTGTTGTTCCGTTGGAAAAATGTTGCAGTATCAACTTTTGCAATAACACTTTAAATTACCTTTAAATCGATATCAAATACAAGACAGCCCTAAACTGAAGAGAAGAGAAATATTGTTTGCTCTCACTAAATGGTCATACGGGACTTGTGAAATGAGAATTTTCAGTAAATGTTGGGGCAGCACAATTTCCCGATATTTGCTGAAGCGGTTTCATAAAATATGTCTTGATAATAATAATTGAAGTATCTTATAAACCCAAGAAGAATGAAGTTGGTGCAGCAAAAAATTTCAACAGAACGTTCTTTCAAAAATTTATTCTATATGAATTTAGGTAACAGATATGTTATACGAATGTTGAATTTGTTAACATGAATATTTTTAATAAGACATCGAAAGTAGACAAAGATTTTTGAAAAAAACATATTTTTCATTTAATATATCATTCTACCATATGGTTTAAAAAAAACATCGATTAAACAATGATGTGTTGAAATAACCTTTATGTGGCGTTTCAATAAATTTTTAATATAGTTTAAAGATACCAATTTAATTTTGTGTGGCGAGTTAATGTTTCATTTTAGAAATTAATTTTATTTTATAAGATCCTTATACAAAATTACTATTATATAAATGTGAGTCAAAATAATAATATTGTGTAAAAATGTTTTGGCTTAATTACTTATATTACAAATATAGTAAATGAAAGAACTGTGTCTATTTTAAACCAGTTTTTGGTTTATTTTACTTTAAATCTTGAAATTTTATTCACGTTTCCTTGTTTACGAAAGAGCACAGTAAAGGAATTGTTTTTTTTCAATTTTTTAAACTTAAGAATATAACAGCTAATACTAATTATAGTTTAACCTAAAAGCCTTCCCTCATATTCGATGGATTTTATGCTAAATTTACAAAAATGTTGATAAATTTTTACCGTTTCGATAAAAACTTGTGCACAAACAACTGTGGAAGAGCGAAAAATCTCAACTTTCATCTAAATTATTTTATCCCATGATTTCATGATCAGAATAACTAGTAATATTAATGGTTTAACTTAACATTCCTCCATATTTAGTAGACTTTAAGACATATTTACAACAGTATAAACAAATGTTTAACGGTTTCGACAAAATATTAATACACAAATAACTGCGGAGGACAAATAACATCATTAAATAAATAAAGTTTCCTTCTGAATTATTTCGTCACATTATTTTTTGGTAATCATCAAAAACTTCCGGTACGCTGAATCTAATATTCTTAATCTAATTTATACAAATATTTCTTACTTGCATATCATTACTGATTGGACCCGCACGCGTGGGCAGCAAACGCTCCGAACTCGGCCTACCAAATTAAGTCTAGCCTATTCTATTCTAGAGTTCGAGAGGACCCACTACCCGGACGTGTTCGCCAGGGAGAGGCTCGCCGAAAAGATAGGATTACCCGAGGCACGTATCCAGGTAACAAATGTTCTGAACCACCCAACCCAAAAAAACACCAAGATCAAAGTAACAAAAAGAAAAAAAGACACTAACAAAGAGGAATTACGGTAAGGTGTTCCATGCGTAGATTTTAATTAATTACTTTATTGTTATAATTATGTAGCATTCGCTCTGTTACTTGTATTAAACACCGGTAGTTTAAGGATATAAAAAAGTGAAATGTAACACTAATGCACTCTGCATCAATAAATAAAGATCAAATATTTAAACTATGTGCAGTAGTTAATAGCCAAGTAGTATTATGATGTTTACGAAGAAGTAACATTCTTTATTTTGACAGGATATTTCAATTATAATAAGAGTATTACTTAAGCATGCATTTTGAGTATTACTTAAGCATGCATTTTTCACACTTTGCACACATATTCGTAAAACTTCCTAACCCGAAATGTCATTTTTTAACGAAATGTTTGATATAATAATTTAACGAAATGTTTGATTTAATACTTACTTGTTTATTAGCCTATGACATTATAAACTCATAAATAGCCTATGTTTATGAAGAGTAATCAATTGATGGTAATGAACGTGACATGATATCTAATAAAATGCCTTTAAAAGATTAAATATAAAGGAGCATTTAGAAATACGGTTATAAGCGCAAAAATTAAATTAAATGACATTAGAACTCTGCATTACTAGATTTCAAACTCTATTTTACTTGAGAACAATGAAAACGATTTTTCACTTGAGGCGAAAATTATTTTTCCTGAACTTACGATTTTTATATAGAATTTTATATCAAATAATTCATCATTATCAGTATGACATTTCAGCTTATTGAGACGTATTGTAACTATTTTCAACACAACATTTTTTTCCAAAATTACATTTAGTTATCATAAATTTAATATTCAATATGCAATTTCATTGATTTAATTTCCTCTTTGCCTATTTTCCTGACTGGAACAAGTTTTAAATACGTTTTTTCGTTTTTTAGGAAAATAACTGAGTGAAAATATTTTGATACTAGATCCGACTCAAAAAATTTAATCGTCAATTTTTTGTGCGTAAATATCACACGATCCAAGGTATAAGTATCGAATGGACCGACTCAGAAAATTGAAGGTTATTTTTCGCGGACATAAATATTTAAGACACTACCTTTATTTCAACCACAGGTAATTCTTTGATCCGTACGGTTGACGATTAATATTTCGTTTGAAATGTTAACTATTCGTTTAATATTAAAACAAACTAAAAATATACGCTTTATATTTATACTAAAATTTTCAAAGATCTGTACTATAAATTATATAAATAAAACCTCATATTATTGTTATGGATTCCCTATTCACTATTTACTCTACATATTTATGTTGTAGATACCATCAATTTAACGATTATACTTTAGATAATTAACAAAACGGAACAAAAAAATTTCGGAGCCTCCAAAGGTAAAATAGTATATCATTTTCCATTCGAAATGCCCCTTACTGTCTCATTTTTCCCTTTTCCTCCCTCTCCCACTTCGCGTTTCATAACGATGCGATCGCAATACCGCGAATGGCTCTTCAGACTAAAAGTGTAGCTTTTCGCTGAAAAGATCAAAAGTGCTCGGTCGCTTTACAGTATTTTTTCAGCGTAAATTTTCAGTTTAGCAGCATATCGTTGGCTGAAATGTTCATTTAAAATAACATTTAATTAGGTCTCGGTTTTATGTTGAAACTCGTTTCTAACATAGATAATTTGAATTTTTTCCCCATTTCGTTTATAGAGTATTCAAAAATTAGCTTTGCTTAGAATTCGGCTCGTAATGGAACTACAAACATGGTACGCAATATAATGTAAGTCGTATAAATATATATTTATCGGTTTATGGAGTTTTATGTGGGCTTATAGAATTATGTTACCATTGATCTCAAAAGGTTCTTAAAAAAACTCAAAAGTCGCACTAGAAGCGTATCGAATCATAATAAAAACACAAAATCAATTTTATACTTGCCAACGAAAAAAACTAAATAGAAAACTGCAAATATAGTGAATTACAAATAAGAAATGTATATGTAAATATTTTAAATTTAGTAACGTTTATTATTTTATATTATTTGCTCTGTTAATTATTACGTATTAAAATATATTTACTCAAAAATAAATACTAAGTAAATTTTGGAGCCACTGGTTAAAAACAATTTTAAAAAATATCTCGGGTTGAGAGGTGCTCAATTCGATGAGATATTTTATATTTTTATCAAACTCACAGTATACAGGTGAGGAAATTTTTGTTTATATTTTATGTCTCACAACTTCATTAGGACAAGTGTTGGAAAATTAGGATAACACGTATTTTACAGAATAATTTGTGTAACTGGAATAGATATTGAATAGATTATTGTGGAAAATGTGGCAAGTTCTTATAAAGTGCTTTTTTCTACACTTTTTTGTTTTAAATGAGATTAATTTTTAGATTAGTACTGTTATAAAAATTAATCGAATATATATATATATATATATATATATATATATATATATATATATATATATATATATATATACAATTTCAAGTTCCATATGAAAAATAAGGTGTTGGAACTTGATATTACTTCAGGTTTTAAACTTTTTTTGGTTAAAATGTTGGCGTAAAATGAAATTTACTTCATTTTCCACATGAGTGTCTTTAGTTGGCTTTTCTTGAAAATTCATTATTTCTTTTAAATTCACAAATTGGTGTAGTTTGCTGTTTCTATTTTGAAACAAATTTTTAAATCAATTAGAATGACGACACAATTTCATCGGACATTTTCTCAGAATTCATATTTTTTTTAGTTTCACAAATTGGTTTAATTACCTGCTTCAATTCATATTTTTTTTAGTTTCACAAATTGGTTTAATTACCTGCTTTTAATTTAGAGCAGCTTTTCAAATCAATTTGAACAATTATAAAATTTCATCATATAGTCCACTTCCTATTCGAAATATTTCGACTCTAGATTTTTAAGTTCTATTTCGTATAAGTATGTTTTGTGATTTTTGTTTTGTACCATATAACTTTTTACTGTTTTGACATAAATCAGATCAAAATTTGATAAACTAAAACATCGTGGCATTTAATTTTACAAAGATCGATGTAAGTTTGGCTATATGAAAATATAGAAAGCCTTCGTGTGTTATATCATTACACAAACTGTATTTTTATTTTTGTTTTATTTTTAAGCCTATTGCCGTCGAAACATTCTCTCCGTACTTCTCCAAAGCCTTGCGTGGTCTTTTCTTACAATGTCTGGGGCAGTCTCATCTATAGCGTCAAATTTATTTCACGCAGTGGTTTATTAGATAACATAGCTTTATTGAGGTGGGCACATATATTTTTAGTTAAGAATCGATTGGTTGTATTTAACCTGACCATACCATAAGTCTTTTACGTAAAAGATAAACGATCAGTTCTCAAAGTTTATTATTTTTGAATCAGCACTAAACTTAAACTACCAGATAGAGGAGTACAAATTTCTTAAGTCCTCTAATAATTAAATATGTTTGGCGTTAATTTTGTAGAAATTCGTTATTGACAATTAAATGAAACTACATGATGTAGTATTATTTCTACTTTCTTTAAGTTCTTCACCCCGACCTAGGTTTCGTTGTATTATAATATCTTCAGGTGGGCTATTAGCAAAGATCTTATCATATCTTTGCTAATAGCCAATCTGAGGATGTTGTAATACAACGAACCTAGGTCGCGGTAAAGAACTTAAAGAAAGTAGAAATAATACTACATCACCTAGTTTCATTTAATTGTCCTCTAATAATCTCTAGTCCTACATTGTTTAATTTCAGTATGGTGACTAGTGGCCACTATCGCCCGATATCTCTCCATCTCCCTCTGTGTTTGTATATATTTATATATACAAAAATCTTATTGTTCGATTAACACTTAAGTTCTATTAGTTGAATTTTGACGCGGTTTTCGCTTTCATAGAGAGAATTTATCCAGGAAAGACAAAATAAATACAAAAAATGTAAATAGTTTTGAGACGATCCTTGAACTCGGATAGGCAGGAAGCGCCCATCCGCGTGCAAGGTACAAGGACCCGTCTTATGTATGACGCGACGACGAACACTTGTCAAAAACAAAGCCAAGTCGGCTTTGAGATAAAGAATGGAGTATATATTGCCAAATCTAAACATTAAATATTGCAGAGGGTGACGTAAATTGCAGCAGGAAACCATATATAGGTATTTAATTTAGTACGCTTACGAGAGGCAAAGAGTTTAAGAGGGTCTATCGTGCAAGCTATAGTTAAACTTTTCCGAAATATCTTTTAGTGTCCCATTTTCAGGGTTCGGTACTTCAAAAGAAAAAAACGGAACCCTTGTAAGATCTCTCACATGTCCGTCCGTATATCACAACCGTTTTTTCTCAAAAACCATTTGATGTAGAAACTTGAAATTTATAAAACATATTAGGCAAAGTTATAAAACATATTAAGCCGCATCTCAATAGCTAAAACTCAAAAAAATATTCATTTGGAAACATTCATTTCACAAAAAAACACAAAAATATTCATTTAGTGAGGGAATTTTATTTATTTTATATACTCACTATGAGTATCGTTTATTACACTATGAGTATAATTATATACTCACTATGGGTATAGTTTAAAAGGATTAGTTACAAGGATCCCAAAAGTATTTTTTTCATAATTTTAGGTATTATATCCTCAGAGATATACTAAAAAATATGCACCATCCCCCTATCCGAAACTACTCAAACTAAAATCATGAAAAAGATATGGGTTTTCAGAGCCCACGCAAAAGTTGTAGGAAAACTAAAGCGATAATTTTATATGTCATAATTTTTGAAATTTACCTCATATTTTCAGGCCCATGAAAGATACAGTAGGCCTTTATATATTTACGTTTTTCTATATTCACAACCGATTTTATCAGTAAACAAGCAATGTGAAAACTTAAAATTTGGCAGAGTAATATGTTCTATTGACCCACATATTTTGTACTTTTTTTAAATATTCAATAATTAAAAAAGGGGTAAATAAAGGTTTTGGAAAAAAAATTAAATTATACATATCACGTGGTGTATTATTTGAAAAGGGTTCTTATGAGGAAAACATAAGTTTTTTTCATAACTTTGAATCGCATATTTAAAAACATATTCCAAAAAATATGCAATAATAAAATGTTACCCCCTTATTTCCGTAGCTAATTCCGTCCATTTTTTAGCCAAATATCATAATTAAAAACGAGGTTAGTAAAATCTGACTAGAATATTGCAGTAAAAGTATAGCGATTATCCCAAATCTTTTAATTATTGGAAAATACACCATATTTTAACGTCTTTGAAACTATAATAGAGAATATATTTGTATTGTGAAAAATTCATATTTAAAAATATCTTAATAGAAATAGTATGGACCCTTAAATGTTTATAAGTTTTTAAAGGCGAACGGAACCCTCGTAGTACGAGTTCTACTTATGTTCGACAGGTTTTTTATATTTAGTTAAAAAACTATGCATAAATAATCAATAAAATGATGTACTGAATCAAAAACATAATTGTGACTATTTATGTATCTTAAAAATAAATCCTAAACGCATGCAAGCGTAACCACGCATGAAGGCATAGAGAAAGAAAGATGAAATGTTAAAAAGTTATTAACGCTTTAACTATTAAATGAGATTCGAAACCTAATGTTCTTCATTAACCTTCTATACGATCATTTTCTGGTCTATTTACATTTAAAAAATAGTTATCGTCATAATATTATGACGATAGTAAAACCGTTAAAAAAGAGCTTTCTTGACAAATAAACTACGAGTATATACAATAGACATGACTAACGGTTGTTAAATATTTGTTATGAAGGTCAAGAAGAACACTTATTTAATTTTACTTATTCTCAGTTTCCATTATGTAAACAAATTGTAGAAATTTTGTTACTATGATATGTTTCTAAATTAATATCGTAATAATATATTAAAATTGGCAGACTTATTTCAAAAGAATGAAAATTACGACAATATTGAGAGTAATGTCGAAATAAATCTTGGATGCTATACATGTTTGATAATTTGCCTAATAGTGAAAACACAGTTAAAATTAACAAGCATTTAGTTTCCCCGAGGGGACCCTGGCTAACAAAAGTTACCTTTCTATTAATACATTTAACGTTAAATTTGTCTGTGTTAATTTTACTTATAACGATAGGGTATTAACCAAACTAAAATACATATTTTTGTGATGTGGTTTATAATTTGTTTTAGACAAAATAATTACCCGGTTTTGTCATTGTTTCTCTTACATCATCAACTTTATCTTTATTGAAACTTAGAATTTATTTGCAAAACAATTAGCCGTTTTTTTGTGAATTATTATATTTTATTAATTTTCCAACACTTTTCTGCAATAATTTGCTTTCTCTCAAATTTATGTCATTAATCACATTTTATACTGGTTATATACATCTGCTTCATCAAGCGACTGGACACTTTAAAAAAGTCGTAAGAGATCATTTTATCTTTTAAGATTTTAAAAGATAAGACAAATATGACCAATATTTTTTCTTCATTAATAATATATATATAATGTAATAAAATATTTTCCAAATATAAATTATAATAAATACATTAAGTTATGACTACATGCAAAACAAATTAAGGAAATTAAATATTTTTGTCTTGTTTTAGATATGCTTACCATGTGGACTATCGAATTTAGTGTGATGTTATTTACTGGAATAAGGTTTATTAATATTTATTTAATTTTATTAATAGGGTTTATTCATATTTATTAAATTTTGGCACTAAAAAAACTCTGACAAGGATTCCTCTCATTCACTGTATCTAAAAGTGGGTACTCTAGCCTTTAATAAGAACTCGTTACTCTAGAATAATAAACACCAAAATTAAAAAAAACTAAGATATTTAAATATTAAGATCATTTAAATTTCGTGATAAATCAAAAAAATATTTAGAGAAATGGTTACGGTTCCATTTCTCTATTAGTGTAAACCTCCAACCGTTTATTTTTCCACCTCACCATTACGTATCCACTTGATATGTACATAACTAAAATGAGCAAAACAAAATTAAATTCAAACAAACTCTAAAACATCGAACCGTTTATCGATATACGAAACCACTCCTCCAAAAACACCCCCAAACCCCATCAACATATAACACAAAAGCACTTCACGATCGGATTAAACCAAACTTAAAACGATTTATATTAATAAAACCGCCCATACCGGAGAACTTTAAAGCCGAGAGCTTTTAGACAGAGCTTTAACAATGTAGTAACGCCATAGCGAAAGCTCCGTAAATCAACTATTGCGTTTAAAATGATTACGGGGCATGGACTAATGGCGTTAGCCGCGGGCGGCGTCGCCGACAAGAGACGCGCCCTCGTTAACCTTATTATATTCTCCGGTTTAATTGTGAATGGTTTTTATTAAACGTTTAGTTATTTAAATGAATTTTGAACTACCTTTACTAGTTAGCAACTGTCATTGTATAATTTAATTGAAAAGAATTTTGTTTTATATACACATCATTTATAAGTTACATTGTAACTTTTGCAAGAGCGAGATGTATCGATATGGGCACAGCTCAGCTAAGTTAGCCTAAATCTGTATCTTGTTCTTGAACTCTTGTTGTAAATAAATTATTTCGTAAAAGTTTCTTATTTAATAAATTTATGCATAAGATACGAACGATTTCGAATGTACGTCGTAAGGTATTATATTTTGTTCCTTTAAATATAATTGTATTTAATATAAACTGACTGGTAATTTAATTAGAACTTAATATATATTCTCACGTTGAAGAATCCGCTGATTCGGGTGAAATTGTTTATAGTCAATAGGAGTACTTCTATTGTATCTATAATTTCACTACAGAATCAAAGTTCATAAGTACAAAAAGGATAGTAGGCATATATAAACAAAAATAACAGTTTGCGATATTATAATATTATGCGGGCCGCGTAATACTATTGTATTCCCTTATACACAAATATATGAAAAACTAGGAGAAAAATTATAGAGATATAAAAAAAAATAAGCAGTTATTAGTACCAATTATTAGGCTTTTGGTGGCAAAAAAACCTAAAAAATGGCGAAAGAGAAAATTATGTCCAATCATAATTTAATGCTTTCTCTACCGTCGAAATAAATAATATTTGAAAAACATGGCCATTATTATTTATATTCAATATTCAACCCTAAGTTTTGTCATCACTTTACTTAACGTCTACGGTAGCTAACGCATGACAATAAGGTTTGTCATAACGTTTGCTTTAAAAATGTGCATGCTGTAGGGCACTCGCGTTATCGTTGCCCTTATTTTCCGTTAAAGTTCCGCGGCTTGAAAGATAAGAATAGCATCATGTACTTATTATTATTACGAGTAAAAGAAGAAGGTGGAGCTATTTCGCCTACGGTGACAGTTTTGTACTTTATCTGTGTACGACAGAGATACATTTTTATAGGTTGTTCCGTTGCGCGTCGAGTAAGATTTATTCGTCGTGTTAATTTCAACGTCAGTCGCAAATTATCGAAAGTTTGTTATTTGTTTAGATAGACGAAAGTATTATACGAAAGTACTATTTGGTAACATAAATGGATTCGAAACTTCTCTCAATTCTCAAGTATGGACTTGACAAACCTTACTGATACCTGTACTGTAATATATAATAAAGTTATTATAAGTTAACTATAAAAATTAGACGTTTTGCCTTTCAGTTTGCTCATTTAATTATACTAATCACGCTAAATTAATTAAATTACCGAAAGAAATATTTAAATAACCCATAAAGTCAGCCACAACGTTGACTGCGTTATGTACCTTTAGGTAAAGTGAAATAAAGCATCATTTTAAAGTACGTAGCGATAGCAAATTAAGGGTTTTATAATGATACAACATGGGGCGTCTGTTTAAAGGCTAATAATTCCGTAACGTTTTCGTTATTCGTCATTTCCATTTCCGTTCACAATACCAATTACAATGTAGCAGCATAAAAAGCTATTTGTGCACCTAAGAGAATTTCAATTAGTCACGACCTGATAAAATTGCAAAATTTTGGCATAGGGAGTTTTCAAAAAAATTATTTAAGCGTTTTTCAATTACAACGACATCCGTCATGGGTTTCTTCAAAATTTTTGATTTTGCTTTTTATTTTATATTTTTTCCATTAAAACGTTTACATCTGTCGTGGGCTTAAACAAAATTTTGATTTTGCTTTTTATTATTAGTCTTAATAACTAAGCTTCTAAAAAATTGCCAAAGGGTAAGCTTATATGTTATTAATGACAAACTTTTACCGGAACCGTCAAACGGTTTTGGAAAAAATGGGAGCATTCGTTTGCAACAAAATATTACAGCGCCCCCTGGCAAGCTAAACACCGTAATACCTATCTAAGAACCATCGCCGGTCAATCCCGAATATTTTGTCGAAAACCTTGTCTAAATCAGTCAAACCATTTTGAATATAAATGAGAACATTCGTTTGCAACAAAATGTGTATTGCGGCCTCCCCCTGGTAAGTAATCGCCGAAACAACTATCTAAGAACCATTGCCAATTAATTAATCACTAACATTTTACAGAAAACCGTATCTTAATCGGTGAAACGTTGGATTGCACACAGACACAAACAAACAACCTCTCACTCTAAACGCATATACCTCCTCTGGTCCGTCGAGTAAAAAAGTGAACAAACGCATATTCGAAAAAGCATAATGTAAGATTCTATAGTTCCATAGTCGATACATCTTGAAATTGCACATATTAGTTTAACGAAATAACTTTAACTGAAAACCCTAATCAAATGTTAGAATCTGGAATTTTTTTTTAAATTTCAAACCCATGATTGAAAAATTAGAGAAATGGACTTTGCATCTCATTTTATGGCTTAACATTTGGGCTAAAAAACAAGAAGAAGTTAAATGGAAACTCAATTCAATTTTAAAAGACCTAAGCAATGATAATTGACGTGATGCGTAAAGAAAATTGTTGACCACACCTTGTGAGTTTGGGGGTTAAGAATACGTATTTTGCTACATATTTATTAAGATGTCCATATAAAGCCTCTACCTGCATATTTTGAGCGCATAATTATAAAACAGTATCAACTGTGAGGCAGTGGCACACGAACGAATGCGACGAAATTATAAGAGTATCTTGTTTCACTATAAAATCGTAAAAACAAATTTACACTTTAAAACAAAACATAGCATACGAAGTGTGTCGAGTTTAATCAAACTTTACGTTGAGAGATCAGTGAAAAAAAATCGCCCTTGAGATACATAGCCGCCCTTAAATCACATTTAAAATGACGACGGTTCAACGGAACATTTCGAATTGAAATCCTAATTCAATTTTCCTTTCATCACTTTATTTATAAGGTTTCAAATGTAAAACAATTTTCCCTCTTCGTATTTTATCGTGTTAAAGATTTGTGTCATTCGTATTCGGAATGAAATATTAGCGGATTTGTTGCACATTTTACGACATGCACAAAATTGTGCAAAAAAAGTCGTATCCTTGTAATCCAAAACGATAATATCATTTAATGAAAGATTTAAGAAAACGTAATTTCATTTAATTTTCTGATTGATTAGGGTATATTTTAATCAAAATAAATAAGAATATTAATAATCATATCCTAGAACAAAAATCTAGGAGAAAATTAGATAACCTAGATTTTGTACCGTAGTACTATTGCCTTAAAGTTTGATTAGAAAGTTCAAGTCCTTCTTCAATTTCAATCGCTTTCTTATTATTGTTAATTCGTTTTGAGTGACAATAAAAATTAATTTGAAAATGTACCGCCGGACACAAGGTCTGATTTAAAGTCTTTGACACGGTATCTCATCATCGACACGGCATCATAAAACTCCAGCCCTATCTGAATAAAAATTGAACGCACCTCTACAACACCTTTACGCAGCGTCTACGCCGTCCCGCAGCGCACGCGGCGCAACAAAACACCGTAGACACATTTCACTCCATGCCGACTCGCAAGCACTTACAACTTTAAAATGACGAGCATTCAACCCCCAGTCTTATTGATCGAACGCGCACGCATTTTCCCCGTTTTCCCACCCCGGGGCTTTTCGCGTAAACCCCCCACTTTCCACAGTCGGGGGTTTCCCCTCCGTCGGGTCCCCCCATACATAATAATAACCGAAAAGCGATTTCGCGCCAACAACACAGGGCTAGGTAGGCGATTCTCGCCAAAAGTGCGGGTAGCCAGCCTTCTTGCCTGTATATACGCCCATTTCACTTATATTGCTCCCTGCATTCGTATTTCCCCTTACATAGATATGATTGCCTATACATAGTCTTAGGTTTACCCTTGTATATTATACTCTGTACGTGTATACCATATCTAAGGCCACATATAAACGTACGTACGTCTACGTGTACAGTGGCTCCACGGTATACGCGAGTATGTTATTATCGTTATGTAAATCAGGTATATGTCTTGACTTTATGATGTGGATTTATATAGCTGCGGGTGCTGTGATGTTGTTGCCTAACTGTAATCTATTGTTCCGTAATCTTACATAAATAGTCATTATCTCATAATCTGAGCAAATTCGGTTTTGTTTATTCATTTTTTGTGATTTGATGAATGAAGCTTAAGACGTCAGTTTATTATAACATGCATGCATTATTTCCGCTCTAGTGATATATTTACGATGTACGAATATAAATTAGGTTAATAAATACTTTCAAGTTTATCCTAAGGTAGCATTCAGTAATCTCTACTAAAGATCACGGCAACCTTTAAACAAAACTGGAAATTAATATATGGAAAAGGTGTGAAAGTTCCTTTCTAGTTCTATAAAAGCTAATTAATAAAGCAATAAAAATAAAAGTAAGATCACATATCTGATATCAATTTTATAAAAATATTATATCAATCCTGACTAGCGGGATTGTTTGGAACAATCCAGCAACAAAATTTACTTTTAAACTCACGATCGCAAGGAAGCTACATTTGCAGCGTCGAAACTCTAGCCACGTGTTGCCGGAACATCCGCCCCCTTCGCCCATTTCCACCCTCTCCCCATCATCTTGAGCTTAATTTACATGCTCAATTCGGCAGAGAAACATTGCTGTCGCTTCCCGGCCAAAATTATAATATTTAATATAACAATATAAGTGGGAAATGATATCGTAGGTACTCGATTCTCATAAGGAGACCTTTTGTGAAGATGACGAAATTTAAAGAGTTTTTAAATGAAATATTAGCTTTAACTTATTGTTCAAGTCGCATTGTTTGTTTGTGGAAGATGTTCGTTTTTGTTATTGTACCATAATCGACAGGCTAATGCCAGTAACACTTATTAAATTTACTACGATTTTCGGGAAGTGCACATTTATTTCACTACAAACGTTTGATTAAAAATTTAAAAAAAAACAACATTAAAAAATAACTTTCTGCGACAATACACTTGTGCACTCTCAAAAGCCACCTGGACAGACTTTGACACATTGAGGTTAATGTATTATAAATAAAGTTATCAATTAAACTCTGATGGTTATCAAAACCTTTTAAAAATACAGTTTATTTGTTTACTTGTGTTTAGCAAAAGAACAGAGTACGTTACATTCCAATGTTCTTACTACCAAATAATTAAATAGATAAGTATCTTGGAATAATAGAAACTTTCAAAGTAATTAAGTTCTAGTTTCAGACGGTATTGCAAAAGCACAGTGGCTTAGCGTACGAAGTTATTGAATATAAAGAACAAAAGTTTTCTTGACAATACAGGATATAGAATTTTATTATTCAACAATAGAAAAAATAATATATAACAAAAAATACATATTTTGTGATTTGCAAAGGTCGGAAACCTGGCCTAATGATAAAATTGATACTTTAAAATTGATTGATAGAAAAAGCACTAGTGATAACCTTATCTTCTCTGCAATATTTAAATAAATTAAATCGAAAACATTTGCTTAAGATATGCCAGTAATTATTATTGACCGTCTCAAATACAAATTTCCAATAAGCATTTCATTGTTTCCTAAATAAGAGAGTATTAATAGGTTAATAAAGCTTTAATGTTTAAAAGCATTTAAAAGGTTTGAAAGATTGACAACAGTTAACAAAACTTATATAAAACTTTAAATCTTGCGTAAAGTTTAGTATAATATACAATTTTAAGCGTTTAATATTCGGGGCAGTTTTTACGTAGTTTTCAATATATGTGTTACAAAGCTTCAAGACATTGTAAGAATGTTAATTCTGTTTTCAAGAACTCTGCTAGCATTTATTTTAATGATATTCCTTATCCGTTGATTCTCCAAATGTCCAAAAGTTAAAAGCACTTTTTAGAAATATTTCAATAAATTTTATCAATATTTAATTTCACTGCATATAGTTATTTCGATTCGCGTATTATATGCAATCGCAGCTTCGACGTCTAGCAGCCCTCGAGCGGAGGACAGGGCGGGCGGGCTTGAGATCGATACAGACCCTTCGAAGCCTACCGGAAGTACGCAGCAGCGCATCTACTTCTGTTCTGCCATGCCCTTTGCCCATGCTCTTTAATAAAACGCGCTACTGGGTAGGGTGAATGTAGTTCTGTGTCTGTTGTTATCTAGTTACTTGAATAACTCAATAGAAAAAAGTAATGAAAAGACAATTTAAAGATTATTTCATTCAAGTTTTGTGGAATCTTATTTTTTCTGCAATATTTAAATATATTAAATCGAAATCATTTACTGAAGTGAAGTGCTTACCTCTCAAGGTAATTTACATAATAATTTCGCTTTTATGATGATATATCTACAGTATTAATTATAACCTACATAATGTCACCGACAATTACTTTAACATAGTGCCTCGGCTCCAGTAGGCTGAAATTTAAAAAATTATAGTCACACATGTTTGAACATTAAGTTAAATGAAATTTAATACTTAAATATAAAATCATTTCCTCTACTCATTTCAGATGAAATTATGTTTCTAAATAATGTATAAAATATAAATCAGCGATAATAATCCAATAAATACTTTTAATTAAACCCAAATTCGAGTCTAATGTCCATCAAACCATTTGCTTTAATCTTCACGAACTCTTCCAAATACGGTCAAGAAACGCCAAAAAAAGGATACGAAACAACCCACCAAGGGCGGGATAGGAATGAAAAAAAGTAAAATAATAAATCAAAGGCAAGAAGGGGTCGGCCATGCTGTTATTGCGCGCCGGAAATGGACGAAAAGGCGGCAAAATGCCCGCGCCCTCTGTCAGCGGACACGAGGATATGACGAGAGGGCGGGCGGAAAAAACGCCCCCGATCAAGAATAAAATATTCAAACGAGGTTCGCCGGGTATTGGACTGTCGCAGCTTAATGTTTTAAATTATGCATAATTCTCGTAGCTGTAAGTCATAAGCTGGCTGACTATTACTCGTAAATTAGTAGATACTACTTAGCTGTGATAACTTTCCTTTTAATTTTGTTATATGTATTTATATATATATATATATATATATATATATATATATATATATATATATATATATATATATATATATATTATGAATAGCTGTTTAGCTGATAGAAGTGGGGACACCTGACTCTAAAAAATGACCTCTTTGAAGTTTAATATTTCCTATCCCTAAATCGAAAAAAGCATGAATGACATAACTTCAATATTTTTAGATACCTATTCAATGATACCGTAAACAATACCCCATGTATTCGAAAATTCACTAACTTTACATATAGGAGGAGGGTTACCATAAAAACCTTTTCTTTAAAGATTTTATTTCATAACTTTTGGCGTTATAAATATATATTTAACCATGTCAACTTTAAGCTTTATAACACTAATAGCTTGCAAGTGAAAAGCCTGTAACATAAAGGTGAATAGACAGACAGATGGACATGATAAACTACTAGAGTTCCTCGTTTCATTAAAGAACCCTAATAAAAATAGATAAACTAGATGATTGGAGACATCTTGCCTCCGCTACGATTCGTCTAGCACGCGAAATGGGCAAAATTAATTAAGTGACTGAAAGTAAATCTAGCCACTCACAGATGAGCCATTCGGAGCGTATCCATTCTGCACAAATCCATATGAATACATGAATAATACCGACTACATTCACAATTGCGCCATACATCTTGTCACCCAATTCACTTTTGTATTTGTTATCATGTTTATATCCTAAGAGAGGTAATTACACTAGCTTAAAGAATACCGAATAAAGAACGATTAAAAAAAATACAAGTATATGTTATATACCTGGATTACGCCGTTTGGCGTCAAGCGGCGCCATGGAGCGTCGCGCCGATCCATAGCGCCACGCTACTTGATCGCAAATATAGCCGATTTTGACATTTTCACTAACGATTGCGCCACTTGAAGCATTATACTGTTCATAAGTGACGGCTTTCAACTATTTGAAAATCGATTATGCTATAGCTGTAGACGATTTCAACATTTACGAGCCAGTTTTGGCTTGCGATTGTGCAATTTGGACAGTTGAACTATTAGTCAGTGGCCACCTTAATGGACAGTCATTTATATGAAGGTAATAAAAAGTGTAACGATTAAAGACTATTTTTAATTAATATTTACAAAGATATTTATCTTCCTTGTCTTTTTTTCGACAAAACACAATTGCTGACTGTCGAACGTGGCGCCTTTTATATATACTACTAGAGATATTTGGGAAATTCCATAACGATTTGAAAATCTCTGTACAAAATAGGCAAGTTTACTAGTTACCAAGTAAATACTACATTAAATAGTCATCCATACCCCATTTTTAAAAGCAATATTTGATTTTGTTATTTCTGACGGTGTAGCAATCGGACAACGTTCCAGAGTTGACGGCCAACATATAACAATAATATATAACACGCAGACCCTAAATGCGAAGGGCGTGTCTGGGATTGCCCTCTGGGCTTCGCCCAGACACTAGACTATCCTGGCTAACGACCAGCCTGCTTTCCTTGAAGCCTTCCTTCTACTTGCGCTGTTGTGATCGGAATACTTTTACCGAAGGACTTCACGGAATGGAAAAAATATTCATTACATGATAAACTTTGGTTATTTCAGTTGAAAGACAGTTTTATACTTTTCAAGTTAGTTTACATGACGTACAATAACCCTAATTTCCACTTAATACGCAATTTTTACATCGTAAGTCGATCAAAAATATATAAAGGCAAGCGAAATCAATCTAATAAATTGTTTTATTGCCGCATATTGATTTAATTGCGACAATCCTTCGTATCTGATTTTCGTTTTTCACGTTGTTCATGGAAATTACAAATATATATATATATATATATATATATAATAAAAAGCGATAAAACTAGGTTTATGTGATTATTATTATTGTTTATGATTTATTATAGTTTTCTGAAATTATAATTCTATAAAATAAAAATAATTGGCGGAAAAGTTAGTTTTGCACGCTGATGTACTTCACTATTAGCAATTTGCGTATGATTTTCAGGATTCCGTAGCCAAATAGCAACGATGAAACCGTTATAATTTCGACCTGTTCGTGTGTCGGTCTGTCTGTCTGTCTGTCAATATGTCAAACCTATTTTATTCGGAGACTATTGGCACTACATACATGAAATTTGGATAGTATGTGTCTTCTATGAACATACATAAACGTGTGGGGTATCGTTAGATAATTTGAAAAATTATGTAGACCTACAAAAATATTTTTTTATTTAAATCAATAGTCCCTCCCCTCCCCGCCCCCCCCCCCCCTAAATTTTCAACTAATGTGTATAAAATTAGGGTAGTAGAAAGAAAATTAGTTTGAAAAATATATGTTTTATAGTTATTTGATGGGATGGGATACTTTAAGTCCAACCGCAGCAATAATTTTTTTTTCACAGCGGCTTTTAGATATACAAACTTATAAGTTTAATATTGTTTGTTGCTAAGGAAACCTTCGTGCGCGAGTCGGACTCCCATTTGGCCGGCCTTTTTTAATTATTGAAAGTTAAACGCAAGATTTTATTTTTAAAATATAAGAGCTGAAAGAAACTGACGACGAGGGTCCCGTACACGTATATATGTATAAATATTTAAAATACATAATATTTACGTTAAAATATTTACAAAAATTTATATTATTTTTGAATACGTAAATATATTGCCTAATACATATTTTACAGACCTATAAATATAACGAATTTTTCAACCACGATGAGATTTAGAATCATTGCTATAGTTTTCCGGTAAATTTTAGGTAAACTTCTGATAGTTTTTCTTCATAATTTCATCTTTAGCAATTTTATAAATAGAGAGGGGATATGATTTCACGGACATTTTCAGCAAGGTCTCTAGAATTATCTTACGTGAAATTCTGAAAAAATAGTTTAGTAATCTTTGCAATTTGCTAAATTATATTTCAAACGTTCAAACGTTTCAAAAAAAAAATTCCAGTACTTGAAATGCACTCTCAAATATTTTCATATAAATATTTTTGGATTTTAGCTATTGAGGTTAATATGGCTTAATGTATTTTATCACTGTGCGAAATTTCGAAGGTAAATGACAGATTGACAGACAGATGAACACGTTAGTGATCTTATAAAGCTTCCGTTTTTTTCTTTTATGGTAGAAACTTCTGACGATTATACTCCGATAGCAAAAGCGCTCGTCGGATATGTATATTTCATTAATTATTACGCTGTGTTAATTCTTCTTTCACTAACGATCGAATAAATAAACAGAACCAATTTAAAAAAAAGAACAATTTATAAACAGAACATTTTATCACATTTAATTATATAAAATACATATTTCATTCAAAATATAATTTTGAGTATTTTTGTAAAATATTGACCATCACATTTTTAAATTTCAAAGCAGATTTAGCCCATCTGCGATCTTAATCGAAATATCAGACCAAAATAAAGAAGAGAAAAAAAAAAAATATTCCATATATTTTTAAACGTTGCGATAATAATATTTCTGTAATATATATTTTTCTAAGAAATCTACGTAAAAGGATCGTTAGAGCATTGCCGTGCAAATATACACTTATCCCATCCATTTATTTCATCGATACTCGATAACAAATTTATTCCTGAAACTATTTGATAACGCGCTCAGCCGTTCAAAATAGAATATTATAGCAAAATTTTAAATTATACTATGAAGTGACATCTGATCTGTTAAATAATAATTAACTGGTGATTAATTAAATGCGAATCAGTCAGTGCAAATATTGAAGCGGCGAATGAGGTGTCCATTTACACATTTCATTAAATATCGGTTTGAATGTTAATATTATTAGTATTATAATTTTGTATATTTGTTAAACTAATATTTGTCAAAGCTTAAAATATTTTCTTTTTTAAATTGAAAAGCTTTAGAAATTTTAGTCCTTAAGTTTTTTATTTAATTTCAAAATATAATTTTTAAAATGATATATTAAATATCAATCACCGTTTTGTAACGTTTTGCAGAACTCTGTTGATATTACATTAGAAATTTAACTATCAATTAATTCTTTGAAAACTCCCCACATTTATCGTCACGTTCCGTCCTAGAAAAACTTTACACTCTATATAACTATCTGGGTTCATTGCTTAATTCATCCCTTAACATGATATTGCCCATGTTAGATAACGAAAAAAGGTTTAGTTACAAACCATTGAAAATATGTTGAGAAACAATGAACCGATACCAGTGAAATTTTCTTTATTTTTTTAAGTAGTCTTTAGTTTCCCGGAAATAGATGTAATCATGTTTTTTTTAAAAATGCCTACTTAAGAGTCAATTTTGTATATTTCGAAAAAATTTCCTCTCCCAGAAATTTTTCATTCGTGCTGTTCACTAAAGTTTTCAACGAGACTTGTAAGTATGCCGGGTACGTGTGGTCATTATTTTCATATCACCATAAAAAACTTACTGACACCAAGAATGACACATTCCACGAATCTGTCAGCCCAATGACTATAGGTTCGTGGAATGTGTCGTTCTTAGTTTCAGTAAGTTTTTATGGTAATATGAAAATAATGACCAATATGCCGTGTACGGCATATTTACAAGTCTCGTTGAAAACTTTTGTGAACAGCACGAATGAAAAATTTAAAACTACACCTGGAATAACTTAAGAATTTTAGAAGAGTTATATTTTAATTAACGTAAATAATCATAAATTGACAAAGTTATAACTCATAAATGAAAATGTATACTGTAAAGCGATAGCGTCAAAAATGCGAAAATAGACTCTTTTAGTTTTTGCTTTATTAACAAAAAACATTTAGTTTTAAGTTCCCGTTTTTATGATTGTATAGTTCACAACTACTCTCTAATTTTCTTGTTAATGAATAATATTATTTGCTTATTTAACTTTTACTTAACTTCATATTTCCCTAATTTGATATTATACTTCTTTTATTTAGTTTTATACACAATTGTCTTCAGGAGTACTCAATGGATCAGTGGTTAATCTTTCTTATCTCTATAGGGATTAAATGTCTACTACATTTAACAGTATCTGAGTACTTATGTACTTCACACCTCGGGTGAGATATATACGAAAACCCACACACCACCTCAATGAAAATTATATATACGACAATCAATGGCAATTATCGATCTTTAAATGCGCGTCAAACTTCGCCAAAAAAGGGTGACAGTTTCTGGGCTTTTAAAAAATTTAATCATAGTCTCTACTTCTTAAATCTTCATGTTAGACTCTTCTTCTTTTCTGATGCGCATGCGATAAAGATCACAACAAATCCAGAACTGCCTAAATAAATGTCAGAAGAATTAGATATGAAATAGGGGAACGAAAGACAAGAAATACATTTGAGAAAAAAACCTGTCAAGCACGAATGAAACTCGTACTACGAGGGTCATTTAAGCACTTGTAATTTAGGTTACGCAGTATTTCTCTTAAATTATTTACAAATATTAATTTTTCACAAAGTAAATCTACATAATTCATTAACTGACATTGATATTCGTTTTGTTGTTGTCAAATTGAACGTCTTTTTCGCTCTTGTCAAGTTCTACGCTGTTCTATCGATGATACTTTCAGCCCTGCCAGTTTCGTGGATTAATATATACATGGGTGTGTGTATAGAGGACATAACGAAACACAATCTGTGGTTTATTTCATCTTACTGGTTAAAAGATTTCCGTAGAAATAACATTTACATATTATTATGTAAAATAACCTGACTTTTCACACAAAACACAAGATTTTTTATTTGTATCATTAACGATTTAAACATCATTTTCTCAAATTAAGAATCATTTTCTCAAATTTCTCTCTTTAAATATCATTTTCTCTAATTAGGAATAATTTCCTCTAATTAAGTCATTTTTATTCTGGTAACACTTGGACATGACATTTCCGATCATCCGATTTCTTATTTTATTTATCATAATCGACGATATCAAAAGTTTATCATTGTCCGTGTTTATTTATGATTTTCGATTATTCACCAAAGATATAACATAAGTTAAAAATATTTTAATATTAATTTAACAAAAAAGTATCTCTCGTTTTATAAGGATGTAGTATTATTGTATTAAGTTGACTAACTGCATCTCATAACTGTATCGCAAAAAGGCGAAATGCAGATGTAAAATAAAAACAAACGAAACGAGGAGGCGGATGTGACGCCATTTGTCAGGGGTCGCGGCGGCCATGACACCGGCGTGACCGGATGTGCGGCGCGCACGTGGCCCGCTTCCGGTGTGCTGACCCGGATGGGGGCGTCGTTTTTCTTTTTCGGCTTTGGTTTAAATGAGTGTTTTTAATAAAAGGATAATGACTCAAAGTAAATAAAACCTTATTTACGTTGTATGAAATGTTTTTATTTTTAAATAGTGATATGAAATTATGTTATTAATAATAAATGAAAGAAAAATTTACTTTGTGCAGTATAATAATCGCAAGTTATTTTAGTTTTTGCTGTATTTATTCCATTATTAGCGTTTATCTTTATCACTACGTATTCTTCTATTATAACTGGGTAAGAACCAATGACAACTTGCCGAATGGACCAATTTCTAATCGAAACTCCATATGTCGTATGGCAAGTGACGAAGTAAATTTAAAATGTCCATTGTTCCTGTGGGACACATAATTAAAAGAAAATGTGTCACTGCGATAGTAACTGGTTCTGATAATGGGTAAACTTTTTCACAAAAAAATTATGCAAAACTGAAATGAAAGCTAGCTGAACTATTTGAGACCCATATCAACCTACCATCACTATTGACTTTATATAAATTTCTTCGAACTGAAAGCAAGTTCTGAGAGTGTACAACATATGTTAACATACTTTCCGAAATCTTCGTAAAGTGTTTTCATCAAAACAGACAATTGCCAATTTCAAAATGTGATTACGACTACAATTTTCATCAGCCGTGTTACATTAGACTGTGGAAATTTGAAATTATTTGGTATATTGAGATTATTAAAATCATTTATCTAACTTTAATACGTCAAGTGAATTTGACGTGGATTTTTATGTTATATCTGAAATCAAGCAAAATCGACCCTATATATCGAATATAATCATAATCAAAATTAGCCATTTTTTATTCATATTTATACGTCATTTATTTTTTTTAATATAATAAGTAGAATAATAATTTTGCGAAAGAAATGTTAACTAATTAATTTTTTTTAATTTTATTTTTCTTAAATAATAGGTCTGGTTCTCGAACCGACGCGCTAAGTGGCGTCGCGAGGAGAAGCTACGCGCACAACGGCGACCGACGGATGCGCCGCCCCCGCCTGCCTCGCCGCCGGCGCCTCCTCCCCGCCTACCCCTCAACACGGGATTCAACTCCATGTACGCCTCCATACCGCAGCCCATTGCCACGATGGGCGATAGCTACAGGTGAGTCTACGGGCAATTTCTTTATTTAAATCAATTACCCACGACACATTACGAAAAATTTCGCTTTGTCATATTACTAAGATGAATATAAAAAAAAATTGTTTGTTCTTGTGGTATCTTGTTTGCTTGACACCTGGCAATTTGCATTTAAGGATAACTTGTTTCCCTCCCTGAATCATATACATATTTTATACTTGTGGCGTTGCGGACATAAGTAAAAGTGACGTTCTAAGTGAGGAGTTTTTTTCTAAAAAATAAAAAAATATTGTAAATAAATAAAATAAATACAATTTTCAAATTTAAATTTATTCAATTTGATTCGCGAATAAAACAACTTTTTTTAATAAAAAATCAAAATGGGTCGTACAGATCTCCAATTCCACTTATGTACTCTATTTATTTGCATAACGAATTTTCTTTTTCGATTTCTCCAAAGTTCAAAAAATATTATTTATCTTTGTTTGAATCTTGATTATTGAATATATTTGGCGTTAATTTTGTAGAAATTCATTATTCACAATTAAATGAAACTACGTGATGTAGTATTATTTCTACTTTCTTTAATTTCTTTACCACGACCTAGATTTCGTTGTATGTTGTAATACAACGAAACCTAGGTCGTGGTAAAGAAATTAAAGAAAGTAGAAATAATACTACATCACGTAGTTTCATTTAATTTTGTTTGAGTCGTTAATTATAAAATGATCCAGTATTCTATGATATATAAGAAGAGTACAAAGAAGGACAGTAACTTGGCAGTTCGCTGTTCGGATTTATTAAAGGAAATAAAACATAATTCTGTCAAAAACCAAATAATAATGTTGACTATGGGTCACTTTTTTCTTTCTTCTATTTTTATTTTGGAAACTTGTTTATCTATGCTTTGGGGTGTATCCTATAAAATCGGTTGAAATAGACGTAAATAAGAACGATACCGTTCTACCAAACAGATAAACGGTACGTCTATCAGATAAATTATAAAAAATTATCAGATGGACATATGTCAATTCACTGCCAAATATCAATTTCAATTAAATACTAAACTCACTAACTGCGACTTAAAATATAGAAAAACTAGTCTCCAACAAACTATTGGAAACTAGTCTCCAAAACATACACTGCTGAAAATTAAATTTTCTTTTTTCACGCCTTACGACTTTAAATGTATTACTTTTGCCGTTATATCTCATAAATATTTTTTTATTCTTGTCATAAATCCTCCTCTGTGGAATATCTAAATCCACAGACATTCATAAATAAACTCATGAAACATCCAACAACAACGCTTTTACTCCTCTAATGTAATAGCCAAGATTTGCACTCATATAAAATCGCCAGTAACACAGGCCCCTTACATAAATTTAAGTCTTTGCCAATAAAAAACGAATGCTCGTAGATTAGTGGCAAATGGACCCAAAGGAGAGAGGAAGAAGATAAGTGCACAATTAGCTAGCAGGAGAACGGTCGTAAGTACAGCATCCTAATGAAAGCGATTGAAATAAGAGATCAGCTGAAAGAGGTGGCTCGACTTTTGGAGATTCAACTCCTTTTAATTACAGATTTTCGATTAGTCTCCCTGCGTTCGGCACAGTACAGTCGTCAGTAGCAAAAAAAACCTTTCAAATCTCAAACCTTTTATTATAATTAACCACCTCAAGTGTGAACAATTGATGTCAATAATAACTACCTGCTCAGTATCGGTGGGATAAACCGGCCAAAAAGTTTCGTACGTTTCTTTTCAAAATTTGGATTACTAAATTTTTTCCTCTGCTTTTCCTCTCAATAAAGTCGGCGTTATCATACAAAATTTAAATATTTGGCTCCAAATTTGACAAAAAAAGAAAGTTAAAAAAGTCTTCCTACGAATCCATTAGCTATTGAGTAACAAGGATTAGTTAATTAAATAAAAAATCACTTATTTCTTTCAACGCATTTTTTGTCTTAGTTAACTTTACATTTTACAACTTTTCACTATGATAAACTATATAAATGTCGCGAGGCCCTTGAATCAGTATCTATATTTAATTAACCTACAATAAATAAATAAATAAAAGGCCTGCCGTACAACATTTTGAAAAATTAACCTGAAAAGTACCTTTGGAATATTAAAGAGTCTGTGAACTTGAAATTAAAGCATAGAAATCACCATTGAGATCCAAGCTTTACGAAAACAGTCGTCATGCTACTAATTAAATCAAGCGTCCACCTCTGCACACACACACATGCATTTTAAATCGTAAGGACACTGTAATACTACAGACAACTACGCCAAGCGACAGTCTGTAAGAATCCGCCTAATGAAAAGTGAAAACACGCTTGCCGCCCTTTGTACCGTCGACGAACGGGATTAATTAAATAATTGATAAATCGAGTGAAAAAAACCATTCCAGGACAAGTTTTGCCGATGGAGTTGCTGTGCTTAGTACGGCAGCAGTTAACTGAAATGAGACGTCTATCCGGATAAAACTATAATAATTTTTTTATTATATTAAAAAAATTATTTCGACGACGGAGTTTCACCTAGACATTAAAAAATTACTTAGTTAATTTTTGTAATAATTTTAATTTATGTCCGTAGGTAAATCCGGAAAACATTTTACAAAAATACACTCAAAGTCATCCTTTCTATTCCATGAATTGTGTGTCTAGACTCAAATTAAAATTTATGTTCATGTGATTATATTGCTTTATCAACTACGCCTCCTGATATATCAAATTATCATAAATACTAATGTTTTCATATCTTCATTAAACTATATTCTACTCTTTACTAATTAACTACTGCTAAACAAAATGAATTATAAGATAAAAAAAACTAAAAAATGAAAAACGGTGACGATGAAAAAGATATTTAATAAGATAAAGATTTCAAAAGTAATACAAAATAATGAAATATCAAAAAAAATTCAACGAATCCTTAAAAATGAATAGAACTTATACTGTAGCACCTTTTGTTCTTACAGTATAAAAATCCATATGTTAGTTTTAATTCTGAAAAGCTACAAACGTTTTCAGAAATTTGCATGAAAATGTGTGTATTTATTATATTTGAAAATAACTAAAAAAATAATTTCTGATAATTGGTTATTTACTAAGCATGAATTTATTGAAGAGTTCACTTTTAGAGAACAGTATACTAAATGTACAACCAACCAGTCCTAAATTGTTATCTCAGACAATCGAAAAACTAGAAACAATCGAAAAACATATGTTTAAATAAAAATACAAATCGCGTTTTTAAAACATCTCACTAAGTCGAACAAGGTAAGTTTTTTTTATAATTTGATTTTTAGCGTTCTGTAGCTAATTAGTAAAAATAAAACCTTTAATTTTTCATCATATCCGTCTACATGTCCATATATTATAGCATCACAGTTCTTCCAGTTTAAGACAAATTGTGATAAAATTTTACAGGAAAACGTAACTCTGGATTACATTTATACATAGAAATGGGGAAACAAACCTCCCCATACTTTAGATTTAGAGATGACACAATTTTTTCTCATAGAGGGACGCTTCACTGAAGAAGTAATTTTATAAACACAACACAATTTAATATCTATCAAAAATATCTAGTAATTTGTTTTATACACAATATAAATATTTGTAGACTATCCTTCTTAATTATTTAACCACTTATGTGAATAAAATGAAGAATCAAACTTGCATTAATAAATTAAAGATATATACGCAAGCAAGTTACGCGTGTCTTACGCCTGTGAAAGTAGCTTTAGGCAATATAAATATTTATTTACGTAGACAAAACAATATCAATATTTATAAATAGTTTATTAGAAATTCTATGTACTCATAAATTATTAAACATTATGAATCTTGTACTCATACCTATATTTTTTTATTCTATTTAAAGACAAATCGAAATTTGTCAAGCAAGATTCTGACGAGGCACCATTGCTCACATCAAGCGTGTGGTCACAAAGGGCTTTAGTGAAGAGAGGAGTGGCCGGCATTCCTTCCCATATACCTAGAGCTACTTGTCTTTCGCTTTCACTTTCCATTTCCCTGTCCTTGGTATTATAATGGATTATTTACTGCAGGGTTTTTTATTACGTTTAATTATATTGCAGATCAATGTATCATCGTTATGCAGGGTGGTACGGCTCATTTGAAGTTATAGAAATGTTTTCCACCTTTTTCTATTTAGAATTTGGAGAATTAGGGAAATTGGGTCAAATTTTGCTTAGAGAACTTCTTAATTTTTGTGTACTTTTTAAAGATCGTGTTTTATTAAACATAACTCAGATGAGTAAAATATTTTCCTATCTGTTTGATAATAATATTCCAAAAATTAATTAAGAATTTGAATTTCCTAAATACATAAGAAATAATTTTAAAAAATAAATATTATTTTTTACAACAACCAACTTTACTTATTAATAATATTCTTTGAAAAAAAATAATCTTAACCATGTACATCAAAATTTCAAGCACCATAACAAAGGTTCGTTGATCTAGGGGTATGATTTACGCTTAGAGTGTGAGAAATCCCGTGTTCAAATCCCGGACGAACCCATCTAAATTTATGTAACTCTTAACGTTTTAAGAGTTTAATAATGCAATAAACCGATATAAACGAGCTAGTCGAATTAAGTCGGAAACAGCCGACAAGACACGAAGCTGGCCGAATTAACTCGGAAAGAGCCGACAATACAACGATGCTGGCCAAATGAGGAATAAGTAGGAAAAAGCTGGCAATACACGAAAGTGACCAAATGCCAAAGCGTATCTTGCCATCTGAACATTTTAACTCCCATCCAACGCGCTATTGATTGTTTCACATCAAATATTTCAAATCGATGTATCAGAAAAAGAGGAAAATAAAAAAAAATGTATTGAAAAACAATAAAATTATTAGTAACCAGTATTTTTTAATTATAATTAATACACGTAGTTTTATTTTAAATGTATCTTTATTCTAATAGAATTTATATCTTCTGTCTAATAGAATATGAGACTATACGATATCGGAAATGGTTTAAATAATAATTTTTCGATATCATTTTCATAAAACTTACACTAAAAATCACTTTTTGTTAATTCTTTTCTTTACTGTTTTCAATACCTTTGTCAAAAATTACGGCAAAAAGTTTAAAAAATATTATTATTTATTTATTTATGTATTTTAATGTACACAATTAATACACATGGCGAACTTACTGCTACGAAAGCAATCTCTTACAGCCGACCAGAATACCAGTCCAGCTCCGCTCGATGAGCGGTCGGGAACTCGGCTCCCCTCGATGCGCCGAACCGTCAAAGGCTGTACGCCTTTTGATCAACCCGATACACCACATTGACGAATATTTCTCTAATTTCTCGACGAATATTTCTCTCTTTAGCTCTATGTCATCTGGCCTGACGTCCAGCTGTCTACAGCAACGCGACGGTGGCTACCCTTACATGTTCCCGGAGCCCCTACATCCGTACCGCGCACCCGCCGCACACGCCCAGCACGCCTACTCACAAGCTACCAGCTCGACCGCAAGCACAGGTATGTTGCTTATTATTCAGACTCCAGTGATATATTAATTCAATTAAACTTATAATTATAGATATATATTTCTCAGATCTGTCGATTAATAAATGTTTGCTATTCATCTTGAAAATAACCTTTAATTGCAGACTTTGACCTTTTCATTGTCGCTGAATTTTAAGCCACGAATTTTTCCTAATAAATAATAGTCGCTTTGAGCCATGAAAACCGCCATAGGTAGGCAATCGTTGCAACATTGGCTCTTGTGTACAGATGCATGTAGTGCATATGCAGCACATCTTTTGTTAATTTCCCTTGCCTTTTCTCCTTCGATGCTTGTTTATGCTGCTCCAGTAGTCTTTGAATTCAATGAGAAAATCCTCACCATGACCTTTCCGGCCAATCTTTAGGGACTGGGGATAGGCTTTTTAGAGGGTGGGGTGTCCTTTTTATCCCACCGCATGGACTCTTTCTTGGATACAGACTCGTAATGATGAACCCAAGTTACGTCACCTGTAACAATTCGGCACAAAATTTCATGGTTATTCTTTCTACAGAAATCCAAAAACTGGCGTGAATACTCGATACATTGTTGCCTTTGCGGCGGCGTGAGCATTCTCGGCACCCATTTTACGCTGACTTTTGACATACCAAGATAGTCATGAACAATATTCAGAATGGTTGTAAAAGATAATCTAACTATTTCTTCCAATTGGTTTTTCTTTAATCGGGTATCTTCAAAGAATTGTTTTTTTAATTGTTCAACAATGTCCGAGGAGGTGGGATCGATCGGCCGTCCCGAGCGCGGGTCATCTTCGATCGAATCTCTGCCTTGTTTGAATATATTATGCTATTTGTGAATTCCGATTTTACTATGGCAGGTGTCTCCGTAATCCAATGACGTTTCATTCAATACGACTTGTGGTGTATTCTTTGCTTTGTCAAGAACTTGATGCCATCTCGAAATTCGATTCTCTCCATAGTCGATTATTTCTTCCAGAAAGTTACTCATAACTTAATCGATGATGGATCGGAGATTATTGAAACAATTGAGCCGAAACTTGGTACTTAGACTCGTAATGAGTCTCTCATTTGCAATTATGTAAGTAAGCAACCCCCACCATTCCCTCCATTACGCGTACTTTTTGATTCACCTCGTATATACTTATGTACTGACATACGAGTACATTCAATGTTATCTCTTATTTATTATTAAATTAATCAACATGTTATTTTCTCTGATTTAGCATTCTTTCTGAACCCACTTCTCGAATGAAGAAACATACTATTTCTGTCTGCGTATTATACAGTTTGATTCCTCTAATTTATATTTCATTAAGACATTTTATACCGTTTCAAGTACTTTATTATAAATTACGATATTTGATAACAACGTTTAATTTCATTTGGAGCATTATTCTTGCAATGGCTCCTTCAGTATTCGTAGCCGTGGTAGCAAATATATTTATCAAACAAACTAAGTACGTTATGACAAAAAAAAATGTTTTGATAATAATTTAACACAAATAAACATATCACGAAAATAGAAAAAAGCAAGCACAAAAACACGGTACGAAAAATACAGTTTTAAATGTCGCCGCGTCTCCGTCTGATATGAAAAATTGATGAGCCCTGTAATTGTGGATTGGTCTCATAAATTATTCATGACGACAGAGGGGGAGGGCGACGGCGAGCGAGACAGAGGACGAGAAAATGAATATTATAATTTTATAGTGGAAAATATTATGATGGAAGACGAAGAAAAACGCCCTGTGTATTTTATATAGGCACTTGTGTAACTTCATTGACGTGTACTTTTATAGCGAATGGGTGTTTCAAGTACATTTGATTTATTTTGTTAACTTGGGTACCCGGCTTTTTGGATTTATTTATTATCAAAATCTAACCTAAAAGCCATTATTTTAAAATTATAACCTGTTCGAAAAGTAATACATTGAAATATTGCTTCTTTTCTGACTAAAATTAATAAAATAATTTAAAGAAATGAATTTGATTTGTGTCAATATATCCTTTATATCTTCATGGAAATCCACAATTTTACCAAGATAATATTACTGTAACAAAGAATTTCCTAAAATTAAAAACCCGACAGATATACGTACATAGAAATATTGAAACGTTCAATTAATTTCGGATTTATTATTAATAAAATTCCACGTAATTTGCTTAAAACCAAAATTTCTCGTTATATTATATTCACTTGCTTAAAGAAAACACACCCACAAATTTTTTTCGTTCCTTTAATATTGAAAATCGGTTAATATTTTTTATAAAATTGATCTTATTAAATCTTCATTCTACATATGAAAAAAAGCGTATAAACCTGGTGTGACTTCAATGACGAATGTCCATAATTTTGAAAGAAGTACCCTAACTTCTATACAAATTATATCTTTTAAAAATGTTTTTCGTGTGTCTTATCTGCTACAGCATGCTATACGGTAAAAATTCTATATAAAAAATTAACCATATTAAAACTAATTTGAAAATTATTTTGGATAATTTTTATTTTAGAGCATTTTGAAATTGTGTATATCAATTCTAAATTGACATAGCGATGGAAAAGTAAGCGTATGTTTAATTTATATTGACATAGCGATAGAATAAAATACTAGTCACTTTATGCATCAAAATTCGTCATTAAATCAATATTTTTACATAGTTAACTTTTGTCTGAAAGTAATCATAATATTTTCCGCTATTAAATTGTAATAGAGCATGGCGTAAAAACTACTTGACCGATGTAAATAAATGTTTATTCTAATAATAAAAAAAGTTTAGATTTAATTCTAAACTTATCTTCTGTCTTGATGTAAAGTTTTCTGAAGACTTGAATTTATTTATTAGCACTTAAGTAACAAGAACCTAGCATACATCCTCAAGAACTATAAATGAAAATTCATAGCGATTCAAGCTAAAATATAAGTTATTTTTACCTAGGTCAAGGGTAATTTTGAGATGCAGTCGCTATTAGTAGAGAAAAACACTAAATAAGTTGCCAGAAACGAAAATTCTCCTATAACTTAAAATAAATTTTATTAAAATGATTATAAATTGTTTCTTGTTTTCGAAAGTGATTGTATTTATTGTGAAGGATTAATCTGTAAACATTTTATTTTTTCACCGAAATCCCCTTTCAGTGTTACTCAAATTTGACATTAATTTCTTGCTCGGGCTTTTCAGATCATAATTTATATTCGAACCTTATTAAAAAGTCGTTAGAAAAAAAATAAGTTTTAATACTAGTGAAAATTCTAAGTCAAATTAATACAGAAAGTAATTTTATATATTTGCAACCTTAATTTATTCGAAATATATTTTTAACAAAAGTTATTATAATAATAATAGTAATGACGTCATAATTTTTTTGAATGAGTTTTTGGAAGGATATGTTTACAAATAGGACATTAGGGTTCAGTTATAATTGATAGTGTCGATAGTTATCTATTTTAATAGATACTTTAAAGCAACAACAAAATTTGAAAAAAACTAAATCTAAGAACAAATTATATAAAAAGTATAACTTCTAGTACTTATACTTACTTATTTAAATCATTATAAATCAGTCTCAGTGAATAATAATCCTGCCAACCAATTTTCTAAAAACCCTGTCTTTCCAGAAATAGAAATACAGTATAAAATGATATAAAAATGCGTGTACATTAGTATAAAGTTAAAAAAAATACCTACATATAAGTGTGTATGTGTGTGTATATGTAAAAATATATATAAAAAATGTATGTAACGGGAATGTATGTAAAAATGTACATACATACATTTAACTGCACAAACACACTCGCCGCTCGCGGGAAAAACAGGGGGTTTACGCAAACAAATATAACTTAATACATATTCAACTGGAAATTATTCATTTCGACAGGCGGCCTGCAGGCAAAATTTGAATATTTCCACGGAGCGCGGTCGTTGGTCGGAAAATGGTGGCAAAAATATCGTATTAAAGGGAAGGGGATTTTTGTAATAAAAAATAGAATTCACTAAAAAAATGTGGTACGCGGGCCTGTGGGCGGGGGCAGGCGGACATTTTGAATAATTTTTTTAGCTTTAATATTTTAAATTTATAAGAGCGATTCGTGCTTTTGTTTGCTCCGTTTCCAGACGGTGTCCGTTAATTGTTCGCTTCTTCTGCAGCAGTAGATATGTGCGGATTTCGAACCTATGTAATCTCGTCGAATAATTTGAAGAAATTAATATGGTTTGTGCCAATATAGCAATCATATCTTTAGAAGATTCCATAATTTTTCTATGATAATATCTACTGTAGATATATATACTGTAGCGAGTAGTAGATATAAAAAGTTCAATTATAATACTTCTGATTGGTTATTAATAGAGAAAATTGTTTTTCATTAGGTTAAATTTAATTGCGTAAAGAAAATTACACCTTCATTTTCTGGTTTCTTTAACATCTAAGCCGATTTAAAACTTTCCGTAAAATTATATATATATATATATATATATATATATATATATATGTATATATATATATATATATATATATATATATATATATATAATGGCTTTTAGCTGACATATCTGCTGTAGAACACTGAACGCTTTCGTTTCCATGTTTGAAGATTTTGCCATTTTACAACGAATTTAAGGTTTATTTTGAATAAGTTTTGTTTTAGCATAAAATTAAGTAGCTATATATTTATTTTGTATTAACACAACGACAAAATAAAACTCTTGACATTGAAAGTCATACTTTTCCAAAATGCATCGTTTATTCATCATTAATAAATAAAAAATACAATATTTTACATTCGGCAACATGATATAATACTAAGTCGATAGCTAGTAAATTTCATCTAAGTATTAATCACTTACGACACAAAACAGTAGTCACATGAAATTAAGTTCATGACTACTGGACATACTACATGGACACGTTCAGCCTGATGACTGAACGTGTCCCAAAAACTTTCCATCGATATTTATACATAAGACGATATGCTGGGTTACCAATGTACATAGATTTCTTTGGTGAAATTTATTTATCGATTGTTAATTAGAAAAATGTTATGCTCTAATTCATTGGACAAACTGTGCTCATACAGTTATAATACCGACATCTAAAACCGATTTCAAAATTCCCCTCTTTCCCTAGACTCAGCCGCATGATCAAGATTGCACCAGAATGTGACATAAAGTAAATTTAGCTGACTGATATTAAATAAATAAATTTAAAAAAAAACACAAAGTTTATAAACTGTGTTTTTTTTAAATTGACTCCACACCTAGAATAACTTTAGAAGTTTTATCTTTATAATTTTATTGCATATACATACTGACATCTAAATGTATTATAAATGTTTACATAAAAAACAACCTAAGAGTGAACAAGATTCACAAAGTTCCATATATAGTATTTTTCAATCCCCGACCTATATGTATTTTATTTATATTTTTGTTAGTTTTCGGTTGTAAAAATATTTATAAAGTTACAGTTAAATTTATTGAAACTATCTCAAAGTCCAGTGATTTACCTTGAAAGTCATACTTTTCCAATATCATTTAAAAACACGTTACAACAAAATCGTAAAATAGCAAATCTCAAATTTCAGTAAATATTATTTACCATAATTTCGCAATTCCACAAATGAAGAACGTATAAACTAGTAGTAAAAACGTGACCAATCAATTTAAACACAACTTATGTTAAATTATGTGAAAACCTAAATTATAAATGCAAGGTAAGATATTACAAATTTCGTTTTGCTGTAAACAAATTCGATAAAGAAACATTTTTTCTTTATCGATAAGGAGAAAATATCGATATTAACAGCGAACAACTCTTCATGACTAAAGGGTTAAAGCTAACAATGAAAAAACGTATATAGCGACACCTACCTCGCGCATTTCCCACCCCACACCGTTGCTCGTATATCATCACGCTTACGAACATTTTCCCGCGTCGAAAAACGTGAATTGTTTCGTGTAAATTATTATTATTATCGCCGAAACTGTGTACCGTCGTCGTGCCGTATTATGAGAGTTGATACTCGTGTAATACGATATATGTGTTAGAAAAATTATTTGTTTTTTATTGTTTGTATTATTTGCTAAAACTAAATGTACCATTTCCACACCGTTAATGTTATCTGCTTTAATCCACTTTTTTTATTGTCATATTGAGAATCTTTCTAAACTATACAAGCTAAAAAGTACACAACCATAAATTTGAATAAAATGAATAGGATAAATATATTAAATTGGCAACGAATAAAGCTCTCGCTCTTTTTCACCGATTTCTGTAATATTATAGAAACTCCTGGAATACCTGGGATAGTTCATATAAAAAGCGGGGTTCTCTTTTATGTACAGTTAGCAAAAGAGTTTTGACGAGTAAAGAATAAATAAAATGTGGAAATTTCATGATAAGAACTTAAAAAAGTTCTTGCTTCAAGAATTCTCTTTAGGGCGAAATGTAAGCGAAGCAAAACATAATGCATGCCCACTGACGGGAGAAGGTGTAATCTCCCATGATCACCAGGTATCAGTTCCAAAGTTTGAAGAGAAATATTTTTTCTTTCCGATAATCTACATTCAGGGCGATCGACCCCATTCAATTTTGAAAAATAAAAAGCTTTATTGAAACAGAGCCCAGGTTAAGTTCGCATTACCAGGCAAACTCACTTCTATGCTTTATACTGCAATAGAAAAATCGTAACGTGTCTTGGAGAAAAAGTTTATACATACTTTTTGGCTGCCATGTGAGTTAATACTGATTGATGAATTGGTTTTGTTAATTACCAACGTATTATATTAAATTACAGGGGGGAGCGCCCGTAAAGCTGCAATACACAGGCATGAAAATTAATTACTCATAAATGTAAAGCATAAAAACAAACATATTGATAAGAAGGATACAAGACTGTATATATTTATATCCTCGAAAATGATCCCACTACGGATTTCAAGCCTTCCTTCGCCACATTAAATAAAAGAAAAAATAGGAAATTTTAAACGAAACTGATTTTCGTTATTATAATATGAGGATTTATCGAACATAAACGACAAATAGATAAAATTAGTTAAGTTTTTTTAATCGAGAGAACAGTGTCATTAAAAGAAATTGGCGATAGGCGGCTTCTTTGCTCTTAAAAAATAAGTATTGTCTAGAAAAAATAAGCAAGGTATACCATGTAACGACAAGTCTCATAAGATAGCCCGACAGAAAAAAGGTACCTACAGTTATTTTCAGTCAGTAAACAGATGGCTTTTGATTTGTTTAACCGTCTTTAATGTACATTTGATTAATCTCCTTCGCTATTAAACTCCTTTGATATTATTGATTGTGCCGTTATTTGCTCTCATTCATCCGATTGTTGGAATTGTATTCGAATTGTCGCTTTCGTTGTATTATCAAATATATTGAAATAATATAACTAATTTATATAAATTATGTACAGATTACGTACTAAATTCCCAGAACGAAGTATTTTATTTTTCCTAATGTTGCTTATGTTTACAAAATTAGCAAAGCCTACAAGAACAAATAATTTTATATTTTATCCATTAATGCCCGCACGTAAGAGCAAAAGTTTTCATATGACGTCCTCGGCATTACTACTATTGTTTTCACTTTCACTATTGTTTTTACACACCAACGTGGTGTCACCGGCATTCGTCTGTCAATTTTCACGTGATGTCAACGTACATAGAGCTAAAGAAAAGATACATAGAGCTAGAAAAAAGTTTAAGTGTTAGCACCAGTATATAAACATTCAATGATTTTGTCGTAGTAAATTTTTAATAAGTATAAGAAATTTAAAAAAAATTATAAACAAGACCTAATCCACATACTCCTTCCCTTACTTTTCTATCCAAAATGATCTCTATTTCAGGCAAACTAAGTATTCATTACAAAAAATCATGCACATGCATCCTGTCATTTTGTATCGTTGCATTTACTTTCTAAAAACTCTGAAGTTACAAGTCATCAACTTAGTCGTGATAGATATATCTTTCAACATTGAAACTTTTTCTATTCTTTCCCTAATATTGAACTATTTTCTTCGTAAAATATTTTATTAAAATAATAGTATCTTTCCAACGAAACATTTGTAGAGCACGATATTTTCGCTTTCCTCTTGAAAGGGTTTATATTGGTATTTATTGTACTTACATTACCAGTCAACGACCGAATACTCCTTATCAAACTTAAGGCGTCGCCTATAAACAAACCTTATAGAAGTCTACGCCTCTACAAGTAATACAAGCGAGAAAGACATCAAGAATTTCTACTCAGAATTGCAGACCACCATCGCAAAGGTCCCTAACAGAGGGCTGCGTCTAATCTTAGGAGATTTTAATGGTAACATTGGAGCTAACTCTCGTCAGATAAGCAACTACACAATAAGGTTTGCACTTGGTGTGCGCAATGAAAGAAGTGAACGTTTGTTACCTTACATAAATAGCCTTACATTAGCTAACAGTCGTTTTAAACACCATCCACGAAGATTTACTTCAAGATTTAATTTTACTTCAACAGAATATGTGGAGAAGTAGAAGCACATGCCGTTAAACATGAGCCCAATAACTTTTATCACAAGATCCGATTCATTAGCAAAACAATCATTCAAAACATGGGCTATCGAAAACCGGATTGTTGAGATATGGAAGTATTACTGCCAGTCCCTGTTCGAAGACTCGCAGTGGAAAAAATTTCCTTTCATAAAGCTTGGGGAAGAAGAATTGGAACCGAATATTCTTAGGTCGGAAATTAGACCCGCAATTAAGCCTCTGTAAAATAGGATATCCCTAGGTAAAGTTGTGATTCCTATAGAAACCATAAAGGTTATGGGAGAGCAAGGAATTGACATCTTCCACACTATATGCAACAGAATATGGCAGACAAAAATGTGGCCAAAATAATGGGTTCATACAGTATTTGTGCCCTTACATAAAAAGGGCTCAACCAAGAAGTGCAACAACTACCGACTTATTGCCCTCATCTCACATGCAAGCAAAATCATGTTGCACATCTTGAATGACCAACTAAAGGCTTACTTGTCCAGGGAAATCGCTGCAGACCAGGCTGGTTTCGTCAAATGAAAGGGTCATCGAGAAAGCTAGAGAGTTCAATAAACCAACCTACATCTGTTTTGTTGACTTCTCCAAGGCTTTTGATTCAGTGAAATGGCCAAAATTATGAAATACACTACTTGAAATGGGGACGCCAAAACATCTTGTACATCTTCTGAAACAACTTTATGAAGAAGGAATAGCATCAGTACAGATAGATGAAATCTTAACAGACGATTTTTATTCTAATGCTGGCGTTCGTCAAGGGTTTATAATATCTCCCTCCACTACTGACGTTTTCTGCGTTTACACCGAGCTCATAATGAGAATTACTCTCGAGAACTGGACGGACGGCGATGGCATTGGTGGTTGCAAAATATCGAACTTGCGCTACGCAGATAACACCACCTTGTTTGCTTTTGATGTGTGCCACATGTCGGACTTACTTCTTAATATGAACAACGTGAGCCTCGAGTTCGGTTTAAAGATCAATCGCATCACAACAAAAATGATGATTGTTAGCCGTGCCAACAACAACTCACCCGAAGTCACGCAAATAGCGAACTGCGAAGCAGTTCAGTCATATGTATACCTTGGAGCATTGATCTCTAACAACGGCGGATGCGTGGATGACGTGAGGAGACGTATGGCGATGACAAGATGCGCTAAAGCCACTAAGACCTGACTCGTTCGAACTCTGGTGTTTCGCATATTTCTCCATGTCGCAGAGACGTGGACGCTACGAATACTTGAGAAGAATAAAATGTGATGGTGGAGAAAAATGCTTGGGATGTCGTGGACTGAATTCTGTACAAATGTCTCGGTACTTCAAGAACTCGGCACCAAGCAATGTCTATCAACACTTGTTCAGACTTGGATTCTAAAATTGTTTAGTCACGTCATGCGTGGAGACAGTAGCTAGAAGTCCGCTAGCTTGATCAATTCTTAAGGCTTAGATGACAGTGGAATTTGTGAAAGAAAATTCTTAACCGCATGTCAAATATTTTAGCTTACCATTATTGATATGATATCCATTTTCAATTCATTTTTAGGAAAAACTAAATTCAAATATTGTGTAGAAACTAAAGGTTTCGGATAAAATTTGGACATTTTAATCACTGACCTTTATAACACCTCTCAGGAAAAAAATCAATAATACTTATTTTCTGTACCAAATACCCATGTTGCGCACATCCCAAAATTATTCGATTTGATGACTTAGTTTGAACCATTTCTAATTTTTGACACTTAATTGTTTAAAAAAAAAGTTGTAAGTAAACTATATCATAACAAGTATCTATCATTTGTTGCCATCTATTGAGCTGTAACAGGAAGCCGCTCTCTCAAAACTCAGCGGGTTTACCTTGAAACAATTGGTGAGTGAGCTTTTTAAAATCTTCGTAATCAGAGAAGTACTGCCGGAGCAAAAAATAAAGATGCGGAACATATGACAGACAAGGGTCGCAAGGCCTATAGAGTAGATTGGATGTGGAAGTCTAGCCCAACCCATCCCCTTGAAATATAGGCCAATCCAGCTCCTGAAAGTATACATGAGATATTATTTTCTTTTTTCGAATGATAGCAGCCAACTTGTGAAGGTGGCAATGCTAAATCAGCTCAGATGGTTTCTCCTTTCATTTGAAGTTCGTAATACATTTTGCTGCGCGTATCCAACCAGCGACATATAATCTTCTTTTAAGTCCTCAGTTTGAGTTGAGCCAGCAGCTCTTTTGCTCATGACAAAAGCAGCCGTTGTCTTTAACCACAAGATGATTTAAAAACTTCTTGCATCTGAGAGAAAAGAACAGAGTGATTAATTTAAATAGTATTTAAACACTTCTTGGATCGGAATTAGAAGAACAGTGATTAGCTCCGTTGATGAGGTATCCGACTTCGCCGATAACACTCGCGGACAATCGAGCACATGAAACCGGTTTCTGTAGAGTCATGAATGCAACCGGGTACCTGTGCTAGTTCTCACGTGATGGCATCCGGATATAACTGCAAATTGCCAAACAACATGTCATCATCATTCATCTCGATTAGTCGTCTCGTA
The DNA here is from genome assembly GCA_039881145.1 of Druceiella hillmani. NCBI lineage: Eukaryota > Metazoa > Arthropoda > Insecta > Lepidoptera > Hepialidae > Druceiella > Druceiella hillmani. The sequence goes on from JAYKKI010000029.1 coordinate 20,973,391, forward strand.
TTTCATATTTCCGGAAGCAAAAAGATGGAACCAGTGACTCACTTTAGATCAGCTGACGGCATTCTTTCCAAGTGTAGAGCAAATATTATTGGTCTCTTATGTATCTCGTGCTGTTGTTGCCTCGTGACATGTAAAATATTATAGTTCGAATTCAGTGTCCTTCCATATCGATTATAATTAATGGGCCAAACGCACTCACTACTAAAAATATATCTTTTCCAGCATATTTGAAAGAATAAATTTTTCCAGAATATTATACTACTAGGAATAACTTTTTTCGAGAATATTTGAAAACAGAAAAGTGATTCCTTACAACCCAGTATTTGGTTGAAAGGCTAACAAATGACAAAATTATGTTCGCTTCAATCGATTCTCCGCCTACCTGCTCTTACCTAGTATGCCATTATCCACTCTCAATACACCTTGAAAACAGATAATATACAATGTACACTCATTATAACATACGGACTCATTCGTTCATCCTTAGCGTATCGGTGGCGCTCAGTAGTGACGTGTATAGTCTCAATAATGATAAAGCTGCGATGGCCTCATAACTAGTCATTATTCTTGGAGATATCGTTGGGTGTTAACACCCATATCGTTGGGTGTAACGTTGGATGACAGGTATAAAAGAATATGTTCATGAAGTTGGACCTCTGTGACTAAAGAGTGTCCACTTCACTTATCAAGAAACAATTTTCGTCTGTATCGTTTATACTAAAATCAATCTATTGCAATTGATCATAACTATGTGATGGAAAAGATATTGTTTTAGAGTTTTGTAGCAACTGATAACTCTCATAATTGTGTAACGTCCATCCATCCGTACATACATTCCAGGCACGTAAATTGGTAATTTCTTAATATTAAGAAATTACGATTAAATTTTGCGGGATTTATGCTTTGAGGTAACCAAAACAAGGAATCACTTCACGGTTTATGAAAAAAAACTTCGACTCCATAGGTTTAAATACATTATTTTTCAAAAAATAAAAATATTATTTTTCGTGCCACGTAGAGTCCTTGGATAGATCTTAAAAGGTACTTCTAGTATTATTAATTAGATATAATTATTGCTATGATTATGTTATATTATGATATAAAAAATATTCAAAATTAATCTGCAATGCTTTGTTGTACATTTTATAAAATATGTAAAAAAACATCGTGTAGAATTAAAAATTTTAGTGAAACTATACCATTATAACACAGGAAGAAGAGAAAAGAATGGAAGACAATTTAATAGAAGGTAGAATTTGAACCTCCAGGATTTTAAGAGGCGCAAACTTTATGTGTTATAGAAACCTAACTTAATGAGGTTCTAACAGGCACTCGGCAGATTTTTATGTACTTTTTCCATTGATCGTGTAAAGAAAGGCAATTTATTTTCAAAATGAGATTAGCAGTACTTCAACCTGAATTTCAATTATAGTGACAATAGAAATATGCCCGTGTGTGATTTTAAGTGCTTCGATTTTCTGCCTCCCAATGGTAATAGGTAAAAACATGATGTTGTGGAAATGTAATAGTAAATTACTGATATTGTTTTTACTAAATATTTATAACGAAACCAACTATCTTAATCTGTTCTTACTTTTCTTTCATGCTATCTCTATTACCCTTACTGAACTTTGGGTCCAAGGTAGGGTTGGGTATAAAAGGCAGTTGAATAACCCTGAGAAAGTAGAGGATATTTCTACCCGATACCCCTTGTTGTAAATGGGCGATGATTTTTTAGGATACTAAGCTTTAGATTAACCGGTATAAACAAAGGAGTTGAGGAAAAACTATGAAAAGATAAAAAATGTTATTTAATATTTGATTAAGTAACTTTTATTTTTCATATTATAAATAAATGACACATTTGTTAAGACTTGCCAAGTTACAGATTAAATAGTAAGCAAGCAATATATTTTTCCTTTATAAACGATAACATTTCTCTTTAAGTTTTAAGGAAATTTAACAGACTTGGCATTCATTTAGATTTTTAATTTATTTTCGATGAAACCAGCAAATCTAAGTGGTTTGACCAATAAACATAGATTTTGCTGGATATCAATATTTTGTTCAAATTTTCATAGTACTTACACTTTATATTATTTTAACCATTTTTTTTTGTCAGTTTCTTTCCCATTCTCACTCCGCCACTTTCTTAATTAACACATTTTCTCTTTACTGATAAAGTATGGTGTAACTTTATCATCAAAACCGATATACAACAGATCATTTCCTAATTGTGTCCTTTCTCTTTTTCTAATGGGATAACTTAATTCTAATTTCAACTCATTTTTTTTTTCAAACTTAAATGATAAACTGCCGTATATCCAGATGTCTATTCGTTAAGAATATTTTAAAACTTTTCGTTCAGGGGAAAACGGGCATATATATTATGTCAATATTTCAATAATCTCATTTCTTTAATACTATCCCTATTATTACTATTAATATAATAAATGAGAAACTAATTTTTATATGTTGGCTACTTAATCCTGCATAATAGTATTACCATATAATTTTATATGGATGCAGTTTATAATCTAGCAAGGCATATAGTTATATTTATCCTGAAAAAATTTATAATTACCTCGATATTTGTTACTCAAGCACGTCTTAACCAAAACCTGCATATTTTTGCTGAACATGGTGAAATATTTCAAATTATTTATAATGAAGTTTTGTTATAGTTTCATTAGTTAGTGACAAATCCCTGGTCTTAATACAAAGTTCACTAAGCCGAATACGCAGGCGAAAGCTATTTTATTATAAGTAGGTACAATTTTTTCGTACGCCTGTAAAAAAATTATTCATAATCATTTTCATATTTTTAATTATTATTATCTGTTTAATAAAAAATAAAAGTAAATTAATTAAACATGTAATAAAAATATAGATAAGTTTGCTTGCTGTCATAAAGTAGTCTCAAAGAACTATTACACGGTATAAAATCCATGCAAAATAACATCACACGATAAATAACTAAAATCTCGTTTAGAGTAATGTCATTATTATGCGAAGTCCTTATAGCATATTTATAGTATAGAGTATCCACCGATATATGTACGCAGTGCATGCAACGAAGTTCATTACAGTTCCAAATATTTTTTTAGTGTTCTGCAACCAAAGTGTCCGAACGGAACTCTATGTATATCCGGCCATTTGTATATCTGTCAGAAGTTTCTGATGAAATAAGATAAAAATTTGAAATCTACATACGATGAGTAGTTCTTTGGCAAAAAACTAAAAATACTATTTACAATTACTTAAAATTATGTTTGGAGGATGCTTCCTTAGGCGTCTGTACCAACCAGTACTGACCATAGAAAATTTTGTCTCTGCATAAGCATGTAGGCTACCGCTGAAAATATATCTTTAAGTAAAACACAAATCTGCTTTCTTCGTTTTTTATTTTAGAAAAAAAAATAAATATTTGGTGAACCAACAAAATTTATAGACGAGACATTTACAGATCCATTTCATTACAAGGTTTGCTGAAAAACATCGGCTCTAATTTTTGGCATATCAATAAGGATAGTAGGAAATAGGAAAATGTTTTTTTGGATAGAAGAATATAGGAAAATGGTTTTTGTTATAATAAATAATCATCAGCTTAAACAACAAATAATAAAGAGAGCCAAATATAATAATACTAAAATAATTATTAGTAATAAAATCGAAATATTTGTGTTTTAATACATGATATTTATATGCTTATGAAAGACACACATATTTACATAGCAGAAAATAAAGTTCACATTTGCAAATAGTTTAATAACAACACTAAGCTCCCTAAATGTTTATTTTTTAAATGTACGTAAATGTAAACGGAACCCTCATAGTACGAGTTCAGTTCGTACTTAACAGGTTTACTTCCTAGTAATGGAATTTTTGTCACTACATTTCTAACATATAAGAAACGTCTGTATTTCAATATAAATATTGCTTTTCCTTTTTAGAGAAAAACATTTTTAAACCTTCAAGAATTAACATTTCTTTTGTAATTTTTATAATCTAAGTATGATATGTTTGTGATTTAAGTTTTGCCGCATTAACAACGTATTCAGCTTAAAATATTTCCTTCGCTTCATTCGTTCTATTTCATATTGCCCTGATAAATGACTGAAAACCATACTTCGCCCTTATCTTAAAAACAAAAATAGATAAGAAAGCTTGGTTACTTATCAATGTCAGAGTAACTGACATTGACAATTTCGCTATTGAAATAAAATTGCCCATGAAATTACGGAATAGTATATGACATTACAGAATAATATTGCTGTAACATGAGTAGCTTAAAAGTTATATCTTTCTTTTATCTACTTTTAGTGAGAGAATCTTTGCTACTGTCAAGAGAAGAGTACGCTGAGCAACGCTAACTAAATCATTACCAAGAAAGCTGTCTTTATTGCTTTGTTAAAAACAAAACAAAACGAAAATTAAATAGCAAGTAAAATTAAATAAACAAAACGAAAATATAAATAATAAAAGAAAAATTTGTAAACAACAAAAATATAGACGAATAAAAAAGCATGCACATACGCAATCATAAAGGATTATCCATGGCTGGGTGCGTGAGATCAGCGCCGCCTAGTGTCCGCAATTTTAAAGGCGCATAAATTGTATTTATACGCTCAAATTAACGGTTCTGGTAAATGTTTACGTGAATAAAATAAAAATAACGAAAGACATCAACTGTTACTTATATTAGGTGCATTTTTTTATTTATATTGTGCTCTTAACTACGTTCCTTTGTTATTTTTGTCGAAGAAAAGTAAATAATATTCGTGTTTTTGATAAAATCATGTTAAGTTATATTTGATTGTTTACGTAATAACAATATTTCAGTTGCCGTATCCAGAATATACAATAATTCTTTTGTTTTCAATGTATTATTCATAATATATTTTTCCAGTCATAAAAAATGTCAGAAGGAATGCATTCTACAACAGCTATTGATTTATTTTTTTATCTAATTTCCAATTCGATATGAGAAATCTATAAAATTTCAATTTGATATTTCTTGAAGTATTTTTACAATTTACCACTCAATAACTATCGTGTTAGAAATTCAAAAATTATCTTTATTCCATTAAAATGAAATATGAGTTCAGTACAGCAAAATTCAATAGTACAGGACTCAGTCGTCCTTATTTCATAAAAAAAACAGTACAGGACTCAGTCGTGATTATTTTATTATAAAAATTGATTAAAAATAAATTACTCACAATGAATATTGTAATATTTTTATTGTTGAAGTATTTTTCACTTGAAATTTATAATTACATTTACACTACATACTAAACAAAGATATAAACAGAAATGTTAACAATCAAAATTAAACTAGAGAAAAATTTAAATTTACAAGATATTAGAGAATTAAATAATTATGACATTTAAATATTTAGTTTATGATATATACATTTTTTAAATTATAATTTCATGGATCCTCTTTAGTTATTTCGAATTTCATGTTTTTTGGGTTGATTAACAGTGAAATTTTCTCGTATTATCACCATTCATATTTGTACGAATATTATATTTGTACATTGGGATTTACGCTTGGGATGGTGATACTGAATCGGGTAAACTTCCCTTCGACATCACTTTTAACACGGATTCACAGTTTAACACGGAGTGCATCGTTTCAAGAATTACGTTTTATTTTTAGTACTATTTCATTTGAGTATAATTTATATAATATACGTATGTTATTGTATATAATCGGTGTAATATTTCAAGTGTATACAATTAGTGTTTAATGTATTATTTGAGAGTAGTTTAATATGTTTGTATTACATGTAGTCCGCACCCAGCCAATAGGGACCGTGCAAGATACTATCAGTGCCATATGGTTATAAATGAATAGAATGTTGGTTACATTGCTGTATTTTTAGCGTGAAATCCCTATAGCGCACATATTGCAATAAATCATAAATATTTATAATTCATAACTTTGGTGTAGCGTGTTGTATAAAAGAGTTTTAATAATTCTTGAAAAGAATAAGATTTAATTTTTCAAAAATCGAATCATCAGTTCATTCGAAATATAACATCTTTGCATTCAGCGACGTTTTCTATAAAATAGGTACTTTACTAATACTTACTGAAAACCGTGTATCAACAAAAGGTCATTCCGTCGTTTCCGAGCGGCCTTTATCTTTCACTGTCCCTAGATATAAATTCTCGGAACAAATAATTTGATGTCACTGCCTACTGCTATATTCGTCAAATGTCTTGCAGTTTAATTGGAACATAGTCTTGGAAGCTGTTAAAAGGTAGGAGATATCTGTAACACAAAATAAATAAATATATTAAAAAAGTAAATGCATCTTTCATTTTGGTTTTTTCTCTCTGCTCAGGTGTAATATCGGCTGGCGTTTCCGTACCAGTGCAAATCCCCTCCCAAGGACCGGACCTCACGTCCAACTATTGGGGTCGGCTCCAGTGATCGCAACTGTTCGGGTTCCCCCACAGGCTGCTCTCTATGCCTCAGGAGAACCCGGGCGCGCACGAGCCGCCATCTGTCGACGCGCCGCACAACTACACAGCCATGGCTGAGTCCCACGCGCATTCCCTGTCTATGGCCGTCAACATGTCCAGCCACGGTATAAACAATGGTGCGAGTAATAACGGTGTGAGCAATGGCAGCGAAGCACTACACGAACAGGGCTCGGTGTAAAACATTCTTATTTCTTGCTTCATTGTACAAAATCAAAAGTTTAAAGCGCAATTCAACTGGTGGTGACAGTTTGGCAGTTCAAGTGACATTTAGCGTATTGTTTTTTTCTTTGTTAAACCAGTGAGTTTCTATGCTAGCAACATTATCTTGTCAAAAAGTTCTTATGAAGAAAATGATTATTTCAATATGCATGCAATTTTTAGGAATTTGATTTTAAACTTACATAAACATAGTTAATCACGATACGTAAAGATTTCAAAACATTTATACATAAATAAGTATTTTTCTACTTGAACGGTTGCTAGATTTATTATATTTTACAGTTAATTTATTTCGAAGGAATTTTAAATTTTATCGAATTTATTTTTTTTATTTAACAAACATTTAATGTTTTCGACAAACATGCCTAAAAATAAAGTTAAAATTTCTGCACACATTGAAAATATTGACTTTTTACTAAAAAGAAACTAAACCATAATAGTTATATTCTATTAAAGAAAATATTCTTTGTTATATGAGCTATTTAACATTTTTCAATTGTAACAAATCATTGATTTTTTTATACTTTTGCAGCATATTTTTCACTTTAAACTCTTACGAATACATAAAGTACTTTATTATTATATGAACATTTTATCAATAATGACTTGGAGCAAAATTATCATTTAATACTCTGCAATAACATTTTGTGTGTTTCTGATATTAAAATCACTTGCATAAACTTTTTTACATAAAAGAGTTCTGTAATTTATAAAAATAGTTCACCTGGAAATCAGGGTAAAAATTCGAAAATGTATTACAACTCCATACTAATGAATGAAAAAATTAAAAAAAAAACAAATAAGCTAACTAAAAACTGATAATGTTCAAAATAACTGTTAAGACCTATTTTGTAATTATGTAAAACGTTAATTGTACTTATTTATTATCTATTTATTTGTTCAATATATTTGTAAATAATCAGCAAAATTAATTATTATAATTTTCTTACTACCGCCATCTATCAGATTTCAACTGAAGTACGACGACGGTATGACAGCTTGGGGCCATTTACCCGACGCAAGGTTCGACAAATACAATTGTGTAAATAATTTTATTATTATCTCGTGAAAAATTATGTCTGACGCTAAAAAAAGGGGGAGTGGTAAACATAATTGTATATAATGAACTCAACTGCCCTTCACATTGTGGTTATTCGAGGAGGGTGAATAAATTCCGTTATATATTTATACAGAATAAACTCTGTAGTATTCGATTATCGCAAAGGTACTTATGGGTAGCTACAAAAATATTACATACAGAATTCTTATTAAAATTTTTAGCTGATTAATTCTTTTTCTATAAATAATTGCATATAAGTGCGCAAGCGCTCATGCCAATATAGCTTCTTATTATCAATATTGTAATAAATATCAGTTTCATACATTATACCATACTTACACAAAATTTATGTCCAATAAGATCAATCATTTTTTAACAAGTTTTTAAACATTACTAATACTAATATTATAGGACTATTTTTAGGTTGCCAGTGAATATCAGCTTTAATTTAGTATCTCAACTATAAAATCTTTTTCACCTATAAGTATATCAATATAGGTACGGTCACATAACATTTTAGGTACTAACACAAAGCCAACTAGAATGATATCTTACAAACGAATGTTTCTTAAATACTACATTTTGCCTCAACACCCATCTTAATTATTACATATCATTGACAAGCAATTTCCAAATCATTTTACTGATAATTCATAATTGACAACAATTTTGTGTAAGTAGTTCTTCTACTTTCTATACATTAAAATATTTACCGTTTATGCATTGAAAAAGCGAAGACATTCCTTTCCAAATGTAAGCATATTTAGTTTGCAGAACAGTTAGTGCAGTTAAAACTAGCTTTGACCTTAATAATTGCTTTCAACTTACATTGTAGAAAATATCACAATTTATGTTCAAATACGTTTAACTTCAAAATGCCTACCTAATTATTAATGTTGTGACTCGTGTGTAAATGTGGTTATTAATTCTTTAAAAAATTAGCATTGTAATTAAATAATTATTAAAATAGGATACCAATAATGAGATTCACAATTTAGATTAAAAAATTTGAATGTGCTAAGAATAGTACTAAGAAAAATAAATATTGCTGTGATTTAATAGGTATTAGGCTTTGTGGAATTGTATCACTTCTACATAATTATTTTTATTACTCAAATAATAAATAATAATTTTAAATCGAAACTTAAAATTTGTAACATATTTATTAAAGAAAATAATTTACTAAATTTTAACTTAGCATTCAAGATTTTACACATCCTTCAATAAAATTCATAACTTTGGAATTTAATTTATACCTTTACTGTAATGATAGTTCCCGTTTTATTTAACAAATTTACACTTACCTTGTTAAAGAAGTTAAAATTGTTTTTGAATGTGCAATGAATGATTATTAGTCATATTTTTTGAAGTTATAAATTAGTTTTCTTATATTGTATTCCATTGAAGACTATTAATAAGAAAACAAAACTTATCCAAGTTGTAAAGATTTCTAGCACATCATAATCCTTTCATCTATATCGCTAAGTAAATTTGCCAATGTGTATTAAATAGGTTCGTTATAATCTCCTTAATTGAGATATGTTTAAACCTATAATAATTTTACATTTTTAATCATTTCTTAAATGCAATATCAAAACAAATTATGATACTGGAAAGATAATGAAAGAATAGAAGGCAGTTGAAATATATGTAAAATAGTATAAATAAAGTGAAAATAATGTAAATATTCCATCGTATTTGGAGTTGAACATATAATGTAGTTAGAGCCGTGGTTTTAAATTTGAAGTCATGAAATTAAAATGTTAGTTATATATATAATAGTGTATCTACTTAATTTTGAAATAAAACTAATTTAACTTTATAACCATTTTATGTGTAATGTATAAATGATTATTTAACATTATTGGTAAAGTGTAAGGCAGGTGAATAAATATATAAAAAAGGACTACAGTGAAATTTATTAAGAAATAAATATTACATATAAATTGAATTCATATTTGTTTTATTTAATTGCTTGAATGATCAAGCATATATTGTATAAAAATATATCTACAGAGTTGTGTATATATTTATTTCTATTATTAAAAAAAACATACAATCGATCTCCCATTCAAATTATATTTGTGTTTAAGTTGGGCTGCAAATTTAGAATGTCTGAACATGTACCGTGACATCGTTTTTTGAGTGTGCATGCTGGTACATTTAATATTTGGAAATGCATCTTCGCGTCTTCTTAACAGAGTTTACAGTGTGCAATCAAGCATTTTCTCCAGTGTTTAAGGGGGATATTGTATTCAGCGTGCATGCTGCTACACTTTACGTTTGGAAATACATATAGGTGTCTTCGCACAAATTGTATAGCACCCGAGCGTTTCCGCACTCGCTAGTCAAGGACAGCTGTTTATTTTTACAAAATTTCACTTTATATTATAGGTTTTTATGACAATAATATAAAACAATTATCCAATTGTGAGTAATGAACTTTCATCTGAAAATTTTAATATAATATTGTTTGTGTAAGTAAAGACTCCTTACTATTACTATTTCCAATATAGCTTCACCAAAAAAAAAATTAAAGGATACTAATTGTTATAAGTGGCGACAACTTCAAAATATTACCCGTGATATAGCTAACAATAGCAGGATTATTTCTATAATCCCCTATAATGATGCTATTATACTCTTTTACAATGCCACTTTAAAGCAGATGTCAATTTATAATTGAAAAAATATGATCCTTAAGGGTACTCTCTTGTGGGTGGATAAGCAAACTTTTATTTCATTTGCCATTTGCAAAACTTATAGTGTGGTTTTGAACGCTATTTACAGTAAATTTGTAGACGGCCATGCAATTTTGTATTTAGAAAAATTATGACGTATAAGATACTTATTAAGTACAAGTTTATGAAAATAATAATAAACAGTGATGCAGAATAAGGATGTTGATTTAAAATTTCAAAAGGTTTTCTTTAATTTCTTCCTTGTTTATTTACTTTATAACCTCTTCTAGCGAAACCCTTTTAAATTTATCAATAAAAATCTGGGCAAAGATAAGTCAGTTGTATAAGGAAAGCTCCTTGCTAAACAAGTGACTATGTATAACAAATTTCATACCAATAAACAAAATCGGTGGTTATCTGGGCATGGTATTGCTGGTGAGTATTTCTTATTACAACAATATATACATATGGAGATAAATACTCCCCATGTTTAACAATACATTAAAATTTACTTAAAAATATATATATATAATACACATAAGTTCTCATCTTATATATTTATGATTAGATCCACTAATTAGCACACTGTTTGTTTTTTCAAAGTCTAAGGATATTCCCTATCTTTGACACATTGACAGTTTTTGTGAACACAATACCCTATCATATATATAAAATATTTCTACTTTGAGCTGTATTTTGACGTCTTTAGTTTGAGCTAGAAGCCATAGCAAGTTGAGACCATTTTTGATAGACTAGGAGTCTAACAAATTTTTTTATTATTAATATTTATTAAATCAATGTGCTATCATCCTGTCCATTAAGAGGTGAAGTGATACAATGATTTTTTCATCTGACAATATTACACCTATCATCTGTCATATAAATATTTTATATTTGTTATACAGCAAGCACATATACATAAACAGATCCTAGACTTACACACTCAAAGGTTTACAAATTCAAAACAGGAGGGTCCTTCGACAATAGGCAATGGGATTAGCTGTGTATTCTATTGAAATATAGGTAGGGAAACGTTGATAAGCCCTAAACTTGTATGAATTCATGTATATGTAGCATGTTTTAGAAGCTACAGGTTGATTCAGCTTCGTGTTCTTATTTTTAAATTTCTTGATATCTGTTTTGGAATTTAAATCCATGAAAAATGTATAAAAAATGTTTCATTGAACATTTACCACATTCTGGAAAAGGAATTTAAATGAAATCAAAAAATTAAGTGACAACAAAGTAAGTATTATGATATTCAATACCAAGAGTAAAATACTCATAATAGCAGGTTAACAAATTTAGTAAAATGACTTATTTTAAAAAAATCTGTCAAGTATGAGTAGAACTCACACTATAAGGGTTTTGTGCGCTTATAAATATTTCACTGTACATAAGTAGTATGACAATTAAACTATTTTCATATATTTATTTTTCACAACATAAATATATTGCCTATAATAAGAATGTCGATGTTGATTTTTTTCTGTCCCAGACAACAAATATATATTTTAAACATAAGTTATATTAGCAGTTGATTTAAGATTATAGAGTTATATTATTAGAGTTATATACTGTGATAATTTTTTTTAACTTAATTATGGATACTATTATTGTCACTTTAGGGGCTAGGGATAAGTAACTCTAAAAATTACAACTATAAAGCTTAATAGTTATAAGCGAATCCCTGTATCGAAAGTGTTCATGACATACTCCAATATTTTTGAAAGATCTTTTCAAACGAATGCTACACTATGGGGTATGCAAAAAATATTGAACCCTACTTACATGTAGAAGAGGTACCACAAAAAACTTCTTTTAAGATTTTATTTCATATCTTTTCAGGCATTGTAAATATGTATAATCTATAAAATTTACAGCACTAATAGTCTATGAATAAAATGGCTGTAACATATAGATAAGACACTATAAAAGTTCCCAATTTGGCTATGGAACCTTAAAAGTGGCCAATGTTATTTAAATAGAATTGTATCAGCTTCCAAATATACCTTTATTTTGAGTTCACAAGTAATCAACGCGTTGACTGCTACCGTACTTTTTAATTTTCTGTTCATGTAAGTCAATCTTGATTTTTTGTCCTCTTCCCTGAGACTATCTATTCATATTTACACTGAGATATTACGAATTTAATCATAGCACAAATACGGCAAGTAAACAAAGTACGAATTATCTATTAGTTGGAGACCTAGCCAATAACGCTAACTATGAGATAACTCGTAGTGGGGGTCACATGTACAAAATCAATGATTTTATATTTAAAAAATTAGATATTTTATTATGATTTGGAAATCCCTTACTCCTGACTGTGTGAATTTGTATTATCCAACTTCACAAAATAACATAATCAACGTTTTAGAGGTTAAAGAATAAAACTGTCATTTAGCAATACATGTTTTACATTGACATTTTTGTTTGTCTTAACAAATTTTACTTTTTTGGACATAACAATAGAACAAAAATGGCACATTTTTTAAAAAATTTGGTAGCTGTGGCAATAATCATGAAATACCCAATGCAAATATAATATAGGTCACAATAACTAACAAATTTAAACTTTATTTAAACATCCATATAATATAAATTTAAATAATGAGCAAATGTAAGCAAAGGAACTTTCACGTTACATAAAAAGCATAAAATAAACCTACTTGTGCTTGGCAACACGGCATTGTCGTCAGCATTCCACCTTTTCAAGTAAGGAAGCAAAAAATAATGTGACAGTCATTGCATAGTAAGGAATGTTTAAAATACTGTAAATGTTTCCATATATTTAATCAAAGTCGCAATTAAGCTCCAGCAAATAATCAGCCTGTATATAACAAAAGTGTGTACACACAATGTGGATAGATCATTTTAAATGTACTGTAACAGTGTGTATGGGGGTATTTTTATGTTACACCCCCAAAACTGTTTAAAACTTAAAGAATTTGGCCGACCAATGTGTAAGCGAAGGATGCCTATGTAGGTATAAGGCCGTTGTGCTCCCCTAATATAGTGATATTCATACATCTATACACACTGTATAGGGGTAATCTCCTATTGAATGGGGAGTGCAAATTAATTCAAACAGATTCGATATGGATATAATTGGTTTAAATGTTGCTCGGTTTTTTGTTTGATGTGGGTGTCGCTTTATATTAGATTTAAATTTTAGATTCAAATTGCATAAATAAGTTCATAAGTAAGAAAATAACTTTTAGAAAGGATAGACGTTTATGCTTAGAATACTGAGAAGTTGAGAGTTTTTTTTTTAATTTCATTTGTACATAAATTTAATTTTTTTTAGCTTATTAGATATATAAGTAAGTTTAAAATTGGACGAGTGCACGTTGGAACACGCATAGAGAGTTTCCTCATTTTGAAGCACAATATTTTGCAAATGAGCCTTAAAATTTAAATAGTGTCTATGACTATCTCAGACTGTCTGTGACTACCCCAAGATAACTCACTCCATCAGATATGTGATGGAAGTGTCTATGTGCAAAATTTTATATATATAGCTGCAAAATCTGCATAAATGTGACAGATGAAAAATAAGATGAAATTATAAGAATTTCTTTTGTTTTATTACCCTGAAAAGTATTTTAACTACAAATGGAAAAATATTAATGTATTTTTCTTATAGTTGTGAACTATTTTTAAAACACTTTGTTCAGAGGAAACTGTCAGAATAAAAAAATTCTATTTACGAAGGGAGGTAAAAAGTTCACAGAATGGGGTGGAAGGAAGATCAACAATTTTTTTCCTTTTGAATATATATTACCTTAATTATAATACATTTCTCAGATCTGTCGATTATTTATACCCTCAACAAATGTTTTCTGGTTATTTTAAAAATAAGTTGAAATTGCAGACTTGACCTCTTCATCTTTGCTGAATTTTTTTTCACGAAGCTCCTTTTTCATATTTGGGAACAAATAATTGTTGCAAGAGACCAAGTCTGGGCTGTAAGATGGGTGTTGCAGTATTTGAAAGCTACACTGTGAAGGGCAGCCATCGCAACATGGCTCTTGTGAACTGGTGTACCGTCGTGCAAAAATGGCCATTCCCTACATTTTTTTCTTTCAATACTTTTTTAAACTGGTCCAGTAGACCAACGTAGTACTTTCCCGTAATAAAAACAAATTATCTTGGAAGTCTATGAGCAGGATACCCTCTGTGTCCCAGAAAACCGTAGCTATGACTTTTCCGAGCAATTGCAACATCTTGACCTTAGGGAGTGCGGCACTTTCTTTAGGCCACTAACTCCTGTTAGGATTCAATATCTTAATGATGAACTCAAGTTTTATCACCCGTAACAATTTTGCTCCAAATCTTATCTTTATCGTCTCTACAGAGATCCAAAAAGTCACGGTAAAGAATCGACACGTTGCTGTTTTCAGGGCAGCGTGAAAACAGCTACGTGTCGATTCTTTACCGTGACTTTTTGGATCTTATCTTCTGATCCTTGACACCTATCTTGCGCTGACTTATGATATGTCAAGATGGTGCTGAAGAATAATCAAAAAAGTTGTAGAAGATACTCCAACCATTTCTCCCAACTGTTTTTTCTTTAATTGGGCAAATTTTTCAACTCTTTTAACAAAGTCTGAAGAGGTGGCCTCGATCTACCGTCATGACCATAGGTCTCTTCTATCGAATCTCTGCCTTGTTTAATGAGATTATGCTGCTTGTAAATCGTGGTAACTCTTGCTCTAGCAAGAGTCCCCGTGAACCGAAGACATCTCAGTCAATATGACTTGTGGTGTTTTTCCTTGCTTTGTCAGGAATTTGCTGACAGCTCAATATTAAATTTTATCCCTAGTCAATGATTTGTTCAAGAATGAGTTGCTTGCTTGATGATAGCGCAGAAGTTAATGACGCAACTAAGCTGAAACTTGGTATATATACACGTAACGAATCACCCATTAGCAATTATGTGAGTAAGAAAACCACATCTCACGCGATTCCTTCTATTCTGTAATCTTTTTGACCCATCCTCATAGTTATCTCTTTATCAGTCTTTAGTGAAGTCAACCAAATGTTGCATTTTTATTTCAATAATAAACAAAATTTAGTTAATATATATTTATTCATAAATTAATTAAAAATCTAAAAAATAACAATGAAATTCATATTTTTCTAAAGTTTATTAGCATATAAAATACATAAACACTATTTGGCATGGGTTCTTTTAACATAGCTATAATATTTAAAGTGATCTAAAACTTACAATTATAAATAAAATATACATCATCCATAAATTTTGAGACCTTAATATTCTTGTGCAAAAACTTTTTTTAATGATATCTGTTAACAATGATCGGTACTAGCAGATACTGTAACAGTTTCATTGCAAGTTCTTTTTTTACTTTCTTATATATATGTGCCTCAAAAATTCAGTGGACAATATTTAAATAGAAAATTTGGAATGAAAGTACATAATAACTAAAAAACTAACTTAAAAAGATTAAATATGAAGCCTTCCCCTATTACTTTCACTCTGCACATATCATGTTTTTCACTTAATGACGCATAACATTACAAAATATTTCTTAATTTTTTTTTTAATTTCTTCTTCAACTTTTGTTTTGATTAGGTACTAAATTTTAAACTGGTAATTTTTATTACAGTACATGGTTATTAACACTAATATCAATTTCATCAATGTCATGGTAATTGATTCTGGAATATACTATTAGGAACCATTATTAGCTGGTACCCTTTAAATGTTTTTTCTCTCTCGCTATTAAATGTCAGTCTTATGACTACTAGAAAAATTTAATTATTTTTATCCCAATTCCATCCCACTCTTGCATTATAAAGGTGCGTTCAATAATGATTATAATTATGAGTGTCACAATATGCATCAAATATAGTATACAACATATTACTTTAGAGGCACACGACATGCTTAAATCTCCTATTTCTGCGACTGATTTTTAATGGGGAGGAGAAGTCAAATTAAATCCCAGATTGATAATTATTAAATCATTCTTATAACTCTTTACAGTAATTGCTGTTTTAAGGACTCTAGACATAAATTAGCAATAGAATTTAACTTCTAAGTTGTTTTGACTTATTGCTTTAACCTATTATTTCTAAACCTTTATTTTTAAGAAAGCTATGTACTTGAATATTTTTAATATTACATGTCAATCATTATTATTTAAAAACTGATAATTTTATATAAAACACAGTGTATTTGACAATTAGACATTTATCAATGACAAGATGCCACCTATTGTGAGAAATTCGCGCTTTTCTCCCCATGAAATGTCAAAATGATGCCGACATTGAATTACAGAAACTATCAGATAATATATAAGACAGACAATAATGCATATAAAGTAAAATAGTTTAAGACACTTCAATATTCAAAAGCCTCTATTATAAAATAAGAATGAAATAAAAGAACTTTGTATTCACTATTTAATTTACATAAATTTTAACAAATAACATGGCAAACTGCTATATACAGTAATAAGAAAGCATTGCTATAGCACCACCTAGTTAACAATTCCAAATACGAGACTACTTAGCGTTTTATTGGATAAATCTTATTACATTTAGATATAAATCACAGCTGTAAGCAAGATCAGTTTGAATTTAAGGCAGCAATAAGGAACACCGAAAAATAAATTAAAAACTACATTTTTTTTAAATTTCTTAAATGTTTATTATTGCAGAATCTAACTTTGTATGACTATCCAATTTAGAAAGATTGAAGAATTTATTACAATTAGACATTTATCAATAACAAGATGCCATCTATTGGGAGAAATGTGCACTTTTCACCCCATTAAATGTCAAATGATGCTTTGTTCAATATTTGAACAGATTCAACAAGAGAAAATTTTCAGTAGAAAAAGATTTTTTAAGACACAATAAATCATAGTATAAATAGTGAAATCAAAACGATGTGGATAATGAAATGCTGATTATCGAAGTTTATTTCAGGTTAGCAAATAAACGTAGGGTAAAAATATTCTAATACATAAAAAAAATATAAAAAGGAGTGCAAGATATTAGTATAGCTAAGTGAATTTATAATTTATTTTAGTATACAAAAAAAAATGTAAAAATATTTTATATTATTCCATAGGACTTAAAAAAAAAACTTGGGCTATCACAATTCCTATCATTACTCATGGGTCCCTATTAGAGAGATGACATTTTTACCAATATTATTTAGTTTTGCAATTGTAAATAAAAAGATATTACAGACGGTGAACGGCGAATACAGTAGCTATTCAAATTAATATTTTTTATCAGTTGTGTTTTTATGATATTACCGATAGGTATGTCATACCTATGAAATATTGTAAATTTTTAAGAAATTTGGTATCCTATCACTTCTAAACAAATATTGGACTGAATTTCAACAATTTCAAACACAATTCTTTACAAGTTTTTGTATTGTCTAAAATACTGGAAATGAATAACTGAAATGAAAAGTATTGATAAGCTCATGAATAGTTTTTCATTTTATATCTTAGAAAATAATAGCTCTAATTAATTTAAATTTAAATGTAACTGGCCTCTCAAACCAGTGAGTTTTTCCATTGATATGCATAATTTTCGTCAGTTCTTACTAATTGTAAAATTCAAGTATTTTTTGAACAAAATTTTTAAAATTTTTGTTACTCTAATTCTGGTTACAAACTGTATAAAACTTACATTATATAAATAGCAAGGATCATTCAAAATTACTTGGTAATAATGTTTTAATTCTTAACCTACTAAAATAGACTTTTTCTTTTTTAATTTTTTTTATCAGGTTTTTATTTCTATGCACACTATAGTCGTCTAATTCGAAAATAAGTATATAATACAAGGCTTATTATGATAATTTAGATTTTTGTTTAAATCGAAAAATCTCAAATAAGCAATATCTTCCATTTTGCCTCATTTCAAAATAATAAATCAAGTGACTTGTTTTTGTCACAGAAAGTTAATTGTTAAAAAAAATAATTTTGTGAATGCCATCTTTATTTTTAAAATATAAATTTCTTATATGTGAATATTGAAAAATTTTTATCATATTCATTTCTTAGCGGCCTTTTAAAAGTCTACGAGGGATAAAAAAGAGAAATTTAATACAGAGAAACTTCGTTATCTGCCTGATAAGCCAAGATATCGTTGATACTACAGTTTCTATATATGACTGGAAAAAACACCTTGTATAGTAATGTGATATTACGCATATTATAACTTACCCGTAAAATTCCTACCGCCATTCCTTCTATCATAAATCCACATTCGTAACATCAAAGTCTATCGAATTTTTGTCGAGTAATAATTTGAATAGATCGAAGTTAATATAATTACTGTATATTATGTAAGGTTTAAAAAAAAGATTTGCTCGGACAGACTATAGTGAGGGCTCAAATAAATATTTCATTAAAAATCAAAAGAATTTTTTTGTCTTAACTTCATTTGTTAAACTAAAAACATAGACAAGCCTTACTCCCTCCAAAAATCATTAGTGAATACCTACATTGACTTACCATATTTTTCCTTCTCACCATACATAATGTGTTGCTGGAGTACGCACCAACGGTGTCCTCTCATCATATTGTACAGCAGGATATGGGAAATCAGGCGCGCTAGGGTGAACTGGATATCCATCATGCGTGATTGTGTCGCTGACGGGGTAAAACTGTCTTGGCGGTGGAGGAAAGGGTGGACGTCCTTTGTTCATCTTCTTTTGTATTTTATAACCAATTATGGCTAGCATTAACCAGACGACCAATAGGACTATATCTGTAAGACACATTCAGGAGATGTTTCCATTCAGTTAAGCAACTAGTGTTGAAATTACTAAGCAATAATCTAGATGAAGTATATTAACATATCAACCGCTAGGCTGATTTTGGCAACTAAGGGCCGCACCGGAACATTAAGCTAAATTTTTGTTCTAATGGAATTTCCATATTTTTAATTTTTCTGCTAGTTTGTCCTCAAGGGAACACATTTGAGAAGCAATGCTTAAATGCATTAGAATTCTATTGGAGTTAGCAGATATGGCCTCAATCACGGATCCCAAAAATATCCTGACAACCAATATTGGCAGATGTGACGCCCTTGGAACCACTGGGTCAGGTCTGTCAGATATGACAGTCATCATATTAAGGAATAAATCGGAAAAAAACAATTAGAAATTGGGTTAAGCGTTAAAAATTGTTTGAATTAAAATTGAAGCAAAAATACACATTTACATCAATTGAAAAAAAAAGTCCATTTAATGTCATTATCTACTTTAATACTTTTCAAGTTAACAGAATATGATAATGGTGAAAATGTATTGTACATTTTTATACTTATTGTTGTATAATATCTATATTTTAAAATTAAAAAAAAAGTCTACCATCAAACTAATGTTGATTGTGGAATACTCACAAAACTAGAGCTTTATAATAATGAAAGTTATGCAAACAAAGCATGAAATTTGTTATATTCATATGCTTGATTACTATGATTTTTCAGTTAATTTTTCTGGGCAAATTTTTTTTCAAAAACCAGAGAAAAAAATTGTAAAGAAAAATGAGAACTAAATTTGAAAAGTTATTTAAAACAGATAGATAATCTTACCCTTCCATTGGACTGGTGGGTTGATGATAGCCTGATTAAAGCCATCTACAGTTGCTCGCCGGAGTACATTGATGGTAACATACTTCAAATTTGATCCTATATAATGATCTATAGGATAAATGAAAATGTAAGCTCCGATCAGGCTGCTAGAGATAATGCTGGCACTCATAGTGGAGCATATCAGCAGTATGCAAGTAAGGATGCCCAAACTTATAAATATTGACCAAAAGTTTATGTCATTTTCCAGCAAATATAAACCATCTGAAAAGAGACATAATTATTGTGTAAAATTATTATTTATAATTAATAAAAACCATGTACATGATTTAAACTCTATAAATATTTAAATTAAAGAAATACCTGGCATGACATAGTAGAAAATAGCTCCAACCGTGGACCCCAGCAGTAGTGTTGGCAGCAGAACTGAACACATGGGCATGCCACAAAACCACCAAAATATCCACCAAATGGCACCAAAACATATACCACTGGCCAGCGCAGCACCGACTAAGTCTAGAAAAAACCAAATTGAATTGAATTAAAATTGGATCATTTCTGAGCACTCGGACTAGACTGGTAATTATATTTCAGATGTCTGATATGATCTTTCCTGAAAATAGGCAGGTTGGTTTACCTTACAAAGCATAGAAGCTTAGCAATTATAAAAAGCCCAAAAATAGGTTCCGTTAACTAGCATCTGGGCTACTTTACAATCTTACAATTTGCAATGAGATGAAAAGAAATGATTCTCATCATCAAAAAATGCTATATCATTACAATATATAAGTTATACTAGGATATTTTCCCTAATTTTCTTTAAATAAGTTAATTATTTTTTTCAATCATATTTTACCTAAATTTCTTTTTATGTCATTGGTACTGTATTTCATACCATTCTCTCAGTTCAATACATGTTGTACCATCTTACAAATTTTGAAACATCGGCTGTTATAAGTTCTTTTTAGGAAGAAAATTTTAAATACTTAATATTTACAAGGGGGTGTTTTTAAGTTCGTGGAATGGAAAGGTAGGCCATTAGTAAAGGTGATTAACGGAATGATAGCTAGTTAAGTAACTCATTATTAGTATAAATACCAAGTTTTATCATAATCTGATCATTAGTCTTTGAACTATCGTCGAACAAACAACTCAATCTGGAAGAAAGTCTGAACTATGGAAAAAATCGAGTACTGCACCGTTATAAAGTTTCTTACCAAGCAAGGAAAGTCGGTTCAAACCATACTGAAAGACATGGCATCCGTTTACGGGGACTCTTGCCCGGGTAAACCATGGTTTACAAGTGACATAATTTCTTTAAACAGGATAGACTCACTTGAAGATGACCCACGCCCCGGTGGGCCGATCGAAGTGACTACTCTGGAAATTATTGAAAAAGTTGAAAAATTAGTATTGGAAGAGATGGTTGGAGTATCGGATACAATAATTTTTAAAATTCTCCATGATCATCTTGGCATGACAAAGGCCAGCGCAAGATGGGTGCCGAGAATGCACACACCGCCTCAAAAACAACGCCGCGTGGAGTATTCACGCGCATTTTTGAACCTCTGTAATGAAGACATGGATGGACTATTGAGTCGAATTGTTACTGGAGACGAAACTTGGATTCATCATTATGAACCTGAGTCCAAATAAGACTCAATGCAGTGCCACAAAAAAGGCTCAACATTACCCAAGAAGTTTAAGGTGTCACAGTCGGCTGGAAAAATCATGGCGACAGTCTTTTGGAATTCAGAAGGGATCCTGTTGACGGATTATAAACATAAAGGTGTTTCCATAACCAGAAAATACTATGCGTCAATTCTAGAGAGGTTGAAAGAAGCAATCAAAGAGAAAAGAAGGGGAAAATTGACCAAAGGTTTCCTGCTTTTGCACGATAACGCGCCCGTTCACACGTTGCGCTGGCCGCCCTGCACAAGGTGGGCTTCGATATTTTGGTACACCCACCCTACAGTCCTGACCTGGCTCCCAGTGATTATTATTTGTTCCCAAACCTTAAAAAAGAACTTCGTGGAAAGAAGTTTTCAAGAAGTGAAGGGCGCAGTTTCAGCTTATTTTTCGCGCAAAGACGAAACATTTTTTTATGACATAAGCTAATTAAAAGATCTGAAAAATGTATTAGGGTAGCCGGTGAATATATTGAAAAAGAAAAATAATTTTGTAATTTTATTCTCACTCCTTATCCTCCATTCCGTGAACTTAAAAACACCCCCTCGTAGGGTTCTGTATCCAAAATATCCAAATCTCTATTTTTATAATAAAACTACATATCCACTCATCTGTAAAAGGGTTCTAGCTTCTGAAAGGAATAAGTTTTAGTCTTAAATGTTACATATATAAAATTATGAACCGAGCTGTACATGCAGATTAGGCAGGAAAATTTTTTTTAACCAGGCTTATAGGATATCGATGAATAGAGCTTTGTGTAGTGTACCTATTTCAAAACTTTTTTTCATTGTAAAATAATAATAGATTATAGATTGTCAAAATTGCTATGTTTAGTTCTATTTTCTTGTCAGGGCTATCTTAATAACCTTGATACTACTAACTTGCAGCTATCCATATTAAGACCACAAATACTAAAATTACATTGAACTATGTCAGCTTGTAAATTTTGAGAAATGTAGACATAAAGTGACACAATCCTCTGCTGTATCATTCTAAAATACCGTACATAATTAACCGCGAGCGCACCACTTCAACCCCTTGTGCAATTATCGTGTGTAATCTTTCAAAAATTGTTTTCTTTAGTTTATATAATAAACGACTTTATTTTGAAATGTGATTATTACTTGTGTAAAAGTGTCAATTATTAGTTTGGCAACATGGGACATGCTATTAAATGCCTTGTCTTGTCAGATTCCATGATGACAAATGAATTGTCATTTAACTGCTGGAAAAAACGTAAAATAAAAATGTAGCATTCGTTCTTAGGCCTATAAGATCAACCACTGTTAAAACCACTAGCGAAGTTTAATTGACAGTTTAGTCGTAGTTTCGTAAATTCGATCACGGTTTAAGTTTGTTAAAGATTCAAACTCTAGATTATTTTTACGGCAGACTGGGAAACTCCTCTTCATAGGTTAATCGCAGTGATATGGTTTAGGTTTTTGTCATTCTAACGAACTGTCATTTAATAGTCATATTATTTCAGTTGTTGTTTAGAAAATTCTTTACAAAATTAGAAATTTTTACAATATTGATTGTTTAGAAATTTTTTACAATATTAATAAAATTACATCATTTGTTAGCAGGTTTTCACTATTAATTAATGAATTTAATTTACAGGTAGCTAGGTGTGCCACTGGCATGTTACATTGTTAACATCAATGGCATGTCCAGGTGGCATGTGTATGTTAAAATTGCGAGACAAGTACTAGAGTGAAATAGAAAATACATAATTAGAAGAAAAAATGACATTACAAACAGATGGTAGCAAATAATACTGTTTGGAAAAATCTTACATTTCGAATGATGGAATCAAAAGTTGTTCATTCAATTTGCTAACTTCTGAGAGGAGTTATAACATAAAATTCTTAATTATTGTCTTTATAAGAATGTAAATAATATAATAACATCATTACAGTATTAAGGTGACTTGTTGTTAATCATTATAGTAACGTCTGTATTACCGTAGACGGAAATTTAAAAGTACCTTCATACCAATATATTTTATTTCCCTGTTAAATTATAACATTGGGCTGTGTTGCTAACATGGAATATTGTAAAAACACTTATCCCTTTCTTTGACTTAACTTTATTTTGTATAATTATGCAAAAAAAGGGACTATTAGAATAGCCAAGTTCACACTAAGAAGGCTGTTTATACAAGATTGCCACATTTCTTATGTTTACAAAAATAAAAGTTAGGTTGGTGCAATTGCATGTTAATGATTTATAACAGTTTTTAAATTAAAAAAAAATTTTATTATTTTTGGAAAATAATATGTTTATCGCAATCCAATCATTATGATGTACTGTTAGGTTTATTGTATACCACACAATAATGTTGCACTATTACGAATTGCAGTGGCAAATTTACATATAATTATGTACTGTATAGCATAAAGAAGTAAATTTCGTATCTACATCATGTTATTTAAAGAAAAAACAATTAAAACATTTTTTTATCAAAGTACACGTGACTTTAATTAGTGTACATATAGAACTGTCATAATGGAAGCACAACTTGAACTTGTCTAGTTTTAATAGTTATTATTTGTTAAATTATTCATCCATCTCGCTAAGTAATAGCAACATTTCTGCTGTTATTATTTAAGAAGTTGAACCGCCTAGCTATAATAGTCACGCTCTATATAAAATTATTTTATGATATTTAAGCATTCACAAGATACCAGTATACTTTATTGACATAAATGACATCAGCAATTGTTTTAAATACAGCAAGTTCCTGTTATATGCTGACGATCTAAAGATTTTCTCCAAAATAAGAGATTCTTCTGATCATTCGAAGCTACAAGAAGATCTTAACAGACTAGATGCATATTGCAGAATAAACAAGATACAATTAAGTCACAGTAAGTGTAAATCGATCACCTGTTCTAAAAATAAGACAATCTATTTTCACACCTATGATATAGGTGGTCATTCTTTTGAATCTGTTAATTGCATATGTGATCTTGGTGTAATGTTTGATCAAAAGCTACATTTTGATGTTCACGTAAAGCAGATCACATCGCGAGCTTAAGCTTTGCTAGGCTTTGTCTTACGAACTATCAAACGCTTTAAGCAAATGAGAATGTATCGAATCCTCTACACAAATCTTGTGCGATCTCAACTTGAATATGCTATTGAGGTCTGGAATCCATACTATCTTACATACTCTGACATGATCAAAAGAGTGCAAAAACGATTTATACGTACACTGCAATATCGCTTCAGTATACCCAAAATAGACTATTATAATGCATTGTACACATTCAAATACCGTACTCTCCACGAAAGGCGTATCGAACTCAGAGCCGTTGTACTTTATAATATTTGTCATAGTCGTTACGATTGCGCCGATATAGTGAAACAGTTGCAGTTTCGTGTGCCAGGGAGGGCGACCCGTAGCACCGCACTGTTCTATCTACCTACCGCTCGCACTAATGCCGGCGCTCGTGTACCACTACGCAGGCTTTGTGTGATTGCGATGGAAAATTTCATACTCTGAACATATTTGCTAGCTCAGTACTTCAATACAAACAGTCAGTTAAACGGATACTATACAACCATTAATTCTTTGAAAGCATTGACACTACACTTTCATTTAATTCAAATCAGCGTGATTTTTTTTTTCTTTTTATTTAATCGATATTTTTATGAATGGGATGGTTATTACTATTAATTCTATTACTGATAACTATTACAGTGAACTTTAAATGAAAGGCTGATTTCAATAATTTCAATATTTATTGATTGTTTATTAAGAATATTACTTTATTTAAAATTTAATTTAATATTTTATAAAATTTCTGAATATTTAATTATAGAAATATTAGTATTACAGAAATATTTAGGAAATACTAAGGATATATGTACGTAGAATATTACTTTCACGTGGGAATGTTAGGATATAAGTTAACTTTATTGTTAAAAAACTCTTATTTTGTATATCACTATGACTTGTATCTGTTTTTTCTCCATAGGTGATAAATAAAAAAAATGTAATGACGCTATATTACATGATCGGAGAAGGCATAACGGAATAAATTTATGATAATTTTTTATTTATAAGACCTACATTATGAAATGAACATATGTTACTGACGATTACTTACAGTCGCCCTCCAGTGAACTTGTAAGTCCCATTACTATGACTGTGAGTAAAGCTCCCGCCAGAAGGCCGGAGAGAAACAGCAAAGTCTTGAAGAAATAATGGCCAAAGAAACACATGAACAAACCAACGAATATGGCTGATGCACAAACTATCTGGGAGAAGGTATCATCTAAAAATAAAAAAATTGTTATTCATCATCGTCTTTCTTGTATACATGGAAAGTATAAATATATTTACCTATATCTAATTTATATTATGATAATGTTTTTCCTACAATATACAGGTGTAATAAACAAATATTATTAATATTAAATATAATACAAAGATATATAAATCATTGTAAATATCGTCTATTGATGAAAATGTTACAGTAACCGATTAATAAATTTCAAAATAAACTTTCTATAACATTCAGGCTTAGTCAATCCAAATTAATATATTAAATGCAAAAACCTGTTTGATTCTTTATTTGTTTGCAGGTTTCATGTCTCAAATACTTAACTGATCTCTGTGAAATTATGCATATATGTGGCTATTGTCAAGGAAATGAATATAGGACACATTTAAAAACAGGATCAAATTTTTTTAGCGATTAAAAAAGCTTCTCCACACTGGCAAAGCTATAGTACAAAGCTATACTACTATGCAATTATTTTACTTAGAAAATTAACTTTTTAAATTTTCTAGGGATTTTTTCAAAAAAATACTAATAACAAAGGAAAGGATGTCATTTAAAAAAATCAAGGGTTATGGATGAGATGACATTCAAGCTAGATTAAACTGCATATTCCAGCCCCGCATACTACACTTATCCAGAGATTCGTAACGAAGGAATTATATCTTCTTAATGAGTAAGGTTACAATAAACAGCTAAGCCAAAAATATATTTTCACTATAAAAGTTTTATATACAAAAAGAAGATAAAATTCAACTTACTGATTATTTCACAATTATCTGTTTCACCATCAAATGAACATCCGTAAGTCTGAATAGGAACATAAACAGAGGAAGCCATACTGTTTGACACAATAGCTACATAGACAGAACCTGTCCCAGAATAGAGGCTGAATAACCTTCTCAGCTGGGCATAACCTGAATGTTCAGGTACCTGGATAAAAATCAACAACATTAAGATGCTGGTCATGAATCGACAATGGGCTGGTAAATTACCATATAAACATTTATTATCTCTCCAATCTGCCTGCGGCTAATGTATATAGAAAATATTTTCATTTGTTTATTACAAATTTAATTTGACATTAGCATATATACATATATATACATACATGAGACAGTCATATTACTGTTATGAGCCACCCTTAAATGGCATTAAAATTACAATAAAATACGTCTTATATACAGCTGTTTTCAATTGATATAAGTAAGCTGCACTGTCCTTATGATTTTCTCTATATTTTTATGTTAACGGAAGGTTTTAATATCATCTAGTACACTGTACACCAGTTACCGCACAACAATACGAAACCAGTACAACGCGATGCAGAATATTATTTCGCAGGAAGATATATTTTTTTTCATAAAGGTTTTGCTTAGGACAATGAAAAATTTAAATGAAATTGTAATTGAGAAAATGTTGTAAAAGTACAATTTTTATTAACAAATAAATAATTTCTACATAATAAATAAAAGCAAAATTAAACAATTTTATAGATTACGTTCATGTTATTCTTTCAAGAATGTGAAAAAAAGTACTGCTCTAGCAATTAACCAATGGCCTGCATATTTTTGGTGACAAATATATTATCCTAAATAGTAAAATAATATCTTTGCCTTACTCCAGTTTCTTAATGGATGAAATAGTTATAAATCAATTAGAAAATAAATTACTAGTTATAGAATATGTTATGTGAAATTATCATCAAACGTGTATTGTTAATCAGATGAATATTTTACTTTTGAAATGAAATACTGAAATTCCAATTTTGTCAGCTATAATGTAATATGTTTCAATATTCTTAATGACACTCAATTTTACAGTAACGGAACATAATTTTAAAGAAAATACATAGTTTCTTAAACACTAACTTTGTAAGTAAATAAACAATAGGCATAAAATTTAACTTATCATTTATATAAAGACATACTAACCTTAACACCGTGTGCCATAATTCGCTCCACCGTCAACATATTCTGAATTGATTCAAAGTATTTGCTTGAGTCAAAGTTACGTTCTGGCATATACATCTGATAGAATTGATACGTCATATTAGCCTCCTGATACTCGCATGAGTGTGAATTCGTATCCCGGGCTGGGGAAGCTTCCAGGATTATCAGAGATGATGTCCTACGAAGTTTGAAGTAAGGGGCAATCGAATTGGGAAATTCCATATTGCAGCCTCCAGGAATTGGTGCTACAGAGATTGAAAATATATATTATGATAGACTTTTGTTTCATCTAATTTTGCTGTACTGACAACATTATAATATATTATTTTGTTTTGACATTGAATTTGAAATTTGGGATTTGAATTTGACTTTAAATTTAAATTTGGAATTTAAAGATATTCCAATTTCAAATCATTACTTCTGTTTAGATGTTTTAAGACGAAAACTAGTATTATTTTGATTATAAATTTCATTATGTAGTACAAATAGCAATGAGGTGTTAATCTCATTCAATTGGATTTTGCAACAGTGACCAGGGCTATATGAATTTAGGGATGCACTTCAAACATATGTCATGGATTAAAATTTAGTAGTGGTATAATTAAATTTATAAAAAAAATCTGTAAATCAAGTATAAATTACCATTTTTTACAATTTTAATAAATATTTATATGATATACATATGGGAGACGGGTTGCATAGTTGGAAACAGTGTCGCCTGGTCTTGTTGCACCGGGTCCTGTATGAAAATGTTTTTCAGTTACAAATTCACTCCAAAAATTTTCCAGTTCCAAACATTGTCTTGGTGTATATGCTAAAAAACATGTTTATTCCCACGTGCCGTTCTATAGTGTTGGCAGTTATAGCTTGAACTAAAATAGTATTAAGACGCACATAAGCTTCATATACTCTAGTAGATGTAATATTAATACCACTCACTAATATTATAAAGCATTTAAAAGCAGTTATTTTTAATTACCCCATCACTATGAGTCCCAGTACACCATATTAGAAGAAGTATATCGCATATTAGCAATAACAAAAAGTACATAAATTTATAAACATTTCAATTTCAGCATGCATTACACAACCACGCATTCTGTTTTTGCCGGCAAACAACATAGGTATCTTTCAATACAATTGTTTTATTGACTTTGCTCGTTCATTGTCAACAGCGTTTTGTGGTCTATGAAACACTTTAATTCAATTATGTTGATAAATAGCGAAAAGCGTACAACTGTGAATTTGTCTTCATAGTGATAATGGTCCGACATTGAATCATCCCATCATATCAAACTCATTACGTGTGTATGAGTAATAGAGGTAATGCCGATACATTTGTTGTATTAAACTTTTGATATGTGATATGTTTCCATTAAAACACTCTTGTTTGAATCAAATTCCAAACTCTCGGGGAAAACCCATTTGATTCCAGTCTTATATTTTAAAATTATAATTCAATGAAACGATAGACTGAATATTATTGTATATTTATAAATCAGATACGCATGTATGTTTATACCAATATACAACATTTGTGACATTCAAAAAGAAGGAAGACAAATTATAACTGTACATACATCTGCCAAGATTTTCATAGAAGTAACCATTTTGTTATTACTTCAATTGCGTTGATGCAGGATAGATTAGTACGCAGTACAGAAACTGACATAAAGTGTGAAACTCGAAATGTCACAATTGTGCTACTATGTGGTAGCAGGACTTGGAAGGTAAAGAAAAATCTCAAGAGTCCAACCCCAAGTGACTTCAAGTTTTCAAGAAACTAACACAAAGTGTGAAACTCGAAATATCACAATTGTGCTACTATGAGGTAGCAGGATTTGGAAGGTAAAGAAAAATCTCAAGAGTCCAACCCCAAGTGATTTCAAGTTTTCATCGATTACTGGCTAGGATATATTCTCTGAATATTTTGATCCGAGAAGATATCAAATAAAAGTGATGCAGCGAAGTTTGGATTGAGTACAAAACTAAACACTGCAAATAGAGCTGTATTAGCTTTACACAGGCTCTGGAGTAAAATCCTTAAGGAACGAGGAAGCATAGCCATCCAAACCAGACCTGGCAGCAATCTGTACTATAGAATTAAAGAGCAAAATTTGGAATGAAGCAATATGTGATGCTCAATGTGCAAAGCACGGTGGATGCGGTTTGCTTTATCAAAGGGACATAGAATATAAAGAGAGGCTTCAACATGGTCCAACAGAATGCCAGTCCAAATTTGAACTCACATCAGAAACAATATGTATAATAATTAAAATATGAATATGTTTATAAAAAAAACTGAAATTTCAAGATTTTTTCAAGAGTACATTACTATTTCTGCAGCTATTCAGACTCAGTATAGATGAGTAGATCTTTTAAATCTATACCTTCTGGACTCGAACTTTCCTAACTACTGTTAGTCAAAAGTCTTGTTAAGTCTCTACATGACATTAAAAAAAGTCAGGAAAATAAAATAATACAAGATATAGTCACTGAGAATATAATCAATAATATATAAAATCTAAACCAGTGTAACTGAAGTTGCTTAATGGTTTTAATACAAGTTAAAGTCAGATTGTATAATGACGCCTTCAATTATCATATTCATCATATTACATATCAATATTCATATTCTTATTGATTATGGACAAAAAATCACCTTGTTTTATCAAAATTCTATTTATAAAATAACGCCTAATGATCATTATCTTATAACCAAATATACATAGTATATATTTTGTGATGCAAAAAAGAGAAGAGTACGATACCGATAAGTCTCTTGCATATTATCATTGTATAAAATGCATATTATTATCGTATAAAATATAAAATTAACACTACTCGATAAAGAGTTGATAAGAAAAAACGTTATTCAAAAAAATGGCATTCGACCTGTTTACAATAGAGATAATAAGCAAAATTAAAAATTTACAAAAAGCCCACAACGGTTATAGTCACTGTAATTAAAAAATTATAAAATAATTTTTTTGGAAACACCCTGACTAAAAGAAAGTAAGAACCTATTAATATAATTATAAACCTAAGGAAATCCGTCAGGGCTGCCATTGCCATTTCCGTTCTCAATATCAATTACATTGTAGCAGTGTAGAAAAGCTATTTGTGCACCGAAGAGAATTTCAATTAGTCACAAACTGTTAAAACTGCAAAATATTAGGCATAGGCAGGGCATAGTGGCTCCGATGGATTTTCTAGGGTTTGTAATTATATTAATAGGTTCTTATTTTCTTTTAGTTGGAGAAGGGAGGGGTTTTCAAAAAAAGATCAAAACGTTTACATCTGTGGAGGGTATAATCAAAATTTTAATTTTGCTTCTAATTAAATCTTAATAAGTAAGCTTCTAAAAAAACATTTGCCAAAGGGCAAGCTTATGTAGCTCTTAGTAGAGTACGATCTTTAGACGACATAGTAATAACTAATCTAAATCAAAGAAAACTCTTCAAAAATCCACACAATAGCATAGCATTGAAAGTATTGGAGTGTTTGAGAAACATGTTACGTGGATCACACATCGACGAAGCCGAAGAAAAGCCACAAAGTTGTTAATCTAGATCAATCAAAAATGATTATTGCAGTGTCCTCTGACAAGTTAACAACATAACACCTGACTAATACCTGACCTTCATCATTAAATCACAAACTTTTTACCGAAAAGCGGTCAAACGGTTCTGGAGAAAAATGGGAGCATTCGTTTGTAACAAAATGTTGCAGCGCCCCCTGGCAAGCTAACACCGTAACACCTATCCAAGAACCATCGCCGATTAGTCCCAAATATTTTGCAGAAAACCGTGTCTGAATCAGTTAAACCATTTTGGAGATAAATAGGAACATACGTTTGCAACTAAATGTTTATAGCGGCGCCTCCAGGTGCTTAATCACCATAACAACTATCTAGAACCATTGCCGATTAGTCCCAAATATTTTCCAGAAAACTGTATCTAAATCGGTCAACCATTTGGCAGATAAATGGGACATTGGATTACACACACAAACAAACAAACAACCTCTAACCCTAACGCATATACTTCCACCATTACATCGTGGGTAAAAATAGGGAACAAAACCAATGAATAGGAAAGAGTAGGCATGAGTTGAGTTCATACACTACGATTTGGAGGAATAGGTTCTAACTAAACTGTTGAAACTGTTAATAGGATCTAAACGTAAATAACTAGATTATATGTCGTATAAGATTTTATCAAAGATTTAATTATTGTTATATATTTATGTGTCTCTGAATTTTGTAATCTGGGTTACTAGCGTAAGTCTTCAAAAATATGTGAACAACTTTCCATTCCTTATTCATATCAAATTTTATATCCACTAAATAATAATAACATCAAAATTTGAAGTCATAACAAAACTGAAATCCTCCTACCCTATTCCTAATCATGTTAGTACCTGACAAGATTAATGTAATTGATATCTAAACATACTGTGACGAGAGCGCTCACCAAGGACAATGTTACCAGGCTGATAATTGGTAGACTTATATTGGTCAATATAAAGTAAGTTCATACCCAATTTATTAACTGTAAATTAATCCTGGGAATTAATAAAATGAGAAAACTATATACACTACCTTAGCCAATGAATCTAAATATTTCTCTTAATCTCTCCCTACGGAGCAAAACTTAATCTACTGACTATGTAACTTTTTTCTGCGAATGACATTACCATTGTCTTCCTACATGGGAGGGAAAAATCTTTGTTAAACAAACAGGTATTCTCAGTGACAGCTCATAAATCATCGCACCAATGATGCATATGGCCTAAATCCTTGAAGTTCATTTTTTGTGAACAAAACGGATACGAAGAACAACAGATATGAATTATTGGTATAACCATATTTTAGAATTCAATAAAGACATTTGTTTCTTGAACAAGGAATATTCTGAATGCTGAAGAAGATAAAGTGCTCTTGTTGCAACAAAATTTTTAAAAGCTATAAGAGATTTTATTGGTTTGAAACATCTAATGGCATATTTGGATCGGAGTTAAAACATTCTGATGGCACGTTGTGACATGCCATTCGACCAGTTTCGTGTCTTGTTGGCTCTTTCTGGCTTAATGCTTCCCTCTCTACTACACTACACATGCGCTACTTTACGTGTACATAAGTGTATCAGCATCGTTTCTTATTTACGCTTACAACTTTACTTGTTTATATCGGTGCATTGCATTAAATTGTCTTAAAATTTTAAGAGCATTTATTAATTTAAAATATGAGTTACAGTGATAGTGAAAAAAATTTAGATGTATCAGATCTGCCTAGTGTCCCATGACGGGCCAAATTTTTTTTAAAATAATATTCTTATTATAAAGATTTTTTTCAATACACCATTATACTTCCGTACAAAGCAATAAATTTGCACGTTATTTCAACTACCTGAACAGACTAGTCTCAACGGTAGCCTTTATAATAAAATTGTCTTTTTGCTTATTACATATATATATATATATATATATATATATATATATATATAACAAAACGGCCAATATAAGGGTAATGGCAATGGTAGCATAGTTGCAGAAGAGACCTACACATAAATTAGTTCATTAATTTATCTCATTTCAAACTTTTTTACAAAGAAAACAACACTATGCTGTATTTTTCTATGCTTGATTCAATTAGGACGACCTAGCCTGGAATAGAGTACGATTTGATATCTTGTTGTTAATAGTATCTAAAATATGAATCTTGTGAGAGATACAAGCGAACACAAACAAAGCTAAGATACAATTTCATGTTTAATACTGTTTCAAACATTGATAATTATAGTTGTTTTTCTCAAGATAACTTGTCCCACTTTTTAATATGTGTTTCCTCTTTATTCACTTGTTATGACTTCTGAGTCAACGACATATATACAAGGGAAATAACAAAAAACCTCAATACTCTATAATAACCAAGCTGATACTCAGTGTTGAGTGACCGTAATGATAATTAAAGGGTTGTTTTTTCTTACACATTTAGATAGCACTTTTGTACTGGATTAATATGTTGAAATTCCAAAATATTATATTCGGATTAGGTTTTAAAGCAGATGCAACCGTCAAAGTTAGAGAATTTCGTTACCATATTGTTTCCACTTATCAGGTGTACAAATAAGTTTCTGTCATTTGATAAAAGTTGGCACCGTCAGTAAGTTATGGTTAAAGTGATGATGTAAAACGTATTATCGTAAGGTTGGACTTCTGTCAACAATATAACCTTAAAATATTAGTGATTCTTTAGGAGTATAATATATTCTTTTGTGTGCGAAAATGTTGACTTTTAAGGTGAATAAACATCATTGTGGGAACTTTTGATTTACTTCTTCAATTTGAAGAAATCTGTAGCTGAGGCGCATCGGTTGCTTGTAAAAGCATATGGTGAGGTTGCCTTAAGTGAGAGAAGATGACTCTTGCTACGTGACTAGTATCAAGAGTTTAAGAACAGTAAATTTGATATCGAAGATAATAAAGGATGAAAGTGTATAAAGGATTATTGGATCAAGATTCGTGCCAAACGCAAGAACTTGCATTTACATTGGGAATGACTCCACAAGCAATTTCACATCGATTGAAATCATTGGGAATGATTGAAAAACTTTCCACTTTAAATTTTTAAGCCAAATATTCACGGAAAAGAAACTCTTGTTGTGTATATGGTGGGATCAGCTTGGTGTCATCTATTATGAGTTGCTCAAACCAAACGAATTCATTACTGGGGCTGTCAACTGAACACAATTGATGAGATTGAGTTGAGCACTCAAGGAAAAGCACGCCCACTACTACTCCAGACACGGCAAAGTTATTTTCCTTCATGTAATGCTTGCCCACATGTTGCGGCGCCAGTCAAAACCTATTTGGAAACACTCAATTGTGAAGTTTTACTCCACCTGTCGTATTCACCAGACATTGCTCCTTCTAATTTCCACTCATTTCGACAGCTAGCGCATGGACTGTCTAGCAACAATTCACATCATATGAAGATACCAAAAATTGGGTCGATTATATTGAATAGCCTCAAAAGATGAAGCATTCTTCCGATGAGGTATCTGTATGCTGCCAGAGAAATGGAAAAAAGTAGTGGCAAACGATGGACAATACTTCGATTAGGATATTAGGTTCCATTCTTTCACAATAAATGCTTAATTTTTCAATAAAAATGGCAGAAACTTATTTGTACACCTGATATATCAAATTAAATTTCGACACCAATCCACAGTTTACGTGAATTGTTTTCAATGATAAAGGAATTTCGAAAAATCCTTTATAAAAAAAAAGGAATTTTTTTTTATAAAGGAATTCCGAAAAGTAAGCAGAAAAAACCCAAAATCGTACTCTACTAAAAATATCATTTTTATCACAAAAACATACAATTAATCACATCTTGACATGTTGATTGTATTATGATTAAGGTATAGGTTAAAAACCATATTACTGGTGTATGTACACAATATAGTATTTTATTGAAAAATATTCTAGAAACTGTGCTACAGTTTCTAGAATATTAATATTAAGAAAAAAATATATGAACAAAATTGGTGTTATCTTATTTTTATTTGCGGCACATTTATAAAAATTATAAAAAATAATAGAAACAACTTACCAGTATAATCATAAGCATGTATTGAGAGATAAATTTGTAAGATGACATCTTTATTAGCTTTTTTTATAAAAAAAGGGACTGTAGCCTTTGCATAGCTGTATAAACCAACATTCGTTCCATTTATATACATCGATTTTTTCAGTGCATCCTGGTACGACAGTGTGATGTTATGTTGGTAAGAATGAACTTGAAATATAATAAAGTCTATAGAGGAATCTATGTCAATCAGCACTATTTGTAAATTGTCAGTTAGGTTTGTTATCAGTTCTCCATATATTTCAGAGTTGGTGATTGTCGGCTTTTTCTCCAATAGAGAGATTTTGCGGATGTCATCTGAAATAAAGTTATTTCTTTAATTTTTTCTTAAGCATTTGATTTTCAGACAGTGTAATCACATTTCTTTTACTCACTGCCTAAAAGTACTATTTCATCAGCCCATAGACATAAATTGACTGTATAATAAAATTTTTTTCATGCATTATTATCGTTACTGCTAAGCAAGTCTGGTAAATTGGAATCCTCGCCATCATAAGTACAGGAGTTGTTTTGTAAAAAAAATATTTGATCATCCAGCATACATATATATTTTATATGACCTCTTTATTAATTATATTTTATTCACAATAATAGAAATTATCTTTATAAAAAGTAAATACACTTTCAGAGTACATCATTAAAGTATGTGCTTTGTTTCAAATCATTAATATCTCAAAACTCTTACAATATTTTCAGAACTTATACTCTCAGAAATGCGACAATAACAATATTACAGCGTAATCACACTTTTAACATTTTATGACGTGAAAGGATATAAGCATGATTGCACCTCCTGGCGTTTTAAGCATGATATCCAGGAAGCACAGTTGCATCAAATATCACTTTTTTAAACATGAAATGAATAAAGCATAATTCAATAGTCTATGGAAAATTGACATTGCGCAATAAGTATTTAAGATACGTATTGCGCAATGTCAATTTTCCGTAATCTTTAATTTTGGTAACTTCTGACCACCTTATTTTATAGGAGAGCCAAAAAATTGCTTCTAGTGTAGTTTCAACTATGTTATATTCTTTATAAATTATACTTATTGCACAATGCAATTATTTAATGTGACTTATGAGGTTTCAAATTTAAACAGACAAGTTCACATTTTAAAATGTAAAATTGAAAGCTACTAAACAGAAAGCATAACGAATACTTCGAATGTATCATTGTGTACATACTGTAGCATTGAAATTATTGGAAAATTTCAATAAATGATTGATTGCATTGATATTGGAATTTCATTACAAAACAACATCCACTGAACAATGAACTATTATATTGTTTATAAACAATGAAAACATGTTTTCATGATAACTCTGGCAAAGTGTATGGTTAATGGAAGAAGTCAATTGAACAAAAGACTGATAATTATGTAATATCAATTAATTATCAGGTACTTAAATAAACAGAGAAGCCATTTACTATGTTGCACTATTAAGTAAATACCTGTAAAATTTCAATAAAAATTAAAACACAAGATATGTTTGAAAATCTTATATTATTGAGAGACGTTATACAAGTGTTGGCACCGCCACAAAAATCAGACCATTTGGCCATATTTTTGTGTACAATATGCTTATATTAGATACCAATTATAGTGTCATACAAAGGTACGACTAGCTAACTGCTTTTATTAAAAGTAGAATTAATGAACAGGCAAATATCGATAGTGCTAAATGTCGTTGCCGTAACATTTTTTAAATTTCACATTTTGATCTTAAATGGTTCACGTTCTGTTCCTGATCTTGACAATATATAAAACAAAGATTTTTTCGAAGTAATCATTAAATATTATGAGCAATTAAGATTAGCTGATGTATCTACAATTTTAATTATTTAGGCAAATCCCAAAAAGTTAGTCTGCACTTAGCATGTGTTATTGTTGAGTATTTCATTCAATGTGAAGGATACAAATCTGTGAGCGCAAACAAATTTATTGCATTTAATTTAAAATTAATTATGTATTTGAGACTGGAAATAAAATGTATTACACTATTAGTAGATTAGCTAATTATATGAAAATGCATACTATATTTGATAGGGCATATGCATGCCAATGTAATATGCAAAACTAGTTGCTTAAAATAGGTGAAAATGCAAAAATGAAGAAGCGAAGAATTATAAACTTGTAGGTGGTTAACACAAAAATATATGGTATTGATGTCAAAATGTCTTTATATTGATTTAGGTGTATCTGGACCACTGCAACACTGGAGTATAACATATGCAAAAAAAATGAAGCGTTACATTTACACTTGCCATTATTTGCAAAGCTGAAATTTTCCCTTTTTGTATGCATAAATATTTTGAAAAACTATTAACAAAGAATAATATATGTTTAAATGGAAGGTGAACAATAATCGAAAAGATTATTTAACTAATGACAGTATGAAAAATATTTGATTTTATAATATGAATATTACACCAACTGATAGTCACCCACTTTCCATGACAGTTGCCCTGCAGGCATGTAAAAATCATTTACTTTGCCATAAATAATAAAACAATTTATAAATATTGTATATAGAAATTTCACTGTGAGTAATGCAACATGTAAGAGGTGGAAAGTCCAACAGAGAAGCGCATAGTATCTACATGATATTAATGTGATTTAAATTAAACTCTCCACAGTACAATATAGTGAAAAAATAGTCATAACAACAGTCTAAAAGAGTACAACAGGTAGAAAAATATATTAACATGCTACTAATTGTATTATGATATAGTAGTTTCATTTAATGACCAATAAACATTGAATTATCGCTAAATGGTATTTGTTCCGTTAATATGACATTTTATACAATATCCATTCCATCGGATATTAAGCAAGCAATATTACGATTACCAAATACTTCCTTTGGTAAGTATAACCTGAAAATTGGTTATAGGGCGTTTGTGTCCTCACATTACAAAATGTATTATACATCTATTCAGAATTGTTATTTTATCCCAATTTAGTGTATAAATTCATTATATATTTTAAAAATATTATTTCAATATATTACAAGGATATTTATATCGATGAATAATCGATGGCGCGTAATATGTCCATGATTTGACAAAGACGCAATTGATGTCAGCTCTTTTATATAGTTCAGTTTTGTGTAAATGACTATTACAGGCATAATCTATTTTAATTATTATATAAAATAAAAGATAAGTATAATTGCAGGTAGATAGAAGTATATATGATAAAAAAGAGAACAAATTTAGGTGACAATAAATAAAACTAACCTTTTCCATTTACAGACGACGCTAACGAAATTACAATCAATGATATTAAAAATAATTTAATTGATTGTTTTTTATAATTTTTCACAAAATGCACCATTGTTTAAAGCAAATATATTACACAAAACACTATATCGAACAAATATATTTTGACAAAATACATGTCATTATCAGCTGATCACAACAATAATTTATTTTTTGAATATAAATTACATCCGCTTTCTATTGTTAAATAACACGATTAGTTTTATATTGCTAATAGTACGATATAATAAGGTTTTCACGATAAAACATTGCAATGGATGCGTATTGCAAGAAAAAATTATATTATTGTTGCATATACTGATTCATAACTTGTTTACAATAAGGATACGCCACCCAACACCACTACCACCATTTGAAAACAGGTTTGGTGCATAGGGTTGTACTTCATGTAATGATACGATTATCGGTATTTTTCCACATTGGCGTATGCATAAACGACATTGGTAACACTAATTTAAAATTATTTCCTATGTACCCTTGAATAATAAATGAAAGCCTCATTGTAAAATTTGTTTTTGAAACATCTTCATAAATTCTGGATAATGTTATAAATTTCTGTAACAATATTTTTCTTCTATTTCATATAAAAAGTTTGTTAGGTGTGATAAATAATCTCTTTTAAAAATTAAACTACAGTTGTCTTATTTATGTATGTATTGTTTTATAAAGTATAGTATTATAATGTTACAAATACATAATGGTTATTTATGTATTGTCAATGTATATATTGTTAAAACTTATTGAATGAATTTATATTGATATAATAAACTGTATATTTTAAATGATTGCAATGGCATATCGCTTCATCAGTTATTTCAAATAAACGAATAATATGTGATTTGAATGAAATTTTCTGTTTCAAAATATACATTTATTTCAAAATATCTGATTTTATTTTTAAATTTTGGAGCATTTAATTCCAAAATTATAATTATTTTTAATTTACACGAGTAATCGTGAAGAAAAATATTTAAAGTCCCAAATGATAACAACGTACCCGTTAATATCAGTAAATACATATTAAGTTAATTTATGTTATTCTTAGATAATTTTATTAAAATCATATGATCAGCAAAACTGCATAAATCTGTGATAATAAAAATAATGCGATGACTATCGATACGATTATTTTGTTGAGGCGTGCCTAGCTGTATCGATTGTTAAGTCGGTCTCTATCCGCAAGAGCGCGTTCACGTTTCAAAAATGGCGTCAGCGATCAATGAAGTTGTAGTGAGTAGTGATGTGAGTTTAGTGTAAAAAAATTGCAATGAAAATATAGTGTAATATAATTGTGTTAATTTATAAATTAAATGGGCCATGGGAAAGGATCAGGAATTGTTGGACGCTGCAAGGAGTGGAAATATTCCTGTGGTTGATAAAATATTGGCACAAAGAGCTAAAAGGAGTGGTCCTTTAGCAAGGTAGGTTTGTCCTATCAAGGATTCAATTTACAATTCTTATTGTTTATGCAAGGTTTTTATTTACAAACGCTGCAGGTTGCTGCGAACGTTTATTATGTATTTTATGCTTGACATCATTTTCTTATCAAATAAGATGCGTATCGTGTTTCTAGCCGATCTATTTGGTTTACATTATAAATATTATGTTTTGATTAAAATTGTTAAATATAAATTTAGGTTTAATTTTTTTTAATACAAATAATTGTATGTTGTAGCTTAAAAGCTAGGGATATACATTAAATTAATATAATTATAGTTTTAATATAATTATATAGTATTAATATAATTATATGATTTATAAAATTTTCTTATTGGTTTCTTTGATGTTATTTTTTCAATTCTTATCCGAATATAAAAATTAAAATGTTTCTTGTTTTTTAAAACGCATATAAAATTTAAATAAGTGCAAATATGCATATGGGTATTATATGAATCGTATAAATGTGCGTGTAATAGTTTATTAAGTTTTTTTTCTGGTTAACAATTTAAATAAGATTAAATGCTATATTTCGTTAATTATTCTCCTTTGATAGCCCTTGAACTCCGTCGAATCATACCGTTATCACAAATAACTTGTTTATTGATGCTTGTTTGGTAATGTACTTAAACATTTTTTAAATGAACTATTATTAAAGTAATTGGTCTACATATATTGCTGGTTTGCTCGAGTTAAAAGACATTACGTTTAGGTATTTTTAACGGCTATTATACCTTAGATTACAGATTGCTGCTTGGTTTATCTATGTGGAAATAACCTCAGTTGTGGCGACTACGCCCTGTTAAATTTTTATCACTAAGTGCAATTTGGTTTTGAGATAAGTATAACGTATTAGGTACCCGTTTATCTCACAAGTGGGTAAAAGAGTAGGTAACTACTTTTTTACTTTTATACACAACATTGGGCTAGTTCGGTTTTAGCTGTTAAATTAAGTAGTTTATTAATTAATTATAAGATTTACTTGTAAATTACCGAGTAAAATTCAGAAATTCACTTTTATAAACATAGCGTTTAGTGATCTTTAAATTTAAACTTTATTAGATTATTTAGTATTTATCCAATTAAATACTTCGTATATTTACTTGCAAGTATATAGGAGGATTCCCCCTTAACTGTTTAAACGTCGTTAACTTACTCATTTTCAATCGAAGATTTAATTAATGTTTATAGCTAAGTACTTAAAATAATTTTTTTGCACCAATAATTAAACGTGGGTTAAGACTATAAAAGATCCCTTAAATTTAGGTATTATCTATAAACTACCCATAATTTATGAACCAGATGATTCGCATGTGTTATTGTTTCAAAATAAAATCAGATTTAAGCATTTTTTAGCAAATTTAAAAGTTTTCACGATACTGAAATTGGT
Organism: Druceiella hillmani; assembly: GCA_039881145.1. Taxonomy (NCBI): domain Eukaryota; kingdom Metazoa; phylum Arthropoda; class Insecta; order Lepidoptera; family Hepialidae; genus Druceiella; species Druceiella hillmani. The sequence continues at coordinate 21,015,140 of JAYKKI010000029.1, forward strand.
CGTGCAGATCTATGAAATTGGAGATCTACGAAAACATTATTACGATGAAATTATTGTTATTAACTGTTAATGATTAAGTATCGAACACAAGGGGGAAATTAAATATAAGAATTTCTTTCAAGTGTAATTTCGCTCAAGCTCTTAAATAAAATATTACCCATATGTTCAAATATTGAATATATTTGGCGTTAATTTTGTAGAAAGTCGTTATTCACAATTAAATGTAGTATTATTTCTAGTTTTTTCAAGTTCTTTACCACGACTTAGGTTTCGTTGTATTACAACACTTCAGGTGGGTTATTAGTAAAGATAGCCCACCTGAGGATGTAATACAACGAATCTAGGTCGTGGTAAAGAACTTCAAGAAAGTAGAAATAATACTACATCACGTAGTTTCATTTAATTGTAAAAACGGGTTTCTTATAGATTTCAACGTCATACAAAAATATCTCATCGAACTTGACGAATTGCACATGCCCATGAAGTACAAATAGAATGGACGAAAATTGTATCTAGCGCTAGAGAAATGGAATATACTTTTAAAAAAAGCTGATATCTTTTAACATGTAAAAAAAAATTACTATAGAAATTAACATTCTTAATATATTTTTAGCTCTTTTCAAGTTTTACAGGACTTTTTCGACGATCCTGGGGCCAGTTAGTTTTTGATTCACAATCTTATTTCATCTTGCTGGTTCAAAGATTTCCATGGAAACGTTATTTACAAACTATTGTGAAAATAACTCCACTTTTCATAAAAATTTAAAGATTTATCGTTTGTCTGATTGACAACTTAGAGAAAAGATTATTTATAACTCAACTGTACTGTCTTGATGACAAGAGTCGCAGGTTATGGAGTTTGATGACTGTGGAGTATTTCATCCGGTGGTGAACCAAGTTGGAAAAGGGAAGCAGTAACGGCTTGGCAGTTAAAGATTTGGTCCGATGTTAGTGGAGTTTGGGACAGTTCCTGCAGGTGGGATATGATCTTGAGCTATTCTTTGAGGATATTTTCATTGCTTTAAAATGTCCTGTACGGTGTCTTGCTATTGCGGACGACAGATTTTTCGGGCGGTCAAGATCTGGGATTGCGGCCTTACCAAACCGCTGGTTAAAGATTTTACTCTTGGCAACAGCGTTTGCATTTGCAGGGGTGACTGTGAGAGGTTTATCCAGGTCTAGAGTTGCTTAGCAAGGACATCTGCACACTAATTCCCTTCAATGCCGACATGAGGTGGAATCCGCTGGTGTATACAAGGTTTATTTATTGAAGGGAGAATGATATAGATTTCTTGTGTTAAGTTTGTTTCGCCGTTGCCTATGGCTTCGAGTTCCATTGCTGGTTTTGAGCCGGAAAAAATGACTAGTTTTTCTGTTGAGTCGCAGGATTGCTGCGAGAGGCAGAAAGTGAGGGCTTCTTTAATTTCAATTAGTTCACTAGTAAAGTTCGAAGCAATTTGGACAGTGGGATTTTGAGTTTGACTTTGTTATCGGAGGGGGAATGAGAAAGGTGCCTGCACCTCCTCTGTCAAAGGTATTATTAGAGGAACCGTCTGTGTAGACTATTACATAGTTTTCTTTGGTAAGTGAACGGATTATGTCATTTCGTTTCAATCTTTTCTTTGTTTTATAGTAATACAAATAAAAATATGAGTTAGAAGGTAAATACAATTTCCACTGGATGGCGTATTAAGGAATACGGAACAAATAAGAACAAAATTAATCACAATTAAATGAGATGTAGACGTGATGTAGTATTATTTCTACTTTCTTTAAGTTCTTTACCGCGACCTAGGTTTCGTTGTATTATAACATCTTCAGGTGGGCTATTAGCAAAGATCTTTGCTAATAGTCCACCTGAGGGATGTTGTAATACAAGGAAACCTAGGTCGTGGTAAAGAATTTAAAGGAAATACTACATCACGTAGTTTCATTTAATTGTGAATAATGAATTTCTACAAAATTAACGCCAAATATATTCAACAAAATTAATCTTGGAATTATAGTTTAAAGTGTATACTTACACAATTGATAGGACATAATTGATACTTACACAGTTAATGACTGTTGAATCGTTAAGAAAAGGCGTCATTGCGGTAAAATATACCCACATAATAATATTTTAATTTATTTTTCGATGACAACACAGTATTACGATTAATGTAAAGAGCAGAAATATTTTAAACGAAATAATTTTATTTAGCTCAGTAAATTAACTTTGCTCTAAACGGTTGAAAATAATTTTCATCGGACCAGATTTCGATGGTTATATTTTGAATCGTGGATACACATTTTTTAGTTATTTATTTAAATTAAAAAATAAACACGAAAATATTCAATATCATTTATTTAATTGAATAATTAAAGGGTGGTTTACGATTTTATTATCGAAATATAACATCGAATTTCGAGATATTTCATTAAAATTGCTTCGTAGATTTCTTCCCATTACAAAAAAAAATTACTTATTAAAATTTGGATTTATAAATATTGATTCTGTATATGGTCCAAGGCAATAATAAAAAAAACGATTCTAAAATCTTGATATTGCATCTATGGTACTCACTTCGTTGTCGACGAATTTTCTAATTTTCCTTTCTGGCACTATGAAAAATAAATTTTAAGATAAACGCACTCTGGAGCAAACCACTTAAAACTTATCACGTGAAGAGTAGTCCTTCAAGTCTATCCCTGTTAACTTAAAAATTTATACCTGAGACTCGTTAATTGCCCTTTCAAAACATCTAGAGGGAGAACTGCCGTTCCTTAAACTCAAAAGGGAAACCAGATACTTGTAAGGGTATACGTAGTATGAACACCTATTTCCCTCGAGCACGTCTGGTCAATGTTGTCGCCTTGATGACCTTGTGATATAGAGCTTTCACTAGAATCTATGGAAGGCGTGAACCCTTAGGGTTGGGATTGTGAAGAACCGTTATTGAGTCTCTACGGTATTAAATTATTCTGTCGTCGAAACTTTATGTTTGTACACTTCAGGGCAAGTGATTGAGTATAGATTTATCATATCTGCGAACAATTAAAGATTTAAATGTTATTTTGAATATGTTTTAACAAATTAGATGAAGGTTACAGCGAACGTGCTGCAGAGGATCTAGTCCTCGTCTAGTCGGACTAATATTTGATAGAATTTAGTAAATTCTGTCAATTTTAAAATCAATCTTAAAGAAATTATTATTTAGAAAGATTAGAAAGATGATGAAATATTATTAATAGTAGATAAACAAACGAGCAACAAGTGTTTTCGTATACAGATAATAATCGATACATATATCAAAACAAAACCCTCCACCGTCATTTTGTCATACTTTCATTAAAAAAATTCAAATGTAATAAGCATCGAAATATTAATTGATAATACGGTGGAGCTTAGTAAGTATGACGTACATAAGTGCGTAATTAACAATTCCCTTTTGCATTTTCTCATTGTGCAAGAACAATGGATGACTAACCTTGTTGTGAATTGTTATCGGAATTCATCATATATAACGGCCCATGTCTGTTTGCACATTAGTTCCGGTGTTTTTTGGGAACTTTTTGACTCATAGGAGCAACCTATATATAAATATATATATATATATATATATATATATATATATATATATATATATATATATATATATATGTCTGTGTGTGGAACAGTGATTGTTTTAGGCATTCACTTCAATGAGAAATGTAGTTTTTTTTTAAATAAACGCTTGTAACGCAATCTTAAGGCTAGAAATATACGCCCGAATTTACCTTCGTTTGTCTGAAGCAACTGTCGGACTGGGTATACTCAATTAGATTCACGACATATTTTGGATCCTGGTAATCGGATTAGATAATTGGAGGCAAAATCGAACTTAACTTTTAATTAAAATAAAAGAGTTATTTTATAACATCTAACATCACCTAAAAGCTAAACTCTTTTTCTAAGGTATTAACCATGACGCGCAACTTACAAAAAACAAAGTTGCTCGACGTACGAGTCTCTTGGCAGAGGTAATTCTGAACAAAATTCACAATTAGCACTGACAAACGAAATATCCGTAAGTGCCCATAAAGACATTCAGTTTCGCCCTAAGAGTTCGATAAAGACCCATGCCATTGGCGGGCGTCCAGATGGCTATCATGAAAGAACGTTCACACCGGTTTGATTGAATTCGTCTAAATCGGTCAGTTATTTTGCTTTTACATACATTCTTTGATAGCCTCACTGATTGGCCGTTTAATAGTACTTGATTTATAAGTAGCCAATGCATTATGTTTATAGATATGACAAAAGAATTTTATAGAACAATAACATTCTGACTAGACTGAATAATATAGTAACATAGTGCAATGATTAAGAAAAAAACAATTTAAAGCTAAAGTTTGAATTAAGCTTGGAATTTGTAATTATTATTCTGCGACTCATATAATGGTGATTTTCGGGGAAATCCCGAGTCTAATTAAATTGCAATATAATTTAGTACGTACATAATACCATATCTGTTCATCGATTGGTGTATACTTTATATGTTACTTTTATCAATATATCGTAGCATCGGATACATTGTTAAAAGGAGTATCTATGTAGGCTTTCAAATAGATATCGCAATTAAAATGAACCTGGTTGATGTTCTTTTTATCTATTTAAAACTATCCGTAACACCATATATTACTTATTATTCTCTCGTATTCATTTGTATTTGGTATGGAGAGCCATATAAAGGTTTTCAGAACACACCTTATTTGGATACTTAATAGACTAGAGAATCTTCCACGACTAGTTCATTTTTCTTCTAATATTGTTATTAATTTGTGTACGGTTTAAAAGATAATATATTTTAAATCAATGAAGGTCGTTAAAAGTATAATGATATTAAAAAGTTAACGAAAATCGTATCATTTGGTTCTAAGAATAAGGTTTAAACTAATTGAGGATAAACGAATAATAAATATATAACCTTAAATTAGTAAATAAATATTTGAAGACAAAACTGATAGTTGAGTATATCTTGATTTAGATGTTAGGGAGTTAGTTGAGTATATCTTGATTTAGATGTGAGAGAGTAATACTTCACAATTCAATAAGTATTACTTTTAAATCGTCCATCAAAATCGTTACAATTTCTTAAACCTTCTACGGACTTTAAAGAATGCATATGCTTCATTTTGCTTCAGAGAAAGTTATTGTCATTATTCTTAGCAGTAACCTTGAAATTGCCGTTTCGTTAATAGTCGATAAACGTACTTATACAAGCTCCAACTAACTATCGATATATTGTGTATTATCAGTCTAGAGATTTTATATAAGCATTCGCTTGGAGTGTGCCGGTATGAACAGGTCTCCGTTCAAGCGTCTGCCTTTCGTTCGTTGAACTCGGCGCGGCATTAAATGCAATTGCTTGGTCCAGGTACGAAGTATTCGCGTACCTGTCGGTGGCACTTGCGCGGTTGCTGACTGCGCCTATTGTTGGCAAACTAGCGGTTCCGATTTTGGATCAATTTACTTTAGCTAATGGATCAAAACGCCGATTTACTCTGAGCATTATGTACTCACTGTTACACATTCGTTTGGTATATTTCTTCCATTGTTAGATTTTCAAATATGGATACTTAAATCTATCGTCCTTTAGTTAATCATTGCTTTAGCCGATACCTCACGTAATATTTGATTGAACTAATAATCACAAGTTCATTTATTTCATTGCGCGAATTTATTGATGTATACATGTACTTCTTTAGTACGGATAACGCCGAATTTGCAGAAAAATACTTCCTTTTTCCAACCACAATTTTTGTGTTATGAACAGATTGCTTCTAGCAATGGATTCGCCAGATGTATGTATTCAACAAAGTAAATAAATAAATAAAAGGAAAACCATTTGCTTAGAAATGAATATTAAAAAAAAAACAAAGTTATAACAAACCAATAGATAAACATAGAAATAATAACTGTATGTGAACAAGACGCAGAAAGGGTAAATTCTCATTTATATCTAACAATAAATTTAGTTTACATTTAGTTTTAGTAACAATAGGAAAGAACAACCAAGAGCTTGAAGTGAACTGAAGAATATGCGTAGGTTGGGCCATCAATGGTAAAATATGCCACATCTTTAAACTTTACTTTAAAACTAAATGTATCCTTCCAATAATAATATATTGCAACGATACACGGGGTATTCCAAAAATATTCAATAATTAAAAGTGCATCAAATATCGATAAAATTTGAAGTTTAACATTCAAAGTAGCAAGTAGACAAGAGATAAAACTATAGTTGAGGTAACAGCAAGATGAATATGATTATATACAAAAACTGGAGCTGGAATGTGACGAGATGAAGATTATGAGAGGAGAGAATAAGTATCGTTACACCACAGCAACGATGGTATGATGAGTCAAACAAACAACAGTGTTTAATTTGAATCAAGTTAACAAAGAAACAAAACATAATAGCTGTAAAGCTATAAGTGAGGCTTTTGTAGAAAACGGGTAGAAATAAAATCATATTTTAATATTTCTTTTAAAGGTTGCCGATTTGGTATCTGAAATTGAGTAGGCCCTTGTAACAAATTGCCAATAATATATTATATATTTGAATATATTTATTCCTATTTAGATATTACATACCTTTCAAATAAAGAAAATGTGGAAGGCTAGAAACAACGTAATAAAATAAATGTGTTTTTCTGTATAAAACACATTTACGGCCTTTTCAAAATAGTTAACGAGCGAAATAACAATAAGGTTTGCAAATGGTTGGAAATGTAAGTTTTGAAAAAGTTGAAAATGGAAAAGGGGTCGCCGACCCCTTTTTTCGTAACGAAAACTTGATGTGAGAACAAAAGTTTTCGGGCTCGGACAAACGAAAAATCCGAGTGACAGATGTCGCGGAATAGATTAAAACGTCGTCATTGTCATAAAGGTTAGAGGGGGCACGTTGTGTTTGTGTTCTCGGAAATTATGCCTGGAATATTTTATTTTGTGTTTCAAACAGAAATGTTACAAACATCTTATTTATCATGTCATTCCAATATTCTAGTGTTCGGAAATAAATCTTGCCCGAAAATTATTCGATTGTCCAGTTAGTCTAGTCTGTTGCTTCGGCGTTTTAGCGTTTTCTTTCATCATCATCAGCCTGTAACTATTTACCGCTGGACTCAACGTGATTTTAAATATTTTTGATGTCGATCAGTTGACTTTGATCTAGCAAACAGACCAATATTTTTAATTTTATAGAATGTCTAAGATATCTTTGGAACCAGTTTAAATACAAACGATTTTAGACATTTAGCTTCATGTGTGTTTGTGGACGAAAAGTTAAGTGCAGAGAGATCCATATATTTTAAACGAAAAATTTAAATTAAATTTCAAGTTAAAATAAATGTAGCTTTATAATCTATACCGGTTTCATTTTAATCACAAGATCCATGCAAGAATTACTAGAAGTGTGCCTCAATAATTATAATATAAAATTTCTGTCGAACAAAGTAGTCATGCCTTTTCATATTTTGATCAAACTTTAAATACAATTTGGAAACGGATATATGTCGTAAATTGAGACTTACGTTCGACTTCCCTTTCGGGACAATTTATCTAATCTCCTCTACAGAGAAAAGAAAAGTTTAGACAAACTTTCATAGACTTCATAATTCATATTAACATTTAGGCCACGTGTTTTGCTTAGTAATAAAAATTGAATACTTGTTAATAGATAGTGATTCAATACCTATTTATAGAGAGGTGTTACGAAAGTGTTATTGGATGAGTCCATCATCTCAATCGGAAACCCATCCCAGCGAAGTGGCAGTCAAAAAGCTACTTATTGATATTCTTGCTTATTAACGTCAAAATTACTAATAACTATTGAAAATTTAAGATAATTTTTAAATCTAATTGACTGAATGAAAAGTTTGCACGGGCCCTGAATAATTATTGGATGCATTTATATTTTAAGAGACAAGAAGAGTTTTAATAAGTTTGTTAAATATACATATGTTAGATTAAATTTTAATTTCAATATGGAGTTTTAATATACCGTTAATAATCTACATACAGAGACAGCCCAAATGATTTGTAACTGTCTAAATATAAATTATATTATTGTCCGAGAGCAGAGATAACGAGAATAAACGATAATTTATCAGATTAAGTGAAATATTTCTACGATCTAAATCTAAAAATATAATCTGAAAAGGGAAGTGATAAAATGCTAAGAATATGGAGGAAAATAGATCATATTATGGTAATTTTATTACATAGAGTACGCCGGGCTTACGCTATTAAGTCAAATATATCAACAAGTTTTATCCAGTATGCTTCAAACAAACACAGTCGAGAATATCCAATGATATCTTGGTATATATACATAAAATTGCTGCCAGATATAGGTAAAACCACATAAACCAGTTATGCGATCGACGCTGGACACGAGCCAAAGTCTAAAATAAGCATAGAGGTAGCCGAATCCCCTAATCTAACTAACTACAGTTACATTGGGTCATGTCCGTGACTGAGTCTTGTCAGCCGGACCAATTTCTTGCTTTGTCTGAGTTATCTGTGTCAATTTACAGTTAAACCATACTTCTTGTGGCCACTAAACATACAGGTAGAGTTGTTCACTTGGAGATATGTATTTGGAACCATTTATATTTGTCTTTCATACAGTATTGCGTGCGGTGGCTTTTTGTCTTGTTTATGAATGAGTTAATGTAACAATTTCTTAAAATTGTACGGCTTATTGTTCAGCTAAAGACGGTAGAAGCGAACGGGTCAAATTATATCGGCAGCCTATATATTTGCAGCACTGAAATCGTTATTTATGGCAGTTTATCATTAACGGTAGTTATTGAATTTCATGACATAGAGAGACTTTTTAAAATTGTAATCTTTATTAATGATGAATCAAATATTTTAGAGTTGATCGGTTGTTCGACTTCGGCTACTATCATTCATAAATAACTCTTTCGTTCAAAGGGGGAAAAGTTTCGGCAAATTGAAATAGCATCGTAAATTATGATCTCATATTAACACAATCACCGATCAGCAGTAGTGGGTTTTACTGAAGTACCGCACAGTTTTGGAATTACTTAAACGATTTTTTAAATTACAGCTACAGATGGGCCATACAGTTGGTATGCTACTAACAGGCTATAAAACGCGCTTAGATAAATTACAATTTGGTCGGGTAGTGGTATTATTATTAGGTAGTTACTCCATTTGTTTTGTAATGATACGAATCCGAACGGTATTCTTTGAATGCGTCTCTATCACACTGCGAAGACGAATTAGTGAATTTTTTTTATCATGATTTCGGACGACTCTGAGAATTAATTCATTGAATATTTCAATTTTCTCCAATAGACATTAGGTGAATTTATCTTCCATTCAATCAAAATACTATCTATTTATAATTTAATATAGTGAAAGTTAGGAAGAGACTGTTGAAATTTATGAATGTAACAATTATTTTAAAATTTATCAACAAATTGTTTAAATTTTATTATGTAACACATAATTGTTTTCTCATTTTCATTACACAATTGGGTCTCACGTAGAATTCGAACCTCTACTCCTTCCGTTGCGTTTTCAGTTAGATTGTTTGTGCTACGGAATGTAAGAGAAAGAGACGAAAGTTTCCATGTAAATATTTTTAAGGATTAATAGATTATGTGATCTAGAATGTGCGTTCTTTCACGTGTAGTCATCTCAATAAGCACACGAGCCGATACCCGCGACTTCGCCGTGTAGAAACATCACTGGTAATTGTTACCATTCCCGAGTCTTCAGAATATTGATGTTTCAAGACCTCACTACATACAACATTACTGGTTTTTCTCTTTGGCTGGAGAATGAGCAAACTGGCAGTTGAACTGATTCTGGAGTAGACCGCATAAAACTGGTCATGGCAGAAACAGTCAATTCAAAGTCTGTCGCTGTGCTTTATTTATAGTCATAACATAGGAAATCTTTATAAGTTGCAGATGCTTGAACTCAAAGCGGTTATCTGAAGGGATCAGAGAAATTTGGGGGGATGAAGACGGTTTGTCTTTGATTGATGTCTGTGATAATCTTTGCTTTGATTAAATGTATAATTTCTTTGAGGTTGAATGCAATAATACATTTTAGACCGATAGAAAATAAGCATTAGTATGTTAACTGGGTGGGATAAAATACATTTTATATAATTCCATTTCTCAACCACTAAAACAGGTATTTATTTGTTTTTAAATAGCGAGGGCAAATATCGGTAACGTTGAATTGGACATACAAATTGGTGTGTGTGTGTGCGAGCGTGCGTGGGTGCGTCTCGCACGCGCTCGTGCGTGCGTGCGCACATTACGCAATTATTAAAATTAAGTAAATGTTCTTTTTTAGACTGCACTTGCAGAACGATTAATTCTTAACGGAGAAGGCATTAATTATATCGTTAATTTCTCATAATTTGATTATAGGATCAATTCTATTACTTATTCAATTATCTCGGGATCGCAACATTAACCGTTATTATCTAGTCTTATAAAAGGATTATAAACTAGTTTTATGATTTTGTTGAATGGGGAATGTAACTTATTACGATAAAGCTAAATTAATTTTTTTCTCAAACTTTAAAGACTGATAGTTCCATACACCCAGATAGAGTCAAACGTGTTATGTTCTATTTTTTAAAAAATATCGACATAAAGATGAGAATATGTCACAATAATATTCCAACTCCTAATGAATCTCTTATTCTTGTTATATTAAAGGAAAATCATAATAGTACGTCATTGGGACATCATGGAATCATTAAATTGTACCACCGAACTAAGTCAAAGTATATATATTTAGTAGTCGATAAATATGCGTTTTATTTCACATTTTGGAATACCTAAATCAATCTGTACTAGTGAAGGTTTACGTTATTAGAGTTTACGAGAATTTACGTTAGATTTATTAAAAGATTTAACTAAATGATTCAAAATCAGAAGTTTTAATTTATCTGCACATCATCCGTAAACTAACGGAGCTTTAGAAAGAAGTCCCTTGAAGATTATCTAAAATAATATGTCACAAAAGATCAAGATGATTGGGACAAATACGTTCAATTATGATACAAGCATACATTCTACTAGTCAATTTACATTTTATAAATTAATTCTTGGACAAAAACTTTGTAATCTTCTTCAATTAATGATATTGAACTCCATATACTATTACTCCATACTCCATATACTATATTGAACTATGTCCAAAACTTCATAAAATACTGAAATATCTAAAAAACGGTGTGGAAGTGCAAAGAATTATCTAAAAATGATATGATAATAAAATAAAAGTTCCTGTATATAAGAAAGGAAACTATGTTTTAGCGCCAAAATAGAACCTTTACAATTTTTAGTATGTCGTTGTAAACTTGTATCATTCAAAGATATCGCATCAATAGGGAATATGCATGTAATTTTTTATATTTTGAATTCATTGTTTACATCGTTATAGCATATCAAAAATATAAATACTATTGGAAATGTTTCAATTAAATTAAATATATATATATTATATATATATATATATATATATATATATATATATATATATATATATATATATATGTATATAATTAAACAAATAATATATATACAATAAATTTAAGCTGTTTAAACGCAACCATTTTACCGCGCCTTGGATGACGTCACAAATTATGTCCAGTATTTGTTTAGTGTAGGAATTTTTGTTACTTTAAACATATTTTCAGTATAATAACTGTTTAAACTATGGAAGAAGCTAGAAAGCTAGTTTATATGTATTGTATTGTGACTAGGTGCAAAAATACTATTAGAAGTGCACCTGAAAAGTGATTTTTAATGTCCAGAGAGGTGCAAAAATACAAAAATAATGGTCCAAGGTTATGAGACAGTGATCTTCACAACAATGTAACAAGTTGTTTGCATTGTTGTGAAGATCACTTTAATGTAAATATGAATTATTCTGGTTCCCAGTTTGATTTCAGTTAAGTGAGTTTTTGTATTGAATAATATCACACAAACAGTAGATAACTGTGTACATATACTAGTTTACAAAAGTTTAATACAACTTTCAGTTTTCGTTTTTTACGTTGAGAAAAAAACTATAAAACAGTGCCAAAATACATAAAAAGTGATTGGTTGAAACGTAATAAATTTACTGAGCGTAAACAACATGACATATATGTTAATAAAATATGGACCGTATGCAGCCTTTTTTAAAAAATATTATAGGTTTTGTTTACTGCTCTCTATCTGTGAGTGTATTTATATATAAAAAAACGTACTTAATGTAAGATTATAAATCATGTATTAAAACAATTACCTTGCAGATTTAATTTCTTGTAAATATGAATGCATCTATTATCGGCAATTATCCGATTGTGCTTTCATAAAATCACTTTTAGTTATCATTCTAGGCGACTCTTAACCCCATTATTATATTAAAAATGTACTAATTACATAAAATATTGCAAGAACACTATTTTTCTTTATCAAACACAACAAATGCCACATAAATATCAACAATTCGAGCTTGCTTACATATCGTATGATGTCACGTTTCGTTCTAATAGAGTTGCGTTTCGCCAATTTTAATTTGCCTCGCATAATTTGCACTTTTTATTAAGAAACCAATGGTTTATATGTGCGGTTGATAAAAAAATGAAAAAAAAAACATTTGAACCAAATTTAATTTTTTAAATTTTTTTTACCTAAAATAATATGATGAGATGACTTACAATAAGATGATAGTGATCACGCGTATTGAATACATGTTGTCAACTTCGGGGATCTTTGAGTTGTGTCGATGAATATTTCGGCGATGATCAACGAAATCGGAGTCATTTGGCAATTGCTCCAGACTCGACGGCACAAAGACAAGTGACGAATAAGTGTAATTTTCTGGAGATACTGGTTTATAAGCTAAAGTTGATAACTGTATGTTATTGTATCTAGATATTCCTTTCATTCTGAAAAGTCGATTTTTTATTTTTTTTTAGGTAATGCTCCTTTTGATTATTTTGAAGAAATCTCTGCCTCTCTTTTGAGAAAGCGAAGATCCGACAAATTTTTCCTATTACATCCTCGTATAATCATAACCAATTTTAGAAAAAACATACTATGTATCAACTTTATTGCAAATGAATTGATATATCAATTTTACAGCAAATGAAAATATGTAAAGGATGAATGATGAAAAAATGATGGTCGAAAAAAAATTGCGAGGTTCGACACTTTGCAATGGCCTTTTTAATATAGTGTAAAGACTCTTATCTTTTACCACACGATTTCATGGAGTCAACCAGTCGATAAGGTATTAGAAAACAATTTAATTTATTAAAATATTTTTACTTTATAAAACGTCTTGTCCTTTAAGAGTAGGTAACTCTAAATTTTAAAGAAATAGAGAAGCTGTGAACCGTTTATATGTAAGTAAAGGAAAAACATCGAATTATTTAAAAAGTCAATTGAAAATTATTCTATTTGGGTGAGTGACCGGGCATTTAGTAAAATTAGGTTGATCATGCCTAAATACGAGTGGTGTAATTCAACAAGAGAATCAAATTTATCGTTTCTTTGATTGAGATTCAATATTTACTTCAATACACCTACATGAATGTACTTTCCGAACATGAAGGAGAGGTTTAAGTCGAAGTTGGACACGTCATGCGCTGTATAACGAGCATTATTTTTATAACTGTTATTGTCACATACTGTTATGAGTTCACCGCAAATTGTTGAATCTCGTGTGAATCGTTCATTCTTTCGGTCGCTACTTGGGCGCGTTAGTTGTGGCGAGATTGTATGTACTCACATTATTTGCACAACGGGAACCGAACGGAGTATTATTCGTTGCCTGGGTGAACGTCGTGTAGTTGTTTCATCAAGGTTCCAGGCTGTATAATGAGCGTGTGAAGTGTTTTGTGTAGTGTTTTTTGACACCATTGTAATCAAACGTACTCAGGAAAAGATATAACGATGTGTTGCAGAGATTTACCATCAACAATTGCTTAAATTCTCGCCGATTATCTTTATCCTCCTATTGCAACACCCAAAATTCGCCTGCTTCTTAGCCCTTTTCTATATTTCAATGTAGGCGTCCTTTGGTCCATGCCATTCCCCTTTTATTTTGTCACCTGTATCCACTATACTCTTTTTATATCATCACTCCAACGCATCTGTAGTCTTGCTGCAGGACATCTTTCTCCCCGCAGTCTCCATTCGGCAACCGTCTTATACAAGCAGGGAGTCATATTAATGGATTATCTGGGCGGCCCATTCCCACTTCAGTTTTGATATTCATATGACAATATCGGTGATTTTGCTTTATTGTCTCAGCTATGCGTTCGTCTTACGGTCACACAGTTTTACTCTTACCAGTTTCCTTTCTGTTGCTCTTTAGATCAATCGTTTGGTGATAGATTCTTTGGTGAGAAGTCAAGTTTGCCTCTATAAGTAAGAAATAGCAGGATACCTGGCTGGATTATTTGAGCTTTCTATTCAGCAGTAATATTCATTTTTAGAGCAAATTCAAGTCTGTAGGAGGAGTAGGCCAAAATTCGTACTGAAGCTTCGCACAATCATTAACGATTTTACTCTTATTTATTATCATTATTTTCTTTTGCTTACTTTCTGTCATAAACGCACATTCATCTTTTAGTTCCTTGTGTATAAACATCCAAACGAATTGATCTATTCTAAGTGACATTTTCAACCATGAATAAAACTTTGAATTCCTGTAAATTACTTTAGTAACTGAGTGTACACTTCCGAAAACTATTTGAAAAGTGCATCACTATTGAAATAAAAACAAGCGGATTACGTAATAGATCTCAAGTGGTACACCTGTTGCTTGACTTTGCTACTATTGTTCTTGCTTGTAAAGTGTATACGTGGTGGAGAGCAAGTTGGTATATTTATACTTCTACCTATTGTGGATTATTACGAACTACATCTGTGTTGAGTGTTATTATTATTCGTTGGAAATGTGACGTAGGAAAAAGAAATAATGAACTATGGCTCCACCAAAAAAATATACTGCCACGAGTCACGCTTTTGATGTCAAGATTATGAAGGCCGCCGTGCATCAGAACGAGCCGGCTGCGTTCACGGATCGTTAGCGGTCGTCACAATTGGTCATTGTTTAGCATTGTGTGGGCCTTATCGGTATCGATCCGCCTGGCTATTGCACTAAGTTTGCGCCGCTGTGTTTGAAAATCGTGCATTTTCCCCGGAGTTCGATTGTAATATACATAATAAAAGAATACCCGTGTATGGAAAATGTTATTCTTGAAAGTATGTAAATAAAGATTTTTCATAAATAAAGATCAATCCAGAGCATTACGTTTCGCTTTATTCCAAGTCTTACCGATGCTCTTCCATTCCGCCAGTACAGGCTGCCTTCAGGTCTGTTTTGGATTGTCACGCTTTCTCTTCTCTTTCTGAAGTTTCCTATCTATACTACTACTTGGGAACATGGGATGGATTTCCTTCGGACCGTACGGCTAATTTATTTCCATTTTTTATGGCCGATCAAAAGCTGAGTGCATGGTTTTAATAAGTATTCGTTAGAATGTACTGGAATTACTCATTTCTCTTTGTTTAATTAGAAAATTTGAAGTCTCAATTGAATACAAAATCTTGTTTGATTATAAAATAGTTGGGATCATTAATAAAATTCAGCAGCGCAATATCAGTAAGCAACTTAAATCTGTGGAAAATTACGAACCTGAAATTGTTTTTTTGTTTATGCTGCTTACGTTAATTTAGTGGTATATTTCGTCGCTTCATAATCTTGACATCAAAAGCGTTTTCGTATATTTTGTAAGAAATTCTGTGATTCGTAGTACTGTAGAAATTATTTATTGCTCATATATCGTAAAGCTACATGCAAAAAAATAAGGGGGTTTAAATCTAGAAAGGGCTTGTTACATATTTTGTATCAATGTTAGTGTTTTCAATGGTTTCTTTGAATTGTAATGAAAGTTTTATTATACATTTTTAGTGCAAGTCATAGTTATACATAATTGAATATCATGTTGAATTACTTTTGAAAAGTACTTTCCGAAATTAAGTACATCAATGAAAGTGAAAATAGATACTTTTCTTGTCACCTAATAAATAACGAAACACATATATATGTACTTTCATATAAATTATTAAACAATAAATTCTCTTTACAACTTTTGAATTATTTATTCACAACAAAATTCAATGAAATATATGTATATATATATATATATATATATATATATATATATATATATATATATATATATATATATATATATTGTAAAGCATCAGTACTGTGTTTTAATAACGAACATCATACAAATATTTCCAAGAAAAAGCATTTCGCTGCTATAAAACATCGTTTTCGAATATTTTTGATTTGGCCGAATTGACTACGGACAGCAATTTATTAAGTAAATTCTAAACGGTGACGTTAACGCCGCATGTCCTAGAAATATTGAATGCCAGATATCTGAATGCTGAATATCAGCTCTTGAATACCAGCAGAAATCTTTCGAAGATTTGATATTCATTTACGGGAAAATTTTTGTAATGTTTGTTTTCCATGTGACAGGAAAAACTCCAGCGTCGCGGTAATTATGGAAAATCTCCTAAAACGGCAGGCGAGTTTGAAGAAAATAATTACGCGAACGTTGTAATTATGTTCTTTAATATTTTATTAGCATTTCATTTAATTTTGTGTTATTTTATAATTGTGTATACATTTGAATCGATAATTCAAGATAGAACTTAATCCGACGAGGCCTAGATATAGATTTGTGATATCTGCGAGAATATGACAAGTAAGTGTAATATGGATATATAGCGTCAAACCCTTCACTGTAACCCTTCCTTTTAGCTTTACCATAGTCGGGTTAATATAATCCTGATTTTTTAATATTCGCTCTTTCGTCTGCTAAAAGCGCAAACATTTTTTCATGACGATCGACCAATAAAAAAGAAATATTAAATGGTATATTTAAAATTAATCTTGAAAGAAAAGGCGACAATTAGATGAATTAACGTTATTCAAACAAAAAACAATTGTATTTTCGAGTTGTGACTTGTGTTCTTTTTTCATAAGAATGTTTGTTTTTAAAAACTTACAATGTTACCGTTGCATGCATATAATGTGGATACGCTCATGACTAGGTATATAAAAAATCGAGAGAGAAACAGATACGAAATACTCTATCTCCTGGCGTCCGCTATCATGTTGGAACACATTGCACCATTTAAACAATTATATCATGAGTAATTGTGCTAAATTATTTCACATCACCCCATTAAAGGCGATCGAGTTCAATGTACGCTTGAGGATCAGTCCAAAATTAGATGGGCACTTGAAAACTGATGGGTTTGAGAGTTCAAGTGGCATTCTTGAAAATAATAATGTTATCAGTTCGGGCCTTTGTGACGTAGTAAAAATGCATCTGGCGAATCTTATTTTATTTAGATTGGAAGTTCAATCGAAAATCCATTTTGTTGTGACGAAATATACCGTTCCAGCTGCTTAAGGAGGGTTTAAGCTTAAGGTAGTTTTTTTTGTTAGCTTAAGGTAGTTTTGCACGCGGCACCGCTCACGTACAGGTTCTGGATTTTAACTTTAAGCTCTCTCTGATAGAATCATTTCTTCCGCGCCTCTTCTTTTGCCGCACAATTGAAAGCGCTCGTGCTTACTAGCGTTCGAGAGTACACTTCGCAAATTTAATATAATTTTGTTACATGAGGACGAATACTAATGTTTTATACGCAAAAACTTTCCGGATAAACATCCTACACGACAGTGAAAAATCACATCAAAATTCGTATAATAGAACTCAAGTATTAACGCAAATAGTTAAAGAGGCAGAACAATATACAAACATATATACAGGTAGTTATAATATGTAGTCTATATATGATAAGAGTATGACCTTTAATACAGTGAAAGAATCTTTAGAATTGGTTTAATAGTTTTTTTAGATTAACTCCTAAAATATACACACTTACAAACGCCCCTTCTTTATATCATTTTCTAGGTACTATTAATATCTATAGTTAATTTATATACTATTAATATCTATAGTTAACCTATTTGTTTTAAAATGTTAAGAGAAAATAATCTCTATTCTTTTGGATTTCGGTTTTTATTGTGGAGAAATAATTATTTTTCAATATAAAAATATTTTCTATTTTCAACATTTTCTCGATAATAATTATACTTAAACATTTCATTGTCATAAACACATTATTCGTATAAGAAAAAAACTCAAGATAAACATAGAATTATCAGTGTATAATTTTTTCTACGAAATGAGAGTCGATCATTCTGCTGCCCGGCGTGATGCAGTGATGTTAAAACAGTGTTTCTCGAAAATAGGAACAAAATGTATCGATTATAATCAACATCCAAAAGAGAAATAATAACCTGAATATCCTTAATGTAACCGTCTTTATGTGTCCGTCTAATGCGCGGGGGGGGGGGGGGGGGGTAATTAAACACATTCATCTAAAAATAGAATAAAAAAAATTAAATCTTGAATTGTTATTGAAAAGAAATTCTTGCAAACATGAGGTTCTAATTAAAGCATAAAAATGATTGATAAGAAAAATTCTTTGAAAATAAAACGTACCTATATTTAATTGATCATAACTAATATGCATATAATTATTTGCTTCAAAGAATCGCAAAAATGTGGAGTTGTCATTAAAAAATTACCACTTGCGGAGCAGAGCGTGTTCTTCGGTCTGCGGTTACAGAAGACACGTCTCGAATACAAGGCGAAAGGTTTACCTTGCAAGATTATACATCTAATGTGGTTTAACATTATAAACGCTGATGTTTGTTTCTGTTAGTTTGTTGCCTTATCAGCCGGTAATAAATATAGTCCTCCAAGGATCTGATGATATCGACGATAATTTCTTAACTGTTTTTCAATTACGTCAAAGCTATACAAGGATTCCACATAGAGCCATGTTATTGAAAGCCTCTCGTCAAACATGCCTCGTTATTTAAAACCTATTAATTAATTTTGTTGTTATGTAGAGCACTGCATAGAAAGTTGTTTTTATTCCTAAACATTAAACATTGTTGATATGGATACATAAAATAAAAAAAAAATTTAAATACTTTATATATATATATATATATATATATATATATATATATATATATATATATATATATAAAGTATTTCAAGGGAACGTTGTTGTCTATGCGAACGAAATATCGTATGACAAAATACCAAGAAACGTCTGATATCTTTATATTACTAATCAGTTGTTATTAACTAAGTTATAACAAAATACAAGTTCATTAAAACACCGCTACGTAACAAATATATAAAATGATTAATGAAGCTTGCAATTAATGATAGACAATAAGTGAAGAATCAAACTATGTAAATCTTCAGATCATTACGTTACTGTTGTTTATGGATTACCTTATAATATGTTTATCCTATTTCTCGTAATGCAATGAAAATTTCTCTCATGTATATAAATTTAAAATAACTAGTGTTATTTTATAGTTCCGTTTCAGTGTACGACTAAAGTCTATTAAACAGTTGTTTTTTACCATATCCGGTGTTGTATAGGTATGTGTCGAAATTACTGCGGTATTTCCGGCGTCAAATATTATGAGTAACCGTGGGAGAATAGTTGGAACCTATTTTCACGGTTTGTTAAATCCCAAGGTCGAGAGCGTGATTTAACGAGATGTATTCGTCGGTGGAAAAGTTTTTTCCTCATTGGTTTGCATTATGTTCGTGTGGTGCCTTTGAGTAATCGGTTAGTAATTGCAAAGCACGCGATCAGTGAGTCGGTGATCCGATCTCCCTTTCAGTATGGTTAGAAAATTTTATGATCAGAGTAAGAAAAAGTTTTGCAGTGTAGTAAAATATATGTTTTTTTTGTGAAATGTAGGTGGACTATTGAAACTGTAAAGGTGGATTTAAATCAGTAAAATATATTCGTTTAAATAAAACGGCATTGTTTTTGCTGATGCGCGTAAACGGGTTTAAACATACAAACAGGATGTCGGAAATTTCATACATATGATTTTATATTTTTATAAGCGTACAGTGGATAATGACGCAGGTGTGCCTTTAAAACTTGCATCAACCCGACATTTATTCTGAATTTACTTTTAAAAATATTTTATGCAGACAGATATTTACTTTCGTGTTATAAATTAGCTCAAACAGTATCGAAAAATAGCTTTAAAATATTCATTATCGAATTATGGAAATTTAAAATTTTCATTGCTATTTAGGTTTCTGTACTTTAAAAGAAAAAAAAAACGGAACTCTTATAAAATCACCTTGCCTATCTGTCTGTGTTACAGCCGCCTTACTCAGAAACCGTTTGATCGAAAGACTTGAAATTTGGTACCTATATGATAAAGAGCAAATTGGTCTTCATATGTGATCTTCATATCATATATAGTTGTAATGAATGCTCAAAAATATTAAGTATTCTATTTTTTTAATTTCATGTGTCGTTATGTGATTTTTTTTTCATAATTATAAGTAGTACATCTTCAGAAGTATGCTGAAAAACATGGGCAAAAATACATCCTTATTGCTTAATTTAAATCCTCAATTTTCATCCGTTAGTTGTTCCGTGTTTAATGAACTTATTGAAATGTACAATTGTTTCCATGTGTTCTTTTTAGGTTTGCCTAGCGTCGGCCAGTAGCTCCTATAGTTTCGTTGCGCCTTTTCGTCAAGTTTTATCTATTGAGATGTCTTATACGACCAAAACTATGAATGAAAATAAAAAAAATACCTATCCCGTCAAGTAGGGTATCGTTCGAAAAGTCTTACAAAAATCAATAAATTTTGTTTTGGAATTAAGTAATTTTAGATTTTAAGTAATTTTAATTTTAATCAAAACAAACTTTTTCGAGTTATTTATTTCCTTCCAAATCATTATCAATTTCTGAGATATTATTGCAAAAAATAATATAGCTCTTAATAAGTACTTTTAATGAACTTTTTTACGGGTACTGTAACATTTCAGCTTCCCCACTTTTTTAAGCCCTACAAAATTTTGTCACGGTAAAGAGATATTGCGAAGGTTTGATTATCGCCCAATATTAGCACAATTTTAAAATTGCATATTTTTAACATTTACAAATATAAGTCTACAGAACACTATTAGCAAGCTCTTTGCCGGTATTTCATTGTTTGCTGAATATATAAAACATAAACAAATTAATTTGAAGGTGATCTATTTATTCAGAGTATGAGATTTGCTTAAAGTTTAATTTTATTTTACTAAAACCGTGAAAATTTGTACTTTATGTCATATTTTTGGCTAAACATAAAATAATGTGGCAATCAATGTACGTTTAATATTTTTATTTTAAGCAGGAGACTTAAAATAAAAATATTAAAGGTATAATAATAAAAATGGGTATAATAATCAATTTGACAGTGTTTTTATTTGGCAGTCGGTAGTTATACCAATACTTTACTATTAGATTCCAAGATCGGGTTCTAGTTCTATAGTTTTAGTTCTTTGTATATTGTTTACTGGTGCTGGTGATTTAAGACTGACTGGTTAAAAGCGGGGTTGCTTTTTTATTAAAGTCGTGATATATTCGAAAGCGAGAGGCTGTGAATGGTAGAAAAAGGAAATTGGCGAAAATAGGTTTGGCTTTATGGAAATAGAATATAGTTTTGTAAAAAGATAGTACTCTTAAAAATTTTAAAAACAAACAATTAAGCGATTGATAATAAAGAAAGAGCAAACAATAAAATACAATTTGTAACCATAAAATGAAACAAAAAAACTCTCATCATTAACGCTATGCGCGTTAATGCATAGCGTTTTTTTTCATACGTTATATTTTTAATTGTTAATAAAAACATTAACCGTAGAATTCTAACGAAGAACACCAACAATTTTTTAGAAACGATTACAAAAAATAATAAATACCAATTGTTTTTCTTAATATTTGGTCACTGCCTAAACTAATTAAACTTAAACTGTTATCTGACAGACCAAATGTTAATATATTCGTTTTGTGTTGTCAAAACGTATATCAACTATGCAATATTGAAAGAATTGATGTTCACGCATTATAAAATAGTATTTTATTATAGGATTGTGGATAGACACCGGTCAAGGATTTGATAATTGAAATTGGTATACGCTAATGATTTTTCTTTTTTTCTTTAATTTTAGTGTTGAGATGCATATTTGCGAGCTTTATATAGTACTTACTTTGTATTTACAAAAAAAAACCGGTTTCCGTTTACGATACAACTGGATACAGATAGTATGAATGCTAATGAGTTTCTTATTGGCGATGAAACTTGTTATTTAAATTGTAAATTGGTCTATTTACCAATATTGTGATAATTAAAAAGAAAAGATATTAATTTAATATTGAATATATTTGGCGTTAATTTTGTAGAAATTCATTATTCACAATTAAATGAAACTACGTGATGTAGAAATATTTCTATTTTCTTGAATTTCTTTACCACGACCTGGGTTTCGTTGTATTACATCTTCAGGTGGGATATTAGCAAATATATTTTTGCCAATAGCCCACCTGAAGATATTGTAATACAATGAAACCTAGGTCGTGGTAAAGAACTTAAAGAAAGTAGAAATAATACTACATCACGTAGTTTCATTTAAATTGTGATTAATTTAATAAGCAAATGAAAAAAGGATATTTAAATAAAGTCAGGATAGGCTGGGAATTGTAGTAGATCCATTAGTATATGGGGTGGTTAGTCTGAAACTTGAGGTTCATGAATGCACTTGTTATTACAGCATGTTCTAAGTAGTTTTATTTGAAAATTGATGAGTGGGAATATATATGTTAGCTTACGGATAACAGATCCTATTTTAATTGATTATTTAACACGGCTAGGTGAGTCGATGACATCAATAGGGATGCGTTTTTTTATTCTTAAATGACTTCTCAAGGTTATGAATGATCAGCATCGTAATGAGATCGCTTAGAATCTATAAAAATTACCTCGTAACAGTTTATTTCCGCAAATTTTGCGAAATTTGCGACGTGACAGTTAAACAAACTTGAGGGCAAATAACAATGCGGGACGGGTCCGGCGATTGCGGAAATACGTCGCTACGTGTATATTGTTGTTTGGACAAAGGCGTCGGACGACTTTTTTCCTCAAACTGGGCAACGTCAGCTCCGACTACGTATTTGGGTGAGGTCAAAATTTGGTTATGTAATGAGTTTTCCGACTTACTTTTTTGTTTTGTAGGTATGTTATTTCATTTTGGGCTTTCTGCTTAAATAAAATGTAGGTTTTTTAATATTATATTTTGTAGCTAATGTAGTTGTACTAAACAAACGCTCGAATCGTGAGTGAGGTTGTTTAAATCTTTTAAAAAAAAAATAATGTCTTTAATATTTATGGTTTTCAATTTTAATAAAATGTATAAATTTGTAATATTAGTTTATTTAACATTAGGTTATAATTACTACCATTACTTTGAGTAGGCGTCAACTTTAGGTTGGAACCCCATCATTGTATTAACACAAGCAGTTTAGGTTGTTGTTTGTGTTAATAGAATGGTGGGGTTCTTCAAAGGTTACTATTAAAGCTTACTATATAAGGATTTGTACTGTAGATAGAAATAATGCTGTTACACAGTGGTGTGCTTAGGTCTTCCCAGTATATGTCATTTGATGAGGTTGAGATTTGAAAATTTGCGTGTCACTCTTGGTTTTATTAAGAAAAATATGAACTCTGCTTCCTCTGTTCGTTTCCATATTTAATTTCAATAACTAAATCTACCTACAGTTGATATATAAATTGCAAATTATGGCCGAATTAATGGTGAAACACAATTGGATCACATTTTAAAATGTTATACGTCTTGTAATGTACGTTACTTAAATGTTCGCACGTAGACAAGGTGTGGTGGATACATCAAATTTTGAAAACATTTCTACTAAGTTCCAATACTGATTGCTTTACGGAATGTAACTTTCTTAGCTAGTAATATAGAAATGTGTTATTTTTTATAACGTTCTTGTTTTCTAAACGCTATTTTGAAGCTCCTTACGTGTTTTTTTTTCAATACTTTGTTTATGATAAAAATAAATTATAAAATCGGTTTTGGAAAAAGTCACTAGGGTTTATCAGCATTTCACCGCAGTTTTTACAATTTTTACAGAGGCAAATAATGTCGTATAGTCCAAAGCATTTAGACATGAAAATTTAAAAATGAAGGAATCTCCTTACAAAGTATGTATTATTGATTTTTTTAATGAGACATATAAATAAGTAAAATGTTTACCTATTAAAAATTTCAGCTTTTTAGCAAAGCCGTAAGTTTTTCGAAAAAATAACAAATTTTAGAAACATCGATAAAAAAAATATTTTTTGGACAATTTATTTTTTATATAATCATTATCATCGTTTGCAAAGATTTTTATAGAAAATTTGTAAGAAAATAAAACTATTAAAATTGATATTATCATAGCAAAAGCGCCAAAGTGCGAAATAAATGACATAAATTTTAGTAACACCAATACGTCGTCAAAGTTTTGGTACCAAATGACTTGTTATTAATTTATATTGAAAATAATTTATTTATGTTTTAGTGATATATTTAAAAATTAAATTTTTTTAGTTTTCAGAAAAAACTTTTTTCTTTTGTTCTTATAATTAAATTTATATATATATATATATATATATATATATATATATATAATGATATGCAATGTATAGATAATATATAGCAATGCAAAACCTACAAAGAAAAATAATTTCTCAAATTCAAATTTAATATTACTACTTTGGTCAAACATATTATTTCTGTTGAATTGATTAGTGAATATAATCTATAATTTCGAAAAATGCTTCAAAAATAATATTCAAAATAATATTCTACACAGATACAGAGTCGAAAATAAACGGTTTAGGAGCAGAGAAACATCTGCCACTCGGCCGTTACCTGCCGCGCTCCACGCTCCTTCCACCTTTTTTACACCTAAAATACATCAATATATATTTTTCAAGGACGTTTAATGTACCTGTTGTAAAAGGTCTAGGTAAAAATTAAATTTTTTTAACATCAAATTTGCGGCATCCGTTGAAAAATTACAATACATTTCAAAACCCGTAACTTGCAGGGGAAATGTGTGTAAAAAAAAATAAAAAAGAAAAGCAGAACTTTTAATGGGTTAAGTTTTCACTTTTTTATGTAAGAAACTCATTAAAAAAAATAAAAACTCATCCATTGTAACTGGATTTCTAGGTATAAAATTAGACTAGACTAGAATAATAACGCTTTTGAAAAAATGTTAGGAGATATGTATATGCTGGACTTAAATTAAAACGAAGGAAAATCAAATTACGAGTTTAAAATCAATCTAATCAGTGTTACTTGAAAAAGCTTTTAAATTATTTTGTCGAAGTGCCCATGCACAATCCAAATTCTTTCAGATTTTGGCTACTAATTCTCTCTTTAGCTTTAGCATTCCAACTCTTACAACATACAGATAATAGTAATGGAGTATTGTTAACAAAGTTTAAGGGCCTTGTATTTTATAACATTGATCCGTGAAACTGTTCAGAGGCCATATATATTATCAGTGCAAGGTTTTCATCATTTCTACTGGTACTAAAGACTTTACTTACGTATAATATAGACATTATTCCTGAATTTCATTTCACCGATAGCAGACTGTCACCAGTTGATACCTAGTAAAATTAGTATCCGAGTAGCTTTATTGTATAGATACATAGATACAGACTGTTTAAGAATAATCAGAATTCTCACTATTTTTGTACAAACTGCAAAAAACGCGTATCTCACTCTTGACACGTATTTCAACTATTGTTAAACAAAACGTTAATTTGAATAGTCGAAAATTTCAGAACCGCTGCTGTGTTTAGCTTTTCGGGAAGAGCCTTTGTATTGTCTTATATTTCTTAATGATGTTCATTTTTGCAAACAAATATGAACGTTTTCCACATTGTGAATACAAATAATATATTATCAGTGCAGGGTTTTGATTTTTTCTACTGGTACTAAAGGCTTTGCTTCCAGATAATACATATTTTATTCCTGAATTTGATGTCACCGATGTCAGACTGTCACCAGTTGACACGTAGTAAAATTAGTATACGAGTATCTTTTTAGAATAGATACAGACTCTTTAAGTATAATTAGTATTCTCACTATTTTTGTACGAACAGCAAAAAGTACGAATCTCTCTGTCTTCACACGTATTTCAACTATTGTCAAACAAAATGTGATTCGAACAATTGAAAAGTTCAGAATTGCTATTGTGTTTAGCTTTTCTGGAAGAGCCTGTGTATTTTCTCATATTTCTTAGTGATGTTAATTTTCACAAAAAAATATAAACATTTTCCATATTGTAAACAGAAACAATATTTGCATATTCGTTGGTTAATTTAATTTTGTTCGGATTTTAAGCTAGTCGTCCTAAATAAACAGAAAGTTGCTGGAATTGTTAGAGTGACGGACCGAAAGACGGCTAGACACGAAAACTCCATTAACTTCTATTACACCTATCTTCTATTACATTTTCGGCTGTAGTCTGATGTGAAAGGTCACGATAATCACTGTAAGCACGCAAGCGAGATTTAGTATATACCTTGGCCCGCACATTTTCTTTTTGTTAAAAAAATATTCAATTAAAATTCTAAGCCCGTTATTAGACATAATAATAGCGTAGCGAGTCTGGAGAAACATTTTTATGTTAGTATTGTGCGTGTGTCTTTTACGAACCAAGAGATGCGTTTGCAAGATGATTCTTGCTCTAGATCATCCCTCTTTGAATCAACATGCGTCACGAATCATGTCGTCTTCCAACCTAAATCATATGAAGTGATTATTTAAAAAAGACGAATTTCAAAATGTTGTTTAATTAGAGTCTCTGAATAAAAACCCTATTGGTCTCGCTTTGTAGTTTGTGTTCTAGCGTCACCTTTACTAAATCACCATCTAGTTTTTAGACTATAAGGACTATTTGCAGAAAATTTACACATAGTATAAAAAATGATGCCACAAAGTACGAGGTGAAGTAAACTTGTTAAAGAAAAGTATTAGAGGATAACAAAAAGGTAGATTTTAATAAATATATTCTTTAAAGAAACATTGTGATTGTTCACTTTAGCTGAAGTAAAAATTCCACTATTTTATAGCCTGAAGTATTTGGAATAAAATCTAAATAAGTTCATTAAATGGACGGTGTTTGACTGAACAACTACAAATAAGTCTCATATTGATAACTCAAATATTTTACGAGAAATAATTTTTTTACTTGTCCCATATCGTTGTAAATTTTAGCATATCCTAGATATGCGAAAATTTACAATTATAATATGAATACGGAATTTTCACGCGAGAGTTCACTGCCGCTTGACCCGTTTTCTTTTTTGAGATTGTCACTCGTTCCATCAGTAAAACATTTTATTTTCTATATTTAAGATATTTCCCTTCATTCAATTGTGTAGTTGTTTTGAACAAGTGTTTGGGAGTTTCTATATGTTAATTTTTTTCTTTCTCTGTCTTATTATTGTTATAAGTTTATAACATGGATAAATAGTAATTTATAACATGGATAATAATAGAAAAACAAAATGTTCCCAGACAGGCTGCCAGCAGGTCAACGACCGACGAGCTTGGCTGTTGCAACTGACGCCCATATTTCCTGCGTTACGTTGCCGTGGTTACATATAACGGCCAATTAGTTATATAGCCAACATATTTTGCAGCTTCATATCTAGGTCCATATATTATAATTTTTGTTATTGTTTTTCCCTGTTTCTCATAGTTGCTATTTATATAAGGCATTGACAATACCCGATTGAGCATATTTAGCAAAATCTACTAAATTTATGGCCACGAAAAAAATATATGTTATTCTTGACAATATTTCTAAAGTCCTGTTGTTTCCAAAACACGACTGAAATATCTTTTATATCTGAAAAAAAAATCCAAAACATCTCGTTACATAAATATTAAACCAAATTAACTTCGTTATTTATAAAATTTTATGAATGGGATTAAAAATACTAACTGTTGACGTTTGATTTAAAATCTCGGTCGATTTTTATTTTGTAGTTGGTGGTAGAGTCGGACGTACATCGTTTGTTTCTCCACCCGCACAAGAAACAATAAAAATAAAAAGCGATATAATTAAATTAATTTTAATCTTAGGTTTGGATCTGTGTTTTAATGTCGTCGGAATAAGTTTAGTTTATCACAGATGATATTTTGACATTTATTGATAGGACATGGAATAATATGCATTATATATTGAATGCAATATATATTTTGAAATACGTCGTCGTGTATTTCGGAATATATATTGTAGCTCGCGATTATTTATTATAAAAAAAATATTTTGAAAATTTTCCTGCATTTCTTTAAGCGGGAATATATTTTAACTTTTTTTTCTTTCACGTAATTGACCTTTTTTAATATTTTTTGCTTACTCACTTTGGAATATTTTGGGTATGTCTTTTTCAAATTGATTCGTTTTTCTATTTATAAACTTTTTCCATGTGATACTTTTTGCTTATTAAATTTTTGGACGTTTTGAGTTAGTCTTTTTTATGTCAATTCATGTTTGTATTTATAATTTCTTTTTCATAATCCTTTTTACTTATTCAGTTTTGGATATTTTACGTTTATTTTTTTAATTAATCATTTATGTTTATATTTATAAACTTTTTTACACGACCCTTTTTGATTATTTAGTTTTGGATACTTTACGTTTATTTTTTTAATTAATAATTTATGTTTTTATTTATAAACTTTTTTACACGACCCTCTTTGCTTATTTAGTTTTGGATATTTTACGTTTATTTTTTTAATTAATAATTCATGTTTTTATTTATAAACTTTTTTACACGACCCTTTTTGCTTATTTAGTTTTGGATATTTTACGTTTATTTTTTTAATTAATCATTTATGTTTTTATTTTTAAACTTTTTTACACGACCCTTTTTGCTTATTTAGTTTTGGATATTTTACGTTTATTTTTTTAATTAATCATTTATGTTTTTATTTATAAAGTTTTTTACACGACCCTTTTTACTTATTCAGTTTCTGGATACTTTGGTTGGTTTTCTTGTATATCAATTTGTGTCCGTATTTATATATTTTTTTAGGTAATCCTCCTAAATTTTGGATGTTTTAGGTTTTTTTTAATTATCAATCCTATACCAATATCGCGTTTTGTTTTTATAAACTTTTTTTACACAATGCTTTTTGTTTATTAAATTTTTGGACTGTTTGTTACTTAATCCTTTTTGCTTACTAAATTTTGAATGTCTTGTTTTTTTTCTTATCATTTCTTATTTGTATTTATATTTTTTTACGTAAAAAATTCGAAAGTGTATTTGTTTGTTCCACAACGGAAAAAACGAATCAACCGGTTTTTCTGCACAGAGATAGTTGACGGGTCAGGAAATGACATAAACTACTTTTTAACCCGGGAAATTTCATCTTAAATAATAGAACAATCCCAACAAATATTACAAATTTCAAAAGGTGTTAGTTTGTCCTTCCCTCACGTCGCAATAGAGCAACAGATCGACGTAATTTTCTACGTACAGCTAGTAGGCGGACCAGGTAATGACATAGGTTACTTTTCAACCCAGGAAATCTCATCCGAACTAACAATTACACTCTTACAAATTACACAGTGTGTTACTTTGTCCTTCTTTAACGTTGTAATGGAGTAACAGGTCGACGTGATTTTCTGC
The DNA here is from genome assembly GCA_039881145.1 of Druceiella hillmani. Lineage (NCBI taxonomy): Eukaryota > Metazoa > Arthropoda > Insecta > Lepidoptera > Hepialidae > Druceiella > Druceiella hillmani. Next base: position 21,044,872 of record JAYKKI010000029.1, read on the forward strand.
ACGAAGATAGTCGGCGGGCCAGGGAATGACATAGACTAGTTGGAAACTAGCCTATGTCATTCCCTGGCTCGCCGACTATCTTCGTACTGAATATGACAATTTAAAATTAAAATTACAACATTTATGTAAAATACATAAAAGGGAAATAAAGAATATATAACCTATCATTTTGTCTATTATGCATTTACTCTCACCACGCTGAAATCCGCTGAATATCCAATTTGACGGGACAGTTAGTCCACTATACTAAAGTTTCGTGTACTTAATTGTTTACTAATCTTAATTGTTTAAATAATAATGTTTGTATATATATATATATATATATATATATATATATATATATATATATATATATATATATATATATATATATATATATCTACACGAATTATAAATGCAGGTTTGATCTATTTCTTCATATTAAAATAATTATCTCATATATATTAATACGCTAAGGTTTTAAGATGTTACTCACCCTTTTTAGAAAAAACCTCACAACTAATCCACATAAATTATATATCATTTTATAGATAATTGCTTGCTCTACCGGCATCCACAACTAAAAAAATTATTATTGCTATTGTTTTTGCAAATTAATTAATTATTAAAATTATATACACAAAACAGCAATGCTGCCATCTAACGACTCAACGTCAATATGATTGACGGTCGGTAAAATTTTTGTTTAATTTCAAATCCACTCACGTATAAATAAAGTGGCGCTTTAGCTCAATGCTTTTGATACTTGCGCCTCTATATGTCAATTTTAGTAAAATATTTGTTTGATCTGTCATCTGAGCTTCATAATGGAATAAATAATAATGCGAAGACTTCGCACGGGTCACGCTAGTACTACATATTCCTAGAGTTTATAATTAACTTTCCAAAAATAGGCGTTTTTTGTCAAGAAACATTTAAAAACTATATTAACATTTCAAAGATTCACAAATTATTTTCCGTGCGGCTAGCGAGTTATTGGCGCGGTTAATTTAGTTTGTTAATATGCCGAGCACCTGGTATGGTGCTAGTTTATCGGTAAAAGAAAGGGGCGGAGCTTAGAAATCAAATTCTTCAAGGTCGTCGAGAGATTTCCTCGCCTTAACGCGTTGAAGAATATGCTAAAGGAATAGAAATGTGCATTGATTTGCACGTTTTTGAAGAAGTATTTTTGTCTGAATTTTTTTATAATTTAAATATATTAAATTCTGCAATAAGTTTGGCCGTATATAAATTTCATATATCATTAAGTATTTAGTAATTTACGGAATTGATTAATGGTTACAGAAACATGAAATGCAAATTGTTAAAAATGCATTGCGCACTATCGCCATTACCGCGTTACTCTCGTCACACATTTTCGTGATGCGATCTTGATTCTATGAAACTCATCTACTACAAGTACGTAAAGAAATTCTACTGCAAAAATAAATCAATATAAATAATTTTATAAGATATACGAAAGTATTAGTCTCATACCATGTTTTCCGGTACGTTGCCCTTTTGTTTTATCGAGAAGCTATGTAGTGATCGATATTTTCTATGTGGTGTTATTTACATTCGCACAGTGGGAATTTAAAATATTCTACATTTTTCGCGTAAAAAATGGGTATTTGATTTACTGTATTCATCTGAGAGATATTACTGACTCGGAAAATCGAGAAAAATTATGAAATTTCATTCACTCTTAAAATAGAACAAATTCATGAAGTTTCTGCAGTTTATTTTAATAGTATATCGTATGCATTTAAATATTATCTTTAGATTTTTTCTAGTCGTTACAAACGAAGACGATATACAATAAACTAAGATAACATGCAGTACAGTGATATACTCGTATTGTATTTACGGTATTGCACGGTTTTCATCTTTCTTAATATCGAATATTGTAAGTATTTACATTATATATTGTTAGTTTTTTATTTTAATTTAAGTACTGCTTGTGTTAATGCAAAATTTATTTTTGAACTATTTTATTCGAATACAACCATTTCCAAAGATGAGTTTCGGTAACAGGCAAAAAGTAATAATCCTCCATTCGTTAATAATTTCGTAAGTATTTGAGTTTTGGAAAAAAAAACAATCAACATATTGATAATTTCCAAAACTGTCCAAGTAAATAGCGATTTTTTTTCAAAATAAATTTCTTTAGGCGTAACTGCATTTAAATAAACATTTAATGATAATCTTATCTTTTTGTTATAATTTATGTCGCATCCAATGTTTACAGCCTGATAGCCCGGGACAATGTCGATGCGTAATTTCTGGGTAGGTAATATTTACACGTTCGGCTTTTGTCACAGTGACGTTACATAACTATGTGCAACAATAATCAACAGACATAACGTGAAAGTACATGGCATAGTTGCTAAATACGCAGAGGATGGTAAATTATTTTTTTTATATTTTGGCCGTAGACGGTACCCGTCAATGTGTCGCAATGTTAACGTTACGTTGTCGTGAGAAGCATTTTAAATTCTTTTGTCATTAGTTCTAGTGTCTGTAAGGACACAGCAAGGTCGTTCGATGTAATTTTTGGTGGCGTTGAATGACACATTGCGACAGTAACTATACAAGCAACCCATGTACACAGCTGTTAATTACTTCCATGGAAGAAGAGGTTAATTTTATGTGTGGAAAGTCAAGAGGCACGCATCTTTGCACGAGTGTCGCACAGAACTGGAGAACCTTTCTGGTGTACATATACGGTCAAAGCGCATAAGTAGCCCTGAATTATTGTTTCATACTCCGCTTTGACGGGAGACGATGAGGGCTAGATATTATCGATACCCCTAAGGAGGAACATTCTAACTTTTTAGTAGTTTTGAGTTACATTAATTTTTTGTTGTTCATTTCATACCCTACAAGATTGTCTAATCGTCTGTAAAGGGCTTTTTAATAATGTCAAAAATGTAAGGAATACGAAAATACCTTACTTTTATATGATATTTCGAAACATTGTCGTGCTCTCTTTAAAGTTATAATGTTCTTTCTTTGGGTTGTCGTTATGATCGTGACTAGCTTTGTGTAGTGGTATTATAATATTGGAATATTTTATCTGTGACATACACGCAGCCAGACCGCAGGAGATAGCCTGAATATATATTTTTATAATATGAATTTGCGTATCGGCTTTATGTTTATCTTTTTTATTTTCGTGCCTTAATCTGTATTATTTCTAGTCGATGTAACAAATCTTTGTTGTGTTCTACTTCATTGCGTATTTGATTCTGTGACCACATTTAGTTTCGCCCAGATATGCTCCAACTACCAGATTAAATTAAAGATTGAATAGAAAGAAAGTGAAAAAAAAATATTTGAACGATTATGTCTAATCGATTTTTCCGTATACTTCTTTTGATACTGTGGACAGGTTTCATTGTTATATTTTAATACATTGTGTAGTCGTATACTGAATTTGAAAGGAACTTTGTTCAGACGGTGACAGAAACAAATCCAAACCACTCTTTTTAAAATTGCGAGCTGCATTCATATATATATATATATATATATATATATATGTGTGTGTGTGTGTGTGTGTGCGTGCGTGCGTGCGTGCGTGCGTGCGTGCGTGCGCGCGCGCGCGTTTGTGTGTGTGTGTGTGTGTGTGTGCGTGCGTGCGTGCGTGTGTGTCAGTAATAAGGGACATTTGTTGTTATAATTGACTAATATAGAATATGCTTTCAGTACCATATTTCAAAGGCATCTGTTCTTTGTCTCTCCCTATTTCGAATTGTCCATACTTGTACTTCGTGTAAGAAAAAGGGAAATATCAGGGCATTTACTTGCCTGTTTTTTTATTCCGTGGCTTATGTCTCTGTTCTTTCCGATATTTTGGAGGAGGTTATTTTTTAATTGGTGACGTATCATACACTCTAATGAATAAAACTTAAACATCTATTAACCCTAAATTTAATTTATTAACCTGAATCGAAACTATTATTCCAAAACGGGATCTCCTTTTTAATTCATTTTTTATGATGACATATGTTTCTTATGGCTCGCTTATAAAATATGAATGGAAAAGCTGTCTTGTTAAGGGGCGCTATACGATAATAGCGTATACGAAAATTACATGTGCGACAGCCAGGGTTAATGTGCCAAGTAAATTTACGTTTTAATCATGATTTTTAATTGGAGGGAAGTAAGAAAATTGAATTAGGTGTATGTTTAAAAATGCACATTTTATTTACGACTGCGTGGCACTGGCATCAAGTGCACACTGATTATGTTTGTGTTCATATTTCAAGATAATTTGAAGACGAATTCGCCAAATTTTGTAAATGTCTCTTGTAAACGTTAGCCGCTCATTCATAGTTTCTAGTAGTAATGACGTAACTGACGTGTATTTAAATGATTGTGAAATCGTACGGGTGTCAGTTTTACTTTGGTTCAAGTCACTTTTTTTCTACTGTTATTTTTTTTACTTTATGTATTTTTCTATGAATTAAAAAAATTAAATGCTATTTTTGTTAAACTCTATAGAATACCCAATTCATACATTCAATGCATGTACGTAAAAAATAAATATATGTCCGGAATATAAGTAAAATTTGGCAAGACATAAAAATTCTTAATTTGGTCCTGCATTCTAATATTTGTTCTGACACTGCAAGATTGATGCGTTCGTCGAAATTTATCATAGTATTGTTTGTTCATCTTTTTTTCATCGTATAATACAGTCTGTTGCTAATAATTGTTGAGTTTAGTTTTTTTATATTTTATTTTGTATTTATTCTACTTTCGGAGTTATTCAAATTGTTCAGTCGACATAACGAGTTAGACTCACAGCGAACAACTGAAGACAAAATGCACAACGCTCAGGTTCAATGACGTTATTCACAAGAGAGGCGTTATAAAAAATGTCCGCGAAGGAATTTTCAATTTGAATTACCGGCGCGCTAGTATAGGGGGCATGGGGAGGGGTGTTCATTTGATACACGTCGGCGGATTTTAGTAGCCATGCATAGCTGGTATATTCAGCCAATACCGACTGTACCCGGTACTCAACTATTTGCAGTTGGGTACGAAGTTTTTCATAAGAACTGTTATGGCAAAATAAGATGTGTAATAAAATAAGATATGTAATACGACTTGAGATTTTTAAAGAGATGATATATCTTTTTATTATAACGTCATTGGTCAGACACACGGTTCTGAATTTCTGCGCATATTTTGTAGTGCACTTGGCAATTTTGGTTACACACCGTCTCATATATTTATTCAATTTGTTTTAAACTAAACTTTGTAAATATTTTGTTCGCATAAGACTTAAAATAAACATGAATTGAAACGATTAACTTTAAAAAAAGATAGACCGACGTGAGTTTTTGTTTGTTTTTTTTTTCGAAATTCATAAACCGTTAAAAGTACTAACATGTAATTGTAATGTACTTTGTTTTTAATTACGTTAATACGTAATGAATGGTTTTTCATTTATGAAATTGATTGTAACTTTAAAAATGATTTAGCAGATTTTTGCAATATTCACCCGGGGGCCATGCGGAAATATTAGTAAGTTTCCTAAATTAATTTAAATGTAAAAACGTTGTAAAAGTGTCCGTATTGTGGTTCCTCGATTTGATTTTTCGACTTTTTCGAATAAATGTGTAAGCCATATAAGGCGGGCATGGTCTTTTGCGATAGCTTTCCCAAAATTTTTGTACTAGTTACATCTATGCGTAGTTATATTAAAATGCATTAGCCACCTACCGAGGATGGCAAACACGCTTCAAATACAACTCGCAAAAACTCGTTCCGTCTGCCAATAGTAGGCAGACATCGCACAGCCGGAAACACTGCCGTCTGCCAGATCTGGCAGATGTAGCAGTCAACGTGTTAGTTATTGGTAAGCCTACAATATTTACTAACGGGTTAGGCTAACGTAGTTATCTTTACAAATGTAAATATACATATTTATCGAGGCGAAGTCAACAATGTGTGGAATGGGTTTCATTTTTGGACTGATAACATTGCGTGCTATTTAAAATATTTATCGAATTTCCAATGGTAGGGTCATCAAACTAAATGTCACACATAAATAGGCAGACAGGGGTATTATTTTAAACGATAAATACATAATTATCGATATATCGGAACTTGTTAGTGGGCAGGATGCCCACTAATCTAAGAAAAATATACTTATTGAATGGAGATTTGGAAATAAATTTACGCTTTCTTTTCTAGCAAGTAGCCGGGTTATAAGTATATATATATCACAGAACTAAGGTGTACCCTATTTATACGTTAGTTCGCGAGTTTAGCGAGATTTATATTCCCAAGCTATAAATGTACTTATCTAGAACAAAGAAAGATATTTGAGATAAGAAAAAATATCGTATTTCTTATGGCCATATTACATTTGGTGCAAAAAATTAAAGATAAAAGTATTTGTAAAAATAAGTACTTGTACTTGTAAGTTACAAATTGAAGCATTCAATACTGCCTTCTATTGCGTGCTTCGATTTGTAAATGTATATGTAATGTGCGTTATGTGAACTGCTATGTGCTAGTGCACGTGAGCTATAGCTTGCTACGTTTATAGATGGCGATTATCGTTGAAGAAATGTATATTTTTTGTAATAAGGGATATAAATTTTATCAAACAATATTGTTTTAAGCTGAATATCGCCAATTTGTTTGAAAACTGATATGACAAGAAATTTTGTACAGTCTGAAACTGAATATTAAATTTTCTTAATACGCGCATTTCATGTACCCTAACTATACAGAATACTAGAATCACGGATGAAATAAAGTGACTATGAATTTGAATCTATTTCTTAAATTTGTTTTCACACACCGTTACAATATTCTGTTTTAAATAGCAGTTTAATCCTTCCAGTCGACAATTCTTCTGATATTTGTGTGAATAAAATACAACATTTCAATTATATGAATTGAATAATTATCATTATATGGCAAAGTATATGAAAGTGAATTAAGTTGCAGGAAAAAAAGAGAAAAAGATCATAATAATGATTATAGATTAAGTAGAGATGGGGAAGCTTCCATACATCTCATACAAAAAATGGTAGTAATTTTGTATGAAGCCCGTGCACCCCGAATCACCAGGAGGCGGTTCGAGTTTTACCAGCATGGCGCTGTCTAGGGAGAATGATCATCCATAAGTGGCGTTGTATTAGAACATTGAATTCATATGAATTAAATTTGAAAACATGTTAAAAATATATTAAAGAAATATTTTCATTTTCATATATTTTTAATGAAACTTTAACATTTCATAAAACGCAGGGCAACAGATGTTGCGGTTATAATATTAAAAAATGTATTAATTTAAATAATAAATCTGTATTATCTAATAATTCCCAAACTTTGTTTCGGTTTGTAAGGTTTGTTTGACTTCAACGCTGTTTAGGTATACTATAATCTGGAGGTTTTGCAGCGCTGGATCATGAATGGTTTGTGAACACAAAGATACGCAATATATATATATATATATATATATATATATATGTGTATGTGTATATGTATATATATATATATATATATATATATATATATATATATATATATATATATATATATATATTACTTCAATGGAAGAAATTTATTTCCAATTTTTGATAAAGCTCCGAATTCAAGTTTATATTTTTACAATCATTACAGTTATATATTTTATTAGTCAGATGTGCTTCCACCAGTGTTCTCCATATTGTATTCATTTTAATCATTAATATGGCAAAATTAACGTTAAGTTTATGGTAAAATCAGTATGTTTGTAACATACGACATTAAAAAAAAAACAATTTGCCAGAACTTGAATAGTTGAAATTGTATACTACATATGGCTAACAACACACATGTGATTCCATTATTTCTTAAATTTGTCAAATTTGTGCTATTGCTCGAGGGAAACCACGGGAAGGTGGTGGAAGTATCTTCCATCGGGAATGGGAAATAAACAGAAAATTGATAGGTTAAAGAGTTGGAAAAATATCTAGACAATCTATGATCTAATGTAGAAATATAATAAATAAGTATTAACATATCTAAATCTATACAATATGCTAAATATTGTTCATTAGATGGTATTCAAAGAATAGAAATCGCAGCAAGTACTTTTATTTTACCTAAAATTTAATGGTAGTAATGTCCATTTATGTGATGTTACCTTGGTTAATCTGAGTAATGACCGATTAGAGACATATCAGTAAAAATAAAATGAGGATAAAGAAACTTGGCTACATTTCTGTTAAAATAACAATATGCCAAGCGGCTATTTACGATACTGACCATGAATAGGCAAAGCAGGGTGGGGCTTTACTTTGTCACTCCACTAAAATATTCATATGCGTCTTACAAAATTTTATTGAATTCATATGATGGATCCTAGTGAATCTGAAATATAAAAAAGTACACTTTAAAAGATTGCAATTAATAATTTTGAATAGAGATATGTTAATCACGAACGAACGAATCAATGGAACCCTATCTTTTAAAATGAATGAATGATCGAATCACGAAGTTGTGAACGATTTGGTCTTTTTCGTCAATACCAATCGTGCGATCTCATTTATGATTGTTGGATCGATAGCTTCGTTCGAATCACATATTTACACTCCACCGAAGTATCGACACGCATGGTCGCTATTGATGATTGATATTTTGGTTTCTATTCGATTCACGGTTCGTTTTTTCATAGGGATTATTTTGTTAGACGGTCATACCACGTATCGCGTTAGCCGCAAGGCGGCCGCATTTACTTCGATAAATTAGACACTGTATGTAAATAAATATTAAATACATAGGTATTCCAAAGTATATACAGTTAGCGGTCGCGACGGTTTACAAACGAATATATTTATTGTAGGCTAGTATAACCGATAAATAATGAAACTAATATATACATAATTTTTATTAAGATGTACTTATATACATACTCATTTTTCATTACGTAGGAGTGGTGTACTGCAGACTATGTATATACATAATACAGTGGTGTATTCATCTGTACATAGAAACTGTTGTTCAATATATAAATAGTTTACAGTAATTCATGCATTGGAATAATTGCATTCGCTTAATTAATTTAACTTGTAATATTTTCCATTTACATGAAGTGTTTAGTGTTATGTTTAATAGACTTTGGAAAGTTGCTACTTGATTTTAATTTGTTTATGATTCTTACATTCGTATTAGTAAAATGAGCTGTTATAGCTATGTAGCTTAGATTGTCGGCAGACGTCCAACCATCTGTAGTTTAAACAAATTGTTCCGGATTGTAACAACTTATTGTTTGCTTTTTCCTTGTTGCGAGGAATACAGTTTTGGAATCAAAGAAGCTGAAAGCGTTTTCCTGCCATATCATAATGAAATTGAAATGTTTTTACAGGACACTTCGTTTCTTCAGTAAATTCAACATTTTATAACAGTAAATATAGAAAGTAACAAAAATACTAAGGAAAGATATTGGGTGCTAAATTTGTGTATATAAAAATTAACAAAAGGAAAAAATATCATTACACGATTATCCCATCACTATTATTATAAAAACTGTCAGCAATATTTTTAGTAAGTAATAAGTCTTTATCTGTACCTAAAAAGTGGTCATAACTCACAATTGATATCGAATGCATATGCTACGCAAGCTGTGATTAAACATTGAGAGACCAATCCAAAAAAATCTTAAATGTGTTTATTTATTGAAAATTGTTGACATATTTTAAACATTCTCTTTAAAAAGAAACCGTGTCATCAAATCGTTCATCTCAATAATAACAAATCGGTTATTGCTCATTCAAGGGACGATAAATGTTTATGGTACAAAAGTGGGCCCACGCGGTCTGTAAAAAATAAACAAACATCGATTCATAAATGAATGATGATTGGTGACCGACCGCGGCACGGTGGTACCCGTAAGACGAGCTGTACAGTTTGTGACCGATTCAATCAAATGAACGGGTCACGAGGACCCGGTCATTTTCGATATCATTCACGAATTATTGCGTCTCAGATCAAAGGAAAAGTTTAAAATATTGGCCAATTACACAAGTTTTGTGACTGTTGATTTTCTTTTTCAAATGATTTGTTTTCTTTCATTCTATTTAAATTTCTGAGACGTCATTTTATTTTCATTTTAATGTAATGTTTAATAAATAAATTCAAAAAACCTGTATAATATATCTGGCAATCAGTTTACTGCTGATTAAAATATTGAAATAGACTCTCTTAAATTATCAATAAATATTATTTCATTATAAATTAACTAAAACGCGGTTTCCCACTATTTTATAATACAAAATATGTGATCTTTAACAAAAATTAAATCTTTTTCATCAGATAAGTTGTCATACATTTAAAAGTATATGAATAATTTATAATCAATATCTTGAATTCTTTATTAATTAGTATCATAAATTGCGTTATAATTTGTGGTAATCAAAAATTGCGTTATAAATTGTGGTTATAAATAATATGTGGTTTCAACGTTAAAATAAATATAAAACACATTCCTATATTATTTGACAATAAAGAATAATACGACAAACAGTACTTACCGAGTTTTACATTTTGGAAGTTTGAAAATTGTGACTTCTATCGTTTTTCTTCGGAGAAGTTACAGTTAGGTACAACGCACGCCATTTGAGCAACACAAAACAGTAAAAATATAACTTATAGGTATCTAAATTAATATAATAAATACTTATGAATCAGTTGTGTTAAAAATACAAGTTCACTGGAGAAAATATATAAAGAATTCGCGGTGTACTTTTTGTTGTCAAGTTTTATGCGGACACTTTAAACCAAGTGAACGTATGGTTCATTGGTATAATTGCGTTCGCTTTCTTTCGGTGATTTTGAATTTATTCGTTGTTATTTCATTAAATTAAGTGTATTTACATAATGGTTACTTGTTCTGTTCTTGATTGTGGTATTATACAGAGAAATAATGCGACAAATGCACATTTTATAGGAATATTCTGAAGAATTGACACCGTATTTTTTGTATTTATTTTCACAAATACACTCAGAAATGATTATTTCAAATATGAAATTTACAGAATAATATGCCTATATATAACATGTAAAATAAATGTGTACGTCAAATTAACATGAATATACCCAGTTTTTGTTTAATGATATTAATTTTATGTTTACGCTTGTGTTAAATGATCTTATGGAAAAGTTTGTCGATGAAATTAATTATATTTAATATCGTTAAATGAAATTGTATTATACCAACAAAAATATAAACATTATTCTTTTTAGAATTTCGTAGCAAACTAGGAACATTGTATCTTCATAATTTCTGCCCGTCCGTCTTTTTTACCTATATAACATCACTGTAGCTATGTTATTTTTTAAATATTTTGCAATTACGAAAGGTTTTAAATAATACCTCCCAAAAAGAAAAAAACCTTTTCGACATGTTCGAAAAATTATATATTTACAGTTCGCATGCAAACTATCTTCAAAGTGAATGTAAATGTTTCATAAAAATCTATTTATTAAATCCATAGACAATTGTACTCGTTGTTCATCTGTCACTGAAACTGAGTGATATATTGATATTGGTAAGATCCTGTTAAGAGAGTCTGGTTTGTTAAATATTTTATTTTTATTGATGTCATTTTAATGAATACTTAATAGTTTTTTTATCACAAGGTCGTTCGTCCTAGTAATATAGGTCGGCTGTACGACTCTTATCACTATCTATCATCTCTGCTTATACATTCGTGAACTTTTGCTGAAGTAGTGCCCTAGAAAAAATGGATATACTAAACAACCTTTTGCGTAGCAACAGACTAACCCTTTTGGACGAAACCGTCGAGCGTAGATGCGGGACAATACCTGAGGCCTTTGAAATTTTGCACGAAGCAGGTTGTTACGGGTTCCAAGATAGCTTTGAGGAGTACCCGGTTGGGGGTAGGAATAGTTCTCCTTTGTTATACTTCCATTTATAATGTCTGAATAAATGGAAGTTTAATAAATAAAATAATTTTGTAGGTTATGTCATGATGTATTCTTCTGGAGTTCTTATGTTTTTTTTTATTAAAACTGACCGTGATTGGTCAAAATTAAATGATATGATATCCAATTTAAGTAGTGAGCCAAAAGTATTATACTGTTACTTTATTAACATATAAATTTAATATTTACTGAAGAATCTGCGGTAGCCGAATATATTACTTGGAGGTTGAATTTCAAGATTTTTAGTTTTTGTTTCGTCCAAGAAAAAAATTATTCATGATAACAACTGCAAGCTCAAGGGCTTTTCGAGCTTGTTGACCGATGACCGATGATTGCATGTTCATGTGTATTTACTGAAAAACATTTTTTTTATGGATGGCAAGGTTATTACATTAATACCTAATTTTTTTTATCTAAATTTGCATTATATATTACACTATCTGTTTCGGAAATAGAGCATATAATAGGTATACCTAATCTAAAATCACCGTTCTGACGTATCTGCAAACTTCTTCAAACTTCTCGCTCTTGTTATTTAGTAAGTTGAATTAAAAAAAGACACGTCTTTTGTTACGTAAGAATGATTTATGAAAAAAAGAATCAATTGTTTACGTAACAAATGTATAAATTGTCTATACAACAAGGTCAAAAACAAATAAAGTTTTTGGATCTCTTATTTAGTGCACTATGAATGCGTCTTGATTATGATGGTCTCTTCCTCGAATAGTAGGCAAAGTAGCGTGTAAACAAATATTGATATTAAAAATAAATTATAATTCATAAAAAATAACGGTTGTTTGAATCCTTCAATCGTACAAAACAACTTCTCCATAATAAGATAATATTTATTTTTAACTTTTTATCTCATTTCCATTTTACATACATGAGAATCTCTTTAAAATCATTGTATTCCATTTAAACATACTATCACTTTACACCTTAAAGAATTTCAGTTGGGTAGTAAAATAATATAGTGAAATTAATAAGTTCCATCTCTAACTGCCAGGTATGCAATCTTTTATTTATTTATTATACCTCATGCCCTAATTACATATTTACTTAAAATATTGGACACGTGTATGTATTATAAGTGCAAATTTTTTAAGACAAAATTATAATACAAACAAGACAAAAAAATACAGTAATTTAAATGATAATCTACTAACGTTACATCGTGCTTGAAGCAGAACCACAATTCTGAAGTGGTCATAGTTTATAATAAAAAAAAATTATTTTTTATTATAAATTATGATCACACGTTAGAATTACAGTTAAACTGAATCACATCATTTATAAAGATAACTTAGGTAAAATAGTTTATCTTGATCCGGTTTATCAACCTTGACTTTGAAGTTCGTTTCAAAGAGTTGCAATAGTACCCAAAATATATTATAGACATTTTACAATACAGGCAAACTGAGTTTAATTTTATCTCATCGAGATAAGCATATATACAGATGGACAAATAGACATATTTTAGCTCATTATCTCATGTAGATGCAGACTGAACGAATCATAGGGAATTCCGCTTGCCAGCAAAATATTTCAGCGTTTTCAAGATTCAGTGTTCATGTAAACACCAGATTAGTTTCTAGTCTGTTTAATATAAACCGACACTCACAATATTGAAGGCGATGACGTGAAATTATTAAAAATATGAAACGTGAAATCACTAAAAATATGAAACTTATAATAAAGCCGAAATACAGATAGAATATTTTGGAAGAAGTCTTACTTATTATTCCAAAATATTATAAGGGGCAGTTTTCACAAGGGCAGTTTTCAAAATATACGGGTCATTTTTCACATCTGATAGATATATCTCTGAATATACGGGGCATTTTTCACATCTGATAGATATATCTCTGAAAGGATCAAAAGTAAGCGTACAGTTGGGAGAAGTTTTCCAGCAAAAACGACTTCCTTAATTGGAAAAATACTATTAAACTTACATATTGTAATTTAAGGTGTAATTTATTTCTAACCATTTTGATTCTACTCCAAAATGGAAAAATGAATGTCTTATAGGATTTTGTATTTGTTCGTTTGTCTGTCATTATGCCATAATTTTTAGTCATCGAAATATGACAAGTTTGGTACAGAAAGGGTTTACTGTACAACGTAAAACAAATAAACAACGCTTGATAACATTGTTTGATTCAAATAAGATATGGATATGTCGATATTAAAAGAGTATCACTGTTATAGTGTTCACTGTTATAGAGAAAACTGAAAATTTATATCTAAATAAATATACGTCCGAAACCATACCGTGAAAAAATTTGAAAATATATTCCAAATACAAAGATATAATATAGAAAAGATGCAAATATACAGAACAGTAATAAATTTCTTAACGTTGAAATATTTTTAGCTATAAAAATAATAACAGATATTACGATGTGTCTCGTTTAATTTAACAGTCCTCTAATATATATTTTTCTTTTACTGAGTATAGAAGTAAGTGGTTTTAAGATCCACAATATCCATTCGACCACTTGCGTTCAACTTCATGTAACTATATTATGAAATAGTAGTCGCTGTTTTATTCAGTCTAATTCCACCCAGATTAAAAATATAATTTTAGTGAAATATAATCAATATTTTTAGCCCTTTTGCACCGAAAATGCTGTTAGATCCTCGAGACGCGCAAGCTTTAAAGCACACTTTTAACATGATTGATAACTTATCTTTCTTTATCGCCAACCTTGATCGTCAAATGCTTGTTTACAATGTGTAGCGTATCGGCAAACAGTCGTATAGGATTTCTTAGTAAATTTAGTCTGTACTTGTATTCATATACCCTTCGTAAACGGCAAGCAGTGACAATACGCTCTCGGTTCCACGGATAACGGTCGCCGTTATCGCACAACACTGTCGCGTCTATCTAATCATTAATTCGTGCTACGAATCATTATACAGTCCAAGTGTAGTGCGGTAAAGTCATGTGAATTGTTGATGTATCCTTTTAATTTGAATTTGAATTAAGCTTAATACTTTATTTAGTGTTGTGGCGTTCAGTGACAGTTATGCGGTTAAGGAGTGATACAGTTACAGTGGAGTGCTGCAGTTTCGATATAAAAGAGATGATACACAGACGTTGGGAGGAGAGGAAGTTATCAAAGCTGAGACCGTATCCTGACGACAGGTAATGGCGAGAAATACAATAAATAAATACGTCTAAGTGACGATGCGGACTGTTATGGTACAATACAATTTTGTGATGTGAATTTTTTATTTCATAATAATAATCGAATTATAATGTGTCGTTTATTGACTGTGTTGTATTATCGAATTAAACAGATTATAATCTAATTTAGTACTCTATCTATTACAATCCAGGTCTGATAGTTATCAGAGCTTGTTGGTGTATTGTATTTAGTCACAATTTTTGGCACCTTAATTGACTTGGGTACTTAATAGAAAAAATGCTTGAAATTAGTTAAATAATTCCGTCTTATTTAACGATCTATATTTTTATAGTTTCGTATATTGAATTGTTTTACAAATATTTTTATTCCCGAGAAAATATGGTTACAATTTTTTTTTATTTATTGAACTGTGAATTAATTTATCTGAGAGAATGCTCAGTCACTGTACGCGCTCTAAGTTATTGAATACGTTAAAATCAGATTATACGAAACTCTTTGCGAGTATAGATGTTGAATAATCGCTTCAAGGTGTTATCTATACTAACATTAAAGAATGTTTGAATTATTTTTTTTATTTAGGCCAAATATTTCTTTCGTTTTTAGGAATTTTTTTTTAAAACAGATTGACATAAGCTATTATTGCTTTATGCAAAACGGTATATTTTTTTAAGATCGTGATATTTATGAATCAAGTCGGAAAAAAATCCGTAATTTCATCAGGACACTTTCTTGGCTTACACTGCAAACCCATTACAAATGCATCAAAATTTTCTATAGTCACATTATACCTACATCTCAAAAAGATGTATTGTATTAAAAATTCACCAGGAATAAAATATATAATTTAACGGTCATTTTTCACAAAATTGTCTATACACCATATAGTTTGAAGGTGTACTTTTGAAGTTATTACTATATCATTGAAAAGGTGTAGAAAAAAAAGTGCCGGGACGCGCGACGATTCGCGTCGAAGGTTGGTGTTTTGCGAGAGGTGCGGGAGAGATACTAGATTTTTTAAATGTTTATTCATCAAGATAATCTGACAATATGGTTAGATTTTCTTTATGTATAAGCATCAAGAAAATCTAATTATGTTAAGAGCAGAGAATGAGAATAATTAAACATCAAGTCCAATGTTGTTCTGGTTGTAGGTGAGACCTAAATGAAAATCACTTAGGTCACTTAGCCTTAAACCTGCTTACTATTTTGTTTTCTTAACTTACTATTTTGTTCTTAATTACATTATAGTTTCAGTTTCCTAAAAGAATATGCAAATAAAATAAGTTATCTATCGGGCAATAGTCCACTTAATTATATACTCGTGTATGTTATCGGATGAAAATTCTTGAAATTCACTGAGTACACACTCGAGAAAAGCTACGGGTCTATGAACTATAGCCCTATAACGGAGAGGCATGTCAACAGACAGGCCACATTAATAGGATTTCCTTTGATAAACAATTGATAATATAAATCTGTTTTGTAATGACACTATTATTCCTCATAATTCCTTAGTCCTACTGTCTCACTCATTATTTTGCTTATTCCGTTTCTTTGTTATATATTAGGAACGGTTAACAGCTAATAAACCCGCCTCTTTTTTCCAGCGATTTCTGGATTGTCATAGGTACTTTTCGAATACTAATGGTCGGATATATAAAGAATTCGCGATCGATCTTACATTCAGTTTAGAAGTGAGTTTTTGTGAGTTTAGACATTTCAAGAATAGAACTTCGAGTATTCTCGCTTCATGGATTTCGTTTAGGGCAAAAATCGAGCGGAATTGTGTGCAATTTTTGCACAACGTTGGGTAAATGTTCACTCTTTTTGACACAGCCAAACATTGGTTCCAAAGATTCCAAGAAAGAAATTTTCTCTCATCCTTATCCAGGACGACAACCTACGTTATATTTAGAAAATCTAAAACATTTTAAACAGATGCAGATTATATTTACATCTGGCAGGGTTAACCTCACGCTTTTATAGAGCAATAAAAAAAACTTAAGTGAAAAAAAAGCGGAAATTTGTTATGTGGCTACTGCGTGAGCTAACAGTGGTAAACAGAGCTGGTGGATTTAGTAGTTGTCAATTTAATATCTAGATAAATATTGTTCTTCTGATAGTTTACACAATGGATTTCAGTTTACCAAACGCGTTATTTTTCTCTCAATTTATCATTTTTTGCTTACCCGTTACCACAATGTTTTTGTGGTTGGTCTACTGGTGTACATTAAGTTTTCTGAATAATTAAATAAATTTCAGTATGCGTCGGTCACGGCATCGGTATATGGCCGTCCTTCACTCGCTAATTCCATTAATATTCAGCAGCGTCATTATGGTGGCATGTTTTGATGTAGGGTAGTGTAAAATACTGTCGTTTTTGGTATTGCTTGCGTAATGTTTAATAGCAACGTGTCGGTTTAATTATGACGTAGAAAGCGTTAATGGCCACTTGGGTTATGGGTCAAGTTACATGGTAAAACATTTATTCGTGTGTGGTGTTAGTTAGTTATTCCTATCATTCGATTCCTTGTAACTTCCTTTTCATCGCCTTTTGAGCAACAATAAGCTTTTGCAGAACGGGTTACGGAGCCAAAACCCATGTTTTGGCTCCGTAAGTGAGAACTGGTAGTACACACTGATTGCATATGCATGCTTTCACTTGAAAGCACGGTTCTTTATGTTTATTTTAAAGATAAAATCGAGTTTTGGAGAAAGCTAGCTGCCTATACCATTCGTATGTATCTGTCTACTTCATTGATCTGGTTCTTTTGACCTATTCGTAGTTCTTGGCTCAGGTACACATACTTATCTACGTGCACGAGTATAAATCTATCCACATTTATTGTCGCGGGGCTATGGGTTTCCGACGTCATGACTTTTGTCTTATCCAGATTCATTTCGAGTTATTGTCCCCGTGGCAGCTTTTTGTGGATACTATTCTTCAGGCCTATTCAAATTTTCTTAATTAGCAATGCGTATTTTCAAATACTCGTAAGAATTTCTATCTTTTCTTAATGCGTACTTTCAATTAGAAATCGTAATAGATCATGTAAATCTAATGTAGAACATAAAGTTGGAAACTTTTTGAAGTTTGCATCCATCGAAATCTAAGACTTTAATTCAAATTTTATTTAGACGTGATATGATATTTACATTTAGACCACTATAAACTGCAGTCATGGCAGATCTAATTGTTCTTTTTTTTTAAAACACCATAATTTTAATGACCTTGTATTTTATTGTGCACTTAGTAAAACGCAAAGATTGTAAACAAAGTCTCTGCTAAAAGTAAGACACGATTCAGGTTTTTTCTTCACTAATAAAAGTGTTGAAACAATGCAACTTTCAATTCTTAAATGTATCTACCATTTGATGTAAATTACGTGTCTAAATGATGGTGTAGAAGGTGGACATTATATCAGCGAAAGCGAACGTCGTGCCTGGTGACACCTTGGCCTATACATAACACTTCGTTGGATTTTGTTATCGTTAGAAGATGACGTGAGGTTAAAGATAAAGAAAGAAATATTTATATATTTTTTTCGTCATTTAACGTTTGTAACGTATTTTATTCATTGCCTTGTGATCTCTACTATTCAAACTATTGGTGGTAACGGGTAAAGTAGTGGTTCGTTATAAAATTTATGCCTTTAGAGCCTATTTATCAAAAATTATAATCATTCATAATGTTTCACTGGTTTGTATGCAGGAAGGCACATATATACATACATGTAGGAAATATATGCCATTATGTTGATAGTATTCCGGATTTTCCTACAGCGGCTTTGAATTAATTTATAAATAGATGCGGTGCGTATCGTCTGCAAAATATCGTATTTTATTTTGTTGATATGAGTTGATGTGGTTATGTGAGGGCTAGTTCGGCGAGTTTGAATTTGTTTATAATGAATTTGTTTATTTATATGTAGTTTGGGTATTTTCAGGCGTCTATCGCTATTTTAAAATGAAACACCTTTAAAATATTTCCATTGGTATTAATCAGCTTTTTAATACTCGTTCGAAGGCAGTGTCATAATGTATATCATTTTGTACTTCCATCAACCGACTACTATGCAGTGAAACGACAAATTTTCGCGTGGCGAATTTCGCGATTTGAAAATATGTGTTAGCATAGAATGTAATGTTTTCAAATCAATCGAGTAAACATTTTTGAATGCAGTTTCTTTACATTCCAATACCTTCTTGAGGTATTGGAATGTAAAGAAACTGCATAGGTGAAATACAGTAAATCTATCCCTCAGGATCAAAAAAATGTCACCTACATTTTTTTACATTGATAGGTAAAATTAATTTCCTTTAATAGGTGAAATTCAGTAAATTTCTTTATTCTCATTGTAGATGAAATCTACTTCCTTTGACAGGTGAAATTCATTTCCTTAAATAGATGAAATTCAGTAAATTTCTTTACTCTCATGATAGATGAAATCTACTTCCTTTGATAGGTGAAATTCAGTAAATTTTCTTTCCCTCAGAATAGGTAAAATTAATTTCCTTTGATAAGTGAAATTGGATAAATCTTCTCTCTCTTGTGGTGGGTGAAATTCATTTCTTTTATTAGGTGAAATTTAGTAAATTTTATCTCGCTAAGGATAGGTGAAATTCACTTTCTTTAATAGGTGAAATTAATTTTCTTTTATAGGTGAAATTTAGTAAATTTTCTTTCCCTCAAGATAGATAAAATTAATTTCCTTTGATAAGTGAAATTGAATAAATCTGCCCTTCCACGTGGTGGGTTTAATTAATTTCTTTTATTAGGTGAAATTTAGTAAATTTTGTCTCGCTAAGGATAGGTGAAATTCACTTTCTTTATAGGTGAAATTCACTTTCTTTATAGGTGAAATTAATTTCCTTTCATAGGTGAAATTTAGTAAATTTTCTCTAATTTTTTATTGTGACTAGATATGGTGTATTATTTTTGTTAAAAAATTTAATTTTTTCTTTTTGTTTAGAAATTATTCCTTATAGATTATTATTACTATTTCAGTTTGTGCCTTAATTTTAAATAGAAGAATGTCTAAATCATTTTCATGTCACGGTTTATAACTGTAAGATGATAAAAAAATTAATGTAATGAAAAATTACTTTTTAAAAGACTATGTCAACAACGGAAAGGGAAGTTTAAGATTACTACGATCGTTTTATGGCTCGTTATTTATCAGCGGTAGTTCTTTTTACTGAGAACGGAATTTGGGTCGCAGCGATTTTAGGTCAACGTGCGACAACATCGACAGCTTATTAGGCAATCATCAGTGGTTGATGAATGTATTAGCGCAATCGCATCAATATAGCAGTTCTCGTCCGGCGTTTCGAAATATTGTTACATAAAAACTAATATTGTTACATAAAACTAATACTAATATTCATAATTCAGAATAACTCTAAAATTATAGAAATTCTTATTAGTATTTGAAAATACGAAGGCCTAATTGTGGTAGCATATTTGGAATTACAATATCATAGCGGTTGTTAACGTTTGAACATTGTATTTTAATTATATTGGATTAAGCGATTTAACTTGGAAACTACTCATAATTAAATGAAACTACGTGATGTATTATTTCTACTTTCTTTAAGTTCTTTACCACGACCTAGGTTTCGTTGTATTACAACATCTTCAGGTAGGCTATTAGCAAAGATACATTTGTAATACAACGAAACCTAGGCCGTGGTAAAGAACTTAAAGAAAGTAGAAATAATACTACATCACGTAATTTCATTTAATTGTGAATAATGAATTTCTACAAAATTAACGCCAAATATATTCAATATTTGAAAACTACTATTTGAAGACATGAACCACACAGGATATATATGGTAAGCGGGAACCAAGTGGGTTTTCTTCTCTGTGTCTAATAAAAGAGCATAAATTTCGAAATTCCATGCGGATGAAGATACATGTTACCACTGGAAATACGATTTACGCCTAAACCCTTGGTTTTATTCAAACTTTAACAAAGAAGAAACGGAAATTTCGGTTGAAAAATTAAACTTTTAATTTCTTATGTTTCAATTCATTTGTGCATACATACATTTTCACATCTCTTTACTTTTTACGAAAAGGAAAACCATTTTTGAAAATGTACGCAATTGTATTTGTATAATAATTTAGGCTACTTATTGATACCGATAATAATAACTCTTCACTTCGACAAACGGTTGATGGTTAATAAAATGTAACGGTTTTAAAAAAAAATCGAAAAACGGATGTGCATTGCAAATAATATTCATTGAAAATACTTATTAAAAGCTCTATTTCAGTATGCTTTCATATTTCTTGAAACGATGTTTTAATGTCGTCAGACGCCTTAATGATGATTTTCAAAGGGCATACATCGAAAGGGAAACAATAGTTTCTTAGTTCCAAAGGTAATTTCGTTACCTTTTGAAATATCTATTTAATGAACCGCTTGATAGGGTAGGTAATTTTATTTTTATTCTCAACCCTTCGAAAATGTTTTTAAATTTTGTTTCATATTTAATTTTGCGTCATTACCTTACATCTGTACACCACATTGATTCTCAATAGATGTAAGAATGAGGAAGTAAGCGGGGCGTGATATGCAGACGGACACACGCCAGGAATCTATAAGAGTTGAGGCTACGGAATATAAAAATACTAATGAATACTTATCATAAAAGTAGCTGTCGTTGTGGCTTAAGAACCTACTCGATACGCTGTCGAAACGTAATGTCTGTATGTTTGTTTGTACTCATATTAATTAAAAATTAATGAGTTAATTTAAAGGGGATTTCGATATTATATTAATTATAATAGGAAAGGATCTGAGGTTTGATTTTAATTATTACATATTAATACGACTTTCAAGACTTGAAAAATAGAAATAAAATAACTTCTATAAAGTTATTTAGTAAAAAAATGGTTGATCATCTGACTGCCGTGCTATGAGCACCATTGACCAAATGAAAAACAGAAGTAATTAAAAAAAATAAAAGTGTTGCATATCCAATATACAAAGTAGTAGTCTGTATATCCAATATACAAAGTAGTCTGAGATATTACTTAAACAACGTTATACGTTCGTTCATCTAAACACACGATTCCTGCATTTTGTTTGTCCGTTATTTAAAATAGATTTTGCACCGGCACTGCGTACATAGCTTATATCGTTCGTTCGCTAACACACTTCCCTTGACCTAAGAGGAATACTCCCCTCTTGGTCACCACTTAAGTCGAGGAGGGGATACTGTTCAATTCAAGATGATGGGGGCACGATGACCTATTTACCGTTTGCAATTACGTCGATGTCGTGTTCCATTGTTGGTTTTATATCTCGACTTCGTTTTCCGTAGTATTTTGGTTTAATACGTTGACAGAGAAAAATCTTCCGAGATAGGCTTTTACAATATCCATATTTTTTTATTTAATCTCGATAATGGGTTAGTTTTTATATAAAAATGATGGAAATTGTTGAAATATCTATATTTATTTCCAAATCTGTTTTTTCTATATTTCATTCACAAGTTATTGTATTTCAGGTTTTATATGTGTATACTAAGTATATAAGTTAGTTTAAATAGTTATGAAATATTCTTTTCTTTAATTAGAATTAGTTTTTCATTTCGGTTAGTTATTGTGTTTTTTCAACCTATGTTAAAAAGAAAAAAAAACAGCCGCCTGTGCTTTATAATCAATGATTTTTTTCAATTATTGGAAATATTTTTAATCAACTGTGATACTTATCTTATGTCGCTTCGTAAGTAAAACCCCTTTCCAGTTATTTTTTTTTGGATTTTACAATTAACAAAAATAGAATTAATAAACTGTTCATATTACAGTTTTTTATCTTCGTCTAGTGTCATGATTAGTTTTAGTTTAATAAGTATATCGTAATTATAATAAAATTAGTATAAGTATAAAATTTGTATTTTTGGGTTTACAACTAATTCCAATTTTTTTATTTGTTCCATTATTCGTGATATTAATACGTATTCGTTTTTAATAAGAATTTGTCTTTGGATAAACAAAAACTATTTCTGAACCATTTCGGAAGTCTGCGACACAGGACATTTTTTTTTAGCTTCATGGTCTGCGACTAGTGATTTAAAATTAGGACTCGGTAATGGATGAATCAAGGGTTAAAAAGGATCTATTCTTTATCTTTTCGAAAATATATCTATATTCGTTCAAGTTTTTTATAAGATGAGACGTATTGAAGCGTGATGCTGAGTAATTTTAGACAGATAATATTAAAGAAAAATTTTTATTTGTATTTTCGGTTTAAAACTGTTTTATAGCATAAGATTGATTAAAAAATATTCATTCGTAATGAATTTCTCGACTCTAACTTATGAGATTCTGACATTTAAGATTATTTTAGATGAAATCAAAGCAAAATTTTCAAAATTTCCAATGCTTATTACCCATTGAACTAGAAACAGAAAAACCCTGAATATTAAATGCTAAAACCCTCGTGACTATAAACGCTGTGTCTAAGCAAAGAGAGATGCCGATGTGTAATCGATATTCACTAGCGAAGAACCGCTGGCTAGACATCGTCTACAATAAATTCAAAACAGGAAGTCGTTTAATCCGACTATCGACATTGACTCCGTATTCAACTCTCCATAATGGTAACGTTAACAGGAAACGTGAACGCATGATGGGTTTAATGGCTTTTTAAGATGTTTAAAAATAGTTTAATGCATAAGTAATCGAAGTATTCGTTTTATTGCAGTTGTTATA
Organism: Druceiella hillmani; assembly: GCA_039881145.1. Lineage (NCBI taxonomy): Eukaryota > Metazoa > Arthropoda > Insecta > Lepidoptera > Hepialidae > Druceiella > Druceiella hillmani. The sequence continues at coordinate 21,068,683 of JAYKKI010000029.1, forward strand.
GGGTATAGTAAATAAAGTCGTTTTTTATGTGTTTCATAATTAGTTTCAGCGAGTAATATTGAAAATTACATTGAGTTGTAAGAAGCACTAAAGATTTATGTAAAATAAAATAGCGGGCGACATGGTCTTCAATGGATGACGCGTTTCGCATTCTAAGCAGAATTCTTTAACGACGAAACAAATATAAACATTCTTGTTTACCGATAGGTTTACTAAAGGTCAGAAAGTAATATAATATAGTACACATCTACAATATACACTTATAAATAGAACATTTTTTCCTGAAACCTGTGTTTAGTGTTTTTATTTAAAAAAAAACACTAAACACAGGTTGTTTAGTGTTTTTATTTCAAAGTTTTGAAAAGAAGACGCCATTTTTCATAACCTAATATTTATCTTTCATGAATCAATATAAAAAGAGACGTCGTTTTAGATCGACGAAGACCATAACGAATTTTAATACAAAAAACGCAAACGTTTCTCTCCACCTAAAACTTCACTCGATGATTTTTATAGTGTATCTGATATTATCTACATACAGTGTAAACTTTTTATAATGACACTCTTTACAATGGAAAACTCTCTATAAGATAAATACTGCTTGATCTTGGTCGGTTTGCCTTCTAACCGATACACTGATTAACTCTTTGTAACGAACCCGACATTCTCTATTACAAACGAGAAGACATTTTTTGGGCGGCAAATGTTGTTTATTGTTTATTATCACTAAGTACATATTTATTACCAATAGGCTTCGAAATTATCTTTAAGAATACCGACAGTGAATAGACATAGTTTATTTGCTGGTATTGTGTATATTCATTACTGCTCTTTCGTTAGGCACACATGTTTACTGAGTAAAGTTGATTCTTCACACATTACTGCTTTAGTATATAAGAAAATATAAAATAACTATTGGAATAGTAAACAAATTCAATCGAAGTTGATGGATAATTTTAAATAATTATTTTAAAATGTAAAAAGCAAATGTAAGCTATAAGAATAAAGGAACTGATTGAATATCTTTGTAGATAAAACCGAATATACGATTTGAAATCTTAAGAAAATGTTTTCTAAATGCGAACTCTAATTTTAAATATTCATGTGTGTTATTTCAAACGGTTCACTAATAGCAGTATGCATTTTTAGAAATGTTTTCTAAATGCGAACTCTAATTTTAAATATTCATTTTTGTTATTCCAATCAGTTCACTAATAATAGTATGCATTTTTAGAAATATTTTTTAAGTGTGAACTTTAATTTTCAATATTCATTTCTCTCATTCCTATTGGTTCACTAATAACATTATGCTGTGCATAGATAGGCGGATAAGTCGTTGTCCTAATAGTATTTCTGTTTTTGGAGGATCTTTAGAACTTATTGGGATCCCTACTTATCCAAAGCAAATAATTATATCAAATATACTGAAAAAGAATTTGAAACACCCTCCGTTTCAAGTATCGTTTTCCATTTAAAATTTGAGAACTGGTACCAACAAATTCCACGAAAACGCCCTGTTGAGAATTATAATTTATAGAAAACTTCTTAGCAATTCGTCCATTTGTATAGATGTAAATATTTAATAATGCCTCATGTAGTATTTTTTTTAACTAAGATGCGAGAATAATTCTGTTCTAAACTTAAGTGCGAATTCTAATTTTCAATATTCATTTATCTTATTCCAAGCGGTTCACTAGTAGCGTTATGCTCTGCAAAGGTAGACGAATAAGTCATTGTCTAGTGTTTCTATTTTTGGAGATCTTCAGAACTTATTGCGACTCCTACTTATATCCAAAGCAAATAATTATATCAAATATACTGAAAACGAATTTGAAAAATTCACATGATCCATTTTAAGTATTCCCTTTAGTTACGTTCTAAACTCCACACAACCGTCTATAATAATAAAAACTTAAAATTCATAGGTCCATTCGAACTTTTAAATAGTAACCATTTTTAGGTGTTGTGTCGTATGTTGGTTTTGTAATCGTTTTCATGTTTTAAAATAAGTGGCATATTTAAAGACAAACACTTTCATTTTTGTTTTTGCACTGTATTTATTGAGACATAAATTCATAGACATAATTCGATCATATTTTAATTATTATGAAAATAATAATTAAATTATGTATATACAATTAGGTTTTGATATAAGATTTCAGAGACTTATAAAAACTCTTAATAAACATCTCATACTATTACTTATTTAAATAAGACTGCTCAACCATATTCGCTATCTTGAAAGAGATCGTGGAGACGACGGTAGGAAGCATCAGATATATATACTCGCTAAACGTGAACTTGTAAAACGATGTTAAAAAATGTTATGTTAAAAAATTTAATTCCACTTAATTTACTAACTGTTATCTCCATTTCCGTACTTTCTAGACATATACAATCAGATAACGGATTGGACATGGTTGACACTGCAAATGCAAAATATTTTATTTTGCGCATTGCTTGTTTTCGAGAAATTCGGCAGGTAACCTGGCTAGCATTTTGGCTATCGACGGAATAGACACAAGGCTACATCAAACTTATCTCATATATAAAAACAGAATTAATAGTAGCAAACATTAAAAAGTTTTTTTTGTTTTGTTTTTGTTCTGTCTTGAAGCGGAGAGATTAATGAAATTGTTCGCCTAAATTAGACCATACAAAGCGACTCTTTTATCAACTGGGTGGAAGAGCAGACAATAAAGATATGCCTGCTTTTCGACATTAAATTTTGAGCAATAATAGCCTCATATTTTTCCTCGTGCCAACAAACAAGCTAGTGTCAAGGTTTACGTCCGGTTCACATCATGAGTCACTATATTATTTATAGTAATGGAGTTGCAAAAAAGTTAATGCAAGAATTCAATCCACATCCGAATGTGAAATTGAGGCTTGTGGTTGCTTATCATTAAGCTGTCAGCGCATAACGAGTAGGTAGTAAGTGCCGACTGCTCATAAATACAAATGGCAATAAAATGTGACAAATATTGAGAAGTAAAATTTAATCCCATCTGGTTTATTTTGCTGCTCTCTGAATGAGGGCCTAATTAAAAAAAAAACTCACGGGAGTAGAATTCACGGGTCTAGGTTTCCATTCTCTCCCTTTGTGATAGCCATTTTAACGACAACTTTAACGAATTTCTATATTAAAATTTTGTATAAATATATTAGTTATCTATGTTAATATTAAAACTATATTAAGATAAGACTATGACTAGAAAAATGTTAATATATTAGAATCCCATAGAAGAAGACACATTAATATGAGACGTTATGGTAATTGTCTTAAAATTTTTGTCATTCTATTTGTTAGCTTTATATCATTTTTTTTTAAATATTAGGTTTCGATTCTAGGCATGAACATAGATTTTTAATCCTTATTTTTAGATTGGTTTCTAAGCCCTTTCAGATATGAAACTTACATTCTTAGGTTGTTCAGTTTTAAATCGTTAGCTTCTTGTATGTTATATTTATATTATCAAAGAAATATAAATAAAAAATCTCATAATCAAGCAAAATTTTTGATATTTTTTTAGTATGCATTTGACCGAATCCACAATGATATTCTACAAGCAAAATTTTTGGACACAGGAATACCTCCCGTTCTCGCTCGGGCTCGGAAACAATATATCCAGTTCCGAAATTTCGAATTCCTTGTGTCACTCAAACTGGGTCAGTCAACTTGCGTTACTCTGCTAAATTATATTTACATCTACTTTCAGACCCTGACATTGGCGTTCAAAAGTCTGGTATAAAAATTATAAATCAAAACTGAATGTAAGGCAATCTTATTTCGTTCTTCAAGTATGGATTTGACTGATTGTTAAATCATATGCACAAATATAAAGAGGGAATGTAAATACCTAATATCATTGAAAAATCTCCCTCTAAGTCGGTTTAGAGGAATATAATTATTGAAACGAGTAAAACCTGTTTGGTGTTCGAATATGCTACATCCATTTGGATACAGCAATCTCTACTAAATCTTCGTTAAATTTGGAATATTCATAGCATCTGTTGAGCGTCTTTTGCAGAAGTAGAGTTGTACGTCGGCTACGATTTTCATGATAAATCTTGGTGCTATTTAACGTCAGAAAGAGTAAAGTACAATGTCCTGATAATTTATTTTTTAAGACTAGAAAAATGACCATGGGTCAGATTCGATTTCACGTTTCACGATTACATTTCCGCATCAATACATCTCAAGACAAGCTCATCAGAAAAAATCACAAAAATATTTTGTTCTAATTCTAAACTTTCTATAAAGTAAAATATTTCGTGGGGTTTAAAAAAGAAGGGGCATGTGTCATAATAATCTGCATTTCAAAGAATGGGTTCGCATTTTAATACAGTAATCATTGAGCGTTTATAATCTCTTAATAAGGATGTTTAGATAAGGCGAGTGTATTTCGATCTCTGCGACATTTGTCCATGACCATTATCAACACGGGAAGTCTTTCGTGACTCGTGAGTCATTTCGATTGGGATCAATGTTATGCCGTCGGCGTTCTTAGAAATGTCGTTAAGTAACGCTATCTATAAGACGAGATATACACTGTTCAGTGTTTTGTCTCCACAGGCACAGCTTATTACTGTTAACACCACAGTGTAATATGAAATGTGTAGCAATATTCGAGTTGTTTGGTATTCGTATTTTCCATCTATTAGCGCGCTCACTCGCCTTCCGTGACCAATGCCCGTAAAATGACAATATAATTACAGCTTTTTTAAAATTTTTTAAACTAACAAATTTACGTAACACGAATGTCATGTTACATCGATTTATCTAATAAACTTAGGTCGTCATGAATTGTCGTTTTTGTAGTATAAAATAGGTGTGGATGTAAAACGTAGTTACCTAAACTATTATAGCTGCTGAGGTGTTCACTTGATTCCAGTTTATATATATATATATATATATATATATATATATGCAGTATGTACATTAAGGAAATTACGGCATTTTAAACACTTGTCCTATTATCATGTGTAATCCGACAATATGTTATTTTTTTTAAATTAGACGCCTAGTTTATATAGTTATTAAAGTTTAAATTTTGTATGAAATCATAATTATGTTTAAATTAACAGCCTATAACCTTTACATTAAATGTCAGTTTGGCAACGTGGCACGCCTATTGCAAACTATCAAGTGTCAAAATGAAATGTAAACTTATCCGTTTCAAAAAACTAGGATACACAAAGTAATTAAAATACAAATTGTTTTAGAATGTATTTACACTTACCTAAATTTTATGTTCCGTTTCCTCGTTAAGTGTCTTCCGTATACGCACTGCACTTTCGCAACCGACAGTAATTTTGACTTGACAGTAAGCTATCTGCGGTAAGTGTCTGGTATTCGATGTTTGCTCCCTTCTAAAATGAGTTTGCACATTTTAGTCTATATTTATCGACATTGTTGGAGAAGTATCACCTGATATTACTGAAATGATGGGCTTATTCTCCTGCATTGCACTATAATAACTAGACTTGGTTGTCGGATAACGTTCGACTTACATTCTTAGAGCTATTATTATGACATTCAACATATGCTAATACCATGTTCCACCAACGCTAAAAACGACATATTCGTAATTCCACTTTCGATATAACAAGTAACAAAACATTTAACAGAAACCAGCGATGCGCATTAAACCAATCAACTGTTATGTCAAAACTAAACTTTCAAAAATGTTCTAATCACAATTAATGTGCGAAGGTACTCATACTGAATAGCAAATAATCCATAAAGATTGCATTTGAAATAAGCAATTAAAATTAATATTATATTATTAACAAGAAATGAATAATTTATCTAAACGACAAATTAAAAAAATATTTTATTAATAGTTATTCCGACAAGTTTATTTTAAATAGCGATAATATTTTTTTTATAATCTTTAATATTTGAGGGAATACTGAATGGATGTTAAATATTTTTAAATGGCATTAATTTTGATTTACGAAATGTAAACAAATTTGGTCTTGAAATTAATTTTGATATCTTTTTCTTTTTTTATCCTTTTTATGTCAAATTATGTAAATGAAAAGGATAGTTAGAAAAGTCATATTCACAGTCGATCGCTAAGAAGATTAATCATGCGATATTGCCACATTTCTTACGTTTATCGAAATGTAAGGCTGATGCATTTATATGTTAATGATTTATGACAATTTTTAAATATAAAAACGTGGTATAATTTAAAAGAGAAACAGGTGTATTGCAATCTACCCATGTTGCACTATTACGGATTAAAATCTCCAAGTTTTCTTACTTTACATACTATATATATATATATATATATATATATATATATATATATATATATATATATATATATATATATATATATTTATATACATATATACACACATATATATATATATATATATATATATATATATATATATATCGTATGGAATATAATGTACCCAAACCTACCATACATTTCTGTATAATTCATATATTTGATATCATCAAAACCAGCGGTCAAGAGGGAGTATTAATAAGCGAGAAGATAAAACAACTAGAATAGGAATAGAATAGGTCTGTGTCGGTCGGATTACTTCAACTGACTGAAATGTGAATATCTACATTCAAATGAAAATAATAGTACAAGCTTTCTAAATTTGTTTATTAGTTTTTGAGTGATGAAAGTACGAACAGACAAAAATACTAGCCTGTTACACAAAAATCGCAAAAACCACTGCCTACTGTTCTTGCTTATAGCCTCTGAATACAATAAAGAAAATATTTTGAGATACAGTGTTTTATCTTAATTTTGTAGTATATGTCTAGATTTAAAAACAAGACCAATCCTTCGTTATCGTGAAATACTCCTTAGTATAACAAATTTTCTGGTGTTGTTGATAGGGAATATCGATCTTAAGTCTGTCTATTCATAACATAATGTTTAAATTAACGTTCCGGTGGAGATGTAATACATATTTGTATATTTCTTTTTCCATTGTAAGCTACGAGTAAGGAATTATTACTCGTAGGTTGTTAGTGTAACTGCGCGCGCGCATGTAGCAGTGGATGACTCACGGCTATGGTCGAGTGGTCGTCAGTGTCGATTCGGGGAATTGAATGGACAGAATCTGCCTTTATTACGGCTACATACCGTATTAGCTAACATAATTGTATTTTTTTAATTGTGATAGGTAGAATTTAATAATATAAAACAGTTCAGTTATATAAAACTATATATTTAGTTCCATAAAGAATATGCACCTGGAACTGTTTTCGTGTGACAAATTAGAGCTGTGGTTCAGAGACTACTTTTTGACGAATGTTCAAGTGAAGATAAAATACTGGAAATATAATTTCGTGTGTATCAGTATGTTACGTAATAACTTCGGTCTGTGTTAGTATTTAAAAAATAGGCTAACTTTGAACCAAAGAAACTTGATTGTTTTGTTTTACATTGGAATTGTTTATGAGGAGGTTCTGCCTGGTTATGTAATTATATTATTTGGGTACTTCTTTTTGTATTAGGAACTTGACATTTGGTTAGTGCGTGACTTGTAGATTCCTGGAAAAATAATTGTTTATCTAATTAGCAGAAAATTAGAACAAATGGAAAAAAGTACTTAGTAAGTACACCTTTATTTCGTCGCTTCTTTAAGTGTGCCATTGGTGAAACGGACGAAATGTATTGGAGTCTGAACTCGGATGTATTGGGTTCGGATATTGGAATAAATCTTTCTTTTTTTCCATTTTTTACATTAAAATAAAACAATAAAATATCCATTAGTCTAAATTCTGATATTAAATATACCTAAGATAAACAAAATATAATTTTTATTTCTTTAAAACTATTTAGTAAATAGGTTATTATCATTCAGTACATGTAACTATATCCCAATTTTATATAAATCCAATTATTTTAAAGAATAGATAGTGTTTTACCAATTCAGTTTCATTTGGTTTTTTAAACTATTACTATACAAAAAATTATACATTTTTATTAAAATATCTAACGTTTCCAATGTTAACCGTCGGGTCCAAGGAGCCGCATTTTATATTGTCGGCAACACTAGTCGGTTTATTCCAAATATTTTTATTATTTCTGAAATTTATTGTGTTGATTAGAAAAATAATATCTCTAGAAAAGTAAATTTGTGTTTATTCGTCTGAATTTGGGAAAATTAAGAAAGTGCTTTTTTCTTCTTTCTCACGGTTAAATTTTGGAATTATTTTAAAGATATACGGAAATTATTGATTTGAAAATGTGGTGGTTATATTTTTATTATTTTTTTTTAAATGTTTATATTTATTTTTAATATTATCTATGTCTATCTTTTTAAAAATCGTTGTTTTTAATTTTTTTCATATACGTAATAATGATAACGTTTATTAAACATATAGGTCGAGTGAATAAACACTTTTGTACAGTGCATGTAGCGGAAAGAGACTTTAATCTTGAGAAATTTAACAAAGAACACAAGAACATAGTAGAGAAATAAGTTAACGACGTATTAATGAATAGAAATTGACAATTTATTTACATATGAATAATAAGAAGACATCTACACGTACATGTAATTTCTATAGATAATTAGAATCTACGTGAACAATGCTCAGTGAAATAAATATATATCGCACTGTTTTGTAGGACAAGACGGGGTTGGTTTAAATGACGCGTAGCCGAAGCTAAAAAGAATTTTTAAAAAGAATATGCTCAATAAAAATACATCGGAAGCAGCTGTAATACATAGTATGATACTATAACGCGGGAATGGTAAAAACTATGGGGTCTAACATATAACAACAGTAATTAAAATTAATATGCTGAATATGCAATACATAATATACTCATTTATTATATCTTCTAGTTTTTTTTATTATAAACCATCGTAAAAACATAATAAATAAACCTTTAACGTTATTCGTAGAAAAGGGGATTTCCTAACAAATATACCTGTCTTCAACGGAAACAAGTTGATGACAAACCCTACCGCCTTGTCGTCGATTAAAAAAAATAACGCTAAATAAAAAGCCTGTAAGGTTATTGGTATTGGTTCTGCCTTAACTAGTTCTTTTCTAACTTTTATTTATTTCTTTTCTAACTTTTATTTTTTGAATATATAATAGATATATTATTAGATGCAACTTATTACTTTTACGATATATAAAAGATATTTAAGAGCTGTATACTAATTCATATTTTATACTTCATCGTTTTGAATATTAATATTTGTATTGTCGATTTTATAGTGTTATATCCTATAACTAATTAATTGGTATACGTTTCGTTTTAAAGATTCGTGCGTTGAAAAGTATGTTTATATTTTCTCCAATGACAAGTACAAAGAAAGTTTTAAAGGCAACATAAAATCTTCATTAACAGTCGGCTTCTAAGTAATTCGGGATTTCAATAATATTTATTCCACAATGGGAAAATTTAGACAATTTTTTTGTTGTTCAAATATCTTTCTGACAATTTCTTTGTTGATAAATATTTGAAAATTGACTACGATTCTTTTAATGACACATTCAGGATTTTCTGAAGTTCACGGTTAAAGGATTACGCCCAGAAATGTATGGACTACAAAACCAGAATCTTGAAAACGGAACGTATACCAATTAGTTATAAAATATATTATAACATAATAAAGTGGATGTATTCAAACCGATGGGATAGAAAATATGTGATAAATATAATAATAAAATATGTGATAATAAGCAGTATTTAATAATATAAAACAGAAATAGTTCTTAAAGCGAATTGTATTTGAAGTTTTTTTTGGAAGCAACTACAAAACGTATATTCATTAAATAAAAGTTAAAAAAGAGGTAGTTTAGGTAAAACCAATACCGATGATCTTACAGATTTTTTTATTTAGTGGTATTTTTTTATCGACGACAAGACGGTAGCGCAGATATATTTAGGTGCATTTCTTTATATTTTTTTAGGAAATAATGTTTCTATTTCCTAGGAATAGTGTTAAAGGTTTACTTGTTACGCTTTTACGATGGTTTTTAATAAAAACTATAATACACAATAAATGAGTATATATGTTTTGCATATTAATTTTAATTAATGTTCTATATCTATAAGATCCCATAGTTTTTATTAGTCACCATTCCCACGTTGCAGTATCATACTATATATTACAACTGCTTCCGAGGTAATTTTTTTTGGAGATTGTGCAAAACATATCAAAACAATTCATTTATTAAAAGTTCGGCGACGTGCCATTTATACCAACCATCTCGTCCTGCTAAAGTGCAGTGTGTAATCATTTGAAACAGTATTATACACGTTATCTACAGAGATGAAACATCTAGATGTACAGATGTTTTCTTATTACATATACGTAATAAACTGCCAATTTTTGTTGGACAATATAACGTTAACTTTTTTCTGTTTTTGTGTTCTTTTCAAATTTTACAAAACTGAAACCTCTTTTCTCTTAGTTCACTGTACATTATTTTTTATTCACTTTTAACTACTCAAGGATTATTATTTAAAGGGTATTTATGTTTAAATCAAACTTAACATTTATTCTCGTATCCAACTTTGGAAGGCTTAAATAATTCGATATGAATTTTGAAGAGGATTGTCTTAAGATATTAATATAAAAGATTACTTAAAAAAATGATATTTGATACGAAAAATAAGAAAATGTTTATATTATGAAGAATAGGTCTCAATGAACCCAATATACTTACACAGTGAATGTATTTTAACTAGAAATCTCATTAACGTTTTAAAAGGCGACCTTAAAAGAGAACAGTTGCTTCATTTTCAATATAATTGTCTCTTTTCTGCGCATAATTTCTTTGACAATAACATACTCGTAGTCCGCGTGCTAACGCCACCTGGAGGAATCTTTTATGTTTATTTTATGAGAGATTTTATAGTTATTATGTAACAAAACTTCAGCAGACCAACAAGTGTTTGTTTAAAATATATCTGAAAATTTAAAAAGGTAGAATATTAAGGATATTACATCAGTTATTTTTTTTAAATCACTCTTTTGCTATTATTTTTTACCAATAAGAAGGCGTTGAAATGATGTTATTCTCTGTTATTTTTTTGCTTTTCATTTTTAGGCAAATATTTAAAAATCCATTTAGCGGCCATACGTGCTGGCTTAATCATGTTTGCAAGCTTTAACCGCAATATGCGGAGTTCTTATTACGTGCACGAAACGTAGGCCCTTTGGGGATTTAATTTGCGGTTTTGGTTCGATATAATTTGTGATGGTTTTTAAAGACCGTAGATTGTATTACTTTTGAATAAGTTTTTGTACGTTCCTACATTTTTTTGAGACGAAACAACGAAATATGTTTTATTTAACTGAAAGTATTCTTTTAGATAATCGTTTGTAACTAAATATTTTACTTTTTTAAGATGGCGAATCATGTGTTGATACATAGTTGATCATATGTCGGTACAAGTAAATTAATTTCGATGTTATAATCTATACTATATATAATCTATAAATTGTTATTTTTTATGTCTGTTGACGCTTATAAATTTAAGATATTCATAATCCGAATACTTTCTCCTAACATATTTGAAAGGCAAACTCTATTTAGATGAATAAATACACTATTGTGGAAAGGCATTTTAATCAATGACGTATTTTTTGTTGATTCAAAAAATGTTTAGAGAGAATAAATACATATATTTTTAATCGCTTTGTTCGTTTGACATTAGGAAGTGACTTGTTGTTTGGGTAATCACGAACATTTAAGTACGTTGATTGACAAATGTAACCCAATACACGGAACATATTTGCGCGTTCGTAACTAGTTCAACCGTCACTTCGTTTTAAAGTTCTAGGTCAACCATTTATCTACATTAACTCATTTCTTCTCAATAGAAACAAATCTACTACAAAGAAATAGAACGAAAAAGATAAATAAAACTATTTAAAAAAAATATTATCTTTGAAAATAAAATACCTGTGGCCAACGTGGCGTTAAATAATTCCTGTAGTCCTTGATAATTATTATGAGCACCGAATGATTGATTGGTCAATATTTACTCCGAATCTGCCTAGTGTGAGTGAATTGTCTACCTTCATGAAAAATTTACAAAGTAGGTTAATTTTATGTTTATTACATATACTAAAACACATATAAATCGTTATAGTTAAAAATACGTATATTTACTGTAAACTTGTCAACGATACACTAAGTGAAGCCCGCATAGCTCGTATTAATATTATTTTTTTAAATAATTACACAAATCATTCAAAAATTAAACAAATACAGTAAAGTTAAAAATTGTGTTTATGAATATATTTAGTACTTAACTGCAATCAGCAGAAAATAGCGGAATTTTACCTTGTCAACACGACTGTACAATGACAAATATACTCTGGTTTGCTAAGAGGTGACCTGTTACTTTCACTCAAAATTTCCCAACATCGCTTTCTCTATCGTTATCAATTGACTACTTTTGTCGAATGTCTATTTTTTATTTTTTATTCTTGTCAAATAAAATCTCTGCGCGTACTCTTGAGAGAGATATAATAAATTTGTTTTCTTTCTTTTGCTTAATCCAGAACGCCATTTGCATACATAATTGTTTGTACAAGTTTACCTTTACGGAAATTAACTTCAAGTATTTCCATAATATTTCTACATGTTTCAGATTGCTTGGGGAAAAGATATTGATTTTTATTACGCTATATTTTTAGTTTTGATGAAGTATTTGTGCTATTAATATTAATATTGTATAGCTTTATTAAAAGATCAATACTTGCTTAAAACATTCTCTTTTCTATTAGCCAATGACTTTTCCAAATCATTGATACCCTGCTTACAGAGACAATATAACAAGAAATAAGTACTTAACAATGTATCAAGTATTTTCCTATATTTAAATGTTTCATGGTTCTAAGTTTGGATTATGTGGTGAGAGCTGTCGACACCACCGATTCATAATTAATGTCTTTTCATAACCTAGTGATTACTTTGATTATATTTTTTAAATATTTGTTCTCTATTGCCAAAAATAAATTACCTGTAAAGAAGGATCGTCCTATTTTATGACGTAGAACAATTGGCCCTGTGGCGCAACGGATAACGCGTCTGACTACGGATCAGAAGATTCCAGGTTCGAATCCTGGCAGGGTCGTGAATAATTTCCTTTTTTATATATATAAAATTTACTTTATTATAAAATAAATTTTATGTTTGCTTGGATGTACTGGTCATTTTTTATTAAGAAAAGGGCATACTTTAAGTATTGTCTCTTTGATGTACTGACTGATAAAATTTGTAAAAAAATAAATTTCTTTCTAATACAACATTAAAGAGTAGAACACGGAACTATAAACAACAGATAGCGCTGTTTATTACATTTATAATTTAAGGAAATAAATTTTGAACTACTACCCTGAAAAAACTCATATACGTGCTATAAATAATCTTTATATATACATACAAGATCGTGTAAGTAAAGTTTACATCACATTATGTTATTGCAGTAAATTAGTCCTAAATTAATTCGTCACAGTAATGAATTGCCATTTTTAAGGCATCAGTTTCGACGTATCTGAAAATTGTTTATCCTATTTTCACTGGAGTCTACTGGAGAAAAGTAGACGCAATACATCAATGTAAGTTTCATTTGAATCGAATAAACCTTTTGAAATATTGTACGTAAAAAAACATGAAGTATACATTTTGATAATTTTGTGTTAAATATTTTGAGAGAATTTGAATACGATTTAATATTTAAAAGTTAGTCTAAAATTTAGTCTCGTTGGATTATGTTTATATTTAAAATTTAGTCTCGTTGCGGGATGTTATATTTAAAATTTCGTCTCGTTGGATTATGTTTATATTTAAAATTTAGTCACGTTGGATTATGTTTATATTTAAAATTTAGTCTCGTTGGAGTATGTTTATATTTAAAATTTAGTCTCGTTGGATTATGTTTATATTTAAAAGTTAGTATCTTTGGATTAAGTTTATATTTAAAAGTTAGTCTCTTTGGATTATGTTTATATCATTGTTCGGAATCTTGATAATTATGTAAATTTACATATATTTAGTGACTGTCCGATCATCGAATCATTATCATTCATAAGCCGGTGCAAAATTACATTAGAATATAAAAGAATTGTTGGCAAAACCAAAACTACACATGCCGCCTTTTTGTTTTATTAATTTTATTTTAATGTTGAATCTTTTTTTATATGAATATATCTAAGTGACACTACAAGTTTACATTAATTAATTGTAATTAGTAATCGGGCAAAGTAAATTAAAAAATACCATACACCCTAATAAAACAAATATAAACCGTTTAAAAGTTAAAAATAGAAGGGAGCTGAGAAAAGGGGCAAGTTGAGCCTCGCAAACCGGAAGCTGCGAACAGGCGCCGAGAAAATGTTTTTGAAAATTTAACTATTTGACACATCATTGTCAAAAACATAGATTTTTATTTCGATAGTTAACCAATTGAGAAAATACAGAATCAGAATCGTGCTAGGCTGTTCGGTATAAAGTATGCTTTACACCGAACATGTATCTGAAAGGCGTGTTTAGAGTCTAGGGTTGAAAGCTCGCTTGCTACTCGGAGACAGTGATCGGATGATCGTTGTAAAATATTGAATATATCTAGAGTCCTCGATTTTCATTTACGATCCAAATTTTGATTACGTTCAGCGGATAAAGCAGCTATGAATCAAACGGCATGTGTTGTGTGCCGCGGGAAAAGTTACCCTCCCCGGCATTCAGGATACACCACAAACAATAGAAATATTTCGATTGGCAGTGATCCATTATGTTTGTTTTTTTGTTATTAATATACTAAGGAGTAATACTTTTGTTCAGATTACAGTTTATTTGGTTTGAGCGGGGTTACTGTAAAAATAGGAGAAAAAAAGCATTATTATTTCAGATGGCACAAAAGAAATATGCAAAAACAAATTTATGCTTACTTTTAAGGTTGAAGACCAGATATACCATTATATTGTCAGTTTATTCTCATCATAAGGTCCCGAGATAATTCTACGAGTGTGGAATCGTAGAGCCGAGAGAGTATTTAATATTTGCATTTAAACATACACACGCGTAACGTTAACTACAATCCTATAGTACTTTATGGTTTTGTAAAAGAAGTTAATATTTATGAATTTATTTTTTTATTTGCTGACATGTATGTTTGCATACATAAAATACACAGTTTTTATTAAATAAACTTTTGTTATTCAAAGAAACTGCTTGAATTTTTTCGCGTCACGGCCATGGAATAGTAACAATATAATTTTCATATTTTTTTCTATTGCTTTTCAATTGATGACGTATAATAGCATAAGTATGTCACTTTGAAAGAATGCGCTTTTCATTCGTCGAAACGTTTTCATTTTCTGTCAAGTATGTTTCGCATTTAATGCCTTATAAATATGCATGGGTTCGAGGCGACATCAGGCGTTAGTAGGGTTGACAAGCCTCTCAACGAAATGGGTTTCTTAATTTTAGTCATTTCCCGGATGCCGTAATACATATAAAAAAAATGTCCCGCTTTTAATCACTACCCACGTCAAACATTCAAAATTACCAATACAGCCCAAAATTATTTACTTTAAAATTTATCTTTAAGTTGGTTTATTTTTAATATAGGACGAGAAGGCTTTTTACTAACTGTGCTGTTATGTTGATAGGAAAGGTCTTTTCTTATACATCTTGTGTATTTGTTAGAGTCGATTTATTTCTCAATAATAAAAATATTATCTCTAGTTTAATGTGATTTTTCTTTCTGGATTTTTCTCTTTATGAGTTGGTATCCCTAGGTGTTAGGCGACCTTAAATTTTTTCATCTCAACCGACACATCAAAATTGAGATTGTTGAAGATTGGAATAGACTGTTAAAGAAAATTTCAAATGTTACAAATTAGAAAAAAAACAGCAAATTTAAATATTAACAAGTAATTAAATTTTAAACCAGTAATTTAAGTATTAACGTGGGTTGGCAAGAGGGATAATATAGCAGAGGAAGGGATAAGGGAGTGATAAGGAATTAAGGTAAGAATAATTTATCAAACAACTTTTGACGCGTTTCGGTTGTCGGAATTAAATTTATTTCCAATGTTGGCGACCTTCGGAAGGAATGAGAAGACTAAGGATGGAATGATTTAGAAAGTAATTCAATTTAATCAGCATTAAGGGGTTTCAATCTATAATTAAAATATGCAAACTGCGGGTTCGCGATTTTTTAATATATTGAAAAGAACTTTTTTGTCTGGTCGAGAGGTAATGTAAAGATTTAATGATTTGCCCAAGTCAATTTGACCATCTTCAACTTTTCGTTTCATCGCTTGATGAATGTTTGAGGAATAAACGAGTCAAATGCCTGAAAGCATTTTTTAACTTCATGCTACAAATGTAGAAACAAACGTAGAATAGTTGAGCGAATTTTAATTATTTAACTTTAGAATTCTCGAAAACACAACATTTCGATATTGATCTTATTAGTTCTATAGTTGCCTAATTTAGTTTTCTGACATTAATAAAGAATATTTATTTTTTTTTTATTTTCCTCTCATTAAGGGTAGATTTTTGAATTTTTAAAACGATTAAAATCATCTCAAAAACTATTATAATTAAAACTTGTATTTTTTCAAACTAAAGAACCTCCTTTTTGAAAGTAAAAAAGTTTAAGAATCGGCACAAAAAAAATTAATTTTATTCATTGTTTCTAAAAAATTTAAATATTTCATCAATTCTAAGTACTGACAGATTACAGAATTTGCATCTACTGATACAGAAATATTTGTGTAACAACACCGTCGTTAAAATTACAAGCATTTGATTTCTTGCAGTCACCTTGAGTTACTTTTGACAATCACTATCATATCTACACGCATGAGTTTATTTCGACGTGTCTTTCAACAGCAGTCGTGGCCGAGCGGTTAAGGCGTCTGACTAGAAATCAGATTCCCTCTGGGAGCGTAGGTTCGAATCCTACCGACTGCGAATCTAGGAGTTCTTTTTTTTTCTATAAATATTTAAAAAAATAATTTTAACTTAAATTTAGGCAAATAAAACATTTGTGTTAGAAGATCATCTTCTTCATTCGGCAGCCAGTGTCTTTGAAATATTTATGTATAACATGTACGAGCAAAACGAAACGCATTTTTGTAAATAACGTTAGCGTATCTATGCTGTTGATATTTTTAAACACAAAGGTTGCTGGTCACTAGTAAGTAAACTCGTAATTTCATATACATCATATTAATAAAACTAAGATAAGCAGACAGTATTTATTCATATTAGCGAGCAAACTCAGGAACAAGCTTGATTCCGACAACCAAAACGCATTTAGTGTTAGATATTGAGAAGTGGATTTATCGGCAGTCGATACTTTCTTTGAATATAGCTAATAGCTCTATGATCTTATTGTAACTTTCTAACCTATAACCAAAATTTATCGGAACGTAGTTCCATATCGCGCGTTGCGAAAGGGGGCTGGAAATGGAAAAAATTAAGACTAAAAGTTGTAACGACACTTTTTGCTATAGTTGCTAGCGGGCGCGCTGCAAGCTGTGCGGCGTGCGCGTGTTTCTCTATCTGTCTCTCTCTTTCTCATAGAAAGCAAGCCAGTTATTTTCGTTTCGTCTTTCTATTTCGCATTGAACAGTGTGGTGTCGCGACGATTATTTTTGTTGAGTGTATACAGGTTTTTTATACATAATAAATAATAAAAAATAATAACAATAATTATTATTATAACTTAAAACAAATAAAATTTTATTACAATTCCTTCACTAATTAATCGAAAGGAACTTCGTTCCATCCGGGGGTCCCTTGCCACCTCTCAAGTTTTTTTTATTTCATAGGCTTTTTTCTATTCCCTAAAGTGCTCATTTAAAGCCAAGCTGTATTAAGACAGCTAATTTTTTTGCCGTAATATTTACATTTCTTGGTTACATGATTAAATATTATCTAGAAATTTAAGTTATATCCAGAATTTTAAGTTATATCTATAATTATACATTATATTATTCAATGCAATCGTGAGATAATTATACAATGGAATCGTTATATACAGGAATTCATTTCTTTGTCCACAGTTTAAGACGAGGTCCTGGTGCTAATGTTCAGGATAATAGCGGCTACACTCCATTGCATCATGCGGCGCTCAATGGACACAAGTTAGTATTACAGTTCTGCTCCCTATTTAGAATATTGGTTAGCAAGATTTTTTTCGGATGCTTCCTCAAAATATGAAATGAAAATAATCTTGGACATTTTTTGATTTGGACTATATTACGTAGAAATAGTTTATTTTACATAAACGAATATTTTTTTATTTTAAGCGTTTCCTCAACCTTAATTATATTTAAACGTTTTATTATCATTAACAGTATCGCCGTGTAAAAAAACATAACGAAAATACTAAAGTACCAGTATAATTGATTTTTTTTTC
Organism: Druceiella hillmani; assembly: GCA_039881145.1. Taxonomy (NCBI): domain Eukaryota; kingdom Metazoa; phylum Arthropoda; class Insecta; order Lepidoptera; family Hepialidae; genus Druceiella; species Druceiella hillmani. Next base: position 21,087,081 of record JAYKKI010000029.1, read on the forward strand.
CGGAATACTTCTCACATCAGTCATATTTAAGGTCGACTAAGGTGTTCGGTGCGTCGCGTAGTATATATTTTTTTTGCTAAAGTCGCGTTCGGTGTTGCGCATGCACTGTAGGAAGCTTAACTCGCAAGGGTTAAGGTCAAGAAATAGTGCCTTGAAAACGGGATAAAATACTATAAAATTCCATCAATTATTGTCGCATATAATTGTCGCATATGTTATACCAATTTAACATTATCTCTATATGTATAAAGTTATTCGAAATTTATGGTCACTTTATATAACTTATGAGTATAGAATGATGAATGCAAGTATTAATTGAATCAGAAAGAAATTTTGTGATACAATAAATCAAATTAAATAAAAAAAATTAAAACAATAAATGGAGACGAAAAACAAAATTAATTAAATAAATAGGTACATAGAAAGTAATTCTTTTGTATGTTATTGTATATTTATAACCAACGTATAAAATATATTATCACATAATAGGGCGAAGATTGTTTAGCGGCAAATATAATTTCCGACTCGCACACGATACCTAAAAAGTAAATCTTACAGCTGATGCCAAGAAGCCTTTTTCAATAATATACAACAGCTGAAATTCTTCAATTTTAGAGAGATAGTCCGACTCTTACTGGCGGCGGATGCATCACCATGCTTAGTAGACAGTACGGGGGCTTCGCCGCTTCACCTGGCTGCGTGGGCTGGTCATGTTGACATCGTGCGTGCATTGCTGGCGCATCAAACGCCACCCGTCAATGTGGATCTCCAGGTGATATCATCTTCTGACTGCCATGAACAATATGGAGTAGTTTTTAAATTCTCAAGAACTGATTATATGAATAAATTACAAATTGAGTTAGTAGTGAAAAACTGTGATACATTTATGACGATTAGGCGTGTAGGCTCAATAGAAATTCTTAACAGATTTCAAATGTAGAAACAAGTTACTATATTATGTATTAAGTACCACTGGATTTAATTATCTAAGTTCTAAGTTCGTTTTATGCTAAACAACGGGTACGCTAACACTTTTTGATAATTAAGACATCTTCTCTTAATAGTTTTTTTGCATTTCACTTACATACCACAAAATTATTATTATATTATAATTAATCAAATAAATCATAACTTAATTTAATTATTTTTAGAAATGTTATTCTTCTATGTAATCTTCTTTAATATAATTAGAAGGTTTTAGGGAAAAATACTTTTATAAAGTAAGTTCTAATTAGATCCAGTTTGAAGAGAATATTTATAACGAAAAAAGATGACTGATTTTCGACTATTTTTTTTATAACTAACTAAAAAGTTCTTCATTTCAAATGAATTGCCAAACGTTTTGCTGCTACGTTTTTATATTTTAAATGTTTATTAAATCAAGACGAAAGTATGATCAAATTTGCGTTACATCAATATCTATTTACCAAAAGTTGTTTTATGTCCTCAGTCGTAAATACTCAAACATAGGTGTCTGATAGTATATTTATTTGGTAACAATTCATCCGCGTATTCAGCCCGTAAAACAAGTTTTTGGACCTTTAATAAACTTTTGTGTCATCTACTAGTCTATATTTTTTCCTGTACAACTTTTGTCTATGCTTTCTGTCAAGAATGTTGGTTATGTTACTTCTTCCTCTTCTTGAGTCGATTCGTCACTACTGAGAATCATGGCTCCTTTTTAAAACCAACTTCTCTTTAATGATATTCCGCCTTAGGTTTCTATTTTCGATACTGTGTAGGATGTCACATAACGTGCAAAGCTTTTCTCTGGCCTAATTCTGTTCCGGCTAGCGTCAAGGTTGGTGATCGCGCAGTCTCCGTCCTTCACCATTCCGGTAACAATGAGCTTCTTAATACTGTAGGCAGGTTTCCGTTTAATATGTCTTATGTATTCGAGCGCTCTCTGGAAATAGGTGGTGTACCTTGTTTTTAATCCAAGCTCTTTCAGAATCGAGCCGTTAATTATCTGTCGGGCTTATGAAATGTTGAACATTTTCCTCCAGTAGAACATTTCAAAATTATCCATTTATTGTGATTTTACTATTTGGTTGCAGACAAACGTACTTAAATTTTCATTACATCTGTATTAATGTGTAAATTTCTTGCAATCAACTGCAGACGCGCGACAAAGAGACGGCGCTTCACTGTGCGGCGCAGTACGGGCACGCCGCTGTCGCCGCGCAGCTGCTTGCGCGCGGTGCCGACCCCAGCGTGCGCAACGTACGCGACGAGAGTGCGCTCGACCTCGCCGCCCAGTATGGCAGGTAGGCGGTGCATCGTGCTCGATACGTAATATGTCAATTTTATAATCCTTAGCAGGAAAAATCTACTATGGTAAATACGTCTTTAAGCGACAAGGTTTGAGAATACACCGGTTTTACCCAACCTGCTTTATTACTTCTTTTTATACATTATTAATTGTTTAATAAATTAATTTTATACATTATTATTTTTTTAATAAATTAATTTTATACATTATTAATTTTTTAATAATTAATTAATATTATTTTCAAATTATTGATTGCAGGTATGTATGATTGTATAATTTTTTGTATGTTATGAATTATTTGTCATAATAAAACGTATATATTTTTTAAACGTGTACAAGTAAGTAAAGATATTCATGTGTCAGGAAATAACTTATTTTTCTAGAATTTTTTTATAAACTTTACTTATTAGTTTTCTATGAATTTGGGATAAACTAAATTAGTGACTTCTCCTAGATAACTCAATATAAAATATTTATTTTGTTTCATATTTTAATTTTGTGCGCGAAAAAACCTTATAACTCGTGGGCTTAATGTACAGACTGACCTTTGACTTTTTAATATAATACTTAATGTAGGTTCTATACATCCTGTCGTGAGATCTACTTATGCATTTAAATTTTAAATTGCAATTTTAGGGAACATTGATTGTAAGGCAAGCATTACAATTTTTGAACATTGAAAACGAAGTACAATAAATCAATAATGCAAATATCAATGCATCTAAAGATGGCAAAATCTATCTATCAGGAAAATCAAAACATATTTTTGATTATTTTCAAAGAAACTGCTCGATTTTCCGAGATAATATTCCCCTACATGGAAGTTTGTAAGGCGGGGCCTGTATGTCTGCGAGATGAAACTGGGAAAAGTCTAAAGTGTTTGGCACAATCGTTGCAGAAAAACTAAACTCTTAAATAGCGAAAATGAAAAACATAAGGTTCTTAAAATTTATATTTAAATCGTTAATCAGACAAATAGCAATCCTGTAATTTTTATGAAAAATCAGGTTATTTTTTATAATTGTTTATAAATGCTATTTCTATACACAGATGTAACATAGTAAGCCATAAAACTCGCAGATCCGACAGGTTTGTTAAAAACGGCTATATAAAATTAGAAAAGAGGGAAAAACATAGTCTTTTTGACAACAGGACAATTGTCAATATCATTTAAAAGTTTATTTTTAATTAATTTAAGCAATGGCTACACATTAAAAAACGCATTCGGTATTGATTATTTTTTTATTCGTTTCTAAAAAGTTATAATGTACTTCGCTAGATTTTTATTATTATTTTTATTTCTTATTAACAATCATTCATATATTAAAAACATACGGATTTATTAAGAGTTTATTTGTTGTGTATTATGGTTATTAATTGTATCTATTTTTTTTCTCCTTCCTGATTGTTAGTCGCTGAATTGTTTTATTTTTTATATTTTGAAAAATACCAGCCTTTTAAAAATATATATTCTATTTCCGTAACGCCAGAACCATTTTCGTCGGTCTTCTTTGATAATCAATTGTTGCTTTATAATTAAGTAACAGACAACGAATTTTGCTTTAATGTTATTACTGAGGATTTTATTACAAATTTCTGCGCTCGATTCCATCGAGAAGACGGTAATTGGTATTATTGTCATTAATCTAACTCGTCTTCAATTTCAGAACCGAAACAGTGGAGATCTTAGTTAGGACACATCCAGAACTTCTGGAGCAATACAGACCTCCAGCCTCAAGAGGCAGGTTGTTCCCCCACACGCCTCTGCATCGGGCCAGCAAGAATGGGCATAAGTAAGTGTCGGTAGAGTAGAGAGGTAGTGACAGTTAGATTATGAAATTATTTATGTGCTGTAGAGTTACGTAACTGGAAGGAGCTCGAAATCTGGAACAGTAACGAAAAATAAAAGATACATTTTATTTCTTTTTCCGTTGGGTATTCGTCTTTAATTAAAATGTTCTGAATGTACAGTTAATGTTTTGATGCTGCAAGTTAAAAAAAATATTTAGAGAAATGTTTCTTTAATTTCATAATTTTGCTTTTTCATATAACATTCTCACAGAACGTGAATCTGAAACGAAAATCTGAACGTGAAATTTTTTGTCAAGTACAATAAAATAAGCATTATGAAGTCGGTTCAAATAGCCAACGGCTTCATGTCTACTGTTTATTGCATTTCCCCAAGCTTCATTTTAACCACACGCTTTAGAATTATTTCCCTAATTATCAATCCATTATATTATAGGACCAAAACTCCTTAGATTTCTACAATGACTATAACAGAGAATATTCATGTAATTTTTTAAATATTTTTAATTCATTGGTTACGTCGATATAGCGTAGCAAAATATATAAATATTGTTGGAAATGTTGCAATAAAATTTAAAAAAAATTTAAAACTTTTAATAAATTTAAGCTGTTTAAACTCCGCCGTTTCTGCTCGCCTTGGATGACGTCACAAGCTATGCCCAGCGTTTGTTAACTGTAGGTGTTCTTGTTTACTTTAAACATATTTTCAGTAGTTTGAAAACCAGTTTATAAGTATCGTATTGTGCTTAGGTGCAAAAATACTATTAGAAGTGCACTTGATAAAGTATTTTTTTTGGCCGGAGAGATGCAGAAATACGAAAACAATGGTGCAAGGTTATGAGAAGAGATGAAGTATCTCCAACAAGTTGCTTACACTGTTGTTAAGATTACTTTAATGTACAATTTATTAGGATAGCTAATATTATTCCAGTTAATAAGGGAATTTTGTATTGAATATCAATTATACAAGCAGTAAATAATTGTGCACATAAACTAATTTACAAAAGGTTTTGTTCGTTTCGTTTTTATGTTAAGAAAAGAAATACACATAACGTTACTAAAATACACAAAAAGTTGCTTGACTGAAGCGTAATAAACTTGAATGAACGTAAATAACATTGCGTGCAAATTAATAAAATGTAGATAGTATGCAGTCATACTTCTAAAAGATTATAGGTTAGGTTTACTGCTCTATACATATTAGTGAAAACAAAGTAAAAACGTACTTAATGTATGATTATATATCATGGATTAAAACAATAATGTATTAAGCTGCAAGGGCTTTGACTCCTTTGACTTCAGTAGATGTAAAATTTGGACTGGAAGCAAAATAAGATGTTATCATGAATGCATCTATTCTCGGAAATTTGTCGAGAATAGATGCATTCATGATAATGCTGCCGCTTTCACGAAGCCTTTCAGTCATCGGTTTAGACTATTCTTAATCTCACTAGAATGTTAAAACTGCATTAGATATGTAGAAATACTTCAAGAACACAATTTTTCCTCATCAAACACAATAAATACTATTAAAATATCAACATACTGTTGACGTAGATTCTGACGTCACGTTCCGTTCTAATCAATAATGCTGCGTTTCGATTATTTGAATTACCCTCGTACCATTTGCACTTCTTATTTATTCATTTAAGCAATTAAAAAAGAAGTAATTAAGAAAACAACGGTTTTATCTAAACCGTTGTTTTCTTACGTGTCACGTTGATAAATAATTGAAAAGAAAAATGTTTTAATTAAATTTCAATTACCTTATATTCCCTATACCTTTTCTCGACTAGCTATCAACGCTCGTCTTGTAACATCATCGGTTATAGACGGTTGCTTCATCTATTGAGAATATTTATTATTGAAAACATTTTTACGTAAAACATGGTTTAAAAATGCGCACAAAGTTAAAAAGCAATAAAACAAAGAATTGCGGGGACAAAGCAAGCGCGACATGTTTATTGAAATCGCGAGACGATAAATTATGTACGAGTCCCGACACAAGCGCGTGTCAAGTTTGAATTTGCATATTACATAGGTTCGTTGAAATTCGCTTACGTGTGAAATGGAAATGTAGTTCGTTACTAAAATATATCACTTACGGAGCAATATACATAATGTATGGGTTTGTTTAAGAATGCAGCAACTCCATATTTCTGTATTGCATTTTGGTGTGATTTGGGTGACTTAATTCGTTTTAGCCGCGTTGCGAAACTAATTAAAGACTTAAACTTATACGTACAATCATATTCAACGTGATACCGGTGGAAGATATTGTCACTCAAATATTTTTCATTGCTCGCGGCCATCGTTAATACGAGTTGCGGGGTTTGGTTTCACTGCACTAAATATTACTATTGGAAATTAGAGTATGGCTTAATTATACTATTGGAAATCGGTCATAGTTAATACGAGTTGCGGAGTTTGGTTTCACTGCACTAAATATTAGAAATTAGAGTTGGCTTGTAGGCTAAGTAGGCTTGATTATACTATTGGAATTACTTATTATACTATTGGAAATTAGAGTATGGCTTGATCACAGAGTTTCCAAGTTGGGTAGACACTGGTAGATCAGAAAATATTTGTTTCCGTTCATTTTAACATTGAACTAGAACCCCTACCTAAGTATTGGTGCGTCTTACATCCTACTAGGACAGTAGATAATAATAATCACGATATAAAAAACATTTCTGAAGAATAACACCCTGCTGGAACAGTTTTAATCAATCTTTAACTCACCTGAACTTTAGTAATTTATTATACATCCTGTTGCTGCTTGATACGCTATTTGCCAATTAAAATAATGATATTTACGCGATTTGTCGTAATCTGTATTACGCCATATAATATATTGTAAAAGAACAATAATAAGTATGTTTATTAACAAGGGGGTATCTTATTACCAAAAATAAATGAGTCTTGCAGTTTCAGCAGGGTTAATCACGAAAAATATTACCGATTATCTTTCTAAAACCTTAAAAAATAATTGAAGAAATAATATAAGTTATAAGATAAATAAAAATTGTACATAAAGCATATATTGCCGTAATAAATTGAATACTACTTAATACAAAAGTAATGAAACTTCTCGCCGATTTTATTTTTCTATTTAAAATAAAATAGGAGATAAAGTTTTATTATTTGGTATTAATTAGTATACCATTTTAGTGTATTCATTAGAATTGGATAATACGGTACGAAAAACACTTTTCGGTCATCATTGTCACTCTATCCATAAGTGTACAACACTAAATATGATAACTTAGTAGAAATGTGCAAATCAATCGAATTCGTGATTGCAATCATTCGTGAACCTGATGACCCGTTCATTTGATTGAATCGATCACAAACTGTACAGTTTGTGTTATGGGCGTCGATCATACCGCCATGCCACCTTCATTTACGAGTCGATGTTTGTTTATTTTTTACGGATCGCCGCGTGTGTCTGTGACTTTTGCACCATAAATATTTATCGTTCATTGAAATAGCAATAATCGATTTGTTGTTATTGAGATGAATGATTTGGTGGCTTGGTTTCTTTTTAAAGAGAGTCTTTAAAATATGTCAATAATTCTTACTATTTGAAATATAAATAAACGCGAAAATATTTTTTTTTTGGATTGGTCATTAGTCTCTCAGTGACTAATAAGCTTGCGTAGCATGTGCATTTATGTGAATTGTGAACTATGACCACTTTTTAATTAGAGAGAAAGTTTAAAGACTAAAAATATTGCTGGCGGTTTTTGTAATAATTGTGATGGTATAATCGTTTAATGATATTTTTTTCCTTTCGTTAATTTTTTATTTACATATATTTTGGCACTCAGTAATTTTCCGTTGTATTTTTGTTACTTATCTATATTTACTATTATAAAATGTTGAATTTACTGAAGAAACGAGTGTCCTGTAAAAACATTTCAATTTCATTATGATATGGCAGGAAAACGCTTTCAACTGCTTTGATTACAAAATTGTATTCCAGCAACAAGGAAAAAGCAAACAATAAGTTGTTACGATACGGAGCGATTTGTTTAACCACAAATAGTTGGACGTCGGTTAACAATCCAAGCTATATAGCTATAACAACCCATTTTATTGATACGGATATGATAATCATAAATAGATTAAAATCAAGTAGCAACTTTCCAAAGTCTACTAAACATAAAACTAAGTACTTCATGTAATTGGAAAATATTACAAGTTAAATTAATTAAGCGAATGCAATTATTCCAATGCATGAATTACTGTAAACTATTTATATATTGAACAACAGTTTCTATGTACAGATGAATACACAACTGTAATATGTATATACATAGTCTGCAGTACAGCACTCCTACGTTACAAAGAATGAATATGTATATAAGTTATCTTAAAAGAAATTATGTGTATATTAGTTCAATTATTCATCGATTATACTACAATTAATATATTAGTTTGTAAACCGTCAATAATATATTAGTTTGTAAACCGTAATTAATATATTAGTTAGGTGTACAATTAATATATTCGTTTGTAAACCGTCGCGCCCGCTAACTGTAAATAGTTTGTAATACCTATTTAATATTTATTTACATACAGTGTCTAATTTATCGAAGTAAATGCGGCCGCCTTGTGGCTAAGGCGATACGTGGTATGACCGTCTATCGAAATATTCCCTATGATAAAACGAACCGTGAACCGAATCGAAACCAAAATACCAATCATCTATAGATAGCGACCATGCGTGTCGGTACCTCGGTGGTGTGTAACATGTAATTCGAGCGAAGCTATCGATCCAATCAAACAATCGTGAATGGGATCGCGTGATTGGTATTAACGAAAAAGACCGAATCATTTGTGATTCGATCATTTGTTCATTTTAAAAGATAGGGTCTCACTGATTCATTCGTTCGTGATTGACACATCTCTATAATTTAGGAGCATATGGAATTTTCTAAGTATTATTTATTTGCAGTTTCAAGTAAGTCCGAAACGAGCGTGAAGACATTATGAATCGGGATACTCGTAAATACATAAACATTTTTGACGGTTAAACTCCGCTTGGTTAATAAAACTCATCTTTGATTTTATTTTTCAACTTAAAATAAAATCGGAGATAAGTTTTATTACTTTTGTATTAATTAGTATTCGATTTTAGTTATTAATTGATATTCAATGATACGGTACGAAAAACACTGTTTGGATATCATTGTCACTCTGTTCATAAGTGTTAAACTTGTAGCTACAATACTAGATATTATAAGTTACCAGTATATAAAATTGTCTATGTATTACTTGTTCGCGATTTCAGATAAGACCGAAAGAAGTACGAAGACATTACGAATCGGGATACTCGTAAATATGTATATAATTTCTTACGGTTAAGCTCCCCTTGGAAATTATTTATACCAGTTAGAACTTTCATTATCATTGTTCCACTTTTGTAAAGTTTCGTTTTTAGAAAATAATTATTTATATCGATAAATGTAAAAATTAATATACGAATTTTTATCCCTGAATGTATTTTTGTATCAGCTGAAAAAAGAGCTGAAATGAAAAATTACGTAAAATATGTAGAAACAAAAACTTGCCAAGGTCAAATGTGAAAGTTACGTTAATGACTTATAAATTAAAACTTTTATTTAAATTCAACATCGAAAGTCGGTGGTAATTTGGATTTCAAATCTCTGAGCTAACATACTTCTAAAGAGAACATGTCCCATTTTTCGTAAGATTTCACGACTGTTGGTGAGAATTGATTAATAACCGAATGAATACTAAAGAGCAGCAAGTCTAAAATATAGAAAGAAACGATTTGCAAAGTCGAAAACGGTAAGGAATTAATTCTTATAAATCAATAAAACAAAGTCATTAAAATTGTTTATCAATATCAAACAAAAAATTGTTTGTAAATCGATAGAATTACGCGTAGTGAGCTGCTAAAAATTTATATAGTTTTTAAAAGAAGAAAACATTACACGATTTAGAATACAACAGCGTCATCTAGTTTTTCAAAAAGGTATTAGAAGAAGTGTAATTTTTATACGCAGTGAAACGGAATTTATTTATTTGCGAGGGATCATCAATATTTATTAATTACAATAATGTAAAAGAGGTAATCTAATGAAGTGTCTGTCTCAAATGAAAATTGGGACATACACGAACTGCAAATCTGTAAGCTCAAATGAAAATTATTCAGGTCAAAGAAGAATGAAAATTATTCTGATCAAGGAAGTTCTACACTTGACTGCACTGCTAATTTTGTCAAAGAATCCAACTCAATATTGACCAATTTCTGACTTTATCTTTCACGTATATATATGCGTATATATCTTAGCTACGTATTCAATTTTAAGTTTGTAACTCTAACTGGAATTAGCGAGGGGTTGTTTTCTATTTCAAGTAGGCTGCTTTTTATTTTCAATATTTAACATGGATATTGTTAGTATTTGTATATTAAATATTTAGGGATAGAAGATAATGCGAATTGAGTCAAAAATTTGTAACAAATGATTGGTTTCAAAAACATAATTTGTGGGGAAAAATGTGATTATCTTCAATTTCTTTATAAAATAAATCCTCAACAAAAAAGCCTTTGTATCAAAGTTTCGTTTCAATTACTGAAGAAAAATAATTAGTCTGAAATTCTCGTTTTCAAATGTTATCATTAAAAATATTCCAAGCAATTGTATAAATAATAGTTATTAACTATACAAAATTATTACGACGACACCAAGTCTCTGATGATTTTAAACATATATCAAATAATAATCTGCGTATGCTAGCGTATGATCAATAAATTGCCATATTGAATATATTTGGCGTTAATTTTGTAGAAATTCATTATTCACAATTAAATCAAACTATGTGATGTAGTATTATTTCTCCTTTCTTTAAGTTCTTTACCACGACCTATGTGTATTACAACATCTTCAGGTGGGCTCTTAGCAAAGATAATGATCAATGAAAAATATTTGCTAATACAACGAAACCTAGGTCGCGGTAAAGAACTTAAAGAAAGTAGAAATAATACTACATCACGTAGTTTCATTTAATTGTGAAATTGCCATTTAGAAAGCATACTTTATTATTGTACAAGTTGTAATACAATGTTTTTGGAAATAATTTTATAAATGTCACACATTATAAATAACGTAATTATTTATTTCAATCAATATGCAATCAGTAATGATATTTATTTACGTTAGTGAATATTTCTTTATTTTAATTATTTGCATTTTTTTAAAAGAATACATTTCAAATCCGTTTTTTTTACTGTGGAAGTTTGCAATTAATTATTTTTATTTCCGTTTTACATTTTTTCGTATGGCATCGTAACGATAAAAAACAAAAAATACAGGCATACAGTATTTTGTGTTTTTTCGGTGCAAATGTTTATTTAAAATGATTGATTATGACACTTTTCATAAGATGAAACTATATGCATTTAATAAAACTAGGAAAAATTGGGTGTAAGTTGTCAGATACAACTACAAACTCAGTAAACGAGAATGAATTCGTGTATAAATACTAATTAGTCTTCGATTACTGAGAGTTTGGTGTTGGTGTTAATTTTTTGATTGTCAAAATTTGTAAAAATGGTTAAACTGATGATCGGTTAAACTGTAACGGAAAAATTTTCAAAATATAATGTTAATTATATGCGGTGATAAATATCTAAATATCTAGTAAGGTTTTTGCGTAGAAAATGCGTTTTAAAAAGGTCACAAGAGAACGATAAACGTGCCTTCCACGAGGATGAATGAGGGAATATCGAGCATATTTGTACTTCACTGGCCGACAATCGTCGTGCATGCATCAAAGTCTTATCAAATATCACCGATATCAGTTTTGACAATGTTCACATTATCGTAAAAAACATTTTTGGTAAGAGGAAACTAAGTCTTTTCCGATTGATGCTGGAACAAAAACAGCAACGTAAAAGAATTAGTTCCTTTGAATGACAATCTGCCATATTCGACGGATCCAGGCGTGACCAATTTTTCCGTTTCGCAAAGATTTCATTTGTATAAGATCAACAATTTGCCATCAACATTTGATAAAAAAGCTCCCCGCGCTTTTACACTTAAATATTATACTCCGTAACAAACGTGGCTCACACTAAAGTCCTTACCGAGTATACAGAGAAAATATGTTTGATAATTAATTTTTTTGTCTTTTAGTGCAGTATTGTGTTTAACAATACTGTTTTGCGTGTTTTTTTATTGTTTTAAAGTAAAAATGTATGTTTACCTTTTTTTAGTTTTATATTTTTGTTTTAAGACTGATTTTTTTTCTTTCGTGTAAATTATTGTATGTTATTGGTTCTTGATACGTGTGCAAAATTTTAAATAATATGGACGTCTGGAAGTGGGTGAAAACTTAATTGAAAAAGTTCGTTATTTTTTGTTTAGTCTCTTTTGTTTTAATACTATTTTTTTTTATTTTATGAAATTATTGTATTGTCATCAGAACTATATACAGCTGCTAAGCTTCATGATGATACAAGAATTAGAAGTGCATGAAATTCAGTTTCGTAGATTCCTTTACATAGTTACAGGTCGACCCAATAAAAGCGTGTTAAAATTATTTCGATGATCCAATGTACACTCAGACAATGATGGAATATATGTAGAAAACTAAATAATATATTTTTTATTAAATGATTTCCTTCTATTTTTTTCATATATCCCATCGAGTGGAGTAACATTAGATGGACTTTTTTCTAAAGAATGAAGTTTTATTTACCATTTTCCTTTGTAAGCTTCGTTTGTGAAATATTAAGATTCGAAATTTACATACAATGTGTGGTGTATAAGTTTTCAATCATGAGTTTGAAAAATCTGAACTAATTTAAAACAGCGATCGATTTGAACTTTAAATTAAAGTATTTTCAGTGAACAATCATCATCAACGTTAAGAGATATAAAAAACTACGGAAACGTATTTTGGACATCTTCCGAAACGCCCTTGGTCGGTTTTGATTTTGTCATTTAATATTTTTTTTGTTTGATAAATCTAGATTTCGAAAAAATGTATTAGATTAATTGGATCAAAATTAACATTTTCGATCTGTTAAACTTTTTCAAACCTTTAGATTTTAAGGTAAAAAGTATGTAAAGCAAAATTGAAAATAATTCTTGCTACTTTTATTTCCAGTGTTTTGAAGTTTATTTTATTGGTAGTGTAAAATAACCTAAGCTTCAAAGTACACAAAAATTTATGACACGCCCCTGATTATGCACAACTATTTTTCTATCCTGCGATATAACAGTACTTATCCCGTTACGACTGGTTTTATCAAAACGCACCTCAGGTAATGCAATCAAATTGCACCGGACACGAGGGCATATACATATTCATGGACAGCCTGACAACATTTCGCTCGGTCGCTTACCTCTCAGCTCGTGCGTGACTTTAGCAAATGCTTGCTGAAATCGTGTTATGTAGAATCGTCTCATTTGAATGCAGTTATTTGCACGCATCGATACAGTTTTGTAACTCGAGGTGAACTCGCTGTTTATGGTCGGAGGTCATAGTTCGAAGGTTGGACTTATATTGACTTTTATGAACCGCAAGTTCTAGAAAACTGAAATTGATGTTAAATAATATATATTTTATTTCAATGAATTTAAGATTTATGTTTATTCTACACTGTGATAAGTGGGGAATCAAAATCTAGAATTGTCTTTTGACGATCGGTCGGATTGCATAATGACGGGGTTGTGTTAAAAGTATTGTTATTACAAGTATTTCAGTTATTTTTTAAATCCCCATAACATGTTCCGTTGTTTGCAAAAGACGTAATTTTCTTGAATAATTGTTTTTAATTAAAAGTAAAAATTACGATGAAATATTACTTAAAATATTACTAAATTTTTGAGGTATATTACTCCATTTCAGCTTAATTAGTTTAGCAATCTTTATGTCCTGTCGCAGTCAGACAAATAGAGGGACGGATGGCCTAAGCTGCATTTTTGATAGAATTTTTGTTTTCGAAGGAAATTCCATTAGCATAACAAAGCTTTCCTTTCCAAAAATTTGGCCGTCCTTACTAGGGTTTAGGTTAAACAATCGATGTAATTCGATAAAAATCTTCTTTACAGTTCTTCCTTAAATTATTTTTTACTTTGTTAATAACTTTAAAATGAACTGATATTTGTTGCTTGTAAGATTATTAAGAACTTGCTGCTTTGATTTTTTAGACTTTTTAAAATATCCATTCATAGAATGGATGGCAGTATAAAAGGAGAATGAATTGGTTTAAGCAATTGGGATATTGTGTAGAAATGATCACTTTAATTCCTCATGTACATTGAGAATTTTCATTGATTTCATTATGCTAAACATTAAAGGTACTCCTCTTAATAAAGAAAGCGTTAATCCAGATTGGGTACTATTTACTATAAAAAGAGTTGCGACGTGTTTGTTTCTAGAAATAAGGATTTGTTTTATTAAAGTTACTTGATGATAGTTCTGCTGTATAGCAATTTGGATAATATTCGTATATTTAATAGCGTCATATTTTAAAATAAGTTGGAGACTGAATTTCATCTGACGAACCTACTTGGCAAACCGGTCTTATGGAATGCTAAATTTTACAAAAGTTGGAACAACTGTCAGTTTTAGGTAAATTGTATTCGATTATGTTGTAGCTTGATGGATTAACAGGTATTTGTCTTTTTGGAAGTTCACTAGAGATAAGGCGTATGTAATCTATTAAGTCCATACGAACATTAATTATTTGAGGAGACGGACATACTAATATATGACATTCCCCAAGTACCTGTTATAAAATACGCATTCTGTCTCTGTTCGTAATCACTACTATAAGAGCAAAAGTAACAAAGCGACTACGGACGTATGTAAGCTATCCCGTTCATCGTATAAATTCTCTGGTTAGAAAAAGGCGAGATAGAAAATGTTCTACCTCGTAGTATTTGTACGTGTACGCATAGTATTTGTTCACATGGAGTATCCGTTCACATTTGTTCCATATACTCGTACTTTGTGCTTGCTCCATACTAGAGAATATCTAGTTCCTCTAAACTACATTGCGTATCGATATTTGTTGCGCATATGTTTAGTCTCGAAGTCTCGTGAAAAAAGGTTTTATAAGAATAGAAATGACGAGATGTAAAAAGATAACACAGGTTTTTCACAAACTCGTTAAGTTTAGTGTAAACAGTTAATTAATAAAAGGCAAAAAATGTGATTATATTTTGTTGTGGATTTTACTTATTTTAATCTGCATTTTATACAATATCCGTTAGATTTTATTTTTGTAACTTTTCGTTTAGTTTATTTCAAATAGGTGAAGGGTCAAAATATGTGTAAATAAATGTATGTTAAATAGCGATAACAAATTCAAGGGAAACTATAAATACTAATTAATTACAACCTTTGTAATGCACCAGCTGTAAAAATATAATCGTCTTAAATGCCATCAATGTATAGGAGAGGACATTTCTGTAGCAGATAATTCTAAGCTGGTATAAGGAATGAAGGGTGGTATTTAATATTTTATATAATATCTTAAATAGTACCATTGTATAGAGAGACACTGCTGGAAATCCTGGTATATGTATAGCAAGCAAAACATATTTAATGCTTTATATTGAGTTGTGTACTCCCAACCAAACGTACGATAAGTAATTACGCGTGTTGCGTATGGTCTAGTATTATGTAACATGTAGGTACATACCTAGTATTTTTACATATTCGTAACAAGATCGTCTAGTATGAAAAAATACTTATATTGCACATCTCTATTACAGTAGGGCCCCCTATCCGTGGGGGTTTAGTTTAGTCGTGTTACGGGTATACATCTGAAATCGCGGAAAATAGCGAACCCCATATCATCCGGTTATACGTGGAGGAAAATTAAAGCAGTTGGTAAATTTTTATTCACAACTAAATGAAACTACGTGAAGTAGTATCATTTATACTTTATTTAAATTCTTTACCATGATCCAGGTTTCGATGTATGACAATATCTTCAGGTTGGCAATTTGTAAAGATCAATCTTAAATCGCGGATACCGCATCCGCGGATTTGTATTTTTTTAAATATCTGTTGACCATTCTGTGTTTTTTTTTAAATATCGGAACGAATGTAAAAGTTCACGAAACTGTAATTCAATCACGCTAAAGTATTTCAATCCGAAACTTGCGAAATATTTGCGCAACTTAAACAGGCAGCATCTTCAATAGTAAATTGTCTCACTTTGTCTACTGTCACATTGTTTGCCTTATATCCACCAACTTTATAAATAAGAAGTTAATACAACTTTCATCACATAACTGCGCCGAAAGAACATACTAATGTGTAATTCTTTAGGTTTCTATTTTTACACTTTCCGGTTTCATTAACAATAATTTTTTTAAAAATTGCAATTTTTGTCTTATTGATTGATGTTTATGCCACCTAATGACTTCTGGCCTTTAAATAAAAATAAAGCTTTGAAGGAGAGCAGATGGATTTCTTTCTAAATTAATTGTCTCATTCAAATCATTCCACCTGAAGATGTTGCAATACAACGAAACCTAGGTCGTGGTAAAGAACTTAAAGAAAGTAGAAATAATACTACATCACGTAGTTTCATTTAATTGTGAATAATGAATTTCTACAAAATTAACGCCAAATATATTCAATATCACGATTATATCTTTTTAGATTTAGCACACATTTAGCGAGTTTCGAAACTTTTAATTAATTTCTCGCATTTCGATTTTTTATTTGATTCTGTTATAAAATGATTGGAAGTCTAAACATCGTTAAAATAAAAGAAAGGTCCCAACTTGTAGAGTAGAAAGACCCCTAAAGTTTACTTATATGTATTTCAAATGAGATCACCGCTATATGAGTTATATAGATGACACAGGTGGTACAAGTGCATTGCTCGTATAGAAAGATTATCGTTTCCAATATAATACCCGTTACGAATTTAATATCTAGAATCTAGAATTTAATCATGTTAAACAATAGTCATATCCTGAACAAATTGGAGTTATAACTCTAAATTAGAGCTGATTCCTTATAAGATACTTAAAACCCCTATCCAGGGCTTAGGGAATATTCTAGGGAGGTAAGCACTAGACCCGGGGCAGTGCTACTGGCCCGGTTAAAATCATAAACAAATGTTTAGCTGTTTTAGGGTACTCATGGTACCAACATACCAACGAATGAATGAACACCTAACCACAGTATTCTTACTCTTTCTTGCTTTACTTACTTCACATTTTTTTTGGTCTTACCTACTCTTACTTTGGGTACTTTAACTCAACTACTCAAAGTCAAAGTACATGATGATGTAATGATGACTACAGTACGATTAATCTGACGCTTTAGTTTATTATCTGCCCAGTGCAATAAAAAAAAACTGCCTCTAAATAAGAACAGAGCAAACTTTTTGACAAATATGGTAGATTCGTGCATCTGTTTTTTTTAATTATTCTTTTTCGAATATTGTCTCATTCTTTTGTTCATTGGAAATGTTCCCCTTTAAATGTCAACTTCTAACGAGAACTATTTAATGGCGCGTTTGGATGGGCGTTAAAATGTTCTGATGGCGTGGCCATTCGTTCTGATTGGCCAAATGTTTTAATTGGCGTGGCTAGCTTCGGGGGTTCTCAGCTCTTTCCAACTTAATTCGGCCAGCTTCGCTTCTTGTCTGCTATTTGGTCAACATCGCGTCTTGTCGGCTGTTTCCGACTTAATTCGACCCGTTTGTTTATATTGGTGTATTGCTTTAAACTGTCTTAAAACGTTAAGAGCGTTACATAAACATAGTAGGGCTCGTCCGGGATTAACGACCAACGAGCCGTTGCGGTGGTCGCTGAAATTTTATATACCTTGCTAAGTTTATTTTTATAAATAAAATTATTTTCAGGTATAAAATATATTTGGAAATATTTTTATTTAAAATTGTATGAAATTATTACATAATTGACTGACCGAAATACAGCTGGTGATGGTTTATCGGAATGTTATAGTTCATATAATATTTCGATAGATGGCGCTGTACTGATAGCATGGTCAAACGTATATTTTGTTGCACTTGTTTTCTGCGCCTGGGTCTGGTGAATATTTATAAAATTTAGTTTTTTCACCTACTTGGTATTCAATCCGCCAGGTGTCCCATGACGGCTCGATTTTTATGTTTAATGAAAGGTAGACAAAACGTGTCGCCCCAAGGTATGAGGTTTCGTAGGTATACGGCATTTCAAAGCTACGATCCAAATCAATAACCATAATGTCTAGTTACTGAAAATACTTATATATAAATGCGTATTCGTATTAGTTAGGATTCGGTGAGTAGGTTACTTTTTCAGGCCGGTGATTACTTTTTTTAGTACCTTAATATGAGAAAGGTCTAAGTTTTAAAACATTACTGAAATTAAATCGTTTATCACGTTTGAAACTTTTACTGAACTGGCATATCAGTTTCACTTTTTTCAGCACAAATTTTTGACATTTTCTTATTTAATTTTTTCTCTAATTGTTTACAAAGATATATTAATACTTTTTTAAAGTACGTACTGAATAATACGCAAGGCGGTTTTATTTCGCGATTTTCATTTCCACCATTGGCATCCACGAAGATCTGTCGAGGAAAATGATTAAACACACAACAATTTATTAAATATTCAATTCAATTTAGGAACCTTTCACAATCAGCGCACGACGAAACGCCTATTAAATTAACTATTTACAGCAGCTCACTCGTGATAACAAGTAATCCAAATAATAATTCAAACAGAACTCATCCTCAAGCTTTACAAGCAGCCTTGATTGTGATCCATCGGGACGTGAAAATGTCACATTAAATATTCATATTGGCCAATAGCGGCTCCTGCATACCATTATACACTTCACAGATTAGCCGGCGGTCTGACTAATTGTTGTAACACTGTGATTGTGGCGTGTGGGGCGCCCTTTTGTTGTGTTCGTTATGAATGTAAATGGGGAGTGGCATATCATCAGTGTCGGGATGATGAAAGCTGTCAGTTAGCATGGGCATATTTCGCGGATCGCGGTTTGGGTAAATAGTTGGATGACTGAATCGCATATCGGAGCCTTGAGGTAGGTACAACATCTATCTGTGTATTCGTGGGCGCAATGTTCATTTTAAACTGATATACCTATTGATAGATTTTTTCCCCTTGCTGCTGACAGATAGACAGACGGACGCGACAACCGTCTCCGACGGTTCCCCGTTTCTCTATGGAACCTTGAAAAAAAACAATCGCCATGTTTCAAGCAAAGAATTAAATAACGTTATTAAACGTGTAGATAGTAGTGACAAAGATCATATGCTTACATAATAAAAAGAGATATTTAATTTTCAATAATTGGTTAATTAAGACACACATTTTTTAATAATTTCATTTTTAAATAACTATGTATTACATAATAAGTACGGTCCGGTGGTCTGAATATTCAAACTTATTATTTTAGACTATGTTATACCAAATGAACCTGCTCCGTAAAAATGTTTTATAGGGCATAGTTTTAGGACGTAGATGTCGCTTATTACGTATACTTTTTTAATTAAAATACTTTTTTCTCCAATTCTTCTTGTATATATCACCATAATTAAAGAAAATATCATAAGAATTTATTAAGCTGCAACATTTTTTCGAAGTTTTGATTTTGTTTCCTTTTTTTAAAAATCGTAGGCATTTTGAACGTTTGCAAATTAGTAGCTAAAGTCAGGATAATAAAAATAAAGAAAATTTTAAGGTATTTTCACCATAGAAACCCGTAAATACCCTTTATTTATTCACATAAAATTGCAAGAAGAAACTAATTTTATGATATACTCGTTTACAACAACTATAAAGTTTGGCACATTATAATATTCATAAAACGTTTACAAATTTTAAGAATTTTTTTTCACTGTAAATGGGCAGTTAAATAACGTGGGAAAGTCGGACATTCGGATGTAATTCAGTTTTAGATGCTGATATGGGCGCGATAACTACGCGAGCGCAGAAAGTTATTAGGTACGCATAATCACAGAGTATTCTCAATAAAACATTTTTTTTTGGGCTACAAACTTGGCATTCGCAGAATTCGGTAGAAACTAAACAGAGAAGTAACCATACCCTTTTATATACATCCCTTTTGTGATTCTAAAGAGTTTAGATGTCTATAAATTACCCATTTGAATTTTAGGAAATACCCATCATTTTCTAAATTTTGTCGACATTAATATTACCTGTGTTCTATATTCATATTTTCCTTGCCAATAAAGCTTAAATAAAAAAGTTTACATGGAATACAATTTCATAAACGAATGTAGAAAAAATACCCTTTCAACTTTACTTTTATAATAAAATATTTTTCATGAACATAGTTCCATTATTTAAATTTCGTTTTACTGATACCCCTAAGCCAGAGGTGAACGTGAATTTAGTATCAGACCTTCGTGTCACGATTTAAATTTGCTTTAAGGACTTAGTAACTAACTTAAGCTTCAAGACTTGTTAAAGTTTCTGACAGACTTAATTATTATTTTTAGCTAGTTTACGTCAATGCACTATGTTTGAGGCGTTAGTTTTAATTTTTGCTTTAAATACGTAAAATTGATTAAGAAAGTGGTAAATATATTCTTCAAGAAAATTTGATATAATGTCGATAAAAAGTTATCGAAATTAATGCAATACTAACAATCTAAAATGCTATTGCTCAAATTCTTCACCACTATTCCAAATATTCTTTTTACGTACTTTATTTAGATCTTATTTTCAAGTAAGGTTTAACCAGTTAGAGTATAATAAGGTTAAAACTAAACGATATCAAAGAATAAAAAAACAATACACTTTACTGTTACTAAGGTACGATACATATTGATCTATTTTTATTTCTGAACCTTGAGTTTATTCAGAATTAAAAGTAGATTAATAAGTCTTTTAAAACATTTTTCTAGATATTTAATTTCTGTCTCTTAACGTCAAGATTCTTTCGCTACTAAGTCGTCAAAATATTGGGTTTTATGACTGTTTCTTTTAGCTGAGTACTAAATCTTTTTCTCAATTTCCCGACATTTATTTAATTAAGACCGCATTCGAATATGTTAATACACTTACAAAATGTATCTTTTTTTATCCAATTAAATTCCAGTCCATCATAGTCGACAGTCAAGACTAAAAGCAGTGTATGTTTACCGCGTTTAACGCTAAATGACGCAGCGATTTTATTCACGTCATCTAACCACTTAATGCCCTCGCTTTATTGGTCGATCAAAGTCTTAGCAACTGACAGCTTTAAGTAAATGATAATTGATATTTTCAATAAAAACATCAAATTATTCTACGTGTTGAAATAAACTGTATAGGTGTAAAGAAAGAAAATTATATTATGTAGCGATTTTATAGATATTTTCTCCTGGAATATTTTTGAAACGTCAACTAATCTAGTTGGAGCTGAAAAACAGGTTGATGTGTTTATTTGATAAAATACTTAATAAATTATTCTAAATTTTTGCATCACCACTTTTAACAACTCTACTATAAATACACCTTTTACTATATCCACGTGAAGCTTTCTTAAACACTCTTTATCTAAGAAAAGTTTAATTATTCTTAAAAACTCCATTATACCAATTGAAACGTTTCTGTTTGTCGACTTTCACATATTTGTCATTCAGATAAAATTACATTTTTGATCTACAATTCGTACGAGTACAATTTAAATGTTTTCACTATGATATTTTTTATACGTGTACAATTTATTACTTTATACGGGCTGGGTTCGATTCAATTCCTTCGTAGGACACCACAGTTGTTTTGAATTTCATTTCATCCTTTAAGTTTTTTTTCAACCCATCATAATGTAATATCCCTCTTGTTATCCTTAGCATAATTTTTGCGACTTGTAACTGAGTGAGTTCTTTCTCGCATTATAAAGGCTGAGCAAGTTATCTCTGGAGACAGATTGTAGGTTCTAACAGATCATTGTGAGCTTATAGCATCAAATCTTTGACGATATCTTTAGCTTAATTTTCGCTGATAACTAATTTAGTTTTACCGGTGTGCAGTATGGAAGGAATGGGCTTGATCATGTAAGAAACTTTTGTGGCAACAGGTGATGTTGGAGAATAATGTACTTTCGTCTACAAGAACGCTGTTTTCATAGCCCATCGAAGACTTGCCAAGAGGATGGCTCCTGTGAGCAGCGTATTCTTTTTTTATTATTACTGCTTTCACTTTTCACGTATTATCGGAATGCGTTAACTGGTCAATGACGGCCAATATGCAATATGGTCTCGTATAGAGAATGTTGTTCTTTTTGTTTATTTGATATGGACTTTGGCTGATCGAGATATTTCCATTGCACTTTGACATGTCTACATTTAATATGTTCCTAACACTTTACAATTTAGGTCGGTAGGAAACGTTAAATACAAAATACTTAAACATTGAGGTTGATACACTTGTAGTCTTAGTGTTGTTAAGATTGGATTTATCTAACGGATTCGATATTAGAGATCCTTATTATTAATATCACCTCGAGATGTGTACAAGATTATAATTTTTAATTAAATATTGTTGTTAATGTTAATACGGCACATATTGAATTCAAAATATTCAACATCTTTATTTTAGTATGCAGGTTCATAATCTCAGATTCATATTTCTTTGTTAGTGCTTACAATGAGCTGCAAATTTTCAGTACAACAAAAGAATTGATAAAACATTTTTACTTTAATATATATATATATATATATATATAAATATATATATATATATATATATATATTTATATATATATATATATGTATATATATATATATATATATATATATTTATATATATGTATATATATAACCTCCCTTAGACACATCGAAGTGGTCAAGGAGTTTAATTATCTGGGATCCCTAATAATCAGAAACAGAAATTGTGAAAAAGAAATTCGTCGTCGCCTTCGAGATGTGGTGCCGGCGGCGCATGCTGTTGGTGTTTAGAGTTCTTATCGAACCAACGAATCCATCATCAGAGAACGCGGCATCAGCGATAGGCTATCGTCTATAGTTACTTAGATACTTCAGCCATATTATAAGCAAAACTCAGAGAACTTGGAGCGAAGCATCCTGCTGAGAAGGGTAGAGGGACAAAACCTTGTGACCGTAGGCCTGCTCTTTGGGTTGATCAGATTACAAAAATCCTATAAATAACCATCCATGAGACCATAAGATTAGCGCAAGATGGTGAGAACTAGCGCCAATCAGTTTACTCTAAGATGTCACCTGTCGTTGAGGGTCACGATACTCATGAATGGGGAAGCGATTAAAGGAGGAGAAGGATAATACTTTAATTGACACATATTTCGAACATGCTGTGGCACTGAATTTGCGCGGTGGCTGAAAGTGCCACGGTTTCCAGTGTCTTCTTGCTTACCGCGCGATGCTATTTATGAATAAGAAGATGATGTATAGAGTTGACTCAATTTCGAATTTACTGTCAGAAGGCTATAATCCCCTGCCAGACTAGCATCCCCTTTGTACATCCTACGTGCATCCTTTTTACGCTTAACGTAGCTGCAGTTTTATTAAACCGCAGCTGTCATAGTGTGGAGTTATGAGGGTTTGCGTTGTGCCATGATACTCTTTGACAAGTTCTGGTACTGAGATTGAAGCTCAATAGATTATTTTCTATTTTTTATACTTGTATAGTAATGAAGCAAGATACTTGTATAGTAATAAAGTCTTTCTTCTGGTTTTCATTCTCCGGATTCTTTCCTTTCCTCTTGTCCTTTAACTTCCTTCGTTATTTTGTCACGAAATTTAACCATCTGCGGAATGTATTTTGTATTTGTTTATGTATAATCTTGTCGGAATCTACATACTTCTTATTTCCATTATACCCAAATGTAGGTAATTGTAAATTGCATTATTATCATGAAAAGATCGAGATATTTATACGATATTATAGTGTATTCTACATTTACAAGAATTACAAACCATGAAGTTTTTCTGCGCATTTTTCACCAATATAACAAATTATACCATCTCATAATCAGTGTGATTTCTAGTTACTACTAGATTATTTTTCTCCTATCCTGCAGGTCCGTGGTTGCTATTCTGATCCAGGCCGGTTTGGACGTGAACGCACGTACGGCGTCTGGGACGGCTCTGCACGAGGCAGCACTCTGCGGAAAGACGAGCGTCGTGCGCGCACTGCTAGCTCGCGGCGCCGACGCTTCTGCCGCTGACAGACGCGGTCGCACAGTCCTCGATCTGCTGAGCCAGTTTCCGGCGCATGCAGTGCAGGATATCGTTGAGGTTATTAATAGTAAGTACTATTGCTTTATTATTTTTAGAGTTTCGTATCATAAAAGGGAAAACTAAGTACTAGAAGTATGGAGCATCGTATAAAAGGACTAATTGTAAGGATCTCAAAAATATTCTTTTTAAGTATTAATTTTTTTCCTAATTTTAGGCAGTATATCTTCAGAGATATATTGAGAAAAATGCAACAAATATATTTCCCCCTCTGTTTCCGAGAATACTGAACTTAAAGTTATTAAAACAAACAGGTTTTAGAAGCCTACGCAAAGTTGGTAGGACAACTATAACGATGATTCTAAAGATTTTTTTTAAATATACACCGTATGTTTAAAAAACGGCGTGTACGGAACCCTCGTAGTAGGAGTTCTACTCGTGGTTGATAGGTTTTTTTCTAAGTAACTTCATGCGTCAAATTGGAGATAATTACTGATATTGCAACGGAACGGATTTAGCATCAGAGCGGACATTCTGTTCTTCAGGGTCTTAAAGAATTCCCGGCATACGTGTATTTTACACAGATGAATAGAGGTTTGTGAAAATTATCAATGCAACAATTACTTTGGGGTTGTGCCGATTAGTTTCAGTGATTTTTCTCACTGCATTCTTCGTTTTCTAGTGATATTAAATATTCTTGAAATGATTAACCAAAATATCTGCTAATATGTACGTTTTAATGCTTCCATTTCATGTAATATAGATATATTGGTTAACATTATCTTGGATCGATACAGTTTAATGTTCTCAAAATTAAATCAAAACTGATATGCGTAATGGAGAAAATGAAATAAATGTTTGTGTCTTGTAGTTACTCGATTCCAATGGAACTCTTTTATTCACAATTAAAAACCTAAGTATCAATATGCGTAGATATATGTATGCCGACCAAAGCGTTAGCCAGTGGTGAGGTTAAAGTGGAGTTATCTCAAAAGATCTTTAACGAGTAAAGCGGAGTTATCTCTGGCTTATAATTGTCCATATTTAAAAAAAATGATGCTAAAAAGAAAATTGGTGCACAATGTATAGCTGTATAAATTAAACTGAAATCTAAAATGCCTAAAGCACGACCTACGACCTACGAAGCTACGAAAGCGTAAAATGTATGTAAAAAAGAAAATGTAAATATGAAATGAAGAGTATTTATCTCAAATGTTGATATGGTGACGCAAATTAATTCACTTGGCGAAAATCACGTCAAAATGAGATTAGCGAAAAGATTAAATTTAAGTTATAGATTAACAATCAATGATATCTATGGTTATTAATAAAAAAAAAGTTCAATAAACAATAATTTTAAATAATTTAGTAGGTTGTTAATTTAGTAGTTTGTAGAATCTTACACAAAAATGATAATTTTTTTTCTAAAATGATGATTCAGTCCATATATACATTACATATATTGCATAAACATAGTGCCGCGAACAAAGTTATTTTAGGAAGTTTTCGTAATTATGTCTTTGAAGTAGGAAATACAATATTAAAATTTTAAAATACAGAGTCGTGGGACAGTTATATATCTCCATACATATAGTATTGAGGATTCAAAATATCTAAGCAAAATCGAAGCATGCGGTAAAATGGTAAGAGAAGTTTATAGTGCGATTCCAGGTGTTCCTTTATCTGTCTTATCACATTGGATTTTCTTATCCTATAGTGCGATTCCAGGTGTCCCTTTGTCTGGCTTATCACATTTGATTTGCTTCGAAGCTGAACGCTCTTCACGAACGAATGCAAATCGAATAGAGGTATACGAATTCTAACGAGCTAAAAATTATGATTCCAACATTTTAACAATAAACCGCTATAATAAGTTATTTGCAGAAAGCATCATGGTAGTGCACGTTAAAACCACCGCACCGAACCCAGCGCTTCCCCGTTTTTGAAACACTTGAGCCGAAGGGCTTACAGAGTTTTCAATTGTGTATAAGGGTGAAAAAAATTAGTTTAAATTTTGAAAGGGCATATCTTAAACTGAGTTAAAGGGTATATCCTAAATCCTAACTAATGTTATAAAGGCAAGAGTATGTTTCTTTGTCCTTCTTTCACATCGAAACAGATCGACGTTATTTTTTACTAGTTTTTATCTCGGGATATCTCATTTTTTCTGTAAAATTGTTGTTGGAAACTGAAAAGGTACACAAATCAAATAAGAAGCAACAAGTAATGTAGCAACGGATCGACTTAATTTTTTGAAATGCAATATACATTTTTAATACGCACTTTAAAGGGGTAACAACACAACTTTAATCCCTAATTTAAATGGAAGTTTTTTTATCTTCATTGTCGTTTGTATTATAAAGTCACGAAAGCAAAGACTTAGTATTTAATTTCCCTTTATCATTCTAGATGACGCTGTGTTTTAATGTCTCCCTGTACTTTTGTAACTATAACAACGTAAGTAAAACCGCGGGTAAAAGTTAGTGTATAAATAAGATTGATACATTTTTTTTAATTTTGCCTATATAATATATAATTCGAAGTAGTTTTCTGTGGAACGGGTTGAAATTTCTAATATCACTCGTGTAAATAAAATGAGTATAATGCAAAAACTGGTAAAAGTCAAGATCAGAACCTTGCCGATTTTATTTGTCGCACAATTTATAGCTCTGTACCATTGCGTAAACCAATTAAAGTAAATTTCTATAAATATACAAAAGCGTATATTAAAAATTATAAAAAAATACGAATATTTAAAATTATGAGAAAAGTCTTGCCATCTACTTCGATGTGTAACATTGAATAAACACAATTTGTCATTTGTTTATTGACAGCGCGGGAATTTGCTGCAAGTTTGTCATGAACTGAAATCTATATATAGATAAATTCTAGTCGTCCATTTCACGGGAAATTTATTATCGCTTTCTTAGATATTACAGATATTATATGGTTGATTTTATTGATTTTAAGTTTCCGACAAAAGATATATACGTATACTAGATATTATGACGTATTTAAGATAGCATTAGAACTAACTTCTGTAATGTGGGAGGATTTATTCATTCGTTTCATAATGCCGTGAATAAAAAAATGTTTTAGTACATCATCTATAAATGTTTAGATTTTGTTCTTTGTAAAAATAAATTTCAAATAAATTTAATTTTCCTAGAAATAAACGTCACATTTTGACGGAACAGATTATTTAAAGCGTGGATATGGAGGAGACTGATGAAAATGGGACTGACGTTGCAGAAATGGAATTTTAGAACATAAAAAGCGAACCACATTGCGATTGACATTTAGAAAAAGGCAAAAAATAAAATATAATTTGTAACCATAATACAAAACAAAAATAAGGCATCTTCATAAAGGCGCATTGAGTTTATTTTTAATATATTAGGAATTGTTAACTAGAAATAAAAATAACAGTACCGATGTAACGAAGTAAATGATAACTTTTTAGAAATAATAAGAAAAATTAATTAATACTGATTGTTTTTTTTAAATGTTACTATTGTGTCATGTTTATTCTTGTGTAACACCTGAGCCCACAGTATATGCGCTTTTGCTTGTCTCCTTTATACCATTCATATACAACAATTCTCGGTTCATGATTTATTATTTGGCTTTGGATTTATTATTATTATCTAGAAATAACGTTGGGCATAATCAACCTAATATTGTCTACGAAGAATACACACGAATCCACTTAGATGTATATCTGATTTGCAATTTATGACTTGTAAATACAAGAGTAAATATATTTACATGAAAATACATGTTCCTGGAAGTTTTCCAAGACCAAGCCATTCTGCATAAACTTTGTCTTATTATTTTTAAGGATTTTTTTAAACTGAAACTCTATATGAGAAGTACTGAAAATCGCAACTATACCTACCAAAGAAATATTTTAAAAGTTTACTGTGTTTTTGTATAAATCTATCGATCACAGTATTGTACTTTGTGATTATTTCATTATTTCTTGAATAGTTTAATTAAGTAAATATTTTTTTTGCTGAGCGAGAATTCATTAAGGATTCTCGCTACAATTGACTACAGCAAGAATACCTTGTTTGTCGTCAGTGAAATCCATAGCATTTATGTTATTAGAATTAAACACATAGGGTGAAATAAATCAATTGAGGGAAACTTGCAGTAGGATTAGTAAAGAGTTGTTCAATATAATATAAAATTATAAAAATATAAAAAATATAGAAAAATTTCAACAAGATGTTTATTTGAATATTATTTCATTTAAAACAAAATTTAAAGTATGTGATATAAACACGTTCTTACCTTTTCTCGGAAACTATAGCTAAAAAAGAATAAAAAAACTTTTTCGACGGCCAGTGATGTAAATCGGTTCAAATAGCGTTAACGAAAATGTATAACGAAAGTAACGCGCGGAAATAGGATATTGCTCTACGCTATTGTCGATCGTTATCGGAAAAATCTGCAAATTTTCAGTCCGGCGTTACTTATTACCTTCAGAATAAAGAAGATACACGTTAGCTGGTGCTTATCATAATTTTCCCCGTTATTATCTTACATATATATTATGTTAATATAAATAGAGTACGTCATTTAACTTTTTTTGTATTTTTCAAATATTTAAAACAGGGCTCTGGAATTAACTTCGCAACGTTAACGCGTTTGTCCTTTTGCGATTTCCTTTCACACAAAATACCGGTTTGGCCGATGACTCGTTGTGTGTATAAAAAATATGACTCGCGAACGCGGTGTGGACAAACCATTTGCCTTATCAATTACTATCTGACTCATATATTTACAGTTATCATTTAATACGTGTTGTGGAATTCGCTCATCTAGTTCGCCCATGAGTCATTGTCTGATTTGTTAATTGACGGTGGAAGCCTAATGAAAATGGAACGTGGAGGTCACGAATTGTCTGTCATCTTCTTTTATGATGGCATGTCCAAAGCAATATAAATTCAAAGTTTCTTATAAATAAATGTCAATTTTTTTTGTAAAAATGTTTTGAAACTGAAGAATAGGTTAAAAAAAACCTTGTGATGGAAAAATAACACACATAACAAATAATTAATCGAAACTTCTAAACAGGAAAATGTGTCAATTTATTGTTCATTAAATTGAAAATGTTATTATGAATTTAGTTTCCACACAAAAAATGAGAAAATTATAATATGCAACATATAACTTAAACGCAATATTTAATGAGATACGAAAAATATTTGATAAACTCTTTAATAATGAATACTTAATAACTGGCCAGTGACGTCATAAGCCAGTCGTGTTTTGTATGGGGCGTTTTTGCGCGAATCGTAGTTCGTCAGTATTTAAGTCGTTATAATTTTGTAATGAAAAGTCCTAGGTACAATATATTTATTTTAACCGTTTTTGACGTTATTACTTATTTTATTTTAGTAATAAAAAAATATAGTCAAAACCCTATTCCATGTTGCACCTCACAACACAATAAATGTTTTGTCAATAAAATTGAGGAAACACGTTGTGTTTAAGGTAATTTACATAGTAAGTGCATAATAGCTTTAATGTGTTTGTTATTTTTCATGTCTATCCTAAACTTATCGTGATATGATTTTTTTAAAATTGAACATTCTTAATAATTTGAATGAAGTTTCTCATTACTTGTATTAAATTATTCTTTCAGGTCGACATACAAATTAAAGTAAGATAATTATATGATTTTTTTATTTTGAAAAAGTTGTATGTGGATATTATTTGTTCGGAAACTGTGCTCAAAATAAATAGCAAAATACGAAAAGTCATTTATTTTTCATTACGGCATACGTAGTATGCGTGTAGTCTTGTGGAGTATGCCCATTTGGAGTGAAATAGAAAAGCTAATTTGTTAGCAATATTTATTAGAATAAATATAATTTATTTTAGATTACACAACATAAAATCTTCGGATCTTATTATCGTTTTTGGTAAGATTTAGATATTTTTAATGTATTTATTTGTATACTATAATATATTTAATTTTATTTTAATTCAGCCGTCGCTGAAAACTGCGTCGTCGTAGATATTTATTTTAGCAATGACATGCTATATTTTAAACCCAAGATATACCAAGCATACTACGTAAACAAAGAACTATATAATTTCAATAAAATATTCTTCTTGAGTTCTTTTTCAATTAAAACCTTTTAATTATGAACTTAAAACTACAAGATTTTTTGCAAACTTAGGAACGTACAACCTTTTAAGAGAACATAGTATTTGTACTATGTACCCTTTACAAATATTAATATTATTTTACACTACGTAAATGCACGATCTGTGACTTTAATGAACTAAAAATCGAGACTTTCCCAATAAAATCTGAAATTCGGAATAATTACTACGCTCTTCATGCAACCTTCCAGTACCTAAGTTGTTATTCAATAACTTTGAATTCAGGAGTTTCGGAAGTTAGAGGGGGGGGGGGGGGGTGAGAAAGAGTAACATATGTTTTGTGTCGATTATATCTCTAGAACTATATTGCATTAACCTTTATGACATCGTGCTGTACCGAAAAGACCACCGCGAAAATTATTATAAGACAATTCGACAATTGTAGTGCACAGTTTTTAACTTACGTTCCTAGTAGCTTGATATTAGTTTTACAGTATTTAATTTTATTAGATTGACAGTATTTAATTTTTTAATTGCACATTTTGTTATTATAGGGAACGACTTCTGGGTTTAATCGCATAAGAAGCGTTGAATAGACATATATACATATATACATATATATATATATATATATATATATATATATATATATATATATATATATATACTTACGTGGTTAGATCGATTCTGCATTCTTGAATTAAGATATTCATTCATATCTGTATTCTACCGCACTAGATGGGTTAAAACGTGACGGGAAATTATCTAGTATATACAAAAGGCCTCATTTGTTCACTGAACTAAATAATATTTCAAATAATACAAAAAAGTTTCAGGCATTTTTAAGGTGATTTAGTCTAATTAACTACATATTTATACATAAGAGTAAATTCCTGGAAACTGAGTCCACTAATTAGAAATTGGTTTTTAATTACGTCGCAAACAGGCTTAAATATAGATATCGTATAAAACAATTTCCATACTTAACAATAAAAGCAATTTTATCTTTAATTTGTTTGTTGAAAACATTATTGGAAAAAGAAATTATAGCGAAAGGTAGAAATGAGAAATTTTGCAAAAACTTTGATAAAACCCTAAAAACCGTTTTCTAGCTCCTTTAGATGTACAGCGAACTGGATGGAAGTTTTCTTTTCAATCAACATAAATTATATTAAAGTTGGTAATAAGAATCTGATATTTCAGCATGAGAATATTATCTATATTAAATAACAGTCCTCTGTAAGACAACTAAAAGCTGCACTACGGCACTGCACCGATAAACGTGTTGTAGTTGGGTACAATAATTTCTGACATTCCATCGAATAAATAGACAGTTCTGCGTCTAATTTAACATATTGTAAGAGAAAAAAAGAAATGGTAAAGGTATTGCGAATACCGTATATCGTGATGTAAATGATAGCATTGGGTTTACCCCGACATCAATGAGGTTACTTAACACCCACGATACTGGAACAGTCGTTTGTGTACTCAGTGATAATTTATAACACCGATAATGACGCTATCGCGAGATAAGGAAGATAGTCTTCCGCGAACCGGAATGAAATTAGTTACTTTACACCTATCTGCTAGAAGAGTCGTTTTAAAATTGATAAAATTGTTGTTGATCATTAAAAAAACTGAATTAAATTTATTTGATCCGTCTGTTTAAACAAGTGATGTGGTAAAGTGTTTACAATAATAATTGCAGGTATTATCGGTTGTATAGACTGTTTTAAAATTAATTTTGACCATTTTTCGAGTTCCATTTTTCTCGTATTTTATTCTTTAGATGTAAATGGTCCTGATCGCACAGTTTGTGGTTATTAGATGAAGAAATAGTGTTATTGTGATAATTTTGCTGCGTCTTGTAGACCGTGTTGTATTTGTGTACCTCTGCAAGGCGGTATAACGAATTGTATAATAATGAGGTGCTGTGTATAGTGGATTAGTGATTTTTGCCGCCATGACATTTTTTTGTAAACACGCCTTAATTTTTTTTATTCTTTATAAATCTTAGTGAATACGAGTACCAAAGTTTTATGACACTTTTTATATTGACGTTATTTGTTATGTTCATTGTATCATTATTTTGCGTAATGCGTTATTACTATTTATTGCGGGAGGTTTGAATACTGACTCGGTATAATTTGAGAATATAGAGCGTTTTGAGAATACGATCAACATTCGCATATCTAGAAGATTATAGAAAATGGAGCTGGTTTTACTTCAGGAGGGAATAATGTCTTCAGTCAAAAGTATTATATATGCTTGTATAGTGAAAAGAACAAAAATTGTTGTAGAATCATGACATAGTGCTACATCACCGCTATTTTCCACACCTCAGTAGAAAATATCTTATCTAGTGTTCTGTTGTGTTAATTACTTTTTATTACCACTTATATTGTGCTGAACACGAATTTAAACAAAATTATCAGAGTTTTGCTCACGTTTTTGTTTGTGTGAGCGAGATTGTGTTATATTAAAATCTGTAATCTAACTACTCAGCTTCTTGAAATATTAGTGTCCAAGTCGTTTACCTAGAAGTATATAAAGTGCGCTATTTCCTTCCGATATATAATACACCGTGTTATGTTTCATTAAATTTCTGAAAACTTACTCCCTTTTTCTTTTACGCTGTATTATTATAAGTATTTAATCTAAAAGTCTAACTTAACTAGCATTATAATTTATTTTTCAATGATCATTTTAATAATTGTACGTAATAAAATGAAATTTTGATATATATATATATATATATATATATATATATATATATATATATATATATATATATTTACATCTTGGTCGACACGATTGCAGAGATCTGAATTTATCTGAAACGCAATTTAAAGAAATCTTGTTTAGGAGGTTGCCACTGTGGCTGGTAGCGCGAAGAGAAACTGCAAAATAAAATTGAATTTTTTATTGCAAAGTGGTTTATTTAATAAAATAAATATTTCACCGACCATAAAGGAACGCGTACAGAATATACATAAGCAAATTAAGTCAATCGGTTTAATAGAATTCGAGATATTACATTCGTAATTTTATCGTATATACGTATTTTTTTGTTATAACTTGTTAAAAATTCAAACGATAATGACAAATATATATTATAAATGTTAATTTTTGTTTACAAACCATTAAAACAAGCCTTAATTTCTGTCACTAGTGTACAAGATATCATGCACCTAAATGCTCATGTCACTCGAGATACAACTTTCTTTAAAAAAAACCCTCTTTTAAAATCTTTTAAAATCCCTTCCTCAAATTATCATATTTTTAAAGAAAACTGTTGTTTTATATTAAGATGTATTATATATGAATAAATTAGGTTCACATTGTGTTGTATTATTATTTAGTTTCTGCACATTATTACTTTCGTGTTCAAAGACTTATTTTATTTATTTTCCTAGTATAATACAATATAGTACTTGATATTTTGTACTTGTCATATTTATACAGTTTTGTAAAGCAATTGAAAGATATTTGACAGAATGTAATCGGTATTATTTTCATTAGGAGATATGCAAATATACCTACCGTTTATATGTATGCGCCGTCTGTTGTTTTTATTATCTTGTTTCCGCCTAAGCGGTTCGATATTATTTGGGTATTTATATTGATTCTTCGAATTTTTTTCCACATATTCGTTTCGAGCATACCGTGGTAAAAATGGAACACTTGCGCATATTTTCGTTATGATACAGCTTAAAATGGATTGTGATGAAATTTCATAAAAAGATATAAATTGAAAGAAATGAGACGAGGAAAAATGTTTTAATTTTTTTTATAATTATGTGGCACTAAAGATTATTTTTTTTCCGCAGACTCCGTCGAGTGTTATAAACTGACCTTTTAATTTGTCTTCGAAAATGTCTATTAATATTGTCTCCTTCACGAAATATTTCACCTGGCAGGCGACTCCCCTTAAGTTTTTAACCACATAGATCGACCATCTAAAAATCAGATTTCTGACCTTATATGAGTACTCCAATTCAAAATTATTTCGGTCACCTTGTTTGAATAAATTAAATATTATAAGTAATCAATTATTTGTTACCCTGTGAGAGATGATCTAGAGCAGAGTTTCCCAACCTTTTTTTTGTTGAGGCTCCCCGGACTATAAATTATAATTTCATGCCCCCCCTTTACTTTTTCATGCCCCCCCCCTTTGATTTAGTAAATTAAATAAAAATGGTAACTGACGTTTGTAAATACACAAACTTACCTTTTAACAGTGAGACACAATAATTTTACACACTCAAACTAATTTCTCAACAAAAAATGTACACCAAAACGTCAAATTTTGTCGCAAGTTTGTGGTAATAATAGTGAATCTTATATTTCATTTCATTAATTTTATGCATGTAAATTAAACATTACTTTGTAATGTTATCTGTTAATGTTGTTTGTATATTTTTTTGTTTTTTCTTTCTAAAATGCAAACGCTTTCCGCCCCCCTTGACATCTCTCTATGCCCCCCTTGGGAGGCGCGCCCCCCTGGTTGGGAACTCCTGATATAGAGACATTTGCACGGCGGAAAATAATTTAATGGAAGTACTGTGTACTACTAATCCACTCACCAATTTTTTAGGGAACTCTCGAGTGTGAGTTTTATGTGTACTCAACAGGTATATATTATATGTAATATACATACATACATATATATATATATATATATATATATATATATATATAATTTTTTTTTATTTTGGTAACAGCTAGTCTTCAGTTTGATCATTGTCAATATTAATATGTGCCTGGATGTAGTAGATTATTTATAGTGTTGTGATTCAGAGTACCACAAAAGTGATTGGAAAGCAGAACTTTATTCCATGCAATGTTAAATTAATACTGTCGGTATCTTTGCATTCAACAGTTGAATAAGTAGAGAGTTTGGTTTTAACAATGTAAATTATCGGCAGTTAGCATGGAGCACAAACATTAACAATCGTTAAATGAATTTTATTGGTACTTTTACTCATTGGTTGAAGAATTAGAGTCTGGTTTTAACAGTGTAAATTATCAGTAGTTGACATGGGGCAAAAATGTTGACAATAGTCAAATTAATTTTATTGGTACTTTTACTCATTGGTTGAAAAATTAGTTTGGTTTTAACAGTGTAGATTATCAGCAGTTGACAAGGTGCAAAAACGTTGATAATAGTCAAATTAATTTTATTGGTACTTATACTCATTGGTTGAAGAATTAGAGTCTGGTTTTAACAGTGTAAATTATCAGCTGTTGACATGAGGATTAAGCGTTGACAATCGTTAAATTAATTTTATTGATACTTTTACTCATCGGTTGAAGAATTACAGAGTTTGGTTTAACAGTGTAAATTATCAGTAGTTGACAAGGTGCAAAAACGTTGATAATAGTCAAATTAATTTTATTGGTACTTATACCCATTGGTTGAAGAATTAAGAGAGTCTGGTTTTAACAGTGTAAATTATCAGCTGTTGACATGAGGATTAAGCGTTGACAATCGTTAAATTAATTTTATTGATACTTTTACTCATCGGTTGAAGAATTACAGAGTTTGGTTTAATAGTGTAAATTATCAGTAGTTCACCTAGCGCATATGGGACGAATACCTGAAGATGGTTGATATAGGAAATAAAAAATCTTAATATTTTCTAGCTTTTAAAAGTTATGGTTGATATTTATATAGGATCAATACCGCCTTAACTTTCTTCGAGAAAATAAATAAATTTAATTTTTTGTATTAATGAACATTATTTAAAATTGTTATACTAGAAATTTTAGATTATTTAAAAAGAACACACATTTCTTTTCTTTTATATTCATGGATAAAAAAAACAAATGCTAATATTAAGGAATCTCTTGTTTTTCATATAATCTCGACTTTATTATTTTTCCGACGTTTATTAATTTCTTTTTCAATCATTTCGAAGACTGGCGAGGGAGAAAGTGTTTTTATGACTTGTAGGAAATTTTAAAAAAATATAATAATTGTTTTTTAAATAGACAAGATATATTTTTTCTGTCGTAATAGTTTCTCTGGGATTTTTTGTAGTCAATTGTTTAAATTTTTTCATTTTTAGTTCATATTTTGGTAAAATTGTAGTTTTTGAATTCAAGCGGTTATAAAATTAAAGTGTGACGTATCTGTGTATGTAGTGAAATTTGTGTAATCTATAGATATCTTATCTTTTCTAGTATTTATCGATTTCAACCAATGCAAAATAAAGCACTTACATCACGTTAGGTTTCTGAAGTGTAGCATGTATAATCGAAGTTACTTAAGTCTGAATACAATATTGTAATGACTTATTTTGTGTAGGATAAAAACTACGAAAGTGTGGATGTTAACGACGACCATTACTATAATTTTTTATAATTTTTCAGAGCATCGAACCTCGAACGGATTCGACAGCGACGCAGACGAGCTGCCACCCATCCCCGTGGGGGATAACCTGGGGAGTCCCTACGACAACGTTCGACCCTTCGTCACCAAGCTGGGGGGCTACAGCTACGCACCCACGCAGCTCTGGGAAAGGAGGGACGTCATGGAGGAAGAGAGGCGTGTGTCGGGCACCTCGGCGCTATCTATGTGAGTAGGGTTATAAATAGTTATAAAAGTGCGGTTACAAATATACCTAGAAGAAAAATGGATTATTTTAAAAATTAAAGTAAAAGAAAATGGAATGTAACATACATTTTACTTGTGATACATATTTCGTCAATAATTATGTCAAAACTAACATTTCCTTGAGGCGTTGAAAACAAGTTTTTTGTTCCAAAGGAACACTATTTTTTAAACGGATACGGGGCTATCTAATTTTTCAAAAAATTATTTGCGTTTGTTTTTGATTTTCTTGACTTTAGAAACATCTTTCATAAGTGTAAGTGTTCTACTTGGTACCCTTTAACAACTAAAAGGTTGTTATTTTCAATATTTACATATACGATATTAATAAACTTATTATACATTAAAAATACAATTTTTATTTTGATCAAATTCAAGAGTGTATTTTGATCAAATTCAAGACCTTCGCATAAGATCTTGCAGGCCATCAATGTAGACGTCGATCTGGCTAACGCCATAAAACCTCCATTTTATTTAAATTAATTTCTGTCACATCTTGTCTTTATGGAAAAGGAAGCAAGTAGCTCAAACGAAAGATGGGTTCGAGTTGAATCTTAATGTCATTTCTAAATTAAGAGTATCAATAATCCTCTATATTAACTTTCATTTGAATCTATGATTGGATAAAATATTTGTAAATTTTTGTATGAGAAAATCAAATAAACTTAATTTGCAGATTGTTATTATTAATCCCATTAACCTAGTTGGTATTTTAAGTAGTCTAGAATTTTTTCACTGTCACATTACTTCTCTAATAAAGGAAATTTCAAACTGAACCTCATCAATCAAAGTCAACAGTTACTATTATCTTTACTCAACCATACTCAACAATAACTACTAAAATGAGATATAGAGTACATTTAAACTAAATTATTGGAACCTGATAAAAAATTCATCTTCTGTTCCGGGTCTTTTGGAGATAGGGATTTTGCGAGATGTTAAAAACTTTACCGAGTTTATAAGTGGACAGCGTCGCTTTTTAATGATACTCATCTCAAAAAGTTTTTAATGGTTTTGATCACGTTAATAAACTTACGCTTGTGAAGAGCTTTTACGTGAAGAAACAACATGACGTATAACTTGAGAAATGCTTTTTTTGCTGAAGTATTTAAAGATGTGTCGATATTTAACAAAATCGATAATGTAGAACATAAACAAACATTCTTATCTGCGAGCATAATTAAAACATTGAAATAATCCACTTTATCCGTTTATTGATAAGACCTACTTTAAAGAGCTTAAAAGAAAAATTCATTGACGTCATAATAAGTCAATATACGTTCAAAATTAGGTTTCAGTTCCGTTTCCGCAGTTGAAAAATTCTAAAATGAGTGCTTCATGAAATGAATAATCGTATATAAGCTGTACTTAGTGGGGATGCGAAAGCCGTTGCGGCGTTGAGACGTGGCCCCATTAGCACTGCTGAAAGTGGTACTAATTGGTTTTTCAAATTCGGCCATAATTTTTTTCAGTTAAAAGGATTTTGTTCTATTAATGTATAATATCCGGTTTCGTTTAAAGGGTCTTGTTCCATTAATGTTCAACATCCTATTTCGTATAGCCCTTTAGTTATTAGTCATCGGAACAGTATTTACACTGGCAATATTATAGGCACAGACAATTTATTTTTAGATGTTTCTTGGCGGAATATCTAACAATAAGACACAAAAATTGGCTGCAATGATGTGGTATAATAGTGTGTAATCATTAAGGGTTTAAAACAAAAACCCAACTTCGTCAATGCATAATTATGAAATTAAGGAGCAACACTGAGCGGATTAAATCAGCAGCACTTTCAGGAAATGTCCAACAATATTTTTTTGCGTCCCACGAAAATTGTTATTAATTCAAATAACTTGCCAATTCGCTGACGCTGTCGATTCATAATTTTAATTGAAATCTCTATTCGGAACAGAACCGTACAATACAACCGTATAAGATCTACTCGCGTAAAACAAAAACAATTAAAAAAATATTACGATTTGACGGTAATTCAGGTGTCAAACTAAAGATAAATGTATTCTACTTTTTTTTTTAATTTGACATTCGAATCTAGCTGTCACATTAGCAGGTTATAAAGATGATCTCAATCTGACAAAGATGATTTGGTAGTTTCTAACGTAGATGAGCGCCTAGCAGGCAAATATTATCAATCAAATGTCTAAATCTTGTTTATCATTTCGTGAACATCGTGTGAAAATGAACGGCGACAGACTTAAAGTTATCTTTTCTATATACATCTTGGCGTAATTCACTAAAAGTTTCGCCTATACATACGCTTTTTATTACTTTAACGTACGGTTAAAAGTCATTTCCCAAGACTACGTCAGACGTTAGTGGGCTTTAGTTTTGCACGATTCATAATTAAGTTTCATGTGGTTTTGTGTATAATCTACACGTCGCAAGTTCTACTTTGTTTCTTGGTGCACTTTGTCGAACGCACGCAGTATAGCTCTATGTGGTCCACAGGACAACTTTTGAACTTTTAGCCAAACGCGTTTAAGTTTTGAATTTGTTATGAAAGTGTCTGAGGGCGTGTATCTTGTGAATTAAATTTTCTCATTTGCCTTAGTTCCTTTGCTGCCTCTTACCTACACGTAGGTTGCTTAAGTATACTGCGTTACGGTTAGTAATTTTAACATGCTTCTAGACATGTTTAAAATATAATATTGGGATTTAAATATTCGGCGAAAACTACTTTGTTGATTCGCTTCAAGTGTCCGATCGGTTAGTTAATTAATAACTTTGCTTTAACACGTAATTAGTATCAAAGGATATAAGTGTCTAATCTCGTAATCAATTTTCCCCTTTTCCTTTTCCCTTTCCCTATAACGGGCAAATTTATTTTGATTTAAAAGAAAAATATAATTTCAAAAAATATGTTTTTTTATGTTTCTGAAAAAGGAATAACAAAAGACGATATTATTCATCGTATCCAATTACGACGTCTTTCTGCTATATGTAATCGGAATAAAAAAAGAGTCAAATGAAAGTAATTGTTGAATATTGTCAAAACAATTAATATAACAAAACACTTCCAAACACAAAGCGGCTATGAAAAGCTTTATGTTATCGTGGAAACGCGAAAAAGTACCTCCCATTAATCGACATATCCCAACCGTTTCCTTTTCCTCGAGCACTCCTGACAGACTCGAGTGTTTACACAATTAACAAAAGCGATCTAGCGAAATGTGCAAATCTTTCGCCCTTCACTCGTCTCAATATTCAAAGCTTCGCATTTACTTGAGCTTTTATTCAAGCTCGTGCCGCAACAATACAACGGTGAATTGCTTCCGTAACAGCCTCCGGCGTTAAACGCTTTTTCAACGCGCCTTGACATCTTTAAATCTAGGCCCTTTATTTTCGTGGCGCGCTCTGCGAGCGGCGCGGCGGTTAAAAGTCCTTCCCGCTCATTAAAATGTTCCGTCTCTTTGAGTTTCGTCAAAACAGCAGCCCGCGGTACCGACAAAAGCTTGCTCAAGGATCAGTGAAGGCGACGTTCCTTCCACCTTTCTGCTGCACCTTTCAGTCGCTTGGGCTTTCTCGTTTTATCTCTCCTTTTCGATTTTAAACCACCAGCAAATAGTCTTTTTTGTGTTTGTGGTGAATCCTGCCGGAGAGTTTACTTTTGCAGATTATATCATTAATTTCTCTGTAATTGGTTTAATAATGTAATCAGTTTCAGTATTTAAAACGGTAATTGTAGGCTATAAGTCAAAGTAATCAACTTTAAATCAACTTTAGGTCATAATAGATATCCATCATATATCTTTTCTCATTACTCACAAAAATTTTTTTTGGAACGAAATAAAATAGAGCACGTAGATTTAAAGCTACGATGATGTTAATTAAATGAACAGAGCTTATAATATATTTTTATAACTATATGATCTACGTTATATTGAATAATACAAATATATACGGTATTATTTTCAATCAGTATTAGAATATATCGAGGATAAAGTTTCAGTAAGTGATTCTGTCGTATGTTATTCTTACCTAGACTTGATTATAATTTTTTTACAGTTTGTCTAAATGTACTACTTATATGACAAAGAGATATTTATAATAACATAACGTATATTTTGCTTTGAAAAATATTTTGAAGTATAAGTAGAAATGTAATTTATTTTTTATTCATATGCACGTAAAATGTTTTATTAACAGAGTTTAATATAACATGCCAATAAAGGACATAAGCAACTGTTCTTCGCCCGTAAATAATATAGATGAAATCTTAATCTAATATTTTTGTTTTGTCAAAATAACTTACCCGTATTTTTATTTTTGTTATGTTGCAGGCCATTTGAACCCACACCCATTTCACAACCGGACACACCTACATCTAACAAAATCATGCCCACTAAACAGCAACCATCTAATTATGTAGCAAAAATCGCTTCAAAATGCTTTGGTTTACTCAAAAAATCAAGTTCATCATCAGATGTTCCTACTACTTCTATACGTTGGATAGGATTTGAACACGGAGCAGCTGTTCAAAGAAAATGTAACTCGACTAACACTTTGCATATAGGAAATAGCAGATTTTTTATGCCTCAAGAAAATTCGTGTAAAGATGACATGGACACTGTGTCACTTGATAGAGGTACTGCAACTTTAGAAAGATTAAGCGTTTTAAACCGAAGTAGCCGCCAGTTTAAATCGTCCTTGCCAAATATATCAGAAAAAACTGAATACAATAGCGCCGGTTCATCTGAATCCCTAGAGAATTCTTTATATGTACCAAGTGCATCGGATGTAACTTTTAACTCTCTCCAGCATGATATTACATCAAATGTTAACGATAAAGCATTTAATTCTGAGGTAGAATTAAAGAATAGTAATAAAAATTCATTAAAACGTCCCAAAAATGTTCTTTTGTCATATGCTCAATTAGATTTTACAAAACAGTTTTCGTATTTAGATGCATCGGAACTTAATGAAGTAGACAAAGATCAAAACGACACTTATGAAACTTACGACTTTCCAACAGGAGTACGTAGAGTCGATGAGATATCTTCAGTAAATGATAATGTAAATGTAAAAACGCCCAAAGAAACTTTCAAAGATATAATCGCTGAATTTTCTTCTAGAACGGCAAAGTCACAAAACGATTACGAAAATGTTCCTTTCCCTCTCAATATTAATAGACCCCAACCAGCTAAGCGCACAATTTTCTCTCCTAAAAGTACTAAAAGAGATTCTTTTCATAGTCAGTCTTCAGACCGTAGTTCGGCTTCGTTAGGTTATAGCGATTCATTCAAATCAACTACATCGTATGATTCTATTTTAGATGGAACAAGGTTTGAAGATATATTATTATCTAAAAAATCTAAATCGTTTACTAGAAAGAATGTTTTAGTTGAATATGAAAGGAGTAAATCGAACGAAAGTAAAATGTCTAATAGATCTAATTCGTCAGTATCTGCTGCTTCTTCGTTAATGAGTGATGTCGACCCTGAATCATCCGACAGTGATACGGAATATCAATCTTTGCCTCCATATTTACCAATGTCATCCTTGTCTTTAATTAGAAATTATAAAAGTTTTTCCGATAACGAATCATCCACAAATGAGTCATTTGCAGATCCTGGTGTAGTAAATGTAACAAAGTCAGCATCGATTGATATGGAATTATTAAAAAATATAAACAGGCAGAACAGTAGGAATCAAAGCCAAAAGGCCACTCAGAAACGCTATCATATAAAAGGCACAGGCAGTTGTATTTATGATGCACCTTCAGCTAAGGAGTTTATCTATATTTTCAATCGAGATACTCTCCAAGACACAGACATAGCCCCGTTTGTTAAAGTTCCTTTCGATAAAGATGAGCATATTTATGATTCGCCGATATGTTTTTGCGAAGGCTCGAAAGAGAAACAAAAGTTACATGTCAGCGCAGATGATTTGTTAGATTTAGATTTCGATGCGGCATCAGCTAAAATCAGCTTGGACGACATGATACGTCAAAGCGAATTGGCAAGGACAACTTTCAAATGTTACTGTGACGGAGACGCATGTAAATTTAACTTTAGTAAAAGAAAAGATAATTTCTTGACGGTGTCTTTTTCGCGATTAACTCGAAGTACTTCCGAACCACACGTCAGAGCGAATGTGGCAAGCTACGACGGTTCATCATCGAACTCGAACGAAACTATTTCAAATCCATATCCAACGTTGAACTCGCGCTTAGGTGATGGTATGCACGCTAATCCCTATGCAGTCGTTGATATTTGGAAAAATCAATCGACGAATTCATCTGCTTATTCTACTCTTTCTAATAATACTTCATTATCATTTGGTGCTTTGTCTGAACCCGCAACCCTCGAACCCAAAAACCACAAAAAATCTCATTCCTTTAAATTTGAAACCAAATTCGCTTCTCGTAATATTTTTCATTTCATGTCGGACTCTAGTTCGCCGTCTAGCGCGAGCACGCTAAAGACCGATTCGAATAAAGACGACGATAGCGAATATTACGAGAATATGAATATCCACAAAACCCTCCATCCCGCCAAATCCGATTCCTCGTCCAGTACCATGTCCGACACCAGTTACGAGTCGATCAACGTTGCCATGAGTCATGATAATATGTCGCTTCCAACGCAAGGTGTTCGGTCATTGTGTGTTCGCAGCGGGTCTGATAGCGGTCACTATACTCACGCCAAATCACTCATCATGGACGGCAGTTATAACTCAGAGGATCTCTCCTCGTCCTACCAGTCGGCTAGGATGAGAGAGGCCGACCAGATCAGCATATCTTCAACCACGTCGTCGACCGGGCCTGGCGTTAGGGAGCCGAGGCAGAGGTGTGGTACCAGCGAATCATCTGTCAGCGGGGGTATATACTTGCCAATGGGCTATCACACGACGGGGCATCATGCGCATAGTCCAGGGTCTAACAATAAAGTTTCGGTAAGTTTACTTGCATTTACAATTAAATTAATTTTTTTATAACGTAAATTTGAAATATGGCTTATTATTCTGTAAATATCTTAAATATTTCCGACGAGAGGTGTGCTATATATTAGATTTTTGAAGGGTACAAAAACCTTTTGTTAGGTTTTAGCCTTTTCTCTATCACTCAGGAAGTCACAGAACCATTCATGTATGATATTTTTAGCGGAACAGTGATTGAAACTATTGATTAGAAATGTTTATGATTTACAAGTGAAATTGGCTTAAACATTAATATTTGAATATCTTTGTGTATATGATATGCTTCCTAAAATGTATTTACATCGTTGCAGAATTTTCTACCATGATTTATTAGTGAACTGTCTGTATGAACTTTGAGTTAATTAATGATTTAATTATTTTAAATCTGGGGACACATTGGTACTTGTTGGCTTTTTATAATCAACTGACTTTATTTCTTACAACATGTTACATTATGTGACACCTAGGTGGCGCTGCGTACACCTTATAATAATTGTGTTACCTATATTCTAACATCCC
This sequence comes from Druceiella hillmani, assembly GCA_039881145.1. Taxonomy (NCBI): domain Eukaryota; kingdom Metazoa; phylum Arthropoda; class Insecta; order Lepidoptera; family Hepialidae; genus Druceiella; species Druceiella hillmani. The sequence goes on from JAYKKI010000029.1 coordinate 21,131,568, forward strand.
CACTTAAAAAATAAATATGAGGTTCTAAACAAAATGTTTTTTATCTAGATTTAATTCCCAGCATATAAATAAACTTGTAATGTTTAGTTGACAAAAGACCTTTGGTTAACACATCAGCGCACATTTTCTGAGTTGAAATATATTTGATCATAATTAATTTATTTTTAATTGTATGTCTAATGAAATCTAACATCTATGTGTTTTGATCTAGTATGTGCCTGATGGCTTGTTGCTAATTTTAATGCACTTTGGTTGTCACACTTCAATTTAATTACACATTATCGAGCAGTAATCTCCTCCATCAGATTTTTTAAATAAACGGGTTCTCTAGATTCCTGTGAAAGAGCTACATATTCTGCCTCAGTGCTGGATAAGGCAATCGTCTTTTGTTCCTTACTTTACCAGGAAGTCATAGAACCATTCATAATAAAACAGAACCCAGGATAAGACTTTCGATCCAAACTATCACTAGCCAGTCTGCGTTAACAAAACCTGTCAGGTCTACATTATACTTAATGTATGTTAAACAATAACGTTTTCGTTTTTGTAAATATTTCAATACTCTTTTAGCATAACCAAAATGAGTTTCATTATAACGATTATTAAACTGGCCGAGATAGCTAAGAGAATATGATAAGTCGGGCCTAGCCGAAACAGCTAAATACATAAGGCGTATATGATTTAGTCTGGTTTCTTTTTATGCCACGCTTCATAAGGTGTTTTATTTCCCTAACTTGAAGTTACAGATCGTTTTTTAAGTATACTGCTGTGTTAATTGCTTCAGCCCAGAACTTCTTTTCTAGCTTTGCGTCAAAAAGTAAGCATGGCGCTTTCTCTACAAAAGTTTTGTTAGCTCGTTCACAAGCACCATCTTGTTCTGGTGTGTATGTGTTTGTCTTCTGGTAGATAATTCTCTCTTTGACTAAGTAATTTTCCATTCCTCCATTACAAAAGTCACCATCGTTGTCTGTGCGCAGTATTTTTATTGTTTTATTCTGCTGGTTTTCCACCATGACTTTGAAATTTTTGAATATATTGAAGACTTCACTCTTATGCTTATGAAAGTATATAAAAGTCATGCGAATGTAATCGTCAATAAACAGTACAAAATACTGAGAACCAGCAATTGATTTCGTTTCAATGGCACCACATATATCAGCATGTATTATTTTTAGTGTTTCTGTACTCCTCTGTCCGACATGAGAAAATGGCAACCTCATTAGTTTACCTTCGCAATAGTTCACACATTTATTCTTCGTAATATCACTGGTAACTGGATAAGACACTCCATCCACAATTCTGTTCTTCATTTTGTTTAAATAATTGCTGTTAATGTGCGCTAACCGCCTATACCAACACTCCGCACTTGCTACAGCGGTTGCTGCCAGGATACAATTAGCTTGTACATTCCATTTGTTAACACTGCTGTGACCACCAATTCATTCTTTTTGTTGCAAATATAACATTGACTATCTTCAAAAACAACATTGTTTCCGTTTTTAATTACAACTAGTTCTGATTTACAACTAGTTCGTTATTAAACTTGGCACGCATAGCACATTTTCAACCACGATGCTGTAGTTACAATTCGTCGATATGTGTACATTCCCGGAACACAAAACTGGCACTTCCATATCGTCTGCGACGATGTCTCTGATAAACACGGCATAAAATTTGCGTTTTTATCCATTCCTTGTTTGCCGTCATATGTACACTTGCCACTCTCATTGGCGCCATAGCATGTATCATTCGTTTTTACTATATTCCTCGTACAAGAATACCATTAAAAATATAGCATTTGATTGTTTAGTTTTCGCCAATAATGGACACTGGTTTCTATAATGACCCATTTGCTTGCATTTGTAACAAGTCATATTCACGGTTTTGACCTCTGTCACTTTTGTGTTTGTTAATGACATCCCTCCAATTTTACGTTTCAGTTGCGTTTTGTTAGTATTGTTTTGCAGCAAATGCAGTGCCACTGGAATCTATGTCATTATTTAAAAACTCCATATCGATCAACTTTGATTTTATTGTATCTGTGGTAATCGTAATTCCTGAATGTCCTACGGCCATTATCATGGGCGAAATTTTTTCTGGCAAACCTGCTAACAATGAACCAATCCACTCATCGGCTATTGTAAATCCTGCGCCTTTTAATCTCTGAGCTGTGTCGACCACTTGCGTGACGTATGAAGTCATGGAGTCGCAATTTTCTTCTCGTGACGAGATTAAATGTCGTAGTATTTAGGGTTATTTTCTTAGAAAATCCTGAGTTCGTCGACCATGGTTCTTAGTTTGATCCACAACTCCAAAGACGTACATGCATGTACAATCCCGGATTAATCGTCGACATTAGCTTTGCCTTGGTTTTTGCGTCATCTGATGGTTTTGCGTCGAAACCGGTCTTTGGCTCTAATTTAATATAGTTCACCAGGTTGTCCAGCACCAACAAATTTTCAACTGAAAAACCCCACTTGTCATAATTTTCTCGTTGTTTCAGTTTCGGAATACTTTGAATACAGTTCACTGCCATGTTTATACGAAAAGTCAACAAGTTTCGACTGTATTTTACTAAATTATCACCGTAAAATCCGAAACATTTGGGTATTTGCCCATAACCTATTAAGACACGTTGGCTTTCCTTAATTGACAGACTTTATTTCTTACAACATGTTATATTGAATGCCACATACGTGGCGCTGCATACACCTTATAATAATTTTGTTATCTATATTCTAACAGACTTATGGGACAAAACACAAGATTAGTTAAATGCCCTACATCTGAATAACCTTGTGTACATAACACATAAACAGAAGCTGTAGATCACCAGAGGCTGGTATGTACAAGTCTGTGCTCGCGCACAAGGCATGATTTCAAGTATCTCTTTTCCTTGAAGACATGTTTTCGCCACATCTTTAGTTGCTTTGAATTTTTGTTACGAATTGACTGTGTTATTAGTATTATGAATACTGGAACATTTTTCAGTCGATGTTTCTCATTCTGCAAACATGTTTGAATGTTTATGAGTAGAAAACCAATAAAATAAGCAAGTTTTCTTCAAACGTAACGTGCATAGACAATGTAAAAGCATACTCGAATAGGCAAAAATCACTTGGGCATTGTCGAGGAAAAAATGAAATACTAAGTAATTTTTCTCCTTATGTCTATAAACATAAATAAAGATCAAAGCACTAAGAAGTGTCCCATTATGCATATCCAAGTTCGGATTACGATAGCCAATCGCGCTCGTTAAGAGATGGCGCTGTTTAAATTACGCTAAATTATCGCTAAGACAGCTGGGGTATTCACGGCCTGGGCGTCGCCTCTAATTAGCCGCTTTTGGCATTTAGGACAATCGTCGACCGTCCGAGCGTAATTGCCCTAATATGCGTGAGCGTGAAGGCGTGAGAACGAAGGAAGCGGATCGGAGCGGGTGTTAACTACTTAAGGAGGAATGTAATTAGTACAATGCTCCTTCAATTGTAAATTGATCGCAGCGGTTGAGGAACACTGGGTTAGTACTTCTTTACTAGACATAACAACTTTAGAGTTCATAACTTCTTTTCAAACTTTTCTTTAGAACTAGAACACGAACTTATATTGACGTAATTTCGACTGACGCCTGTCTGTTGTTGTTTATTGACGGTTAAATGGCATTGTTTAAATGCCAATTCGTTGAACGTCACGCTCATGTTTGTTATGTATGTTAATAATCACGAAATTACCACGTAAGTGTAGATAAAATTCATTGGTTACGTTAGTCGCTGATTTAATGTTAAGTTTGTAAACGAAAAAAAAAAGATAAATATAAGGCAGTACAGCACAGAGAATAAGCTTGCAAATTTTGAAGTGGGTAAATAAAAACAGTACTTAATTATCTTTAGGTATTAAAAAAAATAATTAATTAATTATAATTAGTATACATCGAGCTCCCAGAGATTTTTACTTCAAGTAAGTAGTATTATTTTAGGGCTAAATAATGCGAAAATAAGCTCGTAATTGTACTATAAGGACTATGCAAATATTATTATAAATTTATTATACAAACTAAGCAAATTTTCTACTTAGTCACTTCAATAGTATATTTAAACGGACTCTTAAAAATGTGAATATATAATGCTACTACTTCATGGCATAACAACCCTTAATTCAGAATTACCCTTCGTTTCTCAATCTCGGGTCTTATGCTTCAAATTATCAACTTAATACCCCTAAATCTTCATCCAATTCGAGCAATTACTTCTCTGGGTTCAGGTCCTTGGATGCAAATATTATTTTGCATCATTGACTATGTGCCATATTCAGTATCTATCACATAAACATGTATAATTTGCGTCAGTTATCAGGAAACTGAACATATAATAATTTTATTTTTAAAATTTTTATATTATTAAAAAGTTCAAATAATATTTTTTTCGTGACCCCTCTAATACCATAATTTATTAAAACAAAAGTTTACTTAGGAATTTTCTTTCATAGATTCGTAGTTTATTTTGTACCAAAGTTCCCATGAACCCCAGCTATGAGTGCAGTATGAACATATGGAAAAATATTTTCCTTGATATATAAAGAAACCTTCGATGAGATAGATATATTATTCAATAAATCAGAATGAGATCTAAATGAAATGAGAAGAATTTAGTTCCATCTTCAAATGCAAAGGGCGTTGTTTTGTTATTTTTTCAATTCCTTACATCTTGGAGCAATTAGATCCTGTAAAAAAAAATGTTTATAGATAAGATCCGAAATTTGCCTTAGTCTCGCTTGATGGTGCGCTTTCTTTTGACCCGAAAATCGAATAAGGCAAAATAATTGGGAAAATGGTATGCTGATTTTTTTATCTCTCGTTCTTATCTAGTTAATAGTTTAATGAGCGCGATGTCAAAATATAGCTAATAAAAGTTTCATTAGAATTATATTATTATAATATTGATCTTGGTGAACGTTGGATCTTTTGTACTTATATGAGGATAGAATACTACTATCCTAAATAATTGTAAAACAAAAAGTACGTGTTTATAAAAATACGTACTTGTAGATATAAAAAATGTGAAATGTTTTTGACAGTTTCTCATTTTCTAGAAATGGTCGTCTTTTCGTCGAACCCTCCATTTTTATACTCCCCGGCTTATTAAAATACTATTGTTAATTTACACCCGAGATATAACTGGCTTATCATACTATTAGGAAAAAGTTCTCAAAAGCACCTACTGTAATATTACTAGACAATATCGTGTTCTTTAAATTACTTCATATTTCCCAAATATTTTATCTTAAATATTGTAAATAAAATTGGCTTGATAAATTTTACAGAAATTGTCATTACACGTTTCTAAACATTTATTTTTCTGCAGGTCTAGGTAGGAAATCCTTACTTTCCCAATTCAACTAGTATGTTATCGAATTTCATTTATTTTTGTTGAGTTGACGTAAAAACGATACAAAACTACTTTTTTCTTTAAATAGGAGGAGGTGGGGGAGGAGGTAGGAGGTGGGGGTCACTGAAAGAAAACGGAGATAGATATTTTCAATGGAAATGTTAGTCGATAACACCTATTTCTTTCTTATTTGATAGTGCTCAGCAGAAAGAACAAAAGGATACGTTTCCAAGCTTAGAAATTCGTTCTACGATTAAAACATAGGAGGTAAATGCAAAAACCTAATTTTTTCCATACATTAAAAAGCATTATTTCCATACTGAAAGGCCACGTTCGTGCAATAAAGATGACTACCGTGTTAAAGCCGTTACTATGATTATGCTGTTTGATGGATCTGATTCTAGAGGTTATTATTTTCTATTATAACTCTGATATGTCTGCGACCCTTCATGTTAAGTTGTCAAAACGTGCAGACAATATAAAAGACTAACCTTTTCAGCAGGCAATATAAGATCATACTAGAAACTTCTGTAGATCTTTAATAGGTTCAAAATAGTTGCAATTTGAATTACAACTGTACTACGAGAGGGTTTGAAATAAATTGTCCCTTCAGGTATTCTTAGCATCTGTAGCATTAAGATGCGCTCGAACTTCAGGAACATGCGTCACTATAAACATTTACGATAACGTCATGCTATATAACCAACATCCAAAGTTTTGGGTAATTATAATTTTAGATTTAATTGCTTCTGTTATGCATCTTTTCGCATAACTGTGCTAACATCCGTCACAAAAAAAAACAAAAGAAAAAAAACTCGCGAGAGTTCGCTTAAAAATAAATATCACGATCGTTTTGAATATAAACGAGGACTGTGCAGAAACATTTGTCGTGGTAATTGTTTTCTACTCGTGGAATATTAAACGATTACATTGCATTCGTCGTGTAGTCGCATAAATTTGCATAATTCTACTTTTATTAGTACAAAACGTCCGCCGTTATTATTCGCATACGCCTACGTAATGAAGATTGAGTTTCTTTTTGTTTAAATTTATCTGATTATATCTTGGTACATGCTTGGCGTCATTATGTGCAGTAACTGATCTCTAATTTGATCAGATCGAAACAAGTAATCGATTGTGTCATATTTACTTAAAAAGGCAAAGAAGTAAACGGTATGGTGGGTTGTGATTGTTGTTAAATATTGTGGTGAATCTTAGTTAAAAAAATAACCAAAAAAGAGCGGTAGTACAAAATTATTAACATTACCTTTAGTACTGATGTTAAGTGTATGTTATATAGTAAATACTGATGTTAAAAATGCGTAAAGGGAAAATTTGTTTCCAACCCTCACGTAGTTCAGTTTTATGTCATTCGAATTGTAACTGTTTTGAGGCTATTAAAGATTTATGGAAGCACCTAGTATTATATATACGAATGTACGGCCCTTAAACAATGTAATAAAACGTTTTAGTTTTTAATATCTCAAACGTAAAATATTTTCTTTTGTAGTTTTTCGTGTACCAAAATTATGACAGGAGTAAGAATTATGACAGAGAGAATTATGACAAACAGTGTTTACGATTAAACAAAAAGCTAATTCTAATTAAGAAAAAGGAAAATATAAAAAGTTTTTGAACTCACAATAAAAGTGGAAAAAATAATTTTGACATTAAATCAAAACTATTCACACACTGAATAAACAGCAAATGAATTTTTAGTATGCTGGTACTAACAAATTATGTAGAAATGTGGGTATATTTAAAATCACACAAACGAATATTGATATAATGGTCTGAAATATAGGGCGACAAATTGTTATTATTTTTATTTTCGAAGTCTAAAGTTCTGAATGTTAACATAGTCGTAACAATAAAAATTAATGTCTTAGTGGCATTATCAACTAGGTCATATATTTTCCCTATTATAAATTAGTAATTATTAGTATAATGATCCGAAATATAGGACGACATTCGATGATTTTGTGAAAATTTTAACAAAGTTTTTATTATTTTTATTTTCGAAGTCTAAAGTTCTGAATGTTAACATAGTCGTAACAATAAAAATTAATGTCTTAGTGGCATTATCAACTAGGTCATATATTTTCCCTATTATAAATTAGTAATTATTAATATAATGATCCAAAATATAGGACGACATTCGATGATTTTGTGAAAATTTTAACAAAGTTTTTATTATTTTTATTTTCGAAGTCTAAAGTTCTGAATGTTAACATAGTCGTAACAATAAAAATTAATGTCTTAGTGGCATTATCAATTAGGTCATATATTTTCCCTATTATAAATTAGTAATTATTAATATAATGATCCGAAATATAGGGCGACATTCGATGTTTATGTGAAAATTGTAACAAACTTTTTATTATTTTTATTTTCGAAGTGTAAATTTTGAATGTTAACATAGTCGTAAAAGTAAAAATTAGATTCCAAGTGCATTATCAAGTATGTAATAGATTTTTCCTATTGTATACTATTAATACATACTGTTAAACAGTTGGATGCATTTTTTAGATTTACAATTTTTTGAATGAACCGAAAATTTTCTTTGATTTTTGAGAATGGATACGAAACATTCGGGGTGCGATTCTAACTTCTACTTTTTATAGCAACATTATTAGCTTTAGATAAAATCAAAATGCATATCAATAATATGCAATCACGTACATTTAATATGATATTTTTATACATGAAAAGCAAAACACATTCTACTGCATTCGCGGCTTGCTATTTGTGTAGTTATACGTGTGTAGTGCGAGGAAAGCAAAACATGAGTATATTTAATTGTGGCGCTTATGACATTTAGTTATTGCAACCTACTACATCAAAACCGGAGATATATATAGGTATACTCAGGATGTAATAATGGTGCAAAAGAATACATTAAAATACTTAAAAAATATCGATATGTACCTTTACATGATTTGGCCACAAAAACGAAAGAGCAATGAGGAGCTGAAGAACGAAGCTAAACATCACACGAGGCCGGTAACGGAATAGGTTCTTAATGTAAACTATAAACCTTCTTTAAGTTTACTTATTAATACGGAGCTCTAATAAAAATGAATATAAAAGACGGGATTGGACGTACAAAAATAGTTTTTAATGAAACAGAATGAATTGCACATCATAAATCATTTGAAAGTATATTTGGGTCTTTGAGTCATTCATATGGTATCCAATGATTTCGACGAATACATTGGGACAAAATCGAAAATTCATAGATAATCTAAATGATTGCGAACATAAGACCAAGAGCAACAAAAGAATTTAAAAGTGTAACTGAAATCGATACTTTGTTAAATGATAGCATAACTTAAAAAGTCGTCGTTGTAATTGTTTAAATCTTAATAACGTCAGCTAACAAAAATTGAGTTGAACTGTGCATGACATTTTTTTGTTGACACTGCTAATTGTCATGACAGTCTAAAGAAATGTATCACTTAGTAAACAAGGATTAGAGGAGTTTCTCATTTTATGCCTATGGGTCACAAAAAGGTATAAATTATGGCCTAATAGTGGGCGATTTATATTTATTATTTCAGTTTTCGGTTGAAATTGGTTCTGAATTTATTATTCTGACTTGAGTAGCATCGAAACCGTGCCTCCTTATCACAGTTCGAACGTTTACGACATAATACTACAAAAATTACAAAATACAAACTGGCCAAACTTAGAACTTTTTATTTTTGGAACCACTTCGCTTTTCAATTCTAATGTTATTTTCTACTAAGTTCGTTTTAAATGTAAAATATTCACAATTAAATGAAACTACGTGATGTAGTATATTTCTACTTTCATTAATTTCTTTACCACGACCAAAAAATTAAGGAAGGTCGCTATGATATTATAATTAATAACTAATAGAAAATAGTTATACTGTAGTTTAGTAATAATTTTTTTTATGTTTGCGTGGTTATAATTTTGGTATAAAATAAACATATATATAAAATAAGCAAGTTTGAAAATAAGAATCTGTGGAATCTGTTTTTTTGCTTAACGCCGAATGAAACAACAAATATGAGTACGATGTTTTTTTCCTAAAATTCCTTTCAATCAATATAAAGACAAAGATATACACATACCATCTGAATTAATGCTTACGTTAAAATTATTTATTATGAAATAAACAAATAAATTTTGCTGCACGGATAACCTCTTGGTTACCCCAGTTACCGATAATGGGATCATCGCGTGGTCCATTTTTTCGTTGCAGCGTCGAACATAAACATCGTCTGTCTATATTGACGTATATCCGTCCTATTTACGGGTTAATCTGGATTATATTCTTTGTTTGTTATCATTTCGCATTCTTCGCTCGTTTTGGTACAAAGTTGGCGCCGTCAAATATCGCTTTCTTTTATGACGTCGTTGCTCGCGCAGTCCGATTTTAGCTATACATCATGTTTCATTTCTTCATTGATGTTGTTCTGCATAAGTGGTGTGTTTTTTATGTAGAACGAGATCTTTCCCCGCGTTAAACAAGGGTCGCTCTGAGAATACTTTGCAACGAAAAATATCTCCGGACTAACGATCATAAAGCTACAAAAATAAATCGTTATATTTTATAGTTCAATTTATATAATACCGATTATATTTTAACTCTTGAATATGACATTTCTCGCAGAGGTAAAAACTCAATTGTAAGAAACGAGCGCCATCTATTCCATATTGTTCGTACTAAGTTCTTTTGTAAAAAGGGAAAATATTTTAAGGACATTAACTCCTCCATCTGTTCGTAACTATGTAAACTAGATTACATTTATTTCGATTTGTTTAAAAAGAAAATTATATCTGAAAAAATCAAAGCTACGTAAATGTATGCCGAAAATTATGGTACGATTTCTACAATGGCCACATAGATTTTTTTTTAAATAATAATTGACTATTAATATGAAAAAAAAAATTCAAGAGAAATATTAAGCTTTACTGAATGAAAAATGGATTTTTCTGTTCTTTTATTTATATTTTAATATTTTCCAATGAGAAGAAATAATGCATCGGCAAACATCTTTAAATTTTTTATTTAATTTAATTTTGTCACCTATTGTAATCAGATAAATTCAAAATTTTATTTTATTTTTGTCTATTATCGACTAAATTCAATCTCGAAAGGGACACTATATTATAATAAGTTATACCCAGAGCTGAATTCTTTATATATGATCCTTTAAAAACTGAAAAAAATTACTAAAATTATCAAAATTGTAGAATTTGAGAAATTTGACTATTATACATAAAATATTTAAAGATAGAAAAACTTAGTAAAATATCCATTAATTTGGTCAATATTGCCATATAGTGGTGTTAGTTTCATTATGAGTATTATTTACCAATGTAAATATATATGGAAAAGAAGTAATTGTTATAAGAAAATGTCAGAAATTATTAGGGGTATAAGAAGAGGATCTTGTGGTGCGGCCTTTCGTTGCTTTTACTGACCTCGTCTCAATAAATAAATTGTAGATATTGGTTCTTAATATATTCTGTCAGTATATTTGATTTTTGTCAGTATATTTGACTGCGGAGCCTGTTTTTGTCTAGTTAAAGGGAAACAAATCCAAACAAATTTCAGCAAAGTCTTTTTAAAGGGAAACAAATCCAAACAAATTTCAACAAGTCCTTTTATGCCTCGTAAGTTTTCAGAATTTTTATTTCTGTTTTTAACATTTCCTTTTATGACTTATTTTATAAAACAATCAATGACTTTGAACTGTAATTTACAACAACCAATAAAATATATCCTTCACTCCTTTACTCCGTCTTCACCGCTTTCATCTCCCTCGAAACCCATCAGATTTACGACACGGCCGAGATGAACCCAATAAACTACGAGAATGCGCTCTCTATTTACACTTACTGCATTTTATTATGGTTTTGTTAGATTTAACCATCAGTTACGGTATTCCTCGGACGTAGGGCCAATAAAATGTTTGGGCCTTGGATCGTAGCTGATTATGTCCGCTCATTAGGTTCATTTATTTCGAGCCTCGGTCATTAGTATGATGGTTTTGAATTTATTGGTATTCGTTGCGGGAGTTTGCTCCGAAGCCGTTCTCGGTTTTAATGAGTTCAGTTCAAGGCTCTGCGCGTGCAAATGTTCATTAAATTAAGATGATTGTTGTTATCATTTTTGCCTTGAAATATTACATACAGATACATACAGATACACACACACATATATATATATGTATATATATATATATATATATATATATATATATATATATAAAACAAAATTTATTAAAAAAGCATATCATCAAAATTGATGCAGTAGTTTTTATTATATACGCCTATAAAGAAGCAAACAGTATTAGTGTAAAGACGTATAGCCTTTTCATGTCGTAGGGCTAGAACTGTAGGCATTAATGTTATAGTTAGAATCAGGAAGAGCGCATTCTGTCAAAAAGACGTTGCCTTATGCGAGTTTCAAACGGTATAATAATTTATCGTTTTCTTTAAAGAAATAATTTATCAGTGTACGTATGTATACTGAGTTATCCTTCACAGTTTTAATCAATCAAGTGTATATACATCATTTACAATAAATAGAATAGAGTAGACGGTGCTTCTACTCTCTGTGGTTTCAGTGTTCGTATACGTCAAAGGTGATTTGAGACTCCATATTTCTAGACTGCGAACTGAGGATGAAACTGGACACTGGATAATTTGGACCATAACTTTTCCCCGAATTTAGCTGTGAAGAATTGATATTTCATTTTTTCGCATTATTATTGGTCTTTTTAAAGTTGTCTGCCATATATAGTTTCATCATTTATATAGTTTCATAATTTTTGACTAGACTGTATGGATAAAACGATGTATCGGTCGGATTTGGTTAATTACGTGAATCAAAACATGCACCTTCCTACTAGACGACGTGGCCTTCAGTTAGTAGGATTTACTTTATATGTGTTTTTATTTTGGGTTTTTCTCAAATTTTCTGTTTATATCATCAACAGGGGCAATTCATATAGGCAACAGAACCTTCCCAAAAATTGAGAAATATAATTTTAATTTAAAAAATAATTTTACTTTATATAATTATGCGTAAAATAAAATCATAGTAACGTTCCTCTTATTTATTATACATCAGGTTTATTGACAAAACGATGTCAATGTCTTCTTGACAAAATGCACTCTTCCTGATTCTATGTCCCACGAAAGCGGGCTCCGCTTTCTGGGAGTGACAATAATATTGCCGGTAGGGTGCAATAATATTGCCATTTCACTCTTCATTATCGGTACTGATTATCTTTCTGGGAGAATTTGATCTTACAGACATCTTAAAAATCTTACAATGCGTAAAGGATTACTCACAAAACGCGCTGTTTCCAATTCTAATTATAATTTTATTGTTTTATTTTTCGAGTTTCCCATTTTAATGGGCGTATAATTCCAATTTTGATGAGATATATATTTTTTCAAAAATATTTGTTTATTTTTAGCGTATGTGTGCATGCATTTGTGCGTTCGTTTTCGTCTATGGAGAAATTACATGTATGAAAATATTGTTCATTCTGCACAATCGTTTTTGGTCAATAGATACGGTAGGGGAAGAGGGGGCACTCTTTTATTGCTTGATTCCCTGAAGTCGATACTAAAACCTTTCACTTTTAAGTGTAGTTTTCATATAAATGGAAAAACAGACATTGTCAGATCTAGACGATATCTATATAGAATTTTTATAATTTTTGTCCGATTTTCCATTATAAATGGTCCAGAAATTTATTTTCTTGTCAATACTGCTTAGTGATCATATTTCCTGTTCTGGGTAATTCATTTTTACGTATAAATCGGCATTTTCATAGATTGATAGTCTTTAACAAGAGTTGGTTTTACTGGATAAAATTGTGCGAAAGAGATAATTACACATGTTAATGAGTTCACGTTACTGTTTGTTGGTAATAGGTAATATTTACCTCCAAATATAATTGACCCTCATCAGATATTTGATGAAAAATAATGATTGATTAGAACGAAGTACTACATAGGTAAGGTATAGGTATAGGTAATACTTATTACAATTACCTTTCGCTACTTTGACGTAGATTTTGTGATAGAAGTTTCAAAATTCTAATCGATCCTTCGTTCAGAATGGGCTTAAATCCCATTCTCATATACTTCATGAGAGTGACCATAAATTAAAATCATTATAGCCCTGTCCGTATGAATACGACGAACGTGCGTTATGAAAATAGGCCAATCTATTTTAAATTTGTAAATCTTTTTTTAATGTATATTAATACCAAACGCATATTTTGTCTTAATATTACTAGGCGCATCGTGAGGATTATTTTGAATTAATTTAAATATTATGAAAATAGAATTAGAAGTATAATAAATGTACCGTAATATAACAGTCATGAGATCCTCTTGAGTGAAGTTTTTACTAATATTTAAAAAAATTAAAAATGTCAGAGACAGATGAGAATTGAATATAAAGTTTATAATATAAGATTGCTATTCTATTTGCAAGCGTAAACATGTCGTATAAATAAAATCGATTATGTAAGCTTGCGTACCTGGGATTTCGTACCCAATTTAACGTAAAAATGTATATTTTATGTTTCAGAATGTTCGGGTGCCTTGACTATGTACATGTTTAAATTTTTTAAAATCTAGAATTATTTACACAGTAGATTTAATGGTTTATTACGTAGTGTTTAATAATGTTTAGCACGATTAGGAAAAATGTAAGATGACATTCATAAAGGAGTATTAGCAGGCTAAAAACAAGTTTTGAATAACGAAAGCATATCAAAGAAGGCGAGAGAACTTATAAAATATGGTGTATTAGTACCAACATGTATGGATTTGTTAAATGCAAAAGAAAATTATAGCAAATTAAATGCATTGGAAATGTGATGGCTATTTGATATTAAAGAAAAAGCAATTACGTCACAAAATTAATACATAATGTAGGCATTCGACGCACATATTAGGGCAAAGAAATTGTGATTTTGAAAATAAAGAATATTGAGATGGTTTGGCAATATTAAACATATGGACAGGTGAGAACTGTCAAAAAGATATATGTGTTTTCGCTTATACAATGGCAATTCGTCTGATGGCCAAGAAATATATTTTTGAACGAAATTGTGGAATGTGTAAAAGATGAAAAAAAGGTTATTAAAGCTTGTATGAGAAGAGTGAAATGATAAGGGTATGCCAGGATGGAGGAGTATGATTTCATCGGTATTCCATTTTTTCCGCTTATCCTACTTAGAATAAAGGGTAATATAACGGTGGGCGCGAAGATAGAATAATAAGAGAATTTTATCTAACTAAATTTGGCAATATAAAATGTTTAATGTTTTCTTGTTCATCAGTTCTATCATACAGGCTAACACGCAGATGAACGAGAATATTTGAATGTCGGATCTTACGTGTCTTAAGTTTTCGAAGCTGTGTTTGTTTTATAAATAATTACATACGTGAAATGGGGCTAGTAATATAGTATAGAGATACTGGATAGCTCGTGGTAAAAAGAGCAGAAAAGTAGCTTGAAATATATAGTCATTCGACAATCAAATTATACACCTCAAATAAAAGTAAATGGGTCTATAAAAATGTGTGACGTAGCTACTTAAATAGCTAATTATCCAAATATTGGAAATGTCTGTTCGCGACTTGTGTTGGATATATTATCGTCAGAGTAAATTCTCAGGTCAGCACGAGTAGCAAAGCATAAAATTATGTGTCGTGAAAATGACGTACTGTTTCGAATTGCTATTCGTGTTTGTGTTTAACCATATCAAGCTGAGAAAACAGTAGCGCTCTCGGTAGCGCGGACACGCAAAGCCTGTGCTGTGACCTTTCTATTTTTTCAATATCATTTTATATTCACTAAGGAGGTTTTTCCACAACGAGCGTTTGCGAAGCGAAACCGGTGTGTTCTATATCGTTCAGGGTCGCCGGAGAGGCGGCGTCTCGACAAAACTAGCTTTCTTGCTTATTTAATATGTTATGTTGTATAAAAAAATAGAACTTCATTTCATAAAGTGAAGCCATTTTCAGATTTATGAATATATGTTTAAGTTTCAAATTCAAAGTCGAACGTTATCGTGGTTTTGATATTACATTAGTTTGATGTACAAACCAATTTGTAAGGTGTCCGGATGTATATTAGTAAAGAAACACTCTGCAGAACTCGCAATCATTGAGTAATTATTTTTTTTATTACCTTACAACAAGAAATATACATTTATTTATTTGTTATGGTTTTTCTTGTTTAGTTACTCACTTTTTCCGAGCTTAGTGATTTTACGAAAATTATAAAAATGTTGTATATAATGCCAATCAATTGTAAAGTCCGAATTTTTAGTTTAACTGACTTTTTATCTTTTTAAATGTGTTGTGTATCTGAAAAGAAATATATTTTCACTATTATAATAATAAAAAAAATATTTTAATCAATGTAATTTTTCAGTTGTACCAACTTAATGTAAAAGATGTGTCGATGTGGAATGCACCTGAATACTGAATGATCTTTTCTAATCTCTTTCAATTTTTTTTAGTATTAGTTTACTGAATATTAAAAGTTCATGAAAACTTAATAAAAGTATTAGTTTACTGAATATCGATCTCAACACACGATATATATAGGTATGACATATTCCATTTAAAATTGTTGTAGAACTTAATGTCGAGCTCCGCTTCACTATTCTCAATCCTCACAAAGTTACTGATATTATCTTGCTACAAGAAAATTGTGAAAAAATGTCGTAAAAAGCACCAAATTTCTGTAATAAACCGTCCAGTTACAAATAACACTCCAAACGTAATACTGTACCTAATATGAAAAGTTATTTTCAGTCTTATCAGGTAATTATCGCGCCGAATTCATCAGTTGAAGTGTTCGATGCCGTGCGGAGGGCCTATTAAGCGACCAGCTCGTACAGCGGTCAAAAGGGCAGCTGTCTAACTGGGACGTGGGGACATTTTCTGTTTAGTTTATGTCTGGAAGTTTCTTTGAATTGCGTGTTACTTTTTGGAGGTGCTTCTACTGCAAAGACTTTCAGTGCCTGCTGTGACCTTGGCGATAACAATAATTTCTGAAATTATCATTTAGATGAAATCTTTCTTAAACCTAAATATTATGAAACCCATAATATATATTATTTATTCATAGAAATTAGACATATTCTAGAGAAATTTTTAGTCATAACCGTTGGTACTGTTAGGTAGATAGAGAGTTAAATGAAAGGGCAAATACGAGTTGGAATCGCGACTAGCTTCTCGTCACTTTAATAAACAAATCTATTAGTTTAGAGTACAAGAAGTTTGTGATTATATCTGTATCCTATTATTTTGACTGCCATTGAGTTTTTACTTTCATGATGGACTGACAAGACTGAGTATATTACCTGAATTTGATTAATTTAAACAGGATATATGAAGACTTCAGGTAAATATATTCATATAAAAATCTTGATCCATATTCAGTCTCGAAAACGATTGCGGAATACATGACTTTTATACTAGTGACGGGGCGTCATAACTTTTATATTTGAGTATATTTAATTTTTTTTGAATTTCGAATTGAGGGAAGTAACATCAAGTGACAGTTGAGTTTTAAATTGCGTGGCATTTTAGTAAAGTTGCCAGTATTTTCCAAATGTTTTGAATGGTCTTTCTTACTGTGTCTAGATTTTGTTCTAAAACAACTATATTTAAATAGCGGTTCTAAAGAAATGCTCTGTATGCAAGTTTTTCATTAACTTTGGTCAATATAAAACATAAAAGAATCTTGATAGTTTTTAAACTAGTCTTTAATTTTTGCGAAGTGTCGAATATAGAAGCAAGTAAATATAAGATTTTTTTATTATTACATCTTGTCACGATATTTGTTCGACAATTTTCACATGAAACAAATATTGTGTCATCGGACGGCACAGTGATCAAATATTTGTAAATAACCGACAGACAGATATCAAAGCGAATTAATACTATCTTTTTTACTTAGCTCTGAAAAGTCAACGTTTTAGTAACATAGATGACTTTACTTTCTTTCCTATTATTTGGTTTCTAAACACTAAGGTTACTCCTAACATTATGCCGAAAATATTTTTTATTCATAATGTATGTAGCGACTATTAAGGGAACAATATAACAACTATTAAGGTTTAATATCAGGTCGTTCCAAAGCTTAATAGCTTCAGTGTTATATACAAGAAATACTCTAGACATACCTTAGTTGGTATGAGTGCGTATCGACCAAAGTAAACTGTATAGAGGCAGCGAAGTCTGTGGCGTTTTTCTGTGGAAGTTTCAAAGCTTTCTAATCTAATTCTAGACTATAAAAAGTATAATATTTCCACGTAAAATATCTTTCTTCCTAATGGAGATTAACTTCGACAAAAAGAATTCGTTCTATTCAAAGAGTTCATCCTATTCAATATGCTGAAAGTAATAAAACTTGTATTTGAAAAATGATGTGTTATCGTGACTTAATCTTACGGTTTACTTTACATTGTATTTAGTATTTTTAACAGTGTGAAGATATATTCTTTACTTTTAAAGAAACGTATATTGTTTATATTCAATAACGTTTCAGCGATCCTAATGTATAGGTCCTTTCTGTGAGAGTACACTGAGTACTAGTTTGTTAAAGAAGTAAATTATTAATTGGATCTTAGATATTAAAGTATTTTCATTTAAATTTCAGTAAGTGAATAATTGAAAGTTGCAAATGTTTTTGGAGCATGGATATTTCGAATGGTGCTTAAATTGGCATCCCAAAAAAGCTAAGTATTTTTTTTCAATTCCTTTAAATACACGTCAGTAGAGTGAGTGGCAAAACTGGCGAGTTTCCTTTATAAATATGTTTATTTTCGTATTTTCAATATCATCAGTTGCAAATGAAGTTATTAGTTATTTGTGTTGTGGTGTTATTATCACATTTGCAATTTCAAGGTGGATCAATATAAATTTGGATCCGATCCAGTATTGTAAAAGAAAACTTACAGAATAAAATGTCATAAGAATGCCGTGGTACATTATGATCCTACTTATAATCTTGAGCCAGATATGATACTTATTGAGTTCTTTGGTGTCAAACTTCTAATTATTTGGTACGCTCTGGAAACTATTCTGCTAACATCAACCCAGTAACATTTTCATTACCTGCGTGAAAAAAAACAAAGAGGAGGTCGTTTATAAAAGCCTTTGAATCATTAGTGTTTTTTCATCAAATCATAATCCTGTAATCGCCTTTCGAAGTCTCCTTATTTATAACACGACGCTTCTGCTACTAGAATACTCTAAGTAGTATTCAACTTTATAGCGATATATTATATATTATATACTAACAGCTATAGCGATATATATATATATATATATATATATATATATATTATATACTAAGAGAATTGTCTAGTGCATTCTCATCAGAAACCTAAGCAATTACGTCAGCAGAGGATGTCATATTGGCCACATCCGCAAGCAATATTGCAGCGGCAATGAACTAAACGACCACACAAAATGCCTTAAATTCGGCCACTCGCTTATATTAAGTCGATTTATTACAGCTCCGTTTCGTAAAGCACGCACTGCGTACCACTGGCCGCTTCTTCTAAACGCACGGTCAGTCGCGATCGGTGCTCGGCGAGTTGAGCGCGCGTCCACGACGCTTTTCCAGCGCACTTTTCCCCGAGGACGGAAAACGTCGTGGCTAATTATAACGTAGAGTTTTCGCGGAAAATTCGGTCGAAATTGCGGCGTCCATTAATTGGTACAAAGTGCTTTCGGCGGCGGCGGTTTGACAGTGGATTTTGTGATTAAGTTTTTGGTGTTTTTAATTGAGTCGGTTGGCGGCTTGATAGATGTTTGTTGCTGGAGTTGATTTGTGGGTTTCAGGTTTACCGTTTTGAATGGGAAACATTATTCAACTGTAATGTGAATATTTAATGTTTTTTTGTGTGTACGTAATTTAACAGCATATTGAAGTTTTGTTTTAATAAGCGTAAAGCTACATTGTAATATTTATGTTATTAATTTTTAGTGATAAATGAATACAATCTGGTCACTTTCTCTCTCTCTCACTCTTTCTCCGGGAACTAAATTTACTTCATGGCCACGACATGTTGCAAAGTTAGAAAACATGTTTAAATCAATGTCATCGTGTTTGGATAAAGTACATATATTTTTTAAATCCAAATATTTTAGCACTATGCATCGATATGGACGAGCATTTAAATGATTCATAGGAGTTTAGACTAAAGTAGCTTTTGCCCATGGCTTCACTCGCGTAGGGGTTTAATTAAAGTAGTGGAGTTGTTCTCCATTAATAATATTGACTTCTTATACATATTCTTGATCAGGATTAAGATAATTTATATCTATGCTTGGATTTTAAACTGAATCTTTGCGACTTTTTAAGTCCTCACACACAGTTCTTAATGTGTCAGCATCAATAATTGAATTTCAATCCTATTATAGAACACTTTGGGTCCAAGGTAAAGCCTACAAGCCTATAAGAGACTATTCGTCTAGTCGTCTTACGTGATGCTCTAACAAACAGACGAATAGATAAACAAACAGTCAACAATTCTTAAAAAAAATGTTTTAGTTTCTACTCGAACCCAGGAATGTCTCCGCCATAAAATTTTCCAAATATATGTTATGTACAAACTCATCTCTTCAAATGATTTTATATAAGAATATGATATAAAATTCTATTCGCACTGACTACGCAGTTAGTTTTAACGGAATATGTGTTAGCCCTCAGTAATTAAATCATTAAAGATAACCTGCTGCACGGAAAGAAGGTTGTTTGTGTATGAGATTTTTTTTTCAAAAAGATGGATCAGTAAATATCCTCGCACCTAAGCAAGTAGCATAAAATAACTTTCTTGTTCCATCTAGTAAATGAGAAGATTCTCTTTGGACGATCGATATTGCAAGCAAAAATAATAAGATGTTTACTCAGAAACATTAAACAGGAAATAAAATAAGGAATTACCAAAAAAAAACGTTTTACAAGGGCGAGGATAATGCAATCTAAAATCATATTTTGTCAAGTGTATAGTTATCAGATCTTACGAATTAATATAAGAATATAATATTGATAAAAATCAGATAACTTTTGAAGTAGTTTGCCATACGGTTAATTAAAAATGGACTATATTTTATTTGTTTACTAAAACCGCCTATGATTACGTTGATTTGTCAAATCTCATCATAATTGAAAAAATGTGTTTCAAAGTCTATGAAAAGAAAGACATTTTCCAATTAGGATGTGATTTCACAAAAGTCTATGAATATGAAAAGAAAAATTTACATCCACTAAAATGTGCCATCATATTCGATGATATTCTTGGAATCGCATTAAAATTATATACTGTGGCGAATCGCTCTTTCCCTGTATAACTAATAACTTTACATAGTATAGAAATATATGAAATGTAAAAAGAGAAGGAAATGTATGAGTCACGATAAAATAAAAAGTAGTGAACAATTTATAAATTAGTAATTTAAGATTTCAATAGTTTCAAGTTTATCTAATTAGTTTGAGAAAAGAATCTTCTTAGAAAATTTTATTTCTCTTTTTGAGCTACAGGGCTATGAAAGGGTTTTTTTCGTATTTCGTGTTTATTCCATTATGTAGGCACTCTTATATAAATAACCTAGAAATGTAAAAAATATTGTTATCGGGTTAATAAAGAAGAAAATCATAATTATACGTAAATATCAGGTTATGTTAACTTAAGAATTATTTATTCATCAATATTATTAAAATTTATTACTATTTTTATTTTTTGTATCCCAATAGCCAAACTTTTCCAAAAATACCAATTTTCTATTAATATCGCCGTCCACAATAAAATTGTTTATATATTTCAAGATTAAAAATAGGAAACTGTTTTATTGAATGTAAAATTTCTAGTAAGATATATCATTCGGAATGCCTTTTAGATAAACATAATAATGATGCTTATGTTATGACAAAAATGTAAATAATACTAAATATGCCCCGCCCGCGTATTAAATGCCTTAAAAGACGTCCACAATCGATTTTGTTCAATGCACACAACTCAGTGCCGGTTCAAGTCACTCTGCTTACGACAACCGTCACGAGCGGTCATGTTTCAAAACAGAATCTTATCGAGAAAAAAATGTTTGTAGGAGCTAATTCCAAAAGCGCGATAATACTAGTGGTAACGCAAATAAGATCAAAGATGTAAGATAGCGCGTGCAAATTCAACATATTGAATAAATAATTATTATTTAGCAATAATGCAGTGTTTTAATGTTTACAAAATGGCATCGCCATTAAAAGATTATACCTTACGACATGTTTCGAGTGTAAGAGAGACGAATATATATAAACACGTACATATATTTTAGTGTGAGTGGATGACGCACGCACAGACATGTTGTAACATTTTTGTATGCTCGGAGTCTATCGATATTATTTTAATCAATGCTTAATTATTACTCGTTTCTACACAATTCAGTTCCTAATATTATGTTACAAAGCCAATAGGTTACTTGTAACTTGTTGATTCACAACTTGATGCTTTCCTATTAGATGCTTTTGGCAGCTTGACAACATAATAACCCACTTAACGACTTACTACTATTATACTCCACAATGCCTTAGAAGTACATATCGAAATGTTTGACATATTGTTGATATATTTAGTACTTTTTCAATTGTACTTGGACCATAATTGTGTTCAATTCCTATACTGTGTTTGAGGATATAGGTATAAAACCGGTCTATATGAATCTGTTTAAATTTATACGCTAGTAAAATGAGATTGGTAATCGGGGCTACCTCACTTCAAGGGATATCTCAAGGTCGGCTCCATTGTCCACATGAACTGCAGGACGAAGAAGAGATGATGGTCAATATTTCCGCTATCGATTATCTATAATTTAGGTCAAATGTGTCGCAGTGATAGTTGAAATAATAGCCAGCAGATCAGTAGCATGATTTAGGTGAACTTATTATTTTAATGTAATATTTTTGAGTAAGTAATGTAAATGAAAAATAATAAGTTGAGTTTATTTCACAATAAGATAGTAAACATTATTTTTAATTTTTTTTTATTTGCTCGATTAAGGTACACTTTCATATTTTAAACGTAATTTTAAGATTGTTTAGGCGCAGACAATAAAACATTTATAGAGGGAGTACAGTGAGCTGTAAATAATTTTTTTAACCGTTCCCTCATTAAGACACTTGCTTCTATTGTCATCAAACTTCACACGGTTCATTAAAATTTTAAAACTGTAAATTTGAAAGTAATAACTGCAATCATTAACTTCCATGGGAACGTAATCGAACCGTCGGTAACGACTTTATTAAGCTGGAGTTTTAGTTACGATGTAGCTGTAAAAGCAATATTTTTGACTGCACGCGGTCTATGAATATGAGACAGTGATCGATTAAATCAGAAACTTTTTCAACTAAAGCAGTTAATATTGTTGATTTAAATTGGCGTATTACTGTGTGTAAGTAACTTAAAATATTATTACTAATCTTTATATAAATGAAAATGTACAGCAAAAAAGGAACTACTTTTGAAGAGCTTTGTAGCAAAAGAATAAAATTTAATTAAAAATGTTGATTTTTGAATGAAAAAATGAGGTACTCTGTTTTAATTTTAGTTTCTAAATTAAAAAATTATGTTATAATATTACGAGTACAACTAAGTTGAAATTGCTCGACCATCTTCCAGTGGCTGTGATCAGGGATATGCTCCTTCAGTTCAGGAACATTATATAAAAAAATTAGGCAGAATCTCACAATTAAGAAAAACACTTTTCCTTGAGCAAGACAAGACTCAGTGTAATCATTAACTTAACTAATTTAGAAAATTGTAACGTATCCACACCATTAATTAGTTTACCCTGCAACAATAGTTAAAGTGCTATAGAAACTGTATTGCAAAATTTCTACTTACTCTTTAGAGTAAATGTTTTGATGTGTTAATTGCTAGTAAAATAAGAGCATTAGTCTTGTTGCTGTTATCCAATTACAGGAAAAATGATTACTTCTTCCAATATTCAAGTTAAGTTTTTGTCAATAAGTTTTTCGTCAGTTACTTGTTATGTTGGTGTACATTAACATTTTGTATTTGTGATAATTCTTTCTTAGTTACGACTACGTTAGGCGGCAACATTGCCTTGAAGAAACCTAGTATAATGTTAATAGATCATGATAATATTCTTTCTTACACTTAACTATTTGTCTGATTGGTAAAGACGTTTTATCTAATTGAAAGTGCTATTGATTGAAAGTAATTCTCTAGTGGATGGCGTACGTCATAGTGAAGGTGGTCAAGTCAATTGATATAGGAAAAAAGAAGGTAATCATACACATAAAGTGTAGTGACGCAGTTGATTGGTCCAGGTCTACATAATATCACAATTTTTTAATATTATAATCGTTGTTCTTTTATTATGAAGAACCATTATTTTATTTATGTCGCTAGTTCCATTACATAAAACCTTGATAATGACGTTTAACTTAAACATTGTTCAATGTTGTGAATATTAGTTAATAAAAAAGCCAATACATCTCAATCTTACTACAGTAACATAGGTCGTTAGAAATTACTATGTGTCAAAGTAGATACAAAACTCGTCTTTTCTCAAATTTTGTCCATGAAAATTACGTTACTGTTTGTTTTGATTCTTTTTTACTTATTCGTACGACATGTTACGTATTTATTCCAAGCATATTTATACAGACGGTAGGGTAAAGGTTCTCCTTAAAACCACATTCACGTATTTACTAACACTTCTCCTGGCGAACTTGGCGCACCCACGTCCGACAGTTAGTTTAGAAATAAATTCCTCGTATTACCCATTCCGAAAATACATTGTCGGCAACGTGACGGTTCTCGACTGGCGCTGTCAATAATTCGACATCAGCATCTACGGAAATAGTCTGTTACGTGATTTTCGCATCGCTCATGTGGGAAATATTGACTGGAGCTTATTTCAACTCGTTTCGTCAGCTCCGGAACATTTAACGTACTTATACGTAGGCGTGTATGAAGTTCGGTCGGGAAAAATTTCATTGAGGAAATACTGTTTGATGTTTACATTAGTTGTTAGCGGTGTCTGAATATAGGTCGCGGTTCGCTTTCTTTATTTGTTATAACCGAAATGCGAAAGGGGTCTCACCAGGTCGAAATGTTGAATGAAGAGTGGATATTTTATACATTATAGATAGACGTCTTGTATGATTGAACCATGATAATATGGTGCAATGGAAATGAAAATGTTGTATGAAAGTTTTACAATATATTGTGAAATGAATCATATTCAGATTAATATGACTACCACATTGGACGCGAAACATACTTGAAATAGATTATGATGTGTGTCGTTATTTCTCTTATTAATAGTCTATGCCTTAATCGTTATGAGGAGGCTACTTATAATCATCCTTAATTTATCTAAGGAAAACATGTTTTTCGCAAGAAGCAATCGTTTAAGCATACAAGTTCTATACTGGTGTTATTGCCCGCTCTATCTTGAAAGGTAATAATATATGTAGTAAATAATATGCATTTCATAGATTCATAAAGTATTGTAAAACAATCCCAGGAGGAGTAGAATATCCTTTAAAACATTTTGTTAAAAAACATGGTCCTGTGGAAATGCTGCAATGCTATTATTGTCACATAATATTGATATATCCATTGGCCAGGTTTGTAATTTAAATATTTATTGTAAAAGCGGGTACCATTTTGGTTTGAAGTAATGAGATGTCTATAATCAAAATCAGATTATGGGCAACATAATATTCTCCATTATATTAATATACTTAAAGGTAATACAGAATTGACTATCACTTTGTGGTCGACTAATGACTGGTGGCATAGTGGACTAGAGGCTCGCTCTTGATCTTATTAAGAATTAATTTACGCATTTATGAATGTAATGTTATTATATAACTTTCCTAACCAAAAGCCCAACACTTCGGTTACGAAAAATTTGAGAGCCATAATTTATTCTTGGGTGTATGACTAATTTTTGCTGAAAAAATTGTTGCATTGTCCAATGTTTTTGTTTTACTCTACAAGTTACCATAGTTAAAAATTTTGCCAAATGCTTCACATATAAGCACAGAATTAAAATATACATTTCAATACACTACATTTTAAATACATTATAATATACATTTTTTTCGCAATTACAATTTTTGTTCTTGCGTTTTCTTAGACTTAACAAAGAATAACACTTTCCATAAAATAACTAGTTTTTATTATTCTGATTTGTTTTTTTTATTTTTATAGCTTGTTCATACGTTATTTAACGAAATTCGAGTGTCGTTTAGCATATTTTTCAAATTCTCTTTTAGGTTAGGGGACACGTAGGTATGTAACCCAAATTTAATTTATTTGCTTTATGGTTCAAAGGTATAATGAGTCTATGAATTTTACTATGAGCATTCTACTATTTCCTTTCGAGGTATAGCAACATAAAAAATAAATAGTCAAAAATTAGGTATAAATTAATTTAATATACATAAAATTGTCAACATTCATTACCTCTTCCGATTGATAAATATTGACAATTACAATTGCGAAATGCACCCGCAACTCGACCGTGACAAATGGTTAGAGGTACTGCCATTTCCTAAAACTCGATAAACAAACAAATCACCGACATTCGTGGGCAGGATGAACTTATATTCGTATGAGCTGACCTACAATTTTAATAGTTTCAGGATTATATACGTTTGTGACTGATGTAGTAGTATGTAGTCGACGCGAAGGAGATGGTCCAAAGATGTAAAATGTTTTCTTTATCGCAATCTTGGCACGCTACCTATCGTTTAATTACAACCTTACTCCCTCCCTGAAATAAAGCTCTTCATTTGTGCTCACGCATTACTTACTTTCCAAAGTGTGTAATGTAACCACGTGCTAGTCAGTGTCATTAGTTACTGGATTTAACTAAATTTTATGTCAATAAAAGAAAATTAAATTGTTTAATCCTTTTTTAGGTCATTTTTAATTTTTTTTTAAGTTTTGCATTATGAAGAAATAAAATTTACATATAAGTACAGAGAAGTAAGACCTTATTAAATATGCGCATTGCAATAAGTGGTTGATCTATCTGAATGAGATCTTTTGGTTAACTGGCCAAAGCATGTTTTTGACGTATGATTAAACAGTATTTGTACTAAAGCTCATTAGCCAAATTATTTCTAATTTGTAGCCTATGAGCGTATACTGAAATATTGCAATAAACAAGTGTCAAATATAGGTATTAGAAGAAGGCCAACGTGGCCTTTAAGAAAGGTGTCGCTGGCCTTTATTTTTGAACTTTACATAATCCATTTTAATAATATATTGAAGGTGTTACTAGCCTTAGCATCTCAGATTCACGTTCATAATTGATTACTTCATTTAAGTTTTATCATGATTGTAATCGTATTAAAAAAAAACTTTTATGAATTGAATTCTGAATGTTCCGTTTGACAAATTTCGTATTTGAATTTTTAGAACATTAATTTTGTGGTTCTTAAAAAAAATAATACTAATAATTTAAAATCGATATTAAATATTTTCTGGCTTATAAGAGCCTTGTGCGAAAAGGCGTTAAATGAAATTAAAATAGACAAACCACTACTTAATTAACCACTGAATACATTTGCTTTTTATATAATGCCACGATACTTTTTTGACAATAGGTATATATTAAATTATTTTTATTCTATCACGAAAATTTATTTCAAATGATCCTTCCTTTCGGAAGTTAGTACCATTAGAAAATGGAACAAATATTGCAGTTAAACGAAATAAAACTTAATTAGTGTTACAGCGAAGTCATTTTGTAGAAATGGATTTTTTACTGTTATGAAATCAATCATTTTGTTGTTCAGAAAACATTTCTTATTCAATGTGTGTTCAACGAAATTTCTGAATTACGTTTCCGTTCCCGTATATAAAGGGTTTCAGTGTTATTTTTTTATACCCATTACATTCTTCAGGCAAAAAACAACCTTGTGATAACAATAGTGTCAATTTTCAGTGTCAGCTAGTTTTGTGTAAAGTGATAATTATTTCAATTGAGTGAGTTGGTGTTGCGTGTTAACTCCGTGCGTTCTGTGAATAGTGCCTTGGTGAATGTACCTCCGTTGTGTTCGTAAGTAAGTTGTCATTATTAAATATTATTTTTGTGTCGTAATAACAATGAATCGACGTTTATTTATGTGTCAGGGGCGGTGTAATTTTATTGTTGACAAAGAAAACTGCGAGACAATAGCGTGCTATAAAAGGAGCCTTTAAATAAGACTAGATGTTAATTTAAATGATTGATTATGTTATATCTATTTATTCTTCGTGAAGTTCTTTTTTCGTCCTAAATTTCACGTTTATGTGTTCCGCTTTCTCTATGTCCTCGAAGTTACGATTTCTATTATTTAGTAGCATAAGGATGTTTTGATGGAAAACATCAGTTTAATTACTGAATTTGGTAATCAAATTTTATAAATTAATATTATAAGTAACAGAAATGTTTGTGTGTGTTTATTTGTTTAAATTATCTTAGAATACATTTATCTGATTCAGAAGAAACATTTATTGATGGCGTTTTATCTATATTTTGCAACGACTCAATTTAATTTATATCTTTTTTCGATAAAAAGACAGAGGTAAACAGTAGCTGTAATGCAGCGAATGAAAGAAAAAGACAATCTATACGGCTATCATTATATATTTTAAATTTTTAGAGAACATATGAGTATATCCAATTACATATCTCTAATCAGATAATTTACTTATATATATTACAAGGACATGTAAAAAATAATTGAAATTCATTGTAGAATATAATATGCATTTTTTATTGAAATTAAAAAAATGCTATAAGCATCAGGTAGTATCAAAATACAGCCGAAATGGTCAAAAAATGCCTTTAAGGATGTATCAATAATATGAGCGGAAAATGTAGCAAATGGTACATATGTTTTTGCCTAAATTAGGGTTTCTTTTCCTCAAATTCGTCATTCTCCAACCCGTTAAACCTCTGAAGAATTGTCATCGAAAATCGAAGAGAAATTGTAGTAAGCTAAAACATTTAATAATTTTTGTAAAAATTAGTTTTTATTTTTAGTTTTACGTTAATTAACGTTTTTGCCAGAAATATGTTTAAATGTATATAACATTTAAAAATATTTCTGCATCGTAATGTACAGTTAAATGTTTGCTAAAATGGTGCATCTCGTCGGCTTCGTATATATATATATTTTGGTTTCGCTGTCGTTACGTTGTGAAGGCTTCTTTTAATTTTTCTTCTTAAATATTATCAAGAGAAAAGAAACTACAATTAATAAGTTTACACCTTCTTTAATATATATATATATATATATATATATATATATATATATATATTTATATATGTATGTGTATATATATATATATATGTATATATGTATGTATGTATATATATATATATATATATATATATATATATATATATATATATATATATATATATATATATACTTACTGTTACTGTTTATTCTAGCGGTCTGTTTTAATTTGAAAAAGTGATTGAGTTGAAAATATTCAAATATTGAATATATTTGACGTTAATTTTGTAGAAATTCATTATTCACAATTAAATGAAACTACTTGATGGAGTATTATTTCTACTTTCTTTATGTCCATTACCCCGACCTAGGTTTCGTTGTATTACAACATCTTCAGGTGGGATATTAGCAAAGATATATATTAGCAAATAGAAAGCTTAATAGTAGGCTGAGAGAAAATTAAGATACTACATCACGTAGTTTCATTTAATTGTGTTGAAAATATTCATTGTTACTTTGCAAAAAAAAACATATGTTAAATATCAAACATTTCCTTTTTTTATGCCTATGTTTGCAAGATATTGTCTCTTTTTAAAGAAAAGTAAATATTTCTCAAATCCTGCGAAATTCCGGGAAATTGTAACCTAGAATTCTCGCGGCTTGAGAACGGAAAAAGGTTGAGAATAAAAGTTGAGAATAAGCCTAATCCTGTTTCGCCTTTTGATTGGACTCCCGACTTTTTTAGTTAACAACCTTTCTTTATTGATTCTATGAAAATACAATTCTAATGCAACATTTTTTCAAAGGGTCTCCTCATTGGATAAAATGGTCACAAAGTTTACCTTTTCCTTCTGTGTTTTGCTTTAACAATAACCAATGGAATTAAGGCTTCTGGTCTTCCCTACAAGATTCTCGCAATCCCTAACCAGGTCTTGGGTAATATGAGAGTAAAGTAAGAATCAGTTGCCGAATACTCGTAAGTTTGAAAAGCTGCTAGTATATTACCTGTAAAGAAATGTTCCTGTAATGAAATCAGGATTTCCATCGCGCTTCGCTCTTTGTAAGATATAAACTAATTGTCAGATTCTGCTTAATAGTAGGCTGAGAGAAAATTAAGAGCAGTTTTCAGTTTAGTTGAGTTTGTTATAAAGTTGTTATTTATTAAAAACAGTAAGTCATTATTGTGCCAACTTGTCTCTGGACAAGTGAACTAAATAGATTCAAAAATAAGTTCACCTCGAAAACGTGAATTACATTTATCATTTTAATATTAAGACAAACCTGAATGTACACGTTTTATGTATATCACTATAAACAATTATTCATTTTGGTCTAATACTGTAACTATAATCAAGTTGAATTTAGATGGGCAAAATGTATTGCTATCGAAACTATTGACGCTTGCGGCTAGCGGCGATGTCCGTGACACGATTCGTCTAGATCGTAAACACAGATAATAATAAACATGGCGCACTGTTTATTGTCCCGCTGACGACTTTTGAACGTGTGTAACGAAATTGCTGGCTCGGTCCCAATATTTTTTGTTTTTGTGTACATTTTCCTCGGTTATTGCATCTTCCAATTGGGAGCGCTCGTCTAATTTCCTTTCTTAACGCAGCAATGAGGTTTTATTAGCCCGTATACATGCAAAGGAAGTACCGTCAGGATCGGACGACGTGTCGCTTTGTTAACGCTCTATAAGAAATTTATTTATTTTCAGGCATACTTCCGCGCGAACGAAATCTTTTTGTATTATTACATTAGCTAAGTATCCGCCTATCGCCCTTTTTCGGTTGGTCCATGACTCACGGGACAACCTGGGTATATATATATATATATATATATATATATATATATGTATATACATATACATATATATATATATATATATATATATATATATATATATATATATATATATGTATATACATATACATATACATATATATATATATATATATATATATATATATATATATATATATATATATATATATATATATATGTACACGCATACAGATGTTGACCTGGTTTTATAGCACACCGGCTTTTATGGTTTCCTGAGAAAGAAATAATACGATTATAAGCAACAATTTCTTTCGTTACTTATTCCATTCTCAAGATACACTATCTCAACGTAATATAAGGAGTAAACATTATGCCAGGCGCGCACACCGGGTTACTTGCGGCGTAATGAAAGCGATATCCACACCGACACTTTTGGCCTAGTAGTGAGCGATACGGGTATTATTTCATTACCGAGAGCACAAAAACTCTGTTACGTGCAAAAGAAATTGTTATCTGCTTTCAAGGCATTAAGTTTTGTTCGAACTAGAAAATAGTAATTTTTAATCGAACTAGAAATAAAAATTTTAGTGGTTATTTATTCCGATTTTCTATTAACGTTCAGCACAGAACGAATTTGCAATCTGAAGAGTTCCTAAATCGTTTAACAATCGTGTATGTTTTTTGTTCACAATATACACTTTGAGCACAATTTAAGACTCTATTTCAAACAAATCGTCAACGAATCGTTAGATAAAATGTATATGCGTACGTTTGTTTATTTTCACCACGCTGCGCATTACTCCTTCTCAAAGGAAAACCAAGTCAACGTACTCGTAGATGGATCAAAGTCGACGCATGTTCTTATTTCAAAGTAAATTATTGTTTGCCTGCAAATGGGCCGATGACTTAAAATAAGTAGAATTTAATAATGAAATACTATTTTAACGAATCAGTTGTTATCTAGCTTAATAGCGAGCCCTGAACTTAGTGAAGATGTTTAACTAAAAAACATTCCCAGAAAAAATAAAGTTCCGCGTGTAAAGAGTCCGCCCTGGCTTTTTATTTCTGTAACATAAAAGTTTTCCAGATATTATTTAATGATCCTCTTCGCATCCTCGAATTCGCTTGCTTAACCTTTTTTTGCCTCAAGTTATTTTCCTTAATATTACATTCTAGTACAGCTTTTCTTGCTTTCCTAACTAATAAAATACCATGCGTGGTTGTAATAGACTGACTTTTATTTTATAACTTACACAAGTTAATTCATAGTTGCCAGTAAATGGCGCTATTTCTATATATTTTGGAGATTAGAACCTAGTTACATCTTATCGAGCTGTATCTTTTTAATTATTCAAACTATATACTGCAAAATTTCATAAACATTGTGTAATGCGTGCCCTGATTTCAAAAAATCAATAATAAAATTCCTTGTTATTACCGTTTATTTGTAAGTTTCCCCTCGTTTTACTATTTCTTAACCCGGTAATAATTATACTATACAATATGAATAACGTTAGGGTACATTTGACCATATTAAATATTTTAAATTTGTAACCGTTTCAACTAAAAATATGAGTAGTTTCGTATAAGCGTTGTCGTATTATTTTGTACTCTGTACTATAGAGTTTTTACTAATGTATTTATTACGATACAGAATACCCGGCGCGTGATTCTGACCTGTACGTATTAACAGGTTTAGTGATAAAATAATTAAACCCTTTCTGCGTATGTTCCGCACCCAGTCCATTTGATTCAGTTTCGTCCATTGTTTGTATAATTCATGCCTCGTTTCCGTACATAATTATTGGCACAATTGCCCCACTTTCGGCGACTAACATACTTATGCTTCAAATCGCATAGCCGCGTGGTTGGATCTCGTTATGATGACGTATTCTTGATACGCGGTTAGCCACGTCGCCTATTTCTGGAAGCTATTTCTGTTGGCGGGAAGCCGACCGCTGAGGTAATCACCATAGTGCCTTGTCGCGCTTTATTATTGTTTGGGAGTTCTTTTTAACTGATGACAGGCTAATTCCTCTGAATTATAGGTTGCGGTATTGTGATGTATGGCATCGAGGCGATGTTAGAGAATAGGCTGATTAATTTATTGGAAGGATAGTTATAAGAATGGTGTTGTAATAAATCTAGCTTACTTTTAAATGGTTTTGATTGACTGCGTATAATGTGGTATCAGAAATGAAAGAAACCTGAGTTCAAGATGTGATTAAGAGAGAGCAAGTTTGAATGTTATCCTGATCCATTTAAAGCCAATTATTGAGAGAAAAAGAAACTTTTGTAATAGAATTGTTGGTTTCGTTATTTAGGACTCCGAAACTGACTGTTAACTAAAGTTCAAAATGTGGTCAAAAGAGAGTACGTTTGATTGCTATCCTGATCTAATTAGACACTAACTGAAAGAAGCAGAAACTTTGTAATATTATTTTTGTTACTCTTTACATTTTTTGGTTTCGTTATTTGACCTCTGAAACGAAATGTAATTTAAAAGTCAAAAAGTGGTAAAGAGAACAGATTCAAATTACAATCAACGACAATAATTGAAAGAAGGGGAAACTTCTGTAGTAATATTTTTGTAATTTGTTTACCTATTTATGACTGCGTTTGCTTTTGGCTCAACTCTGTCCATAGAAAATCAACAATTATCATACACGGGATACTAAAAATATACAATCGAAACAGCTTAGAAATAAATTAGTAATTAATAAGCTGAATCGACAATTCGTTAATAATGATGTAATCTCGTTAATAATACGTATATATATATATATATATATATATATATATATATATATATATATATGTATGTGTGTGTGTAACATATATTTTGGGGCACTGGGCAAGTATATCTCGAGAAGTAAAACCTGCAAATTGATACGGTATCTTACTATAACTGGTTGTCGCAAAAATCTGAATTAACTGACTAACAATAAAAAATTTAATTTAAAAATCATTATCGGAATCTGCATTCAATGTTATTCAAATGATGCTTCTCACAAATTGCAGGCAAAGTATTAATCTTTTTTTTTCTTTTATTGTCTTGTTACAGCCTACGCCACCCAAGAAGCCCCCTCGAAGGAATCTGTCCGTCTCCCCCACTCATGCCAACTCACCTGCCTCTGTTTATAGCTACGACCACCTGGGTAGAACGGGGCATGCCAGGAGTCAGGACGATCTAGATGACTTATCGGTAAGTCTTATAATTGCTACTTCTCCGGTAATTACTAGGAGGTAACTGGTTCTTTAAATTATTTGCTTTCCTATAATCTGTTGATTCAATGTTTCATTCAGTTTCCATTGCTTCATATGGAGATCTCAATTAAAGTATAGCAAAATATTAAAAGAAATGTTTAACGTATCTCTGCATACAAGTAAGGGGGAGGGTGTAGAGAGATTTTCTTGCGCGCCCCATCGAGTAAGGTATCATTAAAAAGCGCTTTTAAAATGAAATTAAAGTTTAATTTAAACCCATTTTATAAAATATTAAGCATCAAAGCAACGTGCATCGATTAGAATTTTTAATTAAAATGATTTCGATTAACTCGCATGAACAATTTCAGAGGGTGTAGACATATTACTTGTTGCGATATCCCCACTCTCTTTATCCCCGATATCCCCCCTTTTTTCATAAGGACATTTTATTATCTTGTGACTTTCCTCGATTTTTTGCACTACATAACTTTATATTATTTTACGATTATTCATAGAACAGTGGCCCGTTCTTATAAAATTAAGTAAGTATATGTTAGACATGTAGTCAGTTCATGTTACAATAAGTATATGAGTTGATTTAAAATAAAATAAAAAGAGTTTAAATAATATAATTACTAGAAGCGAAAAGTGGTGACATATTTGATGAAAATAGTGATGTGAAAAATGGATTTTTATATAAATTACCTGTTAATACTTAGTGGGTGGGTTGTGTATTAGAGAATGTGAATCAAAAAGTATATACAAACTTATATGAATGTTGACATAGATGAGCTCTCGCTGAATTTCGTAATTGATTTATAATTGGGCGCAATTATCAATTTCTATATATATTTCCTTTCTTTCAACTGAGTGAATCTTATAAAATAGCTCTATAATTATTTTAATTTGTAATCAATCAAAGAGCTCAATAAGTACCTTAATTAGCTTGCTTTCTTAGGTACGTTGAGGATTCATCTATAAGTTTTATAGTTCACGTTTTGATAGCAATCTAGATATTTAAGCTGTTATCTTAGTTATCTGATTTATATTTCAATCACTCAGAGGAGAATAAATTTATTCTTGGGGTGAAGGGAAGGGGGGTAAACTCGAAATACCGGGCAGAATCTGACATGAATTTCATAAATTAAACATTTTTCCAACCTCCGATTTGCCTCTTTGCATAGAATAGTTTTAAGTCCTAATGAAAATTATCTGTGAAAATTATATGTTTATAATTATGCTATGCACGAATTTAACATTAGTTCTCATCTGAAAGCAGTAATTTAGTTTCTTAGCAGCTTAATTTACCAATGACCTTGTCTTTATACATCATGTTTTCAATTGTTTCAGGTGGGGAAACATTATCTCAGACACGGCAGATCAGTCGACCAATATGTAGACTCAAAACCGCACGCCCAATACTCTGAATCTGACAACCATTACTCACCGCGTCAGGCGCCCGTACCCAACCCGAGGCCTTCGCTAAAGAACCGCGACCAGCCCGTAGCTATAACTGCTATGTACGAGAATGTCGTTATAAAGACTCAGAATCCCAGGAGAAAGCTTAGGAGAAACTTCACGCATCAGTACGAAAACTTTGACCCCCTCAAAATGAACCAGGAAGGTCGTAAGAATTCGTCACAGGAGAAATCGTCTTTGGAAAGTTTGTTAGACGACGTCCAATCGGTTAACACTCCGAGCGATTGCGAAAATAGGTATTACGATACTCCTAAGATTCAGATCCCTCTATCTCCGACGCACTACAACCAACCTCCGACACCTGACCACCCTCCGCCGTCTGCGAAGCAGGCGGAGAAAAGTATACACGAGAGAATAAGGCCTTTGAGTCAGGTCAGTAATTGATGTACATATGTCATTAATGGCAATAGTGATATTGGTATCTTTCATTTGAGCACATCCAAGAATAGCAATTCTCTGCTTTTAACTTTTTTTTCTTTCTCTTTCTTGCACACTTTTCTTTTTTAATTATGTTAGTTTCTTTTCAGACTTGTTGTCCCTGTTAATTTTTAATTTTGATGTAAGCGGGTTGTGGTATGTACTATGAAAACATATTTCTTTTCACTGATTAACTGATATTGAATAGTTTAAGAATTTTTTAGCAACTAACGTAATTTTAATGAAAATGGTTTTTTTGAAAGCCCTGAAATAGTATTTTTTATCGAAATTCGATTTAGATATACATATATATAATAGTATATGATTTAATTTGTTAATCGAAATTTTAATTTAACTTTCCTAATTATCTTTTTTCATTAATAAATTATAAATATTTGTATAATTTATAAAATGATTAATTTAATCGTCTTTGTTTTTCGTTTACAATTTTCTTATAATCACTAAGATAAATATGTGATACGAAAATAAAGAAACATAATGGATACCTCAGCCTGCTACTTCACCGTTGCTTCTGAAGCATGTTCTGCTTGTATGTAATTGTGTTCGTTGATCATTTCAGCTTATATTGGAAGTGCTTGAAGAAATTCGCTTAAAAAAAATTGAATCCTCAAAGGGAGAAAAGTAGTGAAGTTGCGCTATTTTAGACAGTTTGAAGCCAATCGCAATGTTCAGTGAAAGTATTTACTGTGTTTGTTGAGTTATTTTCCATGAAAATCGGTGCTAATCTAATTATTTATCTTTTTATCTGGAATCTTGTATTATGATATCGTTTGTAATATATCAAAGGTCCGGATCGTATAGTATTAAAATACAAAATTACATTTCATTAGTTAAAACTTATAGTTACTGATGTGTTAAAATGATTGAAAATCATGTAATATACTGTCAATTATAGAACATAATTAGTTTAGATATAAATCATTATAATAATTGCACGACTTGAAAAGAAATATTTCCCATCACATGGGAAATTTAACAGTAAAAAATGTTCGTTTACTAAAAGTAAAGGTACAGTCACACAAATTCCATACGTCATCATAATATTCACTTTTTTTAATGCTATTTTTAATCAATTTTAATAAGTATAAAAAGTCTTCATGCTAATTTTCAGAGAAAACCAATAAGTATATTAAGTATACTTAACAAAATATAATATAATTTTTAATTATCGAACAATGTTTTAAAATTCATTTAAATTAATGTCAAAATCTGTCACAAATTGTATATCTTCGACAAGGGTTTTTTTATAAGTGATAATATATAATAGTATTAATAGCTCTTAAAATATTTGGAAAAAAATAGGTAAATCTATAGTAAGGAAACCAGCATTTAAATGACGTATTGACGAAGAAGTGTTATTTTAGACTGCATTTCAATCTGTATTTACGTTTTGGGTAGATTTTGATGAATGGTTTCATTTAGAACAAACAAAGTATATAGCAGTTCATGACTTAGAATATTAAATTTAAGTTACCTTCCTTAGTGATATACCTAACTTTAACACAACAATTAATATATTGAATTATTTATTAAATAAAACACCAAGACTTGTACTTATATAAAAGTGAACCGATCTAAAGGTCACTCTTTCCAAATTATACATAATTTAACAATGGGCGTTTACTTGTGGTGATAGACTTCACGTCAATAAAATCGAATATATTTTTTTATAAACATTAACACATACGAATTAATACCCATAAAAACAATCAAGTTATGTTTGTAAATAGAAAAATATGTGAAATTAATATATGTCAGAGAGTACACAGTATACAGTTTATCCTTTAAAAAATATTTAAGTTCGTTTATTGTATTACTTTTTCTGACATCAATCAGAATGAACAGTATACACACATAACTTGTATAATATTATGTTATAAATAATACGACTTTAAGTGATTTTTTTGAAATATGGAACTAAATATGATAGTAGATACCATTTTTTTTATCTGCATCCAATGCTTACTACGCTTATTTGTATGAGAAAATAATCCTATTATAAAACGGGTTTAGCGCTATTGGATTATGTAAAAAATATATAAATTTTAATCTAAATACTACTAAACATTTGTTTCTTTCTACAAATTACCAAGTCATCGTATTGCTAGAACTATCCACTTATTATTTCTTAATAAGTTAATGGACGTAGCGCGAGTTCCTTGTTAATTTTCGATCAGTTTTTCTGATATGAAACTAGTGGAACTCTTGGTAAAAAAAACGAAAAAAGGAGAAATAACATGTTCTAAATTGGTTTACATCTGTGCGAAACGCTAAAAAAGATAGTATGCGATCAGAGGACATCTGTATTGACGTAACTGAAGTGACGTTATTTCTAATTATAATATTTAAAAGACCTTATAAAGTAAACGTAAACAATTTATATTGAACGTACAAAATGATTTCATTGTGTGTTAAACAAGCCTTATTGTAAATATTCTTCTAAAGAACCTGTCACATTGAGCGAATTTTTAAACATTTTTTAATTGATTTTCGCACAGTGTGGAAAGGTTCTAATGTGATTATATTTTTGTTTTTATTAAGTGAGTTGCTATATAATGAACTTGTAGATATTATTTTAGTTTTATTTCGCTTTATTTGTAAGACATTTGAAGTTTTGTTAAAATTATTATTATTATTATTTTATATTTATCATTTATAAGTTGTAATGGAATAAAAGATTATTATTTAAAAATATACTTTCGAAGTTGCGTTTTATTTTTTTATGCTTTTTTCTATAGTTTTTTATCGTGCCAACATTGAATTATTTTGTTACAGTATGTTCACGCAGCTTTTTAATTAATCACCTCTCTGGTAAACAATTTCTTTAGTCTTGTATAAAAACACATGTTTATTTTTGAGCGTGCGTGATTTTCTGTTCAAAAAAGTTAATTGTGGTTGTCGCCAATGTATTTTTCAGTGCGTGAAATCTACAATAGACGAGGAATGTATTTTTATGTATCTTTTATTTGGAGAGTATGTTCGTTCTAATCAACATTATTGAGACAAATGCTATTTCCAATCAATATAGAAAAAAGTTGATATTGTAAAATAGGTATTTGAATTTTAAAACATTACCTTAGGGACATTTAAGGCCATAACAATTCGCTTAAAAACATCGAACGATAACATTTTTAGTAGGAACCACCTATGAAACAATTGCAAACTATATTTCATTTATTGCAATAAGATTGTTATTTATTGGCGATTAAAAGCATATCAAGTTACTGGTATAATTGATTTCATAACACAGAAATGCTGACCCGACATAACTCATTGTATTAAATTACCGACTACTGTACAGGCTGTTCAATTTTGTGTCCTGTGGAGAATAAATATACACAAAAGTTTTGAGTATGTAAAAAAAGGAAGGGCAAGAACGAAGCATGTTATTATATTTTTTAGTAGTTTGCTTTATTCGACCTGGATCATTTTATATCCCCTCCGTAAAGTTGTGCATATAATTTTCTTGAACGAAAATCGTATTTTACTTTGATGTGACAGATATTTGTATTTTGTAATCATATTTATTAGCATTTATTAACAGTCCTTTCAATATTCTATTCAAGAAACGATCTCTTTGGTCTCAAAAGTATATATATGGAACCTATGGTCCGATTGCTGATTATCTACAGGTATTAAAGTTAATTAAAGGTATTAAAGTCAAAAGAGATAATTCTAGGCACATTAAAATAATGAACGTATATATTTTTGTCCAGTTACTAAAATTAACGACAGCTGCTGTTGGGTACTGAACCACTTTATTTTAAGGAATTTCACTTCTACTGAACGTGTTATGTCCATTCTAATGTTTTTGGTTTTTACGTATGTATATTTTGATTTATATATATATATATATATATATATATATATATATATATATGGGCATGATTAAGTCTAAAACTCTATATACTTGTTATGTCAGTCTTTCAATCGATCCAATGATTAGTGGCGATAGCAGAACTACTTGTTTGTTCGTCGACATGACAATCATTTTTGGACGTGTGTGAAAATTATTAAAAATTTAAATAAAACTATACCCAATAAAATTTAAACTCATAATTAATTAAAAATTCGTGTAAATCTAAGCATAAAATATTAAATATATAATTAGACGAGACTAATTAGACCAAACGAAAACTTAAACAAAGCACAAATAAATGATTCATTTCCTGTCTTAAAATAACACACTAAATTTACATTTAAAATCGGTATTTTCAAAATGTTTTTTTTTTAAATGCTATCCAATAAAAACTTTCAAATTTTAAATTATTTTAAAAGAATCAGTTTTTCCTAAAAATTACTCTTCGTTTTGCGTCTATAAAATTGTTGCACCAAATGTAAAACAGACATTCTACAGGTATGCAGATCGGTAATTTCATGATATTTAAGATACTAGAATGTCTCCAAATGAATAGTGGTGGTGATAGCTTTTACGTTTGCACCAGAAGCACTTGCTATTTTACAATGTCGATCATATAAAAATTTGCTCACAGAATGATGGCCCATTGTACAATACGAAATGGTCAAGTTGATCAAGTAAATTGACCATAGAAAGAAAAGGTAGAAATTGCAATTTTACGTGCATTAAAAAAACAATATACCGCACAAGTAAACATTGTGGAATTATACGCTTATATTTTATTCATTTTTTTCTAATTGTTTTCAAAATACTTTAAAGTGTTTTAAAACTACGTAAAGGAAAATACAAAATAATTAATAGTTATTTAAAATATGAAATGAGAAAATGTAGATTGCATTTTGTAGGTGTTTGCATTTCGAATAGCTTTTTTTTTTGCAAATAGCTTACTTCACTGATACTTTTATATATATTTTAATATAACAGGATCGTGTGCTATAATTTATCTCAGCTTATTCCCGACTTTAGAAATAGCCGTATCTGGTTATTCATTCATTTCCATATAAAAAAATCTTTATCCATGTAGGAACGATCTCCATTTCAGTAAACAGCCTGTATTTAAATTAATGATTTGTTATTATTAGTATTTTTTTATTGGAACATATTTATTGTGCGTTAATATTGACTAACACGCCGCCTCTACACATTTGACTTATTCGCGGGTTACATTTTGAACAAGTTCTTGTTCTACTAGACTTGTGCTTATAAAAAGCTTAATATATGACTTTTTCAGTAGAAATTGTTGGTTTATAACGTTTAAAGTGTTTTGTAAATTCGCTATCAGTGATGTATCGATTTTAGCACTGAAATTAATTTTAAATTTTTGCTGCTTTTAGTGAAATGAGTGTAGAATAAAGTGTTAGTGTAAGCAATTGACAATGAGTTTGAAACCGGTTATATGGAACTGGACGGAAGCTGTCAATAAGCTATTTAAAACGTGCATATTTAATAAATTTAGTAGAAAAAATAGTATGGAGAAATCGCTGGATTTTACCTACATCGACATTTGTAAGGTAAGTTAATTTTACGATATAATAGAGTTGATACCTTTTTATCTATAAAAAATTGACAAAACAGAATATTCAGAAAGAAACCAGTCATCTTGTTTTACCAAGGATTTAATATTATCGATATTCATGTATGTGAAAATATGATATACATCTTAATTTAACGCTAGGAATAAATTTAGATCCCCAATTCCAAAATAAAACGATGTGCGAAGTGCGTTTTGTGCGTGTCGGAATACGTACGTACAAATTATGATTAGGTAGTTGTCTACGTCATTTGAAATTGTTGCAGTATTTTTAATGAAATAAGTTTACTTAAAAGTTTTAATCAAATGATGATATAATTTACGTTTTATATGATTTTTCGAAGCCATGGTTGAAAATTATAAAAAAGGGGACAAATTACACGTCACTTTGAAGTTCAATATTTGTAATTTTAATATTTTTGATTCAATCAAAACTTAAAAATGATAAATGGAACCTCAGTTTCGTTTTGAAGGAAAATGAAAATGAAAAAGTCTGTTTATTCCGTAACCTCAAAATAAACTTAAAGTATAAATATTAAACATTTCATAAATGTGTTTGGGACCCCATTCGCGTAAAGACCTCCTCCAACTTCTTCCACGCTGCCAGTTTGTTGCGAATGTCGTCCAGTTCTTCATTCCTGCTCCTTTTTTATATCATCCGCCCAGTGTGAGTATAGTGTGCCTAGTCGCCTGTTGCCTGTCGGTCCCTTCCATAGCGTCACTATTGTTGTCCAATTAGCTTTGTGCATCCCACTAACTTGACCTGCCGATTGCTACTTCTGTTGCATATAGCGTTCTGTTGCATCTATCTATTATCTTAGCATTTTCTTTCATAGAATGATAAGATGGTTGATGCATTAATCTATTATTTTGTCCATACTTTTCACTTTGAGTATACTCCTTCACATATCTCTTTAGCTTTATCCCAAAATATCCCTCCCATAAATTACCAACCAGCGCAGCTAATATTTATTATTTATTTTTAGCACTTTCGGTAAAATATGGTTTGAAAAAATTGTGATCTTCGTCCATATTTTTTTTTAAATTTTTTACTAACAAATTTTCTTGCATTTTAATTGAGTCAATTCTTATTATCTGTGTGGGTGTCTTGTGTTACTACGGAACTGTCAAAATCTGTGAAACTACGCGTACCGTATATAATAAAATGCATCTTTATACTAAAGTGATTTTCTTAGACGGTAATATGTATATATCTTAAAATTAGCATTACAAGACGTAAAATTCAATACTGTAACGAATAGATTAAAAAAATAACAGATCAAAAATGTCATAGTAAAAAAGCTTTTAGCGAATTTCCTTTTGAAAAATCTATAATAGCGACGTTGCTTCGTTAAAAAATGACGCTGATGGTGCCATTCTGACGTCATGCATATACTATAACTCCAAAAAATGGGCCATGCGGATGTTTGTATGTATCAGCGTTACAAGATTAGTAATTTGTCAAATCGAGATTTTAAAAATTGAAATGTGTTAAAAGTCTCGATTTAAGTGGGAAAAGAAGAAAATTTTAATTAAAATAAAATATAAATTTTCTAAAAGACCAGTCATACCAACCGAAATTATTTTTTAAATAATTTTCTTATCGTAATAATGCATTTTCGTGAACATTTTGCTTCGCGAATTTTGATGACGTTGTAAAATCGACGCACGATAGTTCCATTTGGAATTTTACGAGGAATGCTGATTTAATCAATTGAACTGAAAACTCCTTCCTTGTGTTCGAACCATTCCAAATTGGTTTGAGAAAATATTCTTTCAACGAATTAATTTGACACCGGTATATTCAATATAGACGAAATTTAATTGAAAATAATTTTAGAATGCTTCTACTAACTGATGCTATTTCTGTGCAGCTAATATTTATTTTTGAAGTGAAAACTTCTTTAGCATCGTTGTGATTTGAAAATCGATGAAACGAAAAAGCGACAGTATTCGATAAAACGATAAAGCGACAGTATAGCATCGTTGTGATTTGAAAATCGATGAAACGAATTGTATTTTGTAATCATAAAGGGAGGAAGGGGAAGGGGAAGTGGAAGGCGAGGGAGCGGGAAAGGAGAAGGGGACGGGAGAGTGTATGTGGAAGATGTAG
Organism: Druceiella hillmani; assembly: GCA_039881145.1. NCBI lineage: Eukaryota > Metazoa > Arthropoda > Insecta > Lepidoptera > Hepialidae > Druceiella > Druceiella hillmani. The sequence continues at coordinate 21,174,729 of JAYKKI010000029.1, forward strand.
GGGAAAAGGAAAGAGAGGGAGGGAAGGGGTATGTGAAGATGGAGGGGGAGAGACGGGGAGAGGGGTGAAGGTGAGGGGATGGGAAGACGAAATAATTGATATTAAACAGAAAAATTAAAATTTAAAATTTTTGATTTTTGAAGGTTTCACTTCTACCACGTGTGAATTGCACACATGACTTTTTTTTTGTTATTTATTTTTAGCACTTTCGGTAAAAGATGGTTTGACTTTTACACTTCTTTTGTCAAATTCAATTTATTCACTGCATTACGTAACGTATTCCGTGCAAATTTATGGAGCGCAGTTGTGCAGAAATATTTCCACTTGAAACATCGTAGCGTTGATCTACGTATTTTTTTGAAATTATTATAAATTTTTTTGAAATGATAAATTATTTAATATCAGTATCCTCAATATTATTCAAAAGTTGTTTTGTCTCAAATCTAAAGAAATTGTCATGTAGTCTTGAATGTGGTCTTTATAGAAAATGGTATAATGCTTTATGCATTCTAAATCATCGTTTTATTCGACTGAGATTATTTCTTAATTGTACCAAAGGAACTCATTACATTATGAACAAAGAGCAAATAGACAGATGGACTGTTATGATGAAATTGTGTTTTATGTTTGCCATTTAGCTGCAGAGCCCCTCGTACAGCAAATTACCTTCAATGATGCTTCGGACGACGAAGAATTGAAGGTCCGACCGACGTTGAAGGCTAATACGCCTGCACATCGTGTATAGGCAATTATTTATACCGAAAGAATATTCGCTTCGAAAAACTTCTTGCATATTACGCATCTCAATTAGTATTTCTAATGAGACCCAATTTTCTCCAATATCTCAGTTTTCGACCACTTCACATTCCATCTCAGTATCTTAAGTAGTGACGAGCAAAAGCAAAGCCAAGAATGAAATCTTCGTAATTTCGGGCTTAGTATTGTTCTTATACCTTGATATTGCTTAAAAAATCTTGTATTTTCGAATTATGTTGTCATTGATTTATAAATATTTTGTTATTGCTGCAAGGATGTTTTGAGTTATTTATTTTAATTTTAATAAAAGGTACATAATTATGAAATAATAACGTAATATTATATCTGAGTAAAAACTTATAAATAAGAAATCGAAATAATATGTCGTTATGAAGTCTGTTGCTATGTTTACTATTACTGGAGATACTCGCGAAAGTATACTTCTGCGTGCACTGACGACGAAGGAAAGGAACATATAGATAAATGCACTCAAGCACTGACCTCAGTTGTACAGGTGTCCAGTGGCAGATTTCAATGTTTGAAAAATTGTACAAAAAAAACTACACCTCTAATACAAAGGTTTATTTTAACTTTATCTCGAATATTTTCTTTAAGTTGTGTCACAGTGCTCGCATTTGTTTGTAAACAACGGATTTTAAGTATCCCCATAAGAAAAAGTCACATGGGCTTAAATCGGGTGACCTAGGTGGCCACGGTACGGTACCGTTTCGGGATATGTTTTTTTCTGGAAATAACTGCCGCACTGCATTCATGGACACATTAGCAGTGTGAGCTGTGGCCCCGTCCTGCTGGAAACATGTGTTTTGGTTGAAGGATGGACTATTCTGTAGTTCTACTCTGAAAAAGTCATTTAACATCTGGGCATATCTCTCCGAATTCACAGTTACAGTTTGGCCATGTTGATTTTCAAAGAGATAAGGCCCTATGATTGAAGATCCAGACATGGCACACCAGACTGTTACTTTAGGCTTATATAAAGGCTCTTGATGCATTTGTCTTGGGTTGTGGACATCCCTGTAACGAAAGTTCTGCTTATTCACATATCCTCCAATGTGAAAGTGAGCTTCGTCACTAAAGAATATGTTGCCCATCCGGGTAGCAGTACGAAATCTCAACAATATCACCTCCGCGTAAGTTTTTCTTAATTCAAAGTCAGAATCGTGTAAATATTGAACAATTTGAATTTTATATGGATGGAACTTGAGCTTTTTTCGCATTATTACCTGTAAAGTTGATTCCGGAATTCCCAATATCGATGAACGTGTACACAGTGATAAACGGGGATTTTCAACGACAGAAACAATAACACGCTCGACATTTTCACCGCCTCGACGGCAAAAGCGCGGTGTTCTCCACTCCGCTTCTAACGACGCCCCCCGCGCCCCTCTTATGTGTTGCGTTCAGAAACTATGTTTGTTCAAGCTTTGAAAGGTGCCACTGGACACCCTGTACCTTACTTCATCTGATAATTTAAATTTTATTTATTTGCTTGAGGAAACTATATTGTGTTAATAATATACTAAGGACAATACTTTACAGTTTAAATTTAAACGAAATTTCAATTTGTATTTTTATTGTTTATCTCAATTTTTAAAGTCAGTATCGATTTTTAGGGTTCCACAGTCAAATAACAAGGACGGAACCCTTACAATTTCGTCCTGTCCATCAGTCCGTATATCTGTCTGTCCGTAACTCACAGCCATTTTACTCGCAGACTATTGGCACTATATAAAAGAAATTTGGATGGTAGGTGTCTTCTATGAACTGCTATACAATGAAATATAGGTATTATGAAAAAAATAACAGGGATGGCACTCCATACATGTAGCTAAGGGATGAAAAAAGAATCCTAGGCACAAACGGATGTGGGGTAACGTTACATAGATCTTAAAAATGAAATGGATGTTATAAAACAACTTTTTATTTAAGTCAATAGATGGTGAGATATGCGCTACTAAAATCTTAAAAAGTGTGCCTCCCCCTTTAACTTTACAACTAATGTGTATAAAATTCTGAAACAAAATTAAGGTATCATTATTTAATACAATATGTCGTGTAGTTTCTGAGATATGGGATATTTTCGGTACTGACTGCAGCAATAACTGTGTTTTTCACAGTGTCTTTGAGAAGTATAAACTTTTATAATATTGTTTGATGCTATGGAACCCTTCATATGCAAATCCGACTTGCACTTGGCCGGTTTTTCAATATTACAACTGATAACCGTAATCTCGGCGGCTTTTTAAAATGATTATTATTAATTTAAACTGTCTTATATCTAAATTGGGTAAATGCTATCCGTTGCACTCTTCTGGATTACCTCGTGGAATTCACCCGGCAGATATTTCTTTGCACACACTATTTTTCAATACCTATTTTAAATATTCGAAGTATTAAGATTAATTATACTGTTACTTCTACTACGCTGCTTTCTAAATATACCTCCTCTAGTTACTCCAGCTTGTAGATATATTTAATTAATTAACGATTCAAATTCAAAGTGTCAAAACTGTCATCGATCTTCTAAATTTTGTAATTTTTGGAAAATGTATGTATTCAGAGATGTTCATCGTATTCTAATAAACCCTCAATAATTGCTCATACAATCTTGCAAATTTTTCTCCAAAATTTTTTCAAAATGATTTTATTCATAAAATTGTTTCAGTCTAATATTACGAATTGAGTTTTGAATATATAATACTTCTTTATTTTATCATGTACTTTATAGTATCTAATTGATACATGTGGCGAACTTATTGCTACGAGAGCAATCTTTTAAAGTCAACCAGAACACCAGTCCAGCCCCGTTCGAGGAGCGGCCGGGGATCGAATCCGGGTCCGTAAACTTAGCGATCAATCCAACACATCACGGCGACACATGCCATTATAAAGAGTATGTTATGATTGTGAGCATTGATGTGCCGTTTACTTTACCAAAATGAACAAGTTTGGACATTTGAAGCTCCGTGTGAAAAACAAGTGTGGAATAGAGACCATATAAATCAAAATAAGAAATGTAAAAAACAAACAAAATGACTCGAGCAATGCAAGTTTATTTATCGCATTCGTATTAAACGATTCATCATGTATTGGGGCGCACGCGCAGCTACTAAACAAGTTAGAATTCGGTCACCGATTTTGAGATCTATACAAGGGGAAAAAGAAATTAATTAAATTGCTTGATTTTTTCGTAAGTCCAAATTGAATTGCTGGCTGTGTCAAATTCAAATAAAATAAAGCAGTCAAGTGAATTATAATTGGATTATGGTTTAAATTTAGGTACCGTCGGTTGTGTGATTCGCATTTAATTATAACATTTGATATATAGTATTATATATATACATTTCATCATCTTATTTCATATATAATTTTTGCCGTATTATTGAAAAACTATTTTTAATTTCAAAACTTACAGTTTCATTTTTGATTACACGAGATTGTTTTTCTTATTTTCTCCAAAGTTAAATATTTTACAGTAACTGTTTTGCTTGAAAATATTCACTTAGTGCTTTTATATTTGCTATTATAATAAATATAATAATATTATAGTCAGTTCAGATTTTCGAATTGTTCTCTTCGTTCTTGAATCTTTTCGTTCTCTAAATCGAGTGGACGACACCTCGAGCGAAGGAAAAAATAAAATACAAATGGGGGGTAAAATTTTGATCACTTCTCCATAAAAATCCATTGATGTGGATTTATTTGATGTTTTTTCGATGATATTGTAGGCAGGTTACATAAAAAAAATATTTACTGCTTATATTAAAGTCTTTCCATTTCAATAGAAAAAATGGTAGTGTGATAAATGGTTAGGCGGGCGGACGAATGTGATAAATTGTAAATAATCGGACAAAGCTCTAATAACTAAAGAAAAACAAACAAATATTTTTTAGGAACATTAAATAATAAGCTATGAAAATGCAAATACTAAAACATAAAAGTGCAAATAATGAAGTATGAAAGTAAAAACAATAAGGCACAAATATGCAAATAATAAGGTATAGAAGTGCAAATAATAAGGCATAAAAATACATATAATGAGGCATGAATGTGCAAATACTAATGCACGAATCACTTGTACGCACGTATTTCGGATATCTAGCGCCTGCGTATAGGCAAAATAAATAAACATCTGTAAACTTTTTACACCGTGCGTAACGTGCTTAATTTAGACAGTCAGACAGCTTCAGACTTTTTCGGAATTTAGACAGTTTCAGACAGTTTAATTTAGAATAAATCACTTTACTCAAAATCAGATTCCATGTGCTCTTACTGCTAGAACTTGATATTCGGGTCACGATTAGCTACCCGAAAACATTTTCAACGAACTTTAAAATGCTCCGTTACCCTCTATTTTTCTAGTCAAATTTTAGTCACCATAAGGCAGCAAGAAAAATGCTTCCGGTTGGTTACTTATTATATAACACTTCTATTCTCAAAATTTATCTCTTCATCTATCATCTTTATCATCACAGAGTGCACCAAAGTGGTACTATACTTTAAAATTATATCATATATAAAAGCGATAACTATAAAACGCATATTTGTGTTATTCACGGTCTACAAATAATTATAGTTGAATGTTTTTTTAGTTTGTCTGCAATTCTTGTTGTAGGGTTACTAACATAGGTCTTGTAATTACAATGGTCTAATCACGACAACTATGCCAACGTCATTTGTCTTTATTTTTCCCAAAAAGACATTTGAGTTTATTCAAAAATAATCTTCATAAGCATAGATAAAAACAAATATTTTTCGATTCCTGGTAGATGTACGGAAACCTCCTCAGATATAAATTATACATCATGTTACATACTGTTTTTAGTTTTTTGAGCACTGAATACTATTAATTATTTTATGCACATAGCATATCTAATATTTTCATGTTTTGTAATCAAACTCTTTAACTTAACCATGAAAAATCAACATATTTTTTCCGAGGGTTTTATGAAAAACCCCGTAAAGTACGAGTAGAATTACTATGAAGGTTCTGTACATATTTAGGGACTTATAAATATTTAAGCGTAGATAGTACTTCTAATTAAACTTTACCAGTATTAATTTATATTTATATTAATTTACCAGTGTTAATTTTTCACAATATAAATGTATTGATCAAATAAAATATGTTGCCTACAATATCTACCAAAGGCGTAGCAACAAACTTATAGATATATTCCACATGGAATGAGAAATTGATTTTTATGTTTTTCCCTTTACTTGTGATGCAAGGACCTCCCATTATGCCAAATTTCAAAATTGTGGTCGACCGCATCGGTTTTGATGATTAGTGAGAAGGACTAATATATGAATAAATAAAACACAGCCATATCTTTACATACATGGGTATTTAAAGCCGTTTCTGAGAAAAAAGGACTTTGACAGACAGACAGACAGCGGAGAATCAAGTGATTCTACAGGGTCCCATTTTTTTCCTTTTGAAGGACCCTAAAAATAATCATTAACAAATTTATCACCACATTCCTTTTTTAAAGGCATCCATTTGCAATTTCGAAATCAAAATGAAGGATGGATAGCAGGCATCAATTAAAAAATATATATTTATCTATTTCAATCTTAATATTAAAATCCCGTGATCGACGTGATTCTCTGCACAGAATTAGACTGCAGATCAGAAAATGAAATAGGCTAATAGCCAACTCATGAAATTTTATTATTTCCTGCATAATATAACAATTCCAAATAACATTAACAATTCGGAAGTGTGTTTGCTTGTACTTCTTTCACGTCGCGATGGAGCAACAGATCGACGTAACTTACCGCATAGGGATAGTTGGAGGACCAGAAAATGACAGGTAAAATGCCAACCTGGAAAATCTCATCGTAACTAACACGATAGTCCCAAATCATATTAAAAATTCAAAAGTCTATCTGTTTGTTCTTCTTTCACGTCGAAAATGTAGTTGGCAGACCAGGAAATAATATAGGCTACTTTCCAACATGGACAATCTTATTCTAACTAATATAACAATCTGAAATTTTACAAATCAGGAATATATTATTATATATATATATATATATATGTATATATATAGTATATTTATATAGTATATTTGCTTGTCCTTCTTTCACGTCGCAATGGAGCAACAGACCAATGTGATTCCTCCACTGAAATTGTTGGTGAAAGGGGAAATGACACAGGTGGCTCTGCAACCTGAGAAATCTTCTTAACTAATTTAAGAATTCAAACTAATATTAAAAACGCTAAAGTGTATTTGTTTGTCTCTTTTCAAGTCGCAATGGAATAACACATCGACATGATTTTCTGCACAGAGATAGTCTTCTGGCCAGGAAATAACAGAGACTACTTTCTAACCCGTGAAATGTTATCTTAACCAACAGAACAATCCCAACGAATATTAACAAATTCAAAAGTGTGTTTATCTGTCCTGCTTTCACTTCACAACGGAGCAACAAATCTACCTAACTATCTTCACAGAAATAGTTGGTAGATCAGGAAATGACATAGACTAATTGCGATCCTGAGAAATCTCTCTTCGTAACTAATATTACAATCATAACCAATGTTAAAAATTCAAAAGTGTATTTCTTTGTTCTTCTTTTACGTCACAGTGGAGCAACAGATCGACGTGACTTTCAGCACAGAAATGGTTGGCGGGCCGAGAAATAATATAGCCTACTTTCCAATATGAGAAATCTCATCCTAATTAGAACAAAAATTCCAACGAATATTAAAAATTTAAAAGTGTGTTTGCTTGTTTTTCTTTCACGCCGCAATGGAGTAATAGATTGGCATAATTTTATGTGGACAGACAGTTGGCTGGCCAGGAAATGTTATGGATTATTTTAACCCGAAAAATCTCATCGTAATTAATATATTAATGCCAACTAATATTAAAAATTCTAAAGTGTTTTCGTTTGTCCTTCTTTCACGTCACAACGGAAAAACGGATTAACCTGATTTTCTACGCAGAGATAGTTGACGGGGCCAGGAAATGATATAGACTACTTTCTAACACGGGAAATTTCATCTTAACTAATAGAACAATCCCAACAAATATTACAAATTCCAAAAGTTGTTTATTTGGCCTTCTTTAACGTCGCAATGGAGCAACAGACTAGTTTTCAACTCGGAAAATCTCATACTAACGAATATAATAATCCCAACACATATTACAAATTCCAGTGTGTTAGTTTGTCCTCCTTTCACATCTTAATGGAGCGACAGATCGACGTGATTTTCTGCACAAAGATAGTTGGCGGACCAGGAAAAGACATAGACTACTTTTCAACTCGGGAAATCTCATCGTAACTAATATGACAATTTAAAATTATAATTACAACATTTACATAAAAGTTATAAAAGGGAAGTAAAAAATATGTAACTTATTGTTTTGTCCATTTTTCATTTTTTCTGACCACGCTGAAATCTATTGAATACTCAATTTACGGGACATTTAAAAGCAATACTAATAACATTTAACAATTAAGTCCACTATACTATAGATTTGTGGACTTGATTGTTTACTAATCTTAATTGATTAAATAATCATATGTGTCTGTATTTACACATACATACGCACACACACACACACTGTTAAATGTGAAACTTAAAGTAATAGTTACCATGAAATGAAATATTTTAATTATTGAAAAATGTAAAAACCGTAAAAGTAGTATAAAAACTAGCGTCTAGCGTTGGCGCTATTTTATCGGAATAAGAAAAGGGCGGAGCATGAAAACCCAATCCTTCAAGGTAGCTGACAGTTACCATCGCCTTAATAGGGATGAGCGAGCATTTATTGATCTGGAAGGGATTTTTAAATTTACATGTAAATTATTTTAATTATATTCTTTACAAAATGACTAATAAGTCTTACATATCTATTTAATTAATTCACCGCATTTTATATAACGTATGATCATAAAAACGTTCAGTTAATTTGGTAATAATCAATTAATTTTAACGGTTTTGCAGTATTAGTCGAAACGTTCTAGTGATTTAATTTTTTAAGAGTATAGATAACAATAGAATATTGAACATATTTTCGGTTTAAGTTAGTGTTAAACTACGTTACCTCAGGAGACAAAGGTTTGAAAACAGGCTGACAAGATAAATGGCAGGCGATAAATGGCGATTAAAAAAATAAACAGTTAAGTGCTATGCAGGACTCGTACTACAACGGTTTCGTAGACACGTAAGCATATTTAGAATTTAATGGTACGTAATATTTCTATTAAGCTACTGGCTATGACTATTAATATTATTTCGTACCATGTAAATATATTACTTAATATATCTTTCCCAGGCATAAAAATATCGAATTTCTCAAAAACCACGCAGTTAAAAATCATTGCTTTATTTTTCCGGCCAGCTTTACGTGAATTTTTAGTTATGATGATTTTCATAATTTTTACCTCAGCAGTTTCGGAGATAGAGGAAACATATTTTTGTATACTTTTCCATACGAAATATGAAACGAAAAGAAAATTTGATTATCCTATTTGCCTCCTTTAGAATTTTTATATAAATATTTCTGAGAATAGCTATTGAAATATATGCAGGTTAATACGATTTATCAATGTGCCAAATTTCAAATTTCTGCATCAGTTTCTGAGAAAAACTGCTGTAACCGATGGACAAACGAACGGACTTATGACTGATTTTATAAGGGTTCGTTTTTTTTCTCTTTTTGAGGTATAAAACTCTAAAAATAATCAAAATCACTGTGAGTTAAATAATTATGGTATTAATACCATTAAGAATTTTGATTAGAAAATTAGCCTATAACAAAATGGCACCATATAATCATTTGATTTTTAATGTCCCTGTTATTACGCTAAAACATATGTAGATTATTTTTCTAACTATTCAAGAAGGCGTGTCTTGTATACTGTTTACTACTTTGTAAAATCTATTAATTGAAAATGCGAATCAACATTTTATGAGTTTTATTAAAAATAAATTTATACCACTTTATCAGACTTTAACATTAATTGAGTGTCCGATGTAATTAGTTTCTTATAATTGTAATCACTGATGATTCTAATCTATTGCGGACCTTAGCGGATCCTTAATATGGATTACATTGTGCTCAGGCGAACTGGATACGCTGCTCATTTAGCCCCACATACTTCATCCCGACACATGGACCCAATATCGTAGACAGAACGACGCCACGTCAATGCGAGCACCCCACGTGTGTGTTAGTGGAATTCGTTTAGGAACCCTTCGTCAGTGCCGACAAAGGCGGTGAGATCAAACGAGTACGCGTGTCGCGACCGCCTCTGCGCGTATCGCCTGGTTTATTAGTTGCGGATTCTCGGAGACTTTAGAAAATACAATTATAATTACTGTCGCTGTAGTTAGGGTGGGGGAGTTCGTTCAGAGAGAGAAAGGAAATACAAAGCTGTGTATAGGTCTGTATCCATTTTCGATAGCTCGAGTGCCCTATCGACGCTACAACAATAGTGAATAAATCGACTGATATAAAATTAAAGAAGCATACTTAACGAAGTGTGAGTCACGTTTTACTAAATTTTAAATAAATGTTTCTTTAGAATTTCAGCGACAAATCATGAGGTTAGCGATTACACTGAAACTGGGCTGAAAAATGTGTCAGCGTTTGTTCGTATTTTCCCCCGATGGTATAGCTATTGAAATATTTCCGGTCATAAAAATGTATTTTAAGTGTAAAACTTAAAAGCAATAAATTTATGTCTACTCTTTATGATTAGTTTGTAGTTTTTATACTCGTAAAAATATAGATTCGTGAAAATAAATTTTACGGTGTGGTATGTGTATTTAAATACTATTCCCTTGAAACATTTTACGCCTTTTTTAAAGAAAGGGGAAGCTGCACGCAACTTCGACAGCATGTGCGCACTGTGCCATTGTAATACGGAACTCATCGGCCAATTTTCCAACTCGCATTAATTAAGACCTATTTAATGTATCAGGTTAAACCTAACATGTGCAAGGAGATGATAAATCCAGCGCTTTACAAATTCCATAAATGTAGTATTTATAGTTGCTAAGGTATGAATCTTCAAAAATTGTTAATTTTGGAAATAACTGGCTCACCCATCATCAAATACTATTTATCGACTGTCTATTTTTAGCGTGGTGGCATGTAACTAATGTTTTAGTCGTCTGTGTCATGATATAGTGGAAATCGTTGCTGAAGTTGGTAACAAACATGCTGTTTTTATGTTTTAATCTGTACAGTCTGTTTATCAACTTGGCTATGCCAATTAGCTTATTCTGCTGATTTCAACGAAATTCACTTTGAAACCATTTTCCATTAGTTTAACAGATAACAAGTTTGTAGAGAGGTTAGGAATATACAAAACATTTCCAACAATAATATCATAATTCCGAATCATTCATAGCCGTAATAATTTGTGTGTCTCCTGAACACAACACTGGCACACTCCTTTAGTTTTCAACAATTATTTACTTAGTTGAAAGGTTTTGTGACTTATTTACAATATTGTTCTTGTTGTTTATCATGTGATTACTGGACCCCGAATCGACGTACTATTCATTTCGATCAAATTTTCTGTATAGGAATTCGACATTGAATGCATTAACTGATCGTTCTTGCAGTAATGGGCAGTTTTATTTGTAATGACCGATTTGTATAAATCGATAACATTTTACTGTTTTGACGTTGACAGATTGATCACAGTCTGTTGACAGATGACATTGACAGGATGATATTTTTACGATTTAACCAACTTTGCCACCGTATCTATGCCAACGTTTTGCACTTTACGATACATTGCTACGGATGTCCGATATTTTAACTCTTATCTGGAAGCTTCGTTTTTATGATGTCAACGTAAATGACCACTCCCACATGCTCAATGGCCTTGACCATAGGCGAAAATTTATCTAGTAATCCTACTAAAAGCAAATAACCGATCCATTCGTCACTTATTTCGAAACCAGTTATTTTTCATTTCTATTCTCAATATTAAGGTCCAATTTATTCTATAGTATGTATATTAGCTACTACCATTGGAAACAAGAAGTGTGAAGAAGTTTTCAGAGCCTGTTCCTAGGCTGTATGCTAAACTGTAAATTTGAAAATATGTAGAACTGCGAATTTAGAGATAATAAAGAGTTATTACTAAAATTTATTAGGAAAAACCCGAGACAGTTTTTATATAAATGTAAAAATCACAAATATAAATCCTCGAAGTCACACTCTACCATTGTATTAGTAACCCGAACTTCTGGTAGGTCTAAAATACATATAGAACCAGGCTTAAATTCGCTGGAGATAAATCGATTGCAAGAAGAATCAGTGTCGATGCTTCTTGACTAAGGTTGCAATACATGAAACCACTTTTTTCAGGACATTTCTACAAGCTACGGATGTGAAATTCGGGGCAAAGTTGAAAATAAAACCTCATTGAAATAACGTTATTTGTTACATTTTAGTTAAACAATACAATCAAAATCAACATACTGGAACTACTAGAGGTTCAAGAAAAAAAAATAGTTTGATCTAACAAAATTTTGCTAGAACCAACAAAACGTTCATATCAATAGATGTAAATTAAAAACTTGTCTTCTACTACCAAACCAAAAAAAAGTAAATTTTAATAAAAGTGATTGAGTAATTGAATAATGACAATTTAACGTACAAAAATGTCGTTACATTAATTACATCTATTCAAATTACTAAAAGCTAAAACTAACATCTGGCAAAAGAAATGTGAGCTTTTGTTTGGACAATCAATCTTTCATAGTTTGAAAAATGGCAATAGGTTTATTAAATTTATCTATATCAATTAATTTGTTGCCCTTATGATTATTTAGCAAATGTTAAATTCCGGAGCAAGCCTCTTAGCAATTTATTCGAATTTGCAAATTATGCCTTTATTAGATCCTTGGTCATCCGACTTCAGATTTTCCATCGATCAAGCTAGTATGACTGCAATGCGGCAATTATTTTATAGATTAGCAATAAAAGTGCCAGTAAAGAAATACGTAATAAAGAATATTTTTAAGAAAGGCCGCTTTTTTACACTTCTTGGACAAAATTATTCCATTCACAATTATCACAAATTTCAGGATCATCCCAGAAACCCGGACACCTGGTTACCCTATTCATGATGGTCATATGCACGTTTAAACAATGGGAATAATATATTAATGGCTAATTAGATTCTTATCGTAGGATATTTTAAACTTACATATTTTAAAGAAAGAAGTAGTTTTTTTTTGTTTACTGTATAAAATTTAAATAACAAGTAAGTATGTACCATGGATGTGAATTAAACGACGCACACTATACTTTCACGTTTTCAGAGCATGTAATTTCTACGGTAGCTGCCTAAAATAACCATTTCCCGCACGACGACACAGCAGCTTAATTTACATTTTCCACCATGTTTGATTTCGCGACATTGCCACTCGCCAGGTGTGGAGATGGATATTTATTATTATTCGCGAGATACGCGCGAGATATTCCTCCCGCACGCCGTCTTAATACAAACCCCGTGCATTATAAATTCAGTAAGAAGATGTGTCAAGGCGTATGTATATACATATATGTACCGTGTATGCATATATACTGTATATATATATATATATATATATATATGTATGTATGTATGTATCATCTTCATCTAGTGACTTGTGATAACGTGTTTTTTTTTACCTTCTTAATTCGTTAGTTGTTCTGGTTTTAGGAGATTGTAACTCAAAGAGTAGAAAACGGAGTTATAAAAAACCGCCTCGTGCGTCTCGAAACACGCCTAGATAGGGTTCCATAGTTGTCTGTATCTCGTGAAATTGTTAACGCTAATACACCGAAATAAATTTTTGTTGAAATATATATTTACAATTTTTTCAATATTTTCTAACCAATGATCGGAAAGTATGAGGTAAGGGGCACAATAGTACTTAAAATTTAAAAACTATAAATTAAAATCTCAACTTCATTGCAGAAAACCTATCAAATGATACCCAATTGAATGGGATGCGTGAAAAAATCGCCCTTACTTTAAATTTAAATTTTATTATTCTAGTAAAATGAACATGACGAAATAGGTTTGCGTTCCACTACGAAACCTTAAAAATTATTGCAATAGATAAAGAAAAAAATAGATCCAAAATTAAAGATTTATTTTAACTACTTACTAACGTTGGTTACATAGAAATTTTGACGCACGAATATGGCGTCCGTAGAATGGAATTAAGTAAAATAATCAGTTGTATTTTCGACTCTTTTCTTTTAAATCTTCCTACTAACGTGGGTAGGCGTAATTATATATAAGTTTAATTATTATGCTAAGGGATATGACTAGGGCTGTCGCACGTTGCGTATTTACGAAAACTGTATTTAACTTCTGAGTCTGTATTTCTGCACAAAGCTAAAAGTAATAAACATTTTAGAATGCAATAAAGTTCCACAGCTTATGTGCCCTTCTTACTTTTACCTCCTATACATTTTCTTTTCACTCCACATTAGATGAAAAGGTTCTTCTAAAGGCAGAAAAATATTTACAGATATATCAATTGACTGTATTGAAGAGAACTGTAGAGAAATTGCAAACTGTATTTAATAAAAGGCAAAGAGATTTTTCTGAATTGAGTATTTTGTTTTTGTGACCGATAACAAAAATATTACAACCCTAGAAGAATGAACTAAAATTAATTGAATATTCGTTAGTTAAATTAACTTATCTTTGAAACCACTGAAGCTATTGGAATTTATTTATAGAGGTAGTATGTTTCCAAATATCCAAGAAAAATTGCAATTTTAAAATTGCCAAGGAACTGGATTTCGGCGCACTAAATATCAGGATGAAAAAAGAAATATTTTTTTAAAATTTCTATTCTATTTAGACACTTTGCATTACCAGCCTTCATTTCAATATTTTGAGTTACAGAAAATATAGGTTTGGAATTATTAGCAGACGAGTTTAACTCCTATTTGACCGTTTTCTATTTTATTAATGTAGCACTTGTAATTCAGGCGTTAAAAAAGTTTCATTAGAAAAAAGTGAATATTTAAGGCAAAAATAAAGATACATCGAGATCCACAATGAATAAATATTACGGAAAAATCAATGGATATAAATATTAAAACAATTTCAAATAAGTTCAAACGTATTATCAGTGTTCTTCGATACAAAAGATTTATTAATGGGACGGAAATGTCAAGCTTGTTTAAGACCTTCACATCTACAGCTGATAGCATCCTTAAAGTAGTCTCTTTTCAATTTTAGTGCTTAACGTACAAACATTTATAGCTTCTATCGATAAGACTATTAGAAAATATTAGGCTAGAAGAAGTCTGAAAAGTTTTGGTCTAATATATTATATAACATTCAGTTTAATAAACTATTTGCAAAATTATGTAACAAATGAACGACCTGTTTCTAATGAAATTCGAAATAAAACTATAAAGGGCATAGTGTCAAAGACAAACGCATCTAACAATTTCAGTTCAATTTATTCAGGTTTGAAGAAAAACATAAGCCTTGTATGAGTTATATTTTTATTTGAAGAGGCACCCCTGAATATCAAACGTCACTGGCAACCCTACCCAAACAGCTTAATTTCGAGTCCTACGCATGTTTTAATTCCAATATCACGCGCCGTCTCACACGCTCGTAATGAATTGAGAAATATTCAGAATATTCTTAAACGCCTCGCAACGCGGGCGGGGAAGTATGCGGGACCATTTCTTGCTACTTATAGAAACACATATATTTGTTCTATTATATTATATATTTATATCGGTGTACGGAAATGCATTCCATTTCGATTCAACAAAATCCATTGTATAATATTAGGAATGTTATTTCTAGTATAGTTTAAGTTTTTTTTGCAATTGGAAATTTTTTCTCTAGTGTTTTCATTATAATTAAAGTCAAGCTAATAATACTTTTAAATATTTTTCCGTTTAGCAGGTCAATCCGGATTTCCTAATCTTAATTAATTAAATAATCAGATAAATCATCAATCATCGTATGTTCATTATCAGTTTAAAGTTAATAACTCTATATTTACTTTAAGCTATTTAAATATCATTACGAGAGCAATTGTTAAATAGGCTTCGTAAATAAATCTGTCTTTCTAACAGACTCGCTAGTTGCATGAAAAGAAGTATAAGTTACACACCGTTTCCACATTGTTAAACACTCAAGTAATGAGCGAGCTGGCTATTGCTTAACTTTATTTGTTAGAAAATAGGATGTCTTCGGCACTGACAGTTGTGACGTTCCGACAAGTCGATTTTATGTACGTATTCTTACTTTCACTTAAAATACAATTTAAAAGAAATTTACTCGTTCTATACTAAACTCAGTTCAGTTTAAAACTAACATTTTATACAACTTTATCTCAACCGAAATACAAAACAACACAATACAAAACACAAGAAATGCAATTAAAAAAAACAACTCACTTAAGATCGAATGCAAAATAAACGGAAACAACTGAAAATTATCTAAAAGACGACGAAAAATTAATCAGAGGAGCAAAAATTTAATGTAATCTATAATTCGAAAGCTATTCGAACTTAGTCCGATCCGAGATTAAACAAATCCAAATTTCCATGAATCCAACCAAAATTTACACCAACCTAAATACAAATCAAGCCAAGCATACATGAAATATTATCGAATCAAATTAAAATTTATTCAATTCCAATACCTTTCAGGTATAATTTTTTGAGTTTGTCAGTTTTTCAATAATTGAGATGAATCTTAAAAATGATCAAGCGTGAATTGAACGGGTCGAAGCGTAAACTGAATTATTGTTGGTCAAGCTTTTATTTCAGATATTATAAGTGTGTATCAAAGAGCAATATCCCGGAATAACTGACGAAGTAAGTGAAAAAGTAAATGATTCTAATTTTTAAATACGAAACTGACAGTAGAAATTGCAGTTAAACTATAAAATTTTTGAGATTTAATTATAAAGAGAAATATTAAAGCTGATTTAATATCTTCTACATAATGGCGTTTTTGAGACAGACCTAGTAACGAAAGGGTATAGAAATGACAAATTCATGATCTACCAAATCGTTATTTACCAATGAAAAAAAAACAGAAACAAATTTGCACTTTATAAAAGAAAAATATAAATAAAATAGATCTTTTCAAGGGAACCTCACATGTTTATGACAAACAATTCAGTCCCTATTTACTATTAAATTACAATCTTTCATATATATATATATATATATATATATATATATATATATATATAATATATATATATATATATATATATATATATATATATATATATATATATATATATATATATATATATATAAACTAAACCATAGGACATAACGTTGTGTTTTCTCTGTGTCTAATTTTTTTAAAGATCTTAAAGTAGTTCTGACAGAAGTTACTTTGACCGATTGTATTATTCCACAGTCAAAATGTCTCTCTATTTATGTATTTGCAGCAGATGTTGGGAAACGAAATATAAATTCTCGTAAGTTCGTTGTGGCGAGTCTGATTCTCCATAAGAAGTACGAATTCAGCAAGCACTGAATGTATTTGCGGGGTGTCATTTAGGTACGGTGCGAATTGGTATTTATTCGTAGGGAACAATTATGTAAATGTTCATAAACGTTGTGTTGTGTTGTATTTCCTGTTTTCTTATTATTATCCTTGTAAGAGATAATAGGTAGACCTTCACACACATTTGGATTTGGCTTAATTCATGATGCTCTGAATACTGACGGGCTATCGGTATTAACGTACTCGTAATTATTACGAGTATATCTATGTAATTAGGTTTGGGTCTTCATATTGCCAAGGCGTGATTGGTCATCAGTGAAAATGCAACGAGACTTCGATGCAAGCAGTACATTAAAAATGTTTAGTAAAGGACACCAGTCTTGAATAGTTGATTTTGAAAGTGTTAGAGTGGCGTTATATTATCTAAATAATTAATCGTTATAGGTATATTAGTTTTATTATGTTATTGTAGATATGAAAGTGGCGTTATATATCATAGTGGTATAATCTGAATATTTTAAGTAATTAGAACCTGACAATATTTCTGGACTTTTTTATAATTATATTTTTTGGAACGAAGTTCCTTATCGCACATGAGATCACCTTATCGCGAATGAGAGCTAGCCCAAAAAAAAGTGTAAGATTTCGACCGACACTTTTACTACAGTGTTATTGTTATCAATAAAGAACGAATTGTGAAAGTGATTCAGTAGTAATTGGTGATGGTGATGTCAGGTAAGTACTAATGTTAAAGTGACAATAAGTGGATGATTTATTTTGAACTTAAATTTTTGTATCATTTATAATAATTAATAATAAATAAAATGTTTATTTTCATAATTTTTAAAAATTTTTCTTAATTAAAATGTTATTACCATACCTTCATTTATTTCTTTTAATTTAATTACTCTCAAAGATCGTTAACTTATTCCATTGTGTCTGTTATTTAATACATAATATATAGCGAAAGGCACTTCGTTCCAACCGGGTGTCTCACGACACCTCGCGTTCTTTTTTAATTTTTGAATCTGTTTTGTAATTTAAGAAAATATAATAGAACGAAAAACATAGAGCTAAATTTCTTCTAGATTTTAATCTATTCAATCTTTTCTTATTTATGAATTTTAAGATTTTTTTCGAAAGTATAATTTTATATAAATGGAATCATTAAATCGTCATTAGACAATTATATATATATATAAAATTATTTTTTTACGATTTGTTTGGAATTCTAATTTTACATAAATCGGATCATTAGATTATCTATAAAATACCATTATTTGGACAATTATTGATGTCGCATAAAAATGATGGAACAAGATTGGAATTTGGTATTGTGGAGATATAATTTTGAAAATAAAGTCAAAAAGTTTGCAGTAATTGATACGATATAATGATTTTGGATTCGATCTTGTATTTGCTTCGCGAGAAGACTTGCCCTTCAATTTCTGCTAATGAATCTTGAGAGCTGTTGAATATGTCAAAATAAATATATATTCAAGATATATTTGTATTACGAACAATGTAAAGCACCTTCACTCCCAACTATCACGTTTCTTTAAAAGATGAGCATAGAATTGGTATTGTAGATTAACAAAATAACATGTAAAAGTCATCAGCACCGTTTTCTGACTCATCTCACTTCACTTGAACGCTAGGAATAAAAAAATATTTTCGATTCAACATGCTGTGGTGTGTTGGGTTGATCACAAGGCGTAGGGCCTTTGACGATGCGGCGCACTACGAGGACCCTGATTCCCGTACGTTCTTAAAAAGCGGCTAGACTGGTGTTATGGTTGGATCTAAGAGATTGCTCTCGTAGCAATAAGTTCGCCATATGTATCAATTAGATACATTAAAGTAGATAAATAAATAAATATACATCCAAACATACTTTAAGCAAACTTACTAAGTATTTTATAACTAAAACTTTTCGTCCGACAAAAATACTGCATATTTGGAACTTAGTATCGTAGAGAACTGCAATTAAGTGCTCGTGAAAATTACAAACATAACAAATGCTTCCAATATATTCGTGTTATAACACATGATAACATGGATGTTGTTAGATAGGGAAAAAGACAGGACAGGACGAGAAGATTTAAAGCAGTGAGGAATGAACATATCGTCAAATTAGATTTTGATTAGCAAACTATATATCTGTTTATATAAAATAAATTAATCGAGAAACACGCCATTTAGTGGAAGGATTTATCGCCTGACTACTGCTGCTCGTGTGGAAATGATGAAAAGTGGCTTTTCCAGTCTTGACTGAAAATAATCTTTAATAATCGTAATTTTTACACCCCTATTCATAGTTCTGGTATGTTATGAGTCTCTGAAATAATAAATTTTACCTGTTAAATATAAATGGAAGTTCCATGTCCTTTTAATATTTTTAATTGAAACCAGTAATGATTTCGCTGCCTTTAATATCAATGTAGAACAAAAACAATCTTGTCATAAAATGTGATATATTATATTTACTAAGCTTAAAGTTGGAAAATGTTTTAACACATTCATGAAACGACACCACCATATAAATATTTTTACCCACCCCCCCCTACAACTTCATCAAATATCAAAAAGTCACCGTCTAACGCTATTTAACTTCCAACCCCATCCCTCGGGGATTGAGCTTATCCAAATTACTAAACAACCCGTCAAAACGCGTAAAAGCTTTAAGCTCTGATGTGAGCTTTTAATAATTATAATTAGTCATGTTATTAGCTTTTAGGTTGTTTTATACACCCGACGGGTACCTGCGAAGATTACGTTTGTTTAGGCTTTGCTTTGGTAATTGGATGTTACTTAAATGGTAGATAAATTGGCAAATGATGTTGTTTAATGTTTTTAAGGAAAATTTTAACGTGTTTGTAATTCAAACGAAATATAGTATACTATTCTATTTTCAAAGGATTCACATGTAGTAAGAATTCGAGACTACCAATAAATAGTGGAATCAAAATAGTATGCACTAATTTAAACAAATTTTTTGGGAATACAAGTAATTTTGAAACCCAGTGAATTAAACTCGTATAAATGGAACTTAACTTAATGGAAATAAACATTAATTTATTAAAAGTATAGATTGTACGCTACGTAGTTTTATATTTTCGTAAATATGAATTAAACTTATTATATATACATTTATATATATATATATATATATATATATATATATATATATATATATGTAAATATATATATATACATATATATATAATTTTTACCATTTCGTAAAACTATCATATTAGATTTTTTTCTTATGGACTATTATGGTCAGAATTTTAACAATGTGGGTTCTCTTAGACTTGAACGATGAAAGGACCAACCAGATAATATATAGGTATAACTAAGAAATTACAAAAGAAAATGAAAATAAGAATTTTAGTTAATTTAAGAAAACTGCTTGAAAATGAGAAATTGTTGAATAATGGAATTACGTTATAACATTCGTGTTTGAAACATTTATGACCAATGCATTAAGATTGAGGAAATTTTTCAAAGTAATAGTATCGTCTGTAGAAAAACTTTTAATTATCAAAATTCACAATTAAATGAAACTACGTGATGTAGTATTACTTCTACTTTACAGAGAAAAATTGTTTTTATAGCTTTGGTAGGACATATACGTAGCACAACGAAACCTAGGTCGTGGTAAAGAACTTAAAGAAAGTAGAAATAATACTACATCACGTAGTTTCATTTAATTGTGAAAAATGAATTTCTACAAAATTAACGCCAAATATATTCAACAATGAAAGTATTATTTTTAGAACAAAAGCAATGAATAAGATGTGAAAATAATCCCTCACTTAAATTATACTTCCTGTTTTCACGTAGGAGTACAAACGTCGCTCCTGCCTACTAGCACAGCGCGACGGCACTACCGAGACGGATACGGCACTCTTGCGCGCCGCCAGCGCCGCTTCCGTCGGCAGCGCCGCCTCTGATCGCAGTGTTGACGGTTGCGTCGAGGAGTTCGTCGGTGACGTGCCCTTCGCTGGTGAGTTACTATATTTTATAATATAGCGTTGACAGATGCACAGAACTCCAAAACCATTTGCACCTAGAGGCTGCCGTCTGTGTAACTGTAGCGCCGTATCTGATTGTAGCGCCCATGAATATATGACTGTAGCAGACTTTAAACTACAGCGACTGTATAGAAAAAAATTATATTTATTTTGTATTTTATTTCAATTTTTTTAACTGCACTGAATGGTAAGTACAGTAATTAAGTAATAAGCGCACAAATGTGCACAGCTTGCAATAATTTGCAGTAATCGTTCAATTGTTAAGAAAATATAGACGTTAGTTATTTCAAGCTGGTGCTTTAAAATAATAAATATTGTAATAGTTGTTTAAATACAATTCAAAATGAATAGACTAAAATTTAAAAAATAATATGAAATTAAGATTTTGAAACGTGGTCTAATGTATCAACGGACCATTGTTGTAACCACCTATCTAATGACCTAAAAAAATGACATAATCGAAAGGTAGTTATTAAATGTGTATAAGCTTTATAACTCTAAAAAAGCTGAAAAATCCAAAAGTTTGCTCAACTTATACTCCATTGATTTGAAAGTCAAACATAAATAAAGAAATAAAAATGAACACAGCGCTATTATAGGAATCGATGATTAATTGATTTTTTGTGATGTTAATGAGCAATATGATATTTTGACGTTTCACATTTATAACTTTGAAAACTGTTTTCATATTTTCAAAAATACTATTCAAACTAGTATTATTGCAAGGTTATTGTTGATATTGTGTTATACAAGGTTGCCTATTGTTGATATTGTGTTCAAATGTGGTAAATCTTTTAATTCAAGGTTAAACAAGGTGTAAGACCTACCTAGTTACCATTAAAAAGGGATTTTCTATACCGTTTAAGTACATAAAAGTAAAATGATGCTTTACCTTATTTTAGATTAAAAATGAATAATTACGAAAAAAATTAAATTATAGAAGAAACTTGTAGGTATCTTAAACATTTCCTTTATTAATTTAAATCAATTCAGTCGAGCCGAGCCGAGACCAAGTCGCATTATTTCTATGGTACGTACTATCAAAATATTATAATTGTCTCTTGTATTATAATTATATTGACTACACAATGTCGAAAGAAAGGAAAAGAAAATTATGTTACTGGACTTTGGCATATGCTTATGTATATGTGTCGACCTTCTTTGTTGGAAATAATTATTTAAAAATATAGGTCATTTTTCATTTCACGTAAACGAGCCAAAATTACAAATAATTAACGAGTCACGTAACACAGGAAGATGGTAGTTAATAAAACGGATCCCGACACGCCGGACGGACGCGCCCAATTGACGCACAACTCCGCTGACTCACGGTCCTTACCGTAGCGAACGGTGCATCCTTTTCACGTATATCACAATACGTCACACGTATGCATAATTATGTAAATTAATGCGTAAGCGAGGTAGGATTTATAGATCCATTTGAAAAGAAAAACTCTTTATCAGTCGCGTGCTAGCGGCTTGCGGTGATTTTCTTATGTGCTGCTGTGATTTTCTTACGTAGCTTGAGAAGAGAAGAAGTGTGACAACCTTTTGCCCGAGGCTCTATTCGCGTGAAAGTTGTGATTTTAACATTTTAATTTAATTATAGTGGGGTGTTTAAATTATTTGATACGTTTGATACGTTTTATTTCTTTCATTTTGAAGAAAGTTTTGTTGGTGAAATTTTCGCCATGCTTCTGTTTTTATCATCTAACAGCTTTTTAAGGTATGAATCTATTTATATTTTTTTGCTACAGATGGAATGAACTGGATAGTTTGTATTTCGTAAAATGCACAGTTCCTTAAGGGATAATTAAACTATTTTTTTAACTATGATTTTGTACGCCGAAAGAAAAAAAGTAACCCTTGTAAGATCTTGTCTGTCAGTCTGATCGTCGGTCACGGCCGTTTTTTTGCAGAAACCGTTTGATGTAGAAATTTAAAATTTAGTTTTGGGAAAAAGATACTAAATTGTATATATTTATATAGTTAATATTCAAAGATTTTTTTAGGGAAATTTTAGAGAGGCAAATAAAGTACTAAAATATAATTCTAAAAGCTTTGCTAAAAATTTGCACACTTTTTTAAAATATATTGACGGTAAAACCATAAACTAGGTAATCTCAATAGTTAAGAATCGAAAATATTCATTTATATATGAATATTTTTGAGGGACTTGTTTTTTTTTTCATTTCAGGCATTTTGTGTGATATCAATTGATAAAGTAAGTTGTAAGAATATTGGAAATTTTTTTTGAAAATGTTTACAAAAGATATTGTTGAAAATGTCTCCCCCTCTATTTCTGAAGGTGCTAAAGTCAACATTGGCAAAAAAAGGGTAAAATTTACGAGAAAATTGTGATGATCATTAGAAATTTCATAGTTTTCCAGATACACACGATATTTTTATATCTGTGAAAGATATACATGGTAAAAATATAAACAGTTTATTAGAAATAATATATTAATTGTTTATATGCCTAAGTGTATACGGACCTTCGCAATATTAGTTTTGCTCGTAATTAACAGGTTTATTTCGATGGAATTCCAAGATTCTATTAAATTATAATCTCCATATTGACTTCAATCTTAAGATTTTAAAGAATGAAAATTCGTAGTATTTGATTTGAATAAAATTCGTAGTGTTTCACAAGTGCGGTATTCTGAAAATAACTTTATTGACAGTTTAATAATTATTTAGAATATGTTTACTATCGTATAATATATTATTTACAAATTCGAAAATAATTTTTTTCTCCAAGCATATCTACATATTTAATGATGCTATCACTAAATATTCATTATATGCAGACAAGAGGGGCAAATAACAGAGCAAATACTGAACAATGTGAATATTCATTATTTTTTAAATTTTTGTCCAAAAAAGCATTAGCCAAAAAAATATAAAATGCGTATTTCGCTTCGTTCGTCCGAACGTCGAACGTGCCGTGCGTGTGCACGGATCGCGGTGCGCAAACAGAGACATTAATTTAGCGTGCCCGGTACGGTTTTACGCTTGGCCGCCGTTCATTTGTCGACATTGTCGCTTTTGCTGGACGTTGCTTTTTTTGTCGGTCTGTTGGCTTTTGTTTGATTATTTACGTCGCTTTTCTGACGGCGACGTTACGACCGCGAAAATTTCGTCAATTTAAAACGCATACCTCGCCATACTATTCGGCATCTCAATTTGATGCAGATTGCATGAACAATATATTCGTTGTAGATTTTAATCGTTTGTGAACACAATTTATTTATTACGTTTGTTACCTCTTTATTTAGAATACTTTTGTGTAACATATACTTTTATTGGCCTTAAATAACTAGTACAAAAATTTGTATTAAATGGCAAATAATTATTAAAAATTTAGTAAAATCACATATATAAGCGCGCGCGCGCGCGTGTGTGTGCGTGCGTGCGTGCGCGCGCGCATGCGAGCGTGCGTGTGTGCGTCCATGCGTGCGTGCGTGTGTGTGTATAATTCAGGTAATAGAAAGAGATCGGATAAAGAAACAGAACGGAATTATATATTGAATAGAATTCGACAATCAGGTTATGAACGTAACGGGAGTTTAAACTACTTTTGAACCCAAATATTTAGAACTTATTACAAAATATTTGGATTATGTCGATTTCATAATCTGGTTCCATGAACAGTGAAGAATAATCCTTGCTTTTAATTGTTACCTTTTAAGTTATTTATATCTGTCATTGCAGAGCTGTAGACGCTGTTGAAACTTATTGCTTTGGCTGATACTATACTAGGAGAATATATATATGTATATATATATATATATATATATATATACACACATATATATATATATATATATATATACATATATATATATATATATATATATATATATATATATATATATATATATCAAGTGTCAGCTTTAAGGCGTGATATATTTAAAAGATATTGTCCTATAAATAAGTTAATCCGGAAGAAAACTGCGACAACAAATGAAATCGAATGTCGTGCCGGGATAAAATCCCTCACCGCGCAAAAAAAAATTCTCAAAACTAAAATGAGTGATATAGGAGTAATTTATTGGGGTCAATAACCTGTTAAAACTATGATCTACAAGTGGCAGGGTCTTTTTAAACATGGCAGAGAATCAGTTGAAGACGACTTCTGTTTGGGGCAACAGCGACACGAAAAAGTCACAAAAAGTAGGAGTATCAGATACCCACTTTTAGAATCTTATACCATCATTATAGCATGATAAAGTTGGTGCAAAGTGGGTCGGAAAATGCTCACGCAGCCTCAGATACAACAATAAATCGAACAGTCAAAGAGAAAATTTTTGACTATTTTGGAATAAATTGTGACTAGGGATAAAACTTGTGTCGGTTCCTTTGAAACTGAATTCAAACATGAGTTGATTAATTCTGTAAGACGGTAAGTCACACCCTAAGAAAATCAAAGTATCAGAATCGGCCAGAATCGACCTGATTGGCGATTTTTGGGATTGAGAGAGAAAGTGTGATGGCTACGATTTTTTGGCTACGACTTTTGGAAAGTTGATGGTTTGGAAGTTGATGGCTACGATTTTTGGATTTTTGGGTTTGAAAATGATTGACTACAAACAAAAGGATGCCACTATAACCGGTGTCACTATTCTATTCATATTCACTATTTCATAATATTATTAAAGGGATGCAAAAGGGTGTCAAAAAAAGGAGGGGAAAATTGGTTGCTGATTTATTTTGTGAAGCGAGTCTTAACTGGTTAACGTGCATATTCGCTGAAAAGAATTGTGTATATACTGGGTGGCTCCTTCATTTGTGAATGAAAAATGGATATAGCACTTACAAATCAAAGCTAATGATTAAAATAAATGTTATTTACATAAACGTAACTCGATATTTGAATATAATTTAAATATAGCATTTTTACTTTGTAAATTAAAATCTAGCTTTCGGTGTTTCTATAAAAAATGATTTATGCTATTTTTAGGAATTTTCTGTCATTTATTTACTGGTTGTCTATTCGAATGAACCTAGAATGGTAAATCGACGTGACTAACCTTAATTGAACTTAAACGTTTGTGACTGTATTCGTTGTTAATAATGAGTTTGTCCTTATAAAATATTGAAGCTAGGACTGACTCTTTAAATCTCATTCAATTTTGTCGTCTTTTTTCCCCTGGAAACTATTATCCAGTTAGCAAAAATATTAGATCTGAATTTTACGCTACGAGCTCTAGCGTGAGCCGTATTAGTAATTTAGGATCTCGATTTTTCCCCTTAATGATGGATAACTACTTTTGTGTTCAGCACTGCCTGTAGTATGCTAGTAGCCGATGCGATGATTTTAAATTATTTCTCAGAATGACTCACGGTAACGATATGAGCTGCTGTAGTAAGATTTGCATTCCATCTTAATCAGGGTAACCAGATTAATTTTAAGTTAAGAATAGAGACGGTTAATTTTCTTATTACTAGATAACGTCTTTAGATAATCTACATAAAATATTTATTCATTTTTCATATTGTGAAATTTATAGTTACTACGCAATTAGCATTCATCGACCTTCATTTTTGGCATCGCTGGATCTACAAGATAGAATTAAATTTTTGACTTTAATCTGAATTTATCTTTTTTGTTCTAAACTGTTATTCACAAGAGATGATATCATCATTTCGTATACAGTACGATATCAGTATTTAACTGTTATGCACAAGATATAATATCATCATTTCGTATACAGTACGATATCAGTATTTAACTGTTATGCACAAGAGATGATATCATCATTTCGTATACAGTACGATATCAGTATTTAACACGGCGCATTTGTTTGCGATTGAATCGATATTTCGTCTTCCGACTTTGCTTATTTCGACATCTGAAGGCCAAGATTATCAAATTACGAATATTATCCTTATATCAAATAAAGTAACATGTACTTTAATCGATTCCTAGGATATTTATTCAACAGATATAATAATTTAAATTGGTTAAACTAACTAAAATAATATTTATAGAATGGAAGAGAAGGGAATACATCTCCGTATTTTACCCGTATACATTTGCACATAAGTAACTCTTATGCAATACAATTTTAATAGGGAATTTTGATTACAGTCATTTAAGCAATACTATATTGAATATTAATTCGTAAGATAAAAGGAAGCAATTCAATTAATAAAGAATTATTTGTTCTTAAACTTTGCATCGTAACTGACGTCATTCTACAAAACGAAATTATTAATACTGCACGTCCGTTATAACTTTAAATTAAGATATTCACTAAACAATGCTTTCAAAATTACTTTTAATTTTTTTTCGCATAAGTCTAAAATTACTAAGAGGGTCACACACATTACAAACCAATTCAAAGCTTAACATTTCACAAACAGAGGTAGCGAACTAAAAAATTATAAAAAAACACGAGTCGGCCAAACTGGGTTGGAAAAAATCTAACTTCCTAAATTCTTACTAATGAAATAATGATGGCTGGTAGACCGAGGGAGCCATCCAATATTTTATCAGCCAGCGGTACATAGCTACTCGTTCAGGTTATGCGAAAAATTGATTTGAAATTGTTATGGATATATCTACATTAGTAGAAGCCTCATTGTCATCATTCATCATTCCTGAGAGGATGGGCTTCGACGAGAATTCTTTGCGAAGACGTAAAGTTCGCTACCTGTGAGTAATTACAATATGGTTAGTAAGAGTTCATAGAGGCAAAAAAGTTCTAACTACAGCTATACAGCCTCAGAATTTCCTTTGATTACAAATTGTTGGTTCCCTTTCTTCAAAGCAATCGTGTTATTGTTTTAGTTTTTGTTTTATTTTTGTCGTCTTAGTTTATGGCTGTGACCACTAATTTCCTTTTATACACATAATTTATTGCACACAATATTATAGAGAGGCGTAAATACAGAACTATTTTATAAAAGCTTAGTTATCTTTAAAGGCATATTTTCCAGGCAACACTAATGTTGAAAGCGAATGGAACAATGGGAAAATTACGAAATGTATTATTTATTTGTCGACATATCACACAGAAATCCAGAAAAGCCAATAAATTATTTCGGTAAAAATTACACTCGGGAACAAATCAGATGACAGGCCAAACATCAAAATCTGTGGAGCCATTTAGACCTTAGTTTATAAAGTGTACATGAACATATGTCACAAGTACATGAACCGAAAGTATCAAATGTAATAACCATATACATAAAACGAAACACATTTCCTTTCTACAATCAGAAAAAAATACGTCCGCGCTGTCTACATGAGGACGTACATACAATTAGTTTCCTGTCTTAAAAACTTGTTACATCTTAATTGATATCACCATCTAAAGCGTGTATCTACAAAATTTTAAACAAATAGGTATCATATTTTGGTAGATACTGTAAGGTTGTAGCGTATATGATATAATTATAAGGTTAGGGACTTTAAAGTACATGACCTTTTGGTCATATATAATAACACTATTCATTAATAAGGAGTACCAATTTATTGGAACTGTAAACGAGAATTTATACTATATTAATAATTGGTATTAATCATAATTGCTGAAAAAAAACAGGCGGACATAGATATATTCTAATAATACTCCATACCAATGACTGTGGTTAGTTTATTAGTATTTTATCAAACAATATTATATTGACATATTTTATTCTGTTAATAATAGCTAAGTCACTGCTAAGTCAATATTTTGCTGGACATAGGCCTCTAACATTTCAGATTATGTCCGCAATCGTCATGCTGGAGAAGCGGGTTGACAATCGGAGTGTTTAGCCTATCGCCACAGTGGAACTGCTGCCCGTTACGGGACTTTAATTTAGTTTTATTGGTCTTTGGCTTGGCAGTTCGGTCGTGTTGTTTGAATAATTAGCTACGCGATTAAAACACCGCTCAAACCTTGGTCGGGATCTAATCCACGACGTTGTGCTGCGCCGTGTCCTCAAAACCAACGCAACACGCACGTCACCAGCGATGGATATTTGTGTACTATAAATTAAGGTTTTTGGAAATTTAAGTACTTGATGACACTTAAATTTTAATCTACATGGACATATTTAGATCCAACAATTTTTTAAACAACGTATAACTCTTCAAAATTGAAAGGCAGGGATGCAGTGCCATTTGATATATTTGAATTCGTGTTGCGCTGTCAATTAAAGAGTCTCTCGCCCCCGCGATAGATACAACACTAAAATGTGCCTGATTTTTAGTTATAATTAATTTATACTGCACATAGATAGATAGTTTTTCTACTCGGAGACTAAACTCATACACTTAGGATCATCTATTGGATATTTGCATATCAAGCTACGACAACTACTGAAATTTCACTTAACTGTAAAGATACAGTTAAGTGAAAATTTGACACTAATTATCTAGAAAATAAAGTGGTGTGGCTATAAAAATAAAAACAAATGTTTCTTAAAGATAAAAAATAAATGCACAAAAGTCAGGGAATCAATCACAAAGTAATGAAGACGTTTTGTAAATTTTAATCATGTTAGCATTTAGTCAGATAGCCTCGCTCGATTTCGACGACGGTTACATGTGACAATTGAAGGTCGTACTGATATTTCGAGTTGTTGCATTGCAAATATCACGAGCGTGACACTCGAGCGTGCCGTAAGTGCGGCCAGGTTATTTCAGTTCAAATACAAAGAAAATTTGAAAATTACAGGCGCTACCTCTATACACAATAATTAATAATAGTCTCATTTGATTATTTGGATGAGACGTTATAATCACGTATACTGTCTGTCACAAACATTATTCTCTGTATCTTCCTCGACGTTTCAGGTCTTCTTTACAAAATTCATTCCTTGCATATTTCTTTTTGTCAATCTTTGGTATTTCATGTAGTTAAACTACTGGAACATCACTTTCTTCAGTATCGCTCTTTAATCAATACCATAAAAACTCTATATATAATGATATAATTACATAATGGTATAATAATATTATATAATTACAAAAACTTCACTTTTGTTTATAGCTTCTTTGGCACATTCAAACTCTCTTTTCTTTTCAGTACTCCTTTGTTCTTTCTTCATCCTATCTTCGCATAGCTTACTTTTTAAGTATACAAATTCACTTAGCTATTCTGAAGACATATTTCCAGTTCATATTTTATGTCCTCATTCGTATTTTTCATACCGGTCTTTTTATGTTTGTTAGTATTCATAAGTAGTTTCTTTATAAACAGTTTAGGTTAACTATTGGATTAAAATTATTTCGGCAAAATATTTCGACTTGTCTATTCATAGGCGTTTCTTCTTTTCTGAATTTGATATTTATTGTTACTAAATTTACAAAACTTGCTGATTCTTTTTTTATAAATTTTGTATTCGTGATTTCACTTTTTATAAATTTTTGTGCTAATTTTTCCGAGAGTCTAAAAGGCGCCACTCTTCAACTCGCTATAAGATTTAAACATAAATAAGGGTCTTCCCTTTTAAATTGTTTTTGGCTGCCACAAATATGTACGAGACTAGCCAATTGTTAATGAAATTAAGTTTATATATTCTATTTTAGTGTTCCTTCGTCCTAGCTGAGAAACCTTAAAAACGAACACTTACATACTAATATAAAACGACTTTTATTAAATAATGAGACTTAGTACGATTATTTTTGTCTTTCAAACCAATAGTTAACTTAATTATGTTTATATATTCTATTTTAGTGTTACGTCATCTTAGCTAAGAATTTTTAAAAACGAATACGTACAGGTTAATATAAAACGTGTTTATTAAATAATGAGACTTAGTACGATTATTTTTATTTTCAAATATTTTGTCTTTAAATCAACGTCTTCTCATCTCGCATAAGACATTTCAAAATAACCTTTCATTTAAAAAAAACAAATGCTTTTTATTTACTTTTATTTTATATCCGTCTGTGGTTTTCTGATTGCAAATTAGGTTACTAAACGAATCTGAAGTTAACATAAGTTTTATCTGTCTTCCTATCCGTCCACATGGATTTAACTCGAAAACGACTGAAGTTATTACCATGAGTTCATAGGTTATGCACAAGTTATAGGTAGTAATATGGAACGAAGGTTGCATTTGTTTCATCAAGATATCTCAAATGGTTCCGAAGTTATATAAACGGTACAGAAATATTTGGGTAAAAAATTAAACAACATCTCTGTCAGAAGAATGGTGGGTAGCGGCGGGTAGGAACACGCGGCAATATGCTGGACAACGAAGAGTAGGAGAGCATGTCGGCCCGCGAGGGGTTCAAGTTGAACTAATTTTATTTGTGTCTAAACAAGAGCCTAAATAAACGCATTAAAACAGTATTTTAATACGTTTGTTATAGCATTTCGATTTCGATTGCATTTACTTGCATTCCATACGAACGAAGTCGCAACCGCTAGTTAAAAAAAATAAATGACCAGTTATTACAATTTAAAATCAGACCACACTAAGCGCCGCAGTAATGATATGGTTACGCGATATAACGAGCGGGTAATAGCGCTTGACGTTTTTATTCGCGGTACGCTGTGTAGCACCGAGACGGAGGTTTACTCTTCAGTCTCTCCTTTGTTACGCAAATCGGCTGATACGAATATTGTGGATCAGATTGGCGTCTTTCGTAAATAGGTTGAATTATGTTCTTTCGGTTTATTGGTATTAAAGTTTATTTGGTAATGGCTATGGCTGTTGTCTTGTTAACGAATAAATTATTTTATATCACCAAGTGTGATGACGCTTTTGGAAACGTGTACCCTTTAGCACGAATTTACAACTGCAGTGAATTATGGAATATATTTCATAAAAGCTATATATACTTGTCGGTAATAAAGAAGTTAGCCCATATCCTGGTCATGTTCCTAGAAAACCAATAAGATAACGTTACATCATACCAAATGTACAAATAGAGAGATATAATTTCTAGTTTGAAGTAATGTTTATACTGTTGAAGGGCATTATTTTTATTAGGCTATTCTTTGAAAGTACATAGTTTTAAATTTATTAAAAAGAATTCGTTACATTCTTTTGGTTATATTTTTTATTCTCTATTGGTAATATTTTTTAACTTGGTTAGATTTAAAGATGAATTTATACTAAATAATTGTATGATTAAAATGCTTAAAGAGATTAAAGGGTTATTATTTATACTACGACATTTCATTCTTATTATTATTGGGCGTTATCGATATATATGGAATAATTTAATATATTCAGTTTTATACTAGATGTGCATTTACACTTGAGGTATCTTATAACGTATGTTAAAGTTTGGTCCACTGCGTAACGTCCGCTTTCATCGGTTTAGATATCAGTGAACTGAAGTGTAATGACACTTCATTTAGGTTAAACCACAAATGAGATGTAATTCAGATCTAATTACAGTATCATTAGTAGGTATCGTCTAATAAATCGAAGTCCCAAAATCGTAATTTTCTTGGACTTTGGTAATATTAATTTAGAGTGAAATTTTACTACATACGTCTTCAAACCATCACAGAATTTCGATAGGTTCATCGCGTTTTCCTAATGAAATCCTAATACATTTTCTTATATTTATATTATTCAGAAATGAAATGTTGAATCTGATTTAAATACAGTATCTTATACAAAAAATGTGCATTTAACATTTTGAAACTAAATTAGCAAACTTTTTTTATATTAATAAATTATATTTTTTATGTGAGACGTTAAACATTAATTTTTTTCTTACTTTTTCACACCATAAAAATTTAATTTGAAAATGATATAATATATCAATGCCACAAAAAGAATATAAATATATACAAATTCAATAATATAAAAGTGTGTATATATATATATATATATATATATATATCTATATATATATACATATATATATATATATTATATATTTAAATATATATATATATATATATATATATATATATATATATATATATATATGTAAATGCTGTTTTTATTCATGTCTATGTTTTTACACGTTTTATAAAATGTTTTACTATTGTCAATAGCCTTATTAGCCATCACTATTTTTAGAAAATTTACCTTGAATTACAATTTTAAGAATCCTTACAAAGCTATCTACTATCATTGTCTTTGAATAATCATATACGAGCCAAGTGATTCGTCATTTGTTTGACCTTCACGATTTCTAATTATCTATTAATTTAATTCAGGAGTGCACATTTTTGTTCAAATGTTGGGTTGGACCCATAGGTGTTGGGTTGGACCCATGATAGAATAAATATTGTAACAGTGGTGTTAGGAGAGTTGAATATGTAATACATATTCAACTCTCCTAAAACCACTGTTACAATATTTATCCTCAATTACATTAATGTAACCAGCTTCTCGAAGCAATGCCGTGAATGCAGATATTTTAGAGAGAATGCAAATAGGATGAGAATTGGTCGCGTGGTTGGGATTTGGTCTTGCGATACGGTAAATTGTGTTACATAGCCTTACACTAATTTCTATGTCTAAATAAGTTAACTTGCAATGTTTAGTATTGAATAAAATCTGGATAGCACCTAATTACCCGACGCTCTTTTGTAATATTATTGCTAAAGTTATTTTAAATATATCTGTAGCTTATTAACCCAACACAATTTTACCTACCTACGTATTAAAGATCAGAAAAATTCATACTTCGATTTCAAAACGTTATTAAAAGCTGCCAAGTTATGTCCCGTACCTTTTACATTCTCGTACACACGTTTCGCTACAGTCCTCGATCATCGGCCTTACTCTTTCGCACGCTCATATAATATATTGAGAAATATTCAAAGTATTCTTAAACGCGACACGAAACGGCCAAGAGAATTTACGAGAACATTCCTCGATACTGTTTTTGCATGCATCGATACTACGTGGGTATGGTACTACGTGAGTATGGCGCTACGTGGGCATGACTATAATGTACTACGTGTCGACCTGCAGGTGTAAATATTATGCTTAGTCTGTATGTGCAGACATAATTTATGTGAATTTATTCATCAGCATTTACGTGTTGTAATATTCAGAATGCCCTTGGCCTTATATAACTTATCTTTTATACTTATATATTTATAAAACGATTGTGATCTATGTACAATTTAGAAAGTTTGTGTATGTTAACTTGCACTAATGTGCTATCTCGTTATCGCCTTTGTTCAATAGATTGCTATAAGCGGAGCTACATATAATTCAAAAACGTATTCGATTTTAGGGTGAAAAAGGGAATACTTTAATTTACCGCCACACTATCGGGCTTCGTTAGAGATGTGTTATCGTGTTACCGTGTTATCGCAATAAGTATGGCCAAAGGATTCGTCTCACATCATGAACATTCGTTGGGTTCGGGTGATAACGGATATCGATAATTTCGCTATCGGTTTTTTCTCTGCATCAAATGATTTTGTTGCGACAACACGCCGCGAATGTTCTGCTGATAGTTTGGCCGCAGTATTATAACTTCGTCATATCCTTTCGGCTGTTAATCGGTTACAGCGTGATAGTTTTTACATTTTTAAACCTACGTGCGTGAAATTAAAAGTTTCACGTTTATACCTGACATGGAAAATAGACACTTTAGTTGAGGATCTCAGTTAATACGTAGCAAATTATTAAAATAAAAGTTTTAATATGTCTTCGCATATATGTAATATGAGGCTAAATCATTTTTCCGCGGGTCAATGAGTGAGATGTCATAATATGTTTCACAACAAAATAATACATATTTCTATTTATTATTTTTCGTTGTAAGTCAATTTGCTTTAAACTATTTAATATTTTTCATTTGTATATCACGTTTGTTTCAAATTATTTAATATGTCTTATTTTTAGGTTACATTTGTTTCAAATTATTTAATATTTTTCATCTTTAGGCCACGTTGGTTTCAAATTATTTAAAATTTTTCATTTTTAAGCCACGTTGGTTTCAAATTATTTAATATTTTACATTTTTAGGTCACATTTATTTCAAAATATTTCATATTTTTCATTTTTAGTCCATGCATGATTCAAAGCCATTATATTAATGTAACCAATTTTTTCATCCCACTAAATTTTAAACCATGATTTTAAAAAAATGACACATTTTAAAAATATGAAAAATCTAGGTGCTAGTACTTGATTAGACTTTGCAAAGATATTTCGGTTAACTAGTACAATAATTGTTCCTCAAAGGATCGCAAAAAAGATAAGTGGCTTCGGAGAGAAACCAAGTAGCTGACATTAAAAAGAGAGTGGCGAAACTTAAGTGGCAGTTGGCTAGTCACATTGCTCGAAAGTCGGATCCATGGTGCAAAATTCTGTTGGAGTGGAGACCCTGGGAGTGCAAAAGGCCAGTCGGGCGGTCGCAAATGAGATGGAAGGATGTCATAATGAAAGTGGCGGGAACAAACTAGATCCAGATAGCCCAAAATAGAACCGATTGGTGCAAATTGAATGAGGCCTACGTCGAAATGGTTGAGAATGGCTTATTATTATATGATGTGATGAGTACAATAAATTCCAAAGACATAGATAGCGTAACCTTTTAGTAACCCTTTGTTATGTTCCTTTCTATATTCACTTGGCTACCTTTTTAATTCATTTTAGGGTCCCATAGACTAGCAAAGAGCCCTTATATTTCTGTCATGTTTTACTATCCGTCCGTCTGCATGATCCAGTTCATCTATTTTCTCATTTTTGCGGGGAGGGGAAATTTGATTTGAAGACACATACTGGTAACTCAAAATCAGATAATGAAAAAGAAAACAAATAAAATGTTTACCTTCCCTATTGAATGGGATATTGGTGGGTAAATATTTTCAAATAGTATAAAATTTGCCTTGAAATTAAGTCATTTTAACCTTTCTACTTCGAGACATTTGCCCTTAAAATCGTTAACAATATCATTATTAAGGGGTACCTACCCCCTCAAATTTTAAAGTAGCTTTGCAAAAAATCTAAAAAGCCATTATAGTAAGTAATTACAATGAAAATTGTAACGGATAGTGTGGACCAAAAGGCTTTCAATTTTTTTTGGAAAAACATTTTCACGGAACGATGAAGTTTTTTGTCGAGGTAATGTAGTTCTTATTATGATCATGATCTGTAATCTGTAATGTATATTTTGAATCAAGTTTAAGTTTCAAGAAGTAAATTGAAAACTTTACAAATAAGATCGGTACAGACAGACGAGTACTAAACTGAAGAATTTACTTATATCGTTCATGGCAACAAGGTATAATTGTATTACAGACAATGTGAAATAATTCGTAGCAAACACACGGTGGAAGCGGATTTCAGTGATTCTAATATAAATAATTGGACTGGTTACGGAATAATATTTTTGGTTACGGTTTACTAGAATATATTTTCAGAGCAATAAATACGAGGTAGATTTTACAAACTGGGCGTAAGTTTTTCAAATTTGAGTCTATCAAATTTAGGCTTATATGTTTTTATAAAAATACTGAATGATTAACTCATGTTACGTATTATGCATGGTTAAATGCTGACGATTCCGTTTTGGCTGGAAACAATAATATTCCTTAGGACGATCTTCATGTCATAGCAACAATGAGCCACGTAGATATGACTCACGTAAATGATTTAGTTAGCTCGTGTTCAGAGGTTCTCCCATCGTCAGCGCAATTATCCTCGACCACACACCCAGCGATGCGAATCTCCGCTGTCCGCAGTCGGTCTTGCAAACAATAGTAATTTACTTCATAACGGCTCCCAGTGTGCACCGCGGACTGTGTACCTACAATCCACTCCATTGTTCTGTAGGTTAACAATAAGCTGTCCATATAGCAGTTGACAATAGTGTTGCGAAGATGTGGTAACTATAACATGACTGTATACTTTTTGTATATGTATATAGCAGAAAAGCCTTCAATAAGACAGTCAAAGATAGTGCTCTTTAAACACGACGTTAAGTGTCGTACCCTCAAGTGCCGAAACGTACTTGAGGGTACGACACTTAACTCGTACGAAAACTTCGTACGGGTACAGTTATTAGTAGGTACATTAGGATTTTTTGTATGCATTTTTTCCTACATGAACATATTCCAGCGCTTTATTTTAATTAATAAAATTGTAATAACGTACTGAGACATGTTTTTTGTTCTTATCCCCCTCAGTTTCCCTCTCCATGCGCGAGTACAGCGCACCCCATGTCAATAAAATGGGCGTTTCTTCTTTTATTTAGGTTCCAACATTTTTCATTTCATTTAAACCATCCAAATTATAAAGTGTAGCGGATCAATTTTTATCCATGGAAAATAGTAAAAATTTACTATGAGGATTAACCACAATTAAATGAAACTACGTGATGTAGTAATATTTCTACTTTCTTTAAGTTCTTTACCGTGACCTAGGTTTCGTTGTATTACAACATCTTCAGGTGGGATATTAGCAAATATATTTGTTAATACGAATTTATACAAAATTGACGCCAAATATATTCAATATGAGGATTAACATATTGCCCTAAACATCGCCACTTTTGTCTCTCGCACTTTCTTAACTCAACTACACTTACTATAAAAGATAACGTGACCATCTATAAGACATAGATCAATGCTGTTCCCGACTTTCTGTAGACCCTTTCAAGATCTATAATTATTCTTACATACATATTATTAGTGTTTTGACAATAGCTTTGTCAGCGTTCTTCACGAAAGCGACCAGAGTAGGGACTTATTCTCCAACCACGTTGACTAAATCTCAAAAATTAAATTACATACGTACATATTATATAGCCTATTGCAATGCCAAAACTATAAGCTACCGTATTACAAAAGTTGTACGTCAATGGGATTAGTAATATTTTGCCTGAATCCCTAAAATAAGCGATAATATGTTCATGTAGGAAAAAATGCATACAAAAAATCCTATGTACCTACTAATAACTGTACCCGTACGAAGTTTTCGTACGAGTTAAGTGTCGTACCCTCAAGTACGTTTTGGCACTTGAGGGTACGACACTTAACGTCGTGTTTAAAGAGCACTATCTTTGACTGTCTTTTTCTATTATATTGAAGGCTTTTCTCCTATATACATATAATTAATTATTTCAATTCAAATTATAAATTAATTCAATTCAAATTATAAAGTGTGTACTTTATAATTTGCATTAATAGTTTAAGAGAAATAAACATCGATTATAAAATGTTATTATTTATGATATTATTTAAAAGATTAACCTCTCTGGAATTATTATACCCGTCACGTATATTTAAAGCGGGTCTAATATTTAGCTCATTAAGATAGTTCTGATACAAAAATAAGCATCTAGAATATGTAAACATGTTAAAAGTTTGAATATAAGAAAAAAACAATGTCTATAAAAAATAAAGCAATTAGTATCATTAAAAGCGAATACTTTACACTTTACATAAGTTCTCACGCCAGCGGCAAGATGCACGACATTGATGGCGCCGACGCGCTCGGGGCGACTCTCATGAGGCCAGCCTAGTTACAGGCGACGAGCTCTCGCGGAGATCGGTGGCGGATACGGCTCGCAGCTTCCGGTCGGTTCAATGAGATGTTTTGTTAGATTGTAGCTTTCTTAGAGCAGTCACTTTTGAGCATAATTGGCTAGGTGTCGCGACTTGTATTCACAGCTAAAAGAAGGCGGTAAAAAAGAATGATTGACGATAATTTGCAATGAAATGTATTATGACGCAAAGCGAAAGCATGAATAACAAGTAGTAGTTATGATGTCTAAACTCAAGACGTGTTTGGGTTCGAGTCCATTGTCTAATAATTTCAGAAGTATCTGATAATTTCAAATGTAGATATAGAATTGGAAGGTCTAAATAAATGTTTTTCAATTGTTTATTAACTTGTTTTAACAATTGTTTATTAGGTTAAAGAATTAGTGTACATCAGAAGTATTTTTCCATCATAAATATATTCATGTACTTTTTGGGATAATTTACATTTTTATAAACAATTTATCCTAACAACAATATTATACTGCGTAAATAAGTTTGCTTATTTATTTGTTTATTTTGCTTTCACGTTTTTAGTAGCCATAACTACTGAACTGATTTCCATAAAATTTTGTGTAAGTATCACGTAGATGAATATTTGATATTCATCTTTTTAATTTGGAATAGAATTAATTTCGTTGGGAACTAATAAAATTAAGTATAAAAGCGTGTATTTGAGTATTGATCTGTACTGTTAAGTATCTATGAATATTTAACTGCTAAGTATACATGTATATTTAAACTGTTAAGTGTGTATGTATATTTAACTGCTAAGTATCCATGTATACTTAAATAGTAAGTTGATAATATCGTATTAATCTAACCAATAATTGTCTTCGCGTAAAAACATTTTTCAAGAATACTACAAACTATTTGTTTAAAAAAAGTTCATAACGCTTCTTCCTTTCATGCCATATTTTCGATTTTGTACATCCCAAACAACTTAGCTATTTTCAACATTAATATTCGATATTTTGACAAGAACGTAATTCTTAAATGAACAATTTTTTTCCTTTACCACGCAAGAGAAACTGTGGGTCTAAGCTAGTAATAAAATTAATTACGCATATAAAATTCACTTCGAAAAGAGTGATCTTGAAAATGCTCCATTTGGGGATCTGAACATTTTTAGGTTCCGTACATCAAACACAAAAACGGAAGATGTTTGCCTGTCTTTCTGTTTGTTAAATCCATTTTTTTTCAGAAACCGCTTAAGATAGACACTTGAAATTTGGCACAATAATAAAGAAAATTAACCTGCGTATCATAGATCTCAATAGGTAAGACACGAAAATATTCAAATGGTGATAGGGGAAGGGGGGGGGGGGTGGAGTTGGCGGGGGAATAAAATAAACGATAACAAAATGATTAAATTCTGTGTATATTCCAAGGTATTGTTTGCAATGGCTATTTATAAAATCTCAAAAATCTTTTTTCGTTATCTTACTCTATTTTTTCGCTTCTCGTATCTGAGACTACTGAACTGAAAATTATGAAACAACATTGTTTTTAGAAGCCTACGCAAAAGTAGATACAAAACTATACCGATGTTTCTAAATGGAAATACTATTACCTTTAAATGTTTATGTGTCAGAATGTGTAAGAAACCCTCGTAGTGCGAGTTATATTCATACTTGACAGTTTTTTTTATTAAATTGTGGCCTAAATGTAAATATAAACCTCATTTTCATATAAACCTCATTTTTTTCAATTAATCTCGAAAAAATTCAGATTGATCAAAAAAATGTTTTGTGACAAATGATCAGTCAAAGCAGTCCAGAGTTACTAACACTCATAAAACGTAAATGGTATGTTGATAAATAAAGTCGTTATCAGTTTTAGTTTGTCAAAAAATGAGAATATATTATAATTTTAAATGACTTCCTTTTAAATGTACATCAATATACTTTGTAATAATACTAGAAGTTCAATTACAAAGTGAGGTTAAGAGGTGAGTGAGTGCAATAGTTCACGAGAAACAGGTACATAAATGCTGTCGTACTCCCGAGAGGAAGAGCCTCAACCCGTAGAGCTAGTGCCTACAATTTAGTCGTAAAGTCTCTGGGTAGCAACGTCTCTTCCAGTATAAACCTTCGCCGATTTTCATGACTGTGGTCTCTTTTTCTCAAGCAAAGATAATATAAGCCTATATATTTAAATATTTCTTATTAATTGGGTAAATATTTATTTGCCAGTATTTTAACATGACGACAATTTTTTGTGAAAAAAATATGATTTTTATATGTTAATATTTGTAATTTTATAATAAATACCGAAAAAATATAGACGTATAATCCTAGATAGAGATAATATCAGATATATTATAAAAAATTATTAAGATCGGTGTAGTTTTAGTGAGAGAGGAACGTTGCCGCTTTTTGTATGAAAGTTGGGCACTTCATGGTATTGAGGATATCCGTCTAGATGGAGCTTTTGTAGATTCGGTTTGCGTTAAAGTTTTAATAAGTTAACTATTGTAGTTGTTCTCGACGGGTCTCATCTTAAAAATTGTTCTTTTCTTAACTTGCAAGATTTTGCAATATATAAATGGAATTCAATTGCAATTTTTGAGCCCGCAAACGAACAGAAAAACCTCTATTTTCTGGAATCATGCGCGAGAATGAGGTTGATGAAACAGGTGTGTAATGAAGATATATGGCGTTTCATTAACGCTACTTATCATAAGTGTATAAAATAATTCAATATGGTATGTAATTATATAATAGTTGTAAATATATAAATACTTACCTCGGTACCTTACACTGATCGCTTCTTGGGCCAATATTTGCAGAGTATTCTGACTGGAGGGGGGACTTCGTTTCCCAAATGATTTTTGTGTTGAGTTCATAACACGTGATATACGTATTTGCATTTTATCTTTATATATCGAATGAAAAAGTATTTTCTTCCTTTTCATTAATTTAGATATCCTTCTTTGTCTTAAATAATCTTCGCGAAAGGAAATTGGTTGTAATGCTCCCGCCGTTAATGAATTTATGTAGGCACAAAGGGCTAAAAGCCAGGACGTGAAAAAAACACAGTTTAAATGAAAATATTTATTTATATTTTACAAACGAAGTACAGTTACATTTGACAGCACC
Organism: Druceiella hillmani; assembly: GCA_039881145.1. Lineage (NCBI taxonomy): Eukaryota > Metazoa > Arthropoda > Insecta > Lepidoptera > Hepialidae > Druceiella > Druceiella hillmani. The sequence continues at coordinate 21,216,549 of JAYKKI010000029.1, forward strand.
TTTACGTTGGTCATCGATAACGTTCGACCCTAAACACTAAGATGTTTAATCATTAATCAAAAAATGTTTGAACATCGACAACGTCTGTACGACAATACAGAATTCATAAAGAAGTTTATAATTTAAAGTAAATTAGCCTTATTATTTTGTTTAAAAAATTTTTCTCCATAATTGCGATGTTACTTCTAATATATTTTTAACATTCAGAACCTTTTCAGAAAAATGATAAAAGTTTAAATTTTCAAATAATTTGTCTGAAGTGATTTTCAGCATAAAAAAACCTGACAAGCTCGAGTGGAACTAGCACTACGAGGATATATATTTCGGTATATATAAAAAATTAATGGTACGTAATATTCCTATTAAACTATTTACATAATTTTAATTTTTTAGGATGAAAATATATTGCCTTATATATCTTTTACAGGCCCATATTTAAAAAAAAATAACATTTGTTTGTGTGATATCACAAAAAATTAACGATTTTCGGGTTTTTCCCTTTACTTATGTTGTGAGACCTTGCTTTTTGTCAAATTTCATTATTCTAGGTCAACGGGAGTATTCTATAGGTTTTGATTTATTTGCGATTGACAAAATATGGGCATAATGGTCGTATTTTTAGTTTTTTTATTGCGTTGACTTGAAGCGTGATTTTCTTACGGCTCCAAGGAACCGTAGACCTATTTAATAATAAATTCAACTTGATACCTCGACGCGTTCCTCAGAAAAAGGGTCTTGATACACAGACAGAAAAGCAAACTTACAACCAGATATTCCTATAAAGCAGTGTTTCACAACCTTTTTTTTGTTGAGGCTCCCCGGACTATAAATTATATTTTCATGGGAGGCGTGCCCCCATGGTTGGGAACTCCTGCTATAAAGGTTCCTTTTTTTCTATTGAGGTATGGAACTCTAAAAACGAAACTTTTAGCATATGATTCATAGTTAATTTCAGTTTTATAGGAATAAACTTTGAAAAGTTTTGCATCATATTTTTCTTTCAAAAAATTCATTCTATTTACTTAATTATTTTCTTATAATTATATTGTGATAATATTGTTATGATCTATGTACAGACTTATACTTTCTAAGAAATAAGATACTTTTGAGTAATATCTATTTTAAATTTCAACGTTTTACAATTTTTCTTTATTCAATTTTAATTGGTTTTTTGTCTCTTTATATACACAGATTTTAAAAAAATTTTGTGTAAATAAATTTAGGAGTATTTCTGGATATCTTCTTTAAAATCTGTTTCTTTCCGTATACTGACATCTTTTTAATTGAATTTTATAAATAGATGGCCTAACTAAACAAAATCTTCTGTTTATATTATATTTGTTTTATTTTATTTAATTAAGTCGTAACTTTTTATGAAACCAGATGCATTTGACATTATATAGGTGTGACATCACTTAATAAGAATGATTATTTTTCCGTGCCTCGGGCGCACATCAATTAACTGTTTCGTGTCGATTCGCGTCGCTCTTGTTCGATATTTTTTCGCGTCAATTTACGGTTTCAAGATTCTGTCGGGTAGCGTTTCGATTATGTATAAAAGGCCTAATTTTAAGATAAATCTTTAAAATAACAACCTTCTCATCTGATTTTATTATATGTCTCACATGATTTACATATTTCACAATTTGTTTTATCGCAGACTTTAAAATGTTTTAAAGTTATTTTTAATTTTTTTGTATTATGCTCTTTTATATTCTCTTTTATTTTTATTTATTTAATAATCTTTTGCTAACATGTCAAGGCTTATTTCTTCCATGCTTTTCTGAAAGTAATATAGATAGTATATTTCTGTATTTGGTTTAATATAACGTTGTGACAGTATATTAAAAGAGAGTAGACGAGTAGAGAGTGACGTAAAGTATAACGCGCAATGTAGACGACGGATTAGTGTAGGTTGTGAGTTAGCGACCGGCAACTGCATGATGAAATTATATGAAGAACCTATTGAATCTTTATTTACCTTGGAGAGAGATGCAAGAAAAAAAAAACACAAGATTTTTATAAACACAGTGAGGGGATTTCAGAATAATTTAGATAATTCTTTAAAACGAGGACTATAAAATCTTTTTACAAAGGACACCGAGGGTGTTTAACGAGTGTAAACAAAAATTAGCTGAGAAAGAAGAAAGGGCAACACAGAAAAAACTAAGAGAATAGAAAAAAAAGACTAGATCAAATGTGTTCCGAGAATTTATTGTCATCTCTCACTATACAACCTCATGAATAACACGATCAACCTACCAGCTCTGATAAAATCTGGAGGAACCTTTGCCATCGACATCTTAATCAGTAAATTCTGGAACTACTACAAAAAGAGGAAGGAAAGACATTCTCCCGTGTAAGTTTGTTGCAGCTTTAGATGATGGTAATTATGTATAAGGGATTCTGTTTTTATGCTTCAAGCTGTAGTAGAAGCATTAGGTCTCAGCTGTTACGATTTCCCAATCAATAAGTGGTTACGAATAGCTAAGAATAGCTAAGATTTCCCAAGAAATTCTGTTCAACGCGTTTGTACACAGAGTAGAAAAGATATGACGGAATCCGTAAAATCCGTTTTTTCGAATATGGGCCTGAAGTAATTGGGATGGAAAATTATTACCTGGACTGGACGTGAGAATTTCTAAAGAAGAACGCTTGCCAATTCTTATGTCATTTGGAGAGAAGGAACAACTTCTTATTGTACAAAACTGGATAGCACTTCCGGTCAAGAACAAGCTAAAGCTGTGTCAAATGCAACAAGTCACAACCAGCTCTGAAAATATGTTTGCTATATATGTGAAACCCTGGCTTGGATGCAGTCTGTCAATGAAGGCACCAAATGAAGATTTGTGCTTTTTAAAGATGTTAAATGAATATGAAACTGTTGGAAAATTGATCTTCAAAGCAGCCCTGAGCCAGTTTAACCAACACGTTTGGTAATTGTCAGAAGAAATCGTCTTCTTATCACTCTTTGATGATGAAGTGGATGAACAAATCAAGGGAAACATAGTAGTGCACTTATAAAGAGAGAGTTTATATGATTTTGGAAGAGATACGTTCCATCGAAAGAAGTGATATCTTATTATTTCTATAGTGAATAGTTTTGTTTGGGTGTAGTTTTGTTTCTTATAGTATTTTTAACAGATTGATTCTAAATTACCTAATTTTATGGTTGCAGGAAAATCATTGAATGATTTTGTGTCCGTCAAGAGCACAAATTTGTTTTCGATTAAAAATTGATGAAAGTTTCCTCCAGAATCACGTTTCTACGTAGGAAGAAGATACTGCCTTTTTGGAGGTAAAAAAGTTCCTTCTTTAAGAAAAGTTTCCAAAGTAATATTTGTTACTCTGTGTGCAAAAACATAGAACTCTGTATCCATACTATAAAAAAGAGACCCTTAAAAAGAACTATCCTGAATGATGTGTAAATTTATAGTTTTTTTAATTAAAAAGTATCTAGTATTTAGAATTCTTTTTTAATACACAGTAGAGAAAGCATACCTAAGAGAAAGCGCGAAAAACAGCTATTTTCAAGAACGCCTCAAAAAGCCCTGTCGGCATAGGTTAATATTGACGTTGGAAGAAAAAAAATGTATTTGAGTAAGTCTAAATAGTTTAAAAAGAATTAGGGGGTATTGCGTTTCAATACCTCAAAAAAAAATTTTCACCCATGTAAGGGACAACTAATATATATACATACGTAAAATTGTATGTATATTTACTGATTCCATTGCAAATACAAATTGAACTGACCTAATACGTAACACAACATTGAAACTAGAATAGAAAGTTTTAATTTCAAGTATACTACTCTTGTTTAAAGCTTTGCTATGTTAAAAATATGTTCGGTTGACTTAAATACTTACAGTTGCATCTTTAAACACATTTCAAATTCTTGAAGTATAATTTACATCCGATATCTCCATTATACTCATCAAGTATCATTATTGTAAATGAAATTTAAAAGTCAATATCTGAACATTGGCTTATGAATATCGAGTATTTGAGCACTTTGATCTCTCGCCTTGAGGTAGCTCTCGTAATAAAGTGAATCTCACGCCTTTTCAAGAGATTAACAGTACAAACTTGTATCTGCGGTGCGAAGACTACGATTACTTAACAACAACTTACTATAAATTTTCATTACACACTTATCGTATTGCGGTTGGGTTCGGTCTGGGCGCTTGTTCGGCATAGAAATGTAACTTTTATATTTTCTTTTATGAAATTTGACCTGAAAGCATAAACTTCGTGCCTTATATTTGAGTCTTGAAAGTCACAAAAGTTCATATTTGTGGCAATAATATGTTTTATCACTTAGGGCAAATTATTTCAACTATCGTATGTGCATTAAAAATGTATTTAAATTAAATATTATTTTGAAAAGGTGTTGGTTATTTTTGACTTTGTTTATAGCTCAAGAATACCTCACAATTTAAAAAAAATCAGGAATTACTTATTGCCACAAATCTACACGAAGTCTATATATCAATATTCTAAAGTAAAGAAGACATTCGTATGGCTCTAGAAACCAGTACGACATACATATTTATGTTAAGGCTTCCAACAACATTTAGCATTGTTTGTTTATTACGGCTGATTAAAAATTAATTTTATTCCAACAATTAAAAAATTAAATGTTAAAAACGTTTAAAAAATCTATCAGAAACAAATTTTTAATAAAGTATAATAAAACTCAAATTAAAAAAGGTTAATATTCTATTCAACACCAAAAAACTATTTTAAATTAACAGTTGACGCTATATTTATCGCTTATTCGTTTTGTATAATTATAGGTTATAAGTTTATATTAAATTTCATAAGTTTACAGCAAAAATCATTCAAATCGGAACTTATATATTATTGCAAGTCACAAAGGCAATACATTTAAACAAAATAAAGCTGGAAATGAAAAAATTGTTTTTATTCACCGGAAGTTAATAAAAAGAAATTGAAAAATTGGATTCTTGGTGACTTATCAGGTAACATTTTTATTGATGTTATTGCATATATTTTCTCGAGAAAAAAAAATTTGGATGTATGAAATGACGTATGTAAGATTAATTATAACGTTTCCGAAAAACAAAAAATAAAGCATATATGTTTTATTAATGGCTTCTTCTGATTTTTAGAAAATTCTATAATGACCATTGAATATTTATCTAAATTATTAACTTTCCCGACATAAACTTCTAATTGAGTTAAATATATAGTAACGTTCGTGAAATTCCGACTGGAGAACCTACATAAATAAAGGAAAAATTCAAATTTGAATTTGTTACAACACGACACTGTCCGTGCCACAAAGATTCATCTAAGCACAGCGCGTTTGCTCCACGGCCGAATAAAATCGAAAAGAACGAGCCAGTCACGAGGCGGTTTGCACGTGCGAGAGTAGAAAGCGGAGGTCGCTTCACGTGTGAGAAGGTAGGCAATGATGGGCGGACCACGTGTGAATATAACATTTACCTTTTACACGAGTGCCGAGGTACGAGTGTTGCTTAGTAAAGTTGTTTGTACAGGCGGCGTCAAAATGTGATAGTTAATATTAAAGTCGAAGTTTGGAAACGAGTTGCAAAGTTCTTTTTTTTTCTAAACTGACAAAATGTGTATAATGGGGACGGGAAAACGTCATTTTTACTAACGAGAAATATTAATAATATTGTTGAATTGTTCACATTGGAATAAAAAAATTCAGTACGAAGATGAAAAAAATATCTAGTTATTATTTACGAAAGTAATAATTTATATTTCTGTATATTCATTCTTATACAAAATTTTGCTGCCATTTTCAATAAAATGTTACTCATTTTAGATTTGTTATTTTGTTTATTTTTTCTGGCGATGTATTTCTTTTTTTATTATTGCTGGAAACGTCATTTTACAGCAATAAAAAAAAATACAGCGGTGTAAGGTTTTTTTGATGTAACTCATAAATAAATAAACTTTTATTTTTCCACTTTTATATTTTTTTAATATGTTATGGAATTTCTTTTGCATAAAAGGCTCAACATTATTATGTAAGTAATTCCATTACTTTTTAACGTTGCATTTGGTTACAGTGGACTCTTGCCGTTTGTTGCTTGCATTTGTCGTATTTTGCTCGCAATAGAAAAATGGCTCACCAAAAACTTATATAATAACATAATTTATACATAAATATAACACATAATTTTTTATTAGGTTTATCTTTAATTATAGTTTATAATTTTTATGGTAAAAACAAAAATAGTATTTTATGAAAAGGTTTCGTTTACAAATATTTTTTCTTCTATAAACGGGGAAATTTTCTTTTTAATTTTTTAAAATTATTTTTACATTAATAACTACATAACTATAGTCAAAATACTTTTATAACTATGCTTATTCTCTATATATAAAAAAAAGTCTTGATAATCGACACCAAATTTCGGAGTTATGTATTATTTTATCGGAAGCAGCGAAGAGGCCGGCGCGCTGTCGCGTTTTGCACGCGGACGTTATAGGGATTATAAATACAACAAAAAAAATTTTGAACAAAGTTTAAAATGAAATTAATAACAAAACTCCTGCACATTTTATATTCTTAATATCATGCTCTTTTACTTAAACTTACGTACATTTCATTTCATATAATATTGATTTATCCGTATCACAACTAATTTACTGATATTTGATATTAATATACCGCCCTCACTTGTCTTAATGAACAGTAATGGGATATTTTGTAAGTGTGATCCGACCTATAGTATCCAACTATTAACTGTACCGCCGTTTCCTAAGCCCTTTCTATTAATAGAAGAGTGATCTCATGGGCTCCAAAAGCCGACGGCCTTCTCACTTATATAAACACGGCTTCCATCCATTACGCACCCGTTTATTGCCCACAAATTGACCAACTATCCGGTGAGCCCGTTATTACTGACTTTTAGCCTAAGGCGCGATGGAAGCAATGACAAAACTTATCATCAATTCAGGTCTTATGTTGGTGTAAGCTCCGACCAAGTAATTCGTACCTCAGCAGTGATTACCAGAAAACATTAATTTTTGTTAAAGTAGACTACGAAATGTGAATTCATGAATTTTGTTGAAATGTCCATAAATATTGTTTATTTAATTGGCGCTTTGCTTCCAGATTTTTAAGGTGAATTTATTATGAATAGGCAATTGTCATGTTTTTTAATAAAAAAACAATTCAAATCAAAATCTAAGCTACATTCATATATTAAAAAAAATTCGTTAAAAATTGATTGTAAAACAGAATTACCTAAATGATATATCGTTATAAAGAACTTCTAAAATACTGCACCGTTTCTTTATAATATTTTTCCATCATTTATAGGAAAAAATAAAAACACCCCAAACTCTTTTCCAACTTTCACACCCCTTTTGCTTACAGCACCTCCATACAGAGTTATTTAATATTGATAAATATTTTTTTTGAGAAATAGTTCATTTCATTTTATATATTAGTTCACTCTTTATCATAAATCTCTTAACTTATCTGATTAATATTTACTTTTTCCCGTGCGACATAGGAAATACCTAAATAAAGCCGTATAATAAAATTAAACAGTCATAAAGTTTAGTAAATGTATTATTTACATAATAAAGTAAATGTGTTATTTACATAATAAAGTAAATGTATTATTTACGGTATAAACAAGATAGGTAATCAAAGACTCTACGAAGTGCACCTTTCCAACTAGCACTTGCTATCGGCTTTAGTTATCTTTTTTTATTCCTTTTAATTTTAAATAAAAAATGTTACATAATTAAATATTAATTAAACTTTACTTAAAAATAGCGATATCCATTATTGATGATAATTGAATTACTTATTTGCAATGCTTAACTAAATAGTTAGACATAGCAAATATCTTGAAATTCATTTATAAATCAACAACTGAATAATATAAATTTGAGCATACTAAATAGTCATAAAAAGGAAATTGCATTGACACATTGAAATACGCCCCTTAAGAGTTCAGTTAATCCTAAACTCAAGTTAAGTTTCAGCGACATCTCCTGGTCTTAGCTTTTGGCGCAGTCGAGTTATTTATTGAGAAATTCATTGAGCAAAACCCACCAATTAATATTTACACCCATTAGAAAACTTACTGGTAAGGTCTTTGGCATCTTTTCAATTCTCACAGTTAAAGAGGAGCATTGTCTAGACAGAAATGTACACAAATTGAATAACAATTGAGGGTGTGTCTATTTCAGTTCGCGTTTTGCTTACTAAGTAGTAATTGTGCATTCAATTACACAGATAATTTTCTAGCCAACGTATCTCTTAAATTTTAGACGAGGAAATATTTTAATAATGGCAATTTTTCATGAAAATATATATTTATTTACATTATGATTTACTCATACATATATTTCATTTTCTCTCTGCTAATTGTCTCTACTAAATGAAAAGTAAATATACTTGTGCTATTCTGATAATTTTGGGTTTCCAATTTATTAAGTAAAGCATAAACCCACGTCAATCAGTGGAGAAAAGCGCCAAAGAAGAAACTGAGTCACATATTTTAACAGAATTAACAAGAAAAAACTGTAAAGAATGGAATAAAATGACCAAATGTATAATATTTTAAATCTCTCATTTAGAATCTTTTTCAACATGTTATATATATATATATATATATATATATATATATATATATATATATATATATATATATATATATATATATATATATATATATATATATATATATATATATATATATATATATATATATATATATATATATATATATATATATATATATATATATATATATATATATATGTAATTTAGGTCACAATAATAATCATTGTCATTGTAACTTCATGGTAAAAACGTTTGAACCGTGGCAAAGAGTACGATTTTATGTCTTCAGGGTCACCATAAAATTAAAAAGTCTATTGTTATGTAATGATCAAATATGTCTTTTTTCAGTATTTAATCATTGTAAAATATATATTTACATAATGGCAGACATTCGATTGACCATATAACAAATTGACCTATAGTAAATGGGTTTATAACCGTTAAGTGATTTAGGATCACTTGACGGTTATAAACCCATTTACTATAGGTAAATATGTATATGCCAATTGCAATTATCAGAGACGGTGTATTCTCACATTACTTTACAGAAAATAAAATTAGCCCTTTTTTCTGTCACATTTTTTACTCATATATAGTATATTAATATAGTAAAGGTGTGACGTAATTTATATGACAGATCGAATATGGAGCTTCGAAATTCTTAATAGTACCAAAATTATTTTGTACAACATTTATTAAAGATGTTGGTTCAAATGTTTCGTTAAAGCGTTATATTAGAATTTAATTGGGGGGTAATTATTATGCAATTAACCAGTAGTCACATTATACGGTTTTAATTTAAAAGTATTTAAAAAATATGATAGTGAATCAAATTTTCCTTTATAGTTTACGTATTATCAAGGAATGTTATGGCATTTAAGCACAATCAATACTTCATCTATTGAGCTGTCTCTTGCCTAAAGGTCATTATTATTTTCTTTATAAATATTGCTAGAAACAACGCTATTAATATATTTTACGTAATTCACGTCGCTACACGCGATTTAACTCATCAAATGTTAATGATTTAAAAACGCTTGTCATTTATCATAGCGTCATGTTAATAATCGGTCCGTTTACGTAATCTGCATTAAAATTTACATATCGTAAAGTTAAATTGAATAAAGCCGTTAAAAATTCGAGCGAGTTAAACTGGTCGCTGGTAGCTTTCCACCTCAAAGCGGCAGTTCGTAATCGAAAATGTCAACAAGAGGTATTGGCGATGGCCACGCAATAACTTTTGGTGTTCCATTGTGATAGGCGCGCCAGTTTGATTGATATGGGTTGAGAAACACTAGCGGAATTTATGAAGGGCAATGAAATTTGTTAATGTTATTCATATATTCGTATCTTTTATATTGTTATCAATTTATTGGCTTTAAATTATGATTTTGTGTTTTAATTTTATACGTTTTTAATATTTGTATAATGAAGTTTAGATTTGAAAAAAAAATGTAAAGAAAGCACCTTTACAAATAGCCCACCTGAAGATGTTGTCATACACCGAAACCTAGTTTGTGGTAAAGAATTTAAGTAAAGTAGAAATAATACTACATCACGTAGTTTCATTTAGTTGAATGCCAAAATGAAAATGAAAAATTGATGATAATGACAAATTTTATGCTACGAATATACTTATAAATAATTGTAGGTACAGCGAGACTAAAATAAACAACAAATTTACATCATAAATTTAGAGACGGAACACTTAATGCGATTTTAACTCACGCTCGGTCGGTTTTTTATCTTTGTTTTCATAAATATTTACCTTATAACAAAAATACTTATGAGTATTAGGATCAAAAATACTCTGAATATAAATGTAAAATGTATTTATATTGTTAATACCAGTTATAGGTTATGTATAGGTACTCTGTGATTCTACCACATCAGTAGCCTTTGTAGTGACGTTAGCCTATTAGTTATAAGATAGCGATTAGTATGAGCTTGGGTTCCAATTCGGTCAGACTCACGCTAATGCGCTTGCCTGGGATATTATTTTTTACCTATCTCATGTCTTCCTTTTCAATAATTTAGTGCTCACACCTAGAGCACTCTAGTTTCCAAGACCGTTCGCGAAGATCATTTTTTATCGTCGTATTCTTTGAAAAATATCTCAAATGGTAAATTGCATGAGCATTCTTCCCAAATATGCGCCGATAGTTAAAGGTATAAGGCCAAAAAGTATTTAGTATTAGCCATGATAGAATCTTATGTTTTACAAAAATAAGGCAATCTTTACACGCATAGAGAGCCTTTCACGAGACACAGAGGAACTTTACTTTCGCCGATATAGCTTATTGTATATAACGCTTACATAATATAGCATTTAACGCGTTCAATGAAATAAATCCGTATTGTATCTGGCTGTATATAACTTTGACACTATTTTGTGAAGAAAAGGTTGTACAGTATATTCTTAAATATATTTTGACTGTCCGTATATTATTAGTGAACTGTGACCGTGACCTAGATTAAAGTCTATATTTTCTTTCATTATTTTTAACTTTTATGCATATATTTAGTTATTTTCAATATGGCATTTAATGTCTATAGTTATTTCTGTGTTTTCCTTTATTTACACACATGTATTATTTTGTACAGTTGTACATTCGTATGTACTTTTATTTAGTGTGAAAAAAAATTTGAGATCATTTTTTTAGTTTTCAACGCTTAATTTTCCATAAAATTGGTAATTACTTTCCAAAATATAGAGAAGACTTGTAAGGTATACTACTAATATTCCACTCACTTTTCTGTCAATATGTTAGAACAGACTCAAAGCAAAATGCGTAATCAGCCGAGATCAAATTAATTCTTTCTTTATTGTATATTTATGCAACCAGACAACAGTTTTTACAATGGTATCTCATTTACAGTTCATAGTGCATTTAAATCTATTTCTTATACCGCTTGTTGCAAGGCCATCATCTAAATGTCAATGCTATGCTCTTATATGTAATTATTAAAAACTTATTTTAACAGCTCTACTGCTAGACGAGTCGTATGCTTCCACGTATTTAAATGCATGTGACCTTAAATCGCTTCAACATCAACTTTGTTTATGTACTATAACACATAAGATGTTACGCAAGAGACCATTTTATATTTTTATTTTAAGAGAAACCAGTTACCGTCGAAAAGAAGGTTAAACAAAAGATTAACGTCTTTAACTGCTGGGATTAAGAAAGACTTTTCGTACTTGTGCTTTTCAAGTACGCTGGAACGGGAATGTAATTAAGCCATCAAAATTGTCTTAATGGTTTTTGTAATTATCTTTTATCAGTTTATCATTGTATCTTTTATAAATTGTGGAGAGTTAATTATTTATGAAAAAGGCCCTCTTTAGATAAAATGTTAAATGTAAAATGCACCTTTTGAATATATACCAACAGCAGTGTGAGCTATCTTCATGTTTAAGCGGCGAGTTAAGGGGTGAGTTCTACGAAAAGGGAGATGAAACAGAAATAATCATTAGCTTAATTGTTATTTTTAAGCACAAATTGGTTGGATATTTTGAAGGCTCCGTAGTTGAACAAAGAGCCATTTTACTTTCATTTCTGTCCGTCCACAGTCTCACAGGTTCTTTGTTTATAAACCTATATGCAAGTAAATGCATCAGGTGAGCATTAAACTATAAAAAAGGATAATGTGCCTCCCCGTACGTGTAAATTAGGACAACTTTTATCGCTCACCTCCTATTTTTGGAAAGGTCTTTCAAAATAATTGAAGTTCCATTTATAATTTTTTGTTATCCTCCGCCCGTCTAATTTTTGAAACTTAGGTTTGAAAAATCTGCTTATGGCAATTGCAAGTTCTCATAAAATACTACCAGAATTTGATTAAAAGTTTCAATTAATATCAATTCTGTTAACTTACATCAATAATTTCAAGCGTTATGAACGAGTATGGACATCTATTTAATACGGGTTCCGGGTATGTGATAGTTGGTATAAAACTGATCGAAATTACTTTCAACGGCATCCACCATATTCACCTGAGAACAGCATGATAACACATTGACCTTACGAACTTACCTATTTTTTTCTTAAAATCATTATTGCTCGAGTAGTACGCAGAATTATGATATAGATACAAAGTGTTTATATGATAAAATTGAATTTGATATTATATATAAGTTCTATTATTATAGCATATAAGTTGTTCTTTATCTGTTATTTAGATGGAATTTTTCGACTATTGCGTTTCTTTAGATAACTCTTTATATGTCGTATTTTTCCTTTAGTCTTATTTTCTTTTATAGGTTTCGTGGTTGTAGTTCAATTTGGTAGTTGTACGTATTTATATAGACATATATACGACGCCGGTTTGGACTGATTTTTTTCAATAGCAACTAAAAGTACAATACGGCTTTGTTCTTCGGCATCTATTGTTAGTAGAGCAGGTACAACATAAACGAACCTTGACTGAGTTTAGGCTGGCACACTTGACAAGCAATAATGAAAGTAATTTTGGTTTCAATGAATTATACAATACGTGTTTGTTAAGTGAGGTTAAGTGACAGCTTTTTAGGTGGCCTGCGTTCATTTGGCGCTTTTATGTTCCCCGTTTGTCTTGTGTTGTCAAATAAATCTGTTTCGAATTTCTTTTCTGGTAAAATTTTCTTTAATTTAAAAATAGTGTAAAAATATTTACTTCTTAGAAACAGGGTCTTAATATTGTTCGAAATATTTCCTCATATTATATCTCACAGAAGTTAGATTATCGGGGGCTTCATAGAGCGTTTCTAAATTAAATAAGAATTATTTCTCACCAAGGAATTGTAGGCAGCAATGACAACGAGGAACCGAATCATCTTCCCAGAGATCTACTTTGTGGTTACATGGACGGAAGAGAATTTTTCAATCGTTATGAGCTATTTTTTAGTTCATTCTTTTTTTTAGTTCAATACGTTCTGAAAAAAGTCAAAAAGGACCTAAAAATTATTTGGAGAGTAGAGGTACATTGCTTATTTTGCATTAAATTAAAAAATACAGACAATATTTCAATTTAATTAGATGGATAGATTTTTCAATTTTAAGATATACCTGTAAGTTCTTTGGGTAATAATAAGCAATTTTGAAATTTCTGGACTATATGCGATAAAGTAATAAGTGTAAAACTCTCAGTTCACTATTTTTATAAATACAATATCTATGAAGCTCAGGTATAATTAATAAGTCGTTAAAACTGTGTTAAATGAAATGTCACATGAAAAAAGAAATACGGGATACGATTTTATTTGCAGTTTTACAAACAAAATTATTTCACGTACTTTATAATTAGCTGCTTTATAATTAGTACTTTATAATTAGTTAATTTGTTCTAGAACTTAGTTAACAGTGTTAACATTGTAGTTGTAACGTGAAATACAGTCGGCTGGACTGTATTTCACGCACACACTAAACACTGCATTTTTTCGTTGTTTGTGATTTTTTTGTATCTGAAACGAATAAAAACTATTCCATCTATCTCGTTGATAGTTAACCTTGGACGAGCGTACCTATAGTTGAACCAAGACTAGGTTATATTTTTAACTTAATTACCTTAACACTGTGGATTGATAAACTTCATAGATGTATGTTAATTGTAAAATATAACGTTTTTTTTCCTATTTTTCCATCTTTCTTTACGTATTTTATGTACGTCAAGAATTTGATTTTCATACAATTTTCTTCTGTATGATATCAAAATAATCTAGCGTCTTAAAAATGAAGTGTACTTGTTTCAAATTTTTTTTGGCGTCACTCTTTCTTTTACTTCACGTTACAGGTATAATTAAAATGCCTAGTAATTTTTGAAATGGCATAAGATTCATTCAATTGACATATGGAAATATCTTATACTTATATTTCTTGGCTCAATTTTTCTAACCAGTGTTTCCGAGTATCGGAAATTAAAAATTAGGTAATAAACATTTTGGAACACGAATGAAAATGATTTTGTCTCACAATGTTTTTCTCCTATAGTATAGAGTTACTGTAAATTTAAAGTTGTGTACCTTAAATTTTCAAAAGCGAATAAAGATGCTTCGCTTAATAATTGTCATTTTATTAGATGAAAAAATATATACTAAAACTATCAATTAAAAATGATCTTCTGTCGGAGTTACAATCACCTCATGTTATATTTAGAGATTCATTAAAACGGTTCTGTAATCACACAAATACTACTTCAGTACAATCCACAGGAGCGTGCAAGAGATCAATTAGTAAGTCTGTACTGCTACAGTTAATGTTAATTGGCCTGTTACATGTTGTTGGATTATTTTATCGCATTTATTATTGACTATATGACATTTAATAGTAAGAAATGGTTCCACCTTCTGTGACAATCGTCCGTAATACGAGCATTAACTCCTGGTTAAAGTTGAAAAAGGTATAATATTTACTGGTCCGTTCGGTTTAAAATGTGGATCAGATTTCAACACTTCCATCTAGAGAAAAAGCGTATGTGCATGATTTTTATCAGACTTCACCATATCGGGAGACGAGATAAAACCAAGTTATAAATTTGTCTTAATATAGCGATGACCATGTAAGTTGAAATGTTCGTAAACGATTTGACTTCTTGTTTTTCATGTCTCTTATTTTATTTTTGTGTTATAGAACAGGATATTTTTATCATTAGATTTGGGAAATTGTATTATTTTATTTGTTTGCAATTGATAGCTCACGATAGTTCAGTAATTCAATTTACATTATAATCAGTCATCATGGAAAATAACTTATTGACACTTGTTATTGTTGATGTTAAAATTTTCCCTGTATAGTTTTGCGTTACTACACAAAATCACTTTTTGAAGTATCGTGTGTCTTATTCACAATTAAAAGACTAGAATTTTTAAGTGGTCAATAAAACTATTATTCAGCAGTGGTTATACTTCATCGTAGGTTTGCTGAGAAGCAAAGCTGCTCAAAGATGAGCAGTTGCTTAATTCCTCCAGTTTGAACCGAAAATGGAATTAAATGATCCTTAACTTTTTATATTTTCTTTATTTGGAATATTAGGTTTTCTTTATTGCCTAATTTAAAACTAAATAGTTTAACGAAACATTCTTTCAATAATAGTTTCTTTTCAGTTTTGGACATAAACATATTTGGTTCAAGTTTATATTTGTTAGTTTTTGAACTCTGTGAGTTTTTTCTGATAACCTTTCATGTGAAAAGCGAGTTATTAAGCGGGAACTATGTTGTCTTGGATAATTTTTCGATTTTTTTTTAAAGTTCTATAAAGCCTTACCTCTTTTAATCTCTTTCATAATTACGGTAATTGAAGATCGTTTGACTGCAGCTGCATTGTCAACGATATAAGCATATCTGTTGACGTTCTTCGTGTTGTTTAGCGTTTTTCTCTGAGATACCATGCTGGTACCATGCTGGAAGTGAAACTTCTAAAATGCTGGCAAAATCAATCGGATGCTATGGAACTGTCCATAGCATCACCCATGAATGTGCTTCTTGCGTGCGATTTAACTTGTTTCGATGATCGTACAATAATCCCGTGGCTTAAATTTAAACAGTCACGAAGCCTTTTACGACTCGGTTTAATTTTTGGCCTTTAGTTCAAATGCAAATAAAATTTCGCTTTAGCAATCGATAATTGCTATACAATCGTTGAACTGCCGACAAATAAAGAAGTATAACAAAAAAGTCAATTTCTCTTTTTATTTTTATACACAGAAACTGATGTACAAACGTCGGAAATCGGCGGTGGTTACGAGATAAAGTCGGGTTATTCACTATTGAATTTTAGCACATGCAGGCGCGGACAAGATTATATAAATCAATTACTTACGCAGTTCATATTCCGCAATTTGAGTACATAAAATTAAATTCAGTTTTATAATGTACGTATATGTATATATGTAGAGTGTATGTGTGTTCGTATTTCCCATGTACATATACATTCGTATTTAGAAATTAAGCATAAAAACGAACTGATAAAAGTAATTTTATTCCGCAGTGAACGTGGTCGAGGGAAACAAAAGAGGGTGTTGTTTACGGAGCTGAAATAGGTTAGAGAGAGACGAGTGTAGAAATTCAAATTGCACCTGTGAACATCGTTCTTGGCCGATGACCGTACGGAGATAGGATTTTAACTGCTCGCGCAATAATTTTACGTGGATAAATATTGTGAAGTGCGTTTCGTTGGTTGCTTCCTAGAGTAATTTTTATTCAATATTTTGAGAGGGTGCAATAATGAATATCATGATAGTTAACCTGTCATATACATAAAAATTTATAGCGCAGAAAAAAAGAAAGAATGCATCAAACTTTCTTCACATGACGTTTTATGTATTTTACATCGCACAATGATTTTGTACGCATGGATTTCATAAATATAAGAATACCATTAACAACATTACTTTGCCGTTTGAAAATAAATCTTAACAAAGTTTATAATAACCTACAAAATAATTATAGTATTCACGAATCATAGTTCACTGGAATAATTACTGGAGATAACATAAATTATAAATCGTATGGTTTTAATAAAAAGTAATAATAAAGGTACTACTTCGAAAACAAAACTCCAAAAAAATAATTCAATGTAACTAATACAATTCAGGCAAAAAACTTAGATAAATTAGGAGTATTTACAAAAGGAAGTCGTTGTCTGTTAGATTGCCTGTGTTTGAATACAGGAAAGTAACGTGCTAAAGGTTAAAAAAAATAGATGATTAACTTTTTCTTGTTAAATTTTAACTTTAATAATGCTTTTTCTTGCTAAAGGACTCCATTCGTTCTCTTATTATTTTATATTTTATTGCCTTTATAACTTTTTTAATTACGTATATTATATGCATTTAATTTAATTATCATATTCAATACAATCTTCGATATATTATTTACTTTAAATGATATTTTTTTTAAATTTGATACTAATGTTTTCCTCATTTTCTACTAAACCTATCTTATATGTAAAAAACTATACAAATTTTACCTCGTATTCTTTAGAATTCCTTATGTATAAATATAAGTAGTTGCCTTTAGAATCTTAAATGTCAAATTAGTGATCCCTTAAATGTTGTGGACCGAAAGTTACGAGAATAAAAAGACCCAAAACATCTTTAAAAACAAATATCATATCTAATTATCCGGGTCTCGCAAATGTTATCTCTTAAGGTAAATGAGATGTTTTACCTGTAGATTATTCGTTCTTCCTCTTAGAATGTATCAAAAGTGCTCTTTGAAAACCTGTTTTCAAAACTCGTCTTAAAGTTCTACCAGCTCAACAAGTGTACTTTTTTCTTTTGTAATATAATATTCCTTTCAGATGTCATTCTATGTTTTACAATTCTTTTTTGCTCATTATAAAATAAGTATATTTCTTTTTTGTTATAAATAACTTATCTTTACACTTGATTTACAATCCATATTTTATATTTTTTGAATTATGTTTAGAAACAGTAGAGGAGGCAATTGATAGCGACATGGCTTATTAAAATGTTTTTATTTTCAAAAATGAGGTTTTACATTTTTGGTAAAATGTATATATATATATATATATATATAAATATATATACATATACATATACATATACATATACATATACATATACATATACATATACATATACATATAAATATATATATATATATATATATATATATATATATATATATATATATATATATATATATGTATGTATTTATATATTCGTTTTTTTAATTTTGGATGGATACATTTCTTTAAAAGACTCAAATAGTTTGAAAGATAATTTCATTAATAATTTCTAATAAAATGATAAATTAAATGAAAAATAAATAAAAAATCGATCGTATACAAATATTTAAGGGATAAGGAAAATGTTCGCGAAGTTAAAAAAAATTACATTTTCCTTTAGCTTTTACATTTTTCTTAATACGGCAGAATGAATGACAATAGCATACGAAGAGAAGATGCTGTTACAATTATAAGAAGGAACCAAAAAGATAAAACATGTTTAAGTATCGAATGAAACAGAATAAAATTAAAAAAGAAGCGTATACATTAGTTAGTCTATTGCACAAGGTTGTTTCTGACTTGTAAACAACATGTTGTTTTTATAAATCCAAACCGACGTAATCTTTCGACAAAATGCATAAAAGGAATTACTATTGAATATTTCATCAGCCCACCCATTCAGTTCTATATATGAATGATGTGGACGCCTCCGATTGTTTATAAGACGAGAATTTTAATTTAGAATCGAAAGTTTAAAAAAAATCTCCGCTGGAACCAGCAAGCGCGCATACCTCCGCATGCGCGAATGCACTTTTAAACAAGACCCAGTCCTGCGTATAGTTCTATTAAAACATCTTGGTACTTGTGACAGAGAAAAGAAACTAAAAGTTAGTAAGAGTTATAAAGTAAATCCATAAAATTGTTTGGAGTATTAAAAGGGAATTTTCACTGTTTTTTTTATATTGTTAATGAAAGACTTCTATTAAAACTCAATGTCAAATGGTTATTTCCATGCCTATTTAAATACTTATCACGAATTTACAACGTTATTTATTTCGATGATCGTACAATTGGGTATTTGACTATTTGATTTTTTTTAATAATCTTAAAAATTGACCGAGTTGAAAAAGTTTAAACTTAACCTTTAGAGAGGAAAAGAGACAGGGATATACTCAACTCTATCCGTATCTTCAAATTTAGAAGCCTACAACTGGCTTATTTTTCAATCAACTTTCGAATTTTTTTCGAGATTGGTTTTTAATTTACTTATATTTCTCAATATTGTACGAAAAATATCAAAATTTAGAATGAGTCAACTACCGTATTGTCTCGTAACTTTAACGCTAACCGTCATGATGCATTCCATCACGTGACTTGGGTTATAATTGTAATTTCACGCATAAAATATTAAGTTATACTAATAATAATCTACAATTATGTACAAAGTGACCCTAAAATCAGGAACAATATGTACAACTTAGAAAGTTTCTAGATGTCTTAGAATTATTCATAATTCAAAATTATTCATTATATTAGGAATAATTAAATATTTATTGCGCCATGAACTCCAGTTAGTGATTATTTATGAGAAATAAAGTAATTTCACTTCAAATGAAGTTAGAATTCGCACTTTACCTTTTTTCCTCTTCATGTGCCTGGCTAAAAAATATCGTTATAATTAAATTGTACGTATAAAGAATTTTTCTCATCCTCAGATATTTCTACAGTACTTTTGTAAAAATATTCTTTTATTTTTTGTAAACTTATACATTACTACTATTTTGTTTTTAGTCTCTTATCCCGCAGGTACAGAGGCAGAAAAATGTTTTATTGGAGTTATAATATATTTGTATCGCCTTAAATGCTATGTATCTGACATAATATAATATTTATTCAGCTGTTCGTTAGTCTATTTTGTATCTGGCGTGATAATCAAATAGATACTCTAAAATTACTTAAGGAATTATTCTCTTAATGCTGCCAGCAGGTCATTGGTTGGTGAAATAAAACAAATAATAAGATCTGACTACTTATATTTAACTCAGAAATAGGAAGAACATTTCAATTTGTTAACATTTTTATGAATTTTTATTCAACCAATTCAAATTTACCATTACCATGATTCTCTTTTTATAAATAAAATTTCTTTACACGCAACATGACGTAAATTGTTTAAAACCCGTTTCATGTTACGAAAATTTGTGACGTAAGAAATGTGGCGAAAGTAGGGATAGCTACAGTAATACGTTTGAGTATATCAAAATGCGTTTTCAAAGGCGATGCGTATAATACGTGCGTTTCATTTAATACGGAATGTATTAATTATTGAATTTTAGTACACGCTATCCAAAGAAAGTTTTATCCCAGACTTAAAAAAATATAGGATTAATTTCAAAAATACGAGTACGTATCAGCATCGTGACCCAGAGTTGCTTCAGCGGAAATGCCGACATTCATGTTATCGAACAACCTACGCTAATGAATCAACGAGAATTTACCGCATTTCCGTGGCGAAATTGTAACCATCTGTGGCAATAAAATAGGTACTTCAAGAACACTGTTGACTCGCAGAAAAAAAGTTGCGGTCATCAGGAATATTTAGAAAGTGGAGAAAATTCAAAGATTAAAATAATTTTTTTATTTAACCAATAATTTTGTAAATTATTTGGAATAAATAAACAAAAAAATTCATAAATTCAATTTTTCTCTACAACTGTGTGAACATTTGCTTTTTTCGTTTTAAATTCGTTCAAATGAAAATATTACAATATAAAAAGAATTTAGAAGTTCACATTTGCTAGGGGTCCCATGATGGCTCAAATTTTTTTTAATTAAACTTTCAATTCAGGGTGAAGAAATTTAAATATAATGGTATTAAGGTACGCTATACAACTAAATACTATTTCTTCATAAAATAAACCTATATTTATATTATCTACTTAATATAATTGAGGCATTTAATTGCATAGTTGTATATTTCAGACATTTGACCCTAAATTCCATACAATGCAATCTATATGGAACAAACTTGTCCAAGTATGAAGAGTAGAGATAGCTATCTCCATACAATAGAATATAAACATGCTCCAAACCGAGGTTCATTCATAAAGCGGTTAGACCAAAGTCGGTTAACAAAACAGTTTGATACGTAAACGTTCGTTTGACAATTTCATCATACGTTACTATCGAACAATGACTAATAAATAAAATACTAATTAAGCGCTATACAATCAAACAGTTTTATTAGCACTCTACAATACTCTACACTCGTCTCGTATCGCGGTGGCTTCGGGCTGCGCACGCGCAGTACTGTCCGGGCAGCCGGCGCGACGGCATGTGTCTGCGCATCTCTTCTCACGCCCCCGCACGATCATGATTTATAGATCGTTATAGATCTTTGCTACGAAATCTAAAAGTCGTTACAGGACTTTTGTGTTTTGTTTAGACATTAAAGATAACATTGGAATAGTGCTCGTATTTGAAGTTTCGGTAGTGCATCGAATGATCTGTCACAGATGTTTGTTTAATATAATCATAGTGTTTGTGTTCCGTATTTGAAATAAAAAAAAACTAAAGGTGAAAATGACTATTTTATTATTTTTTGTGTTTTAAGTGTGGCATATATTATCGTTGTTTATGAATAATATGCCTTGTGTTGTGTTTTGTTTTTGTCAAATGCATACTTTGAAAACCTTTTCGAAATTTTCGTGAGTTTCTTTTTTACAATTATTAAAAAATAAGTTTTTATTATATTAATGTATTTATAACGTTATCACATTTATATCTTAGCTTTAAAGGAGATATAAATTACACCATTAGCCATTCTTTTAAAATTTTCAATTTATTGTTGCACGTGTTTTTGGGAATATTTTTAGGGGTTTCAATCACCTGCTCTTGTAGGTACTATCATCACACCTTTCTCTATTTCAAATTATTATAATATAGTGTTTTTCTTGTCTTTTAAAAATTTTTCTACATAATCTTTTATGTCAAAATGCTTTTATTTCACTTTTATTGCTTTATTATAACTCTTCGTTAAACTACCAAAAAATCATTGACACGCCCTTTTAGACGTATTTATATGCCGATAAAGCACATCGTCACCTCACAAGGCTTTCGATTCGTCATCAGGGTAGGCACCCTACTGTTAACTACTGTAGGTGACGGCATGAAGCTATGGACTGGTTGACAGTATTTTGGATCTAAATAGAACCTGAAGATCACCCACTTTTTTGTCATTTTGTTTAAAAATATAAAGTTTATCTTTTTTTAAGTCACTTATTCTATATATTAATTAAATAATTTGTTTTATATATATTAATAGTTGATAAGTTAGGTTAGGAGCAGATGCATTCCGATCGTATTGGTTATTTTCTATAAATTGCTTAATTCATATCAAATCTATTGGACTATTGCACATAATATTATTTAGATGGGTACAGTAAATACATATTCTCGTTCCGATCTACGTGTTCATTAAATCACCGCTGCTTATTTATAACACATTTACTTCACCCGTTGTATTTGTACTCGTTCACGATGAAGTGTAAGCATCATTGTACGCTGATTCATCCGTTCGTCCTTGATAGGTTCTTCTGATAATACACGCTTATTGGAGCGTGAATACGTGCGTTTACTTTAATGGCGTTTTCTGAAAACGCCATTAAAATTCAAGGATTTCCGTGGAGCTATTCTGTACTTGTAAATACGGGTATTTGTTTTTTTTGCTGTTTGTTTTTTTTTATAGTCTCAGCGGGGCATCTGTCGCCGCACATGTTCTTTATCTGTGAGCGGGATCGTATTTAAATCGGGACAGAGTTTCTCGGCTTTGTTTCCTGATGGGAACATAAAGACAATCGTATGATTTTATGTAGAATGTATAACTATGAAATATTTATGTATATCGGAATAATTATAAGACATCTAAAGATCTGTCTGTACTTAGCATTACACCATATGGTTCTTATTTATTATTTAAGATACATTATTCCTTATATTTATTGTTTTTCAGTATTTTATAATATTTCGCCGAAAATGTATTTTAGTGTGGCTACTTGTCTGTACTACTCCATCTTCCTACCATTTGTCCATTTGATATGAAAAACTTGAAACATGAAATGTATAGTTATATGCAATAGGCCTTAACCAATTTAAAATATATGAAAAATAACAACATTCGTTTCTAAACTGAATTTTCACTGAATGAGGAATTTAATAAATGTTAATCATTTACAGAATTTATAAAAATGTATGACAGGACCGTTCAGGTTCATGTCAGGACAGTTCAGGTCGAGTACCATCTAAACAACCGGTCAAACACTACTTTCCTCACTGTCCGTGGTGTATTTGTTCAAGTGCTATCTCTTCCATTATACCGCAGTGCTGCAAGTTAACGTACATATGTATATCGTCGATGTACTTTCAAAAAACTAATTTGTCTTTTATGGATTTATATAAAATACAGGTTATAATATATTATATACCACTGCTAACACAATATATATCCATATTTGAATCTTCGGAGGCGAAAGCACAGGAAGGGGCAGATTTGACAAAATATTTTGACTAATAGTGTTGCTAATTATTTTTGTTATAAATCGTTGACAACACATATTATTTGTATTTATTTTTATGAGAAATGTGACACAAAATGAAATTGTAACATCAATAGTCTTAAATTTTTTGCGAACCTTAAGAAAAAATCGATTTAATTTTTTCATTTGTTTAACTTTTAATAAAATTGGTATCTTCGAGATTGCAATTTTTCGTAAGAAATAATTACGCCTTTAGCTTTTACCGATATATCAGTTAAACCTCCAGCAGGTGTATGTTTTAATGGGCTTTTTGTTTTTCTCGAATATTTTAGATTATAATATGACTACAAAAACAAAAAAATCTAATTCTAAATATAATTAAGTTGAATATAAACCTAATTTTATATTTAATCTTCAATTTTCTCCAGAGAAACATTCCACTAAGAAAATTATACAGATGATTACCTTCTAATAATAACGATGCTATGATATCATTCATTTCGTTCACTACCATTTGCGTAGATATGCCAATTTTTTGTCTCTGTCTCGAACCATGTCAGCGTATTAAAATAAACTTGTTTTTAATCAAAGGTAATGAAAAACTACTTCTCTTGCGATTTAAATACTGGCTTAAATAATAAATCTACTGTCAACACCTCCCAGTTATTTGGTTTCTTTATACAAACGATCTCGCTTGAACTGTTTCTCGTTTTTGACTCATTAAGTCAATTTTAACCCTGTGCGGCCTGAACACAAGAAATTATGGGAAAGAAAAATAATAATTTAGACACACAATACAAATACAAGTTATTGTGACAAATCAATATACGATTGGTCTTGATATCCTGATATTATATTGGGTTGGCTAATAAGTTTTAAACGCGAGTTGCTGTCAACAATTTTTATTAAAAAAATTATATGTTACATTAAATTTAATTGAAGTATGCACCATTATTATCTACTACTTGTTGCCATCTAGTTGGCAGTGACAATATGCCTTTTTTGTGACATTCCAGTGTCTGATTCAAAAAATTGTGCGAGGTCGTTTTGGAGATGTTCTTTAACGTCGAATTTTTTTCACGTAAATTAAGAGCCCCGAATAAACGGTAATCAGAGGGCACAATGTCCAGCGAATATGGTGGATGAATGAGAAGAACCCAGCCGGGCTCGAAAATTCATTCGGTCCGCGCGGGTTAATAGCTTTGTGTATTGGAATAGTTAACAATAATTATGTAACTATGTCGTATAAATAAATGCTAGATAATTGATTAGTGTTAACATGAATAGAGATAAATTTATAATTAAAATGAAATGTTAGTAACTTTTTGATCTTTGATGCTATTAAATAAGTAAGTAGCGTAGGGTCGGAGATTTGAATTAAAACATTTAATTTAGTCAATAAATATTTACAAGTTTCTTTAAAGTTTACTTATTTAAATAATAAAAAAATATTGTTATGTAAAAATTACGAAATAAAAAAATAATTTTAAAATAAGAAAACATTACGTTATTGAGATTGTTTATCGTTTACCAAACCTTGCGCGCGACATCGCTTGCGTTAATTTTGACATGTTACCCAATTTTATTCGGATTAATCTGCATAACTTGTAAATAAAATTAAAATAAAGTAAACAACAATATTAATCGCACTAAGATTTATCTTTGACATACGTATTTCACCACATATTATATACGCGGTGAAAGATGAACGTCAGTAACAATTTTTTTTATGTTTTTAACCTCTCATAAAATCTGTTTTCTGTTGCTTGAATTCTATACACAGCTTTTTAAGTATTTTTCATTTTATATACAATGTAACTATAAGTATATATTGTGTAGACATATATTGTATTATGTAACAGAGTTTCCTTTTATTTTAAATATATTGAGCTTCTAGGAATGATTAAAAAACATTGTTGTAGTATTTTTTTTGCTGATATAAAGAATATTCTACTGGTTTAACTGAAAATATGTAAACTTGTTATTTGTGTAATTTATAAACATTAATGTTCTAAAGTATAGGCAGGATCTTAAAATTTAGTTATTACTAGATCTAATGCTGCTCGAGCCGATTCGTGATTCAATGATTTAAACGAATTTAAGTTACATTTGATATTTATTGATACTCGAAGTTGTCACCTTGAGTGTTGGTGACCGACTACATTTTTACAAGTGATTTTATCTATATATATAGATTTAAATACAGGCAACCTTGCTTTCTTAGATTCTAAATTTCTATTGGTTACAATTTTGCTATATACATCGTGGTGAGGTCATCTGGCTAACACGTGAAGCGTGGTGTACTTCAAGATACTCTTAATTGCTTAATTACACCTAGTAAATTGGCGTCCACCCTTTTGTCGGCTTGCCCCATTTCACATATTTACAATTATGTCTAAAAGTTGTATTTGTGAAACTTAATTTACAGACAATATACTTTTAAAGATTTAACTATTTGTATGGGAATTACGAGTCAAAACAATAAGGAATAAACAATTAAGAATCACGGAATTATTCAAATCTGTATAGTTGCAAATAATAACCTAAATATTCATTTTTAATAATGAATAAATTCTACAGTGGTTTTTAAAATGGACGAGTTCAAAAGTTAATCTCATTACGGTTACTCAGGGAGGCTGCGCTTTAAGAAAAAAAAGCACTTGCAATACGGAGTAAAAATGTTTTGAAAACAGAAAGGTCTAAGAAACTAAAACGTATAAATAAAAGTGTTTTATTTCATACTACTGGCTGTCGAATACTTCTATACAGAATTTATTTTTTTTATTCTGATAGTTATATATATATATATATATATATATATATATATATATATATATATAAATATATATTATATATATATATATATATATAATATATATATATATATATATATATATATATATATATATATATATATATATATATATATATATATATATTATAGCATTTGTTTATTATGCATCACTGAAAATGCAAAAATAAGAATTTTCTAACTTTTCTCTTCTTCGTCTATGTGTTTAAATATAATTGAAATACCTGTAATTGTTTTCTGTTTATCAGTCTATCTGTTTATCTATATATTTTGGAGTTAAACTCAGAAATAGTTAAATGAGTAGCAAAGTGTCATATGTATGTACATAGAGGATACAATGAAGTATAATATGGACTTTGTTTCACATTGACATCTCGAAAATTTTGTAGAAAATTAAACAATACACGGATGGAGGCAGCAGCGGCCGGGAGCGCAATCGGTGCGCGGGATTTAAACTTTACTGGTATGTGTCTAATATAAAAATATAACATAAACGCATTCAAAAACCGAATTTGCATTTAGGAATTCCCTACGGATGAAGTCGTAAGACCCCGTTAATTAAAAAAAACATGACTTGCCCAAAAACAAATGTAGCATTTATTTTTAAAGGTTATAAACTAGTTATTTAAAATAAATAAAGGCTAACTAGCTAACAGCTAACGGACCCTTGTTAATGAATACGTTACTTGGCGTAAAAAAGTAATCTTTCTGCTTTGAGTTATTGAAATAGGTGCAAGTTTGTTATTTATAATCTGCAGTTTTTCTACATTGTATGCACTATAGTATATTGCAAATATTTTTATTGCATCGGTATTTAACTCCAAGAAACTCGCAAGGTCACAGTTTATTGGCTGTTGAAATCGTCAGCGGCGACGTGACAGGCCGTCGGAGAGTATAATTATCTACACAAGTGATAAAAGTCGAAGCCAACTGTCTTCTCTTCTAGTAAAATAAATAATGAACTCGATCCATATGCACCGTTATCTTTAGAAAACGAATGGATTGTTATTTATTATCTCTGGAAAAATTATGAAAGTATGTGTATCGGAACATTTAGTTACGTAATCGATAATTTCATAATACGTTTAAAGTGAACAAATAATTTTAATTGATTTGAACGGAAAGTTCTTTTTAAATACACACACACACACACACACATATATATATATATATATATATATATATATATATATATATATATATTGTTGACGTTTTTATATCTTCGTTTACATGAGCCTTATATATCTCTGTTTAAGGGGAATTCGTCTGAAATGTGTAAATAAAACCTTTGTAGCAGCTGTGTTTTATAGCACTTTGTAGCACCTGTGCAAAGTCTGAAACAAATATTTAATAGATATTTGACCACATCACATTATTTCTGGATATTAGTACATTATTAAAGAATGTTTAAGTTCTGTATTTGTTTTGTTATGTATTTACTTATAGTTGTTCTCTATAACGCAGTAACCTAGGCTCTCAATTCGTGATTAAGAGGGCAGGCAGGTTTTCTATTCGGAACGCATACACATTTATTATCAATAGTATAAAAGTTTCTGGTTTTAATATATAATTGAAAAAACAGATATTTAAATCTAGATGGAAATCATATCATTTAATCCACATTTAGGAATGGGTATGAAACTATATATGCCTTCATTTTTACCGAATGGTAAGTGTTTTCAAGGATTACCGTCCGATTTGGTAATGACAAGGGCAATGTATGAAAGGTAGTAACAGGAAATAGTACTACAATTTTTTCCATATCTATGTCATTGATGTAGTTTTCGAATTTACAGAATAGAAGTGAATGAATTTTGGATTCGTAAGTATTCGTGAATAAATACGAAATATTTTTTTGAAGGAAAAGTGATAATATTTGAGGTAGTTAAGGTATTGCCGTGTTATTGAAATAATTATTTGAATAAATAGAGTAGTTATTTTTCCAAATACTATGAACTGATACGTATTTTTTTGAAGGAAAAGTGATAATATTTGAGGTAGTTAAGGTATTGCCGTGTTATTGAAATAATGATTTGAATAAATAGAGTAGTTATTTTTCCAAATACTATGAATTGATACGTATTTTTTTGAAGGAAAAGTAATAATATTTGAGGTAGTTAAGGTATTGCCGTGTTATTGAAATAATGATTTGAATAAATAGAGTAGTTATTTTTCCAAATACTATGAATTGATACGTATTTTTTTGAAGGAAAAGTGATAATATTTGAGGTAGTTAAGGTATTGCCGTGTTATTGAAATAATGATTTGAATAAATAGAGTAGTTATTTTTCCAAATACTATGAATTGATACGTATTTTTTTGAAATAAAAGTGATAATATTTGAGGTAGTTAAGGTATTGCCGTGTTATTGAAATAATGATTTGAATAAACAGAGTAGTTATCTCTAATGGCAAGTATACATTTTAAAATACTGCTTATTATTCCTTACTATTGCTTATTGATTTTCATGCTGCTTAATCTTGCGTATTATAGCTTATTTATTGGCTCTCGGAATATAGTTGACTGCTACTAGCAAACTGATTGATTGATTGCCCATAAATTGGAAACAAACTGATTGTGACATATTTTTTGAAAACAAACTTATTGTTGGAAAGCTTCTTCAACATAATGTCATATGTTTATAAACATAATCCATGATGAATTTGTTGATGAATTATTTTCTTACACTACTACTTGCAGGGACGTATAAAAATACTGTTTTAAAATTTTTGCAGGCAGTTATGCAAAGCTATAATAAAAATAAAAAATATTTTAATCCTCGTCAAAGTTTCCATAATTTTCTTAAAAGGGCGTTGAATGATATTTTAGTTTCTAGATACGAGAAGATGACATATCCAAAACAGGTTATTAAAAAAGAATACTGCATTTTTGGGATGGGAATCCAGATATTTACTATATTAAGTTGATAATTAAATCATTTTTTACTCTGTACTATTACGAGTCAGCATGGCTTCCAAATACCATGAATTAACACGTATCAGATGGAATAAACCAGCGTATTAATTTCATAGTATTTGATATAAAGCAGACCGTCATTGCACATTGTTCTGTAGATAGTTAATGACTGTAAATACTTCCTACTGATAGCAGTATTTTTTGTATTTCTATCATCTATTACCGAATAATGTTGGAACTACACTTTCTCACACTTTTCGACCTCTCAACATCCTGCTTTACTTACGATGAGTAATAAAAAAATTATTAAATTTTTTTATTGGACCCAATTTTCAATTATATTTGTTCTATCATTATTATATAGTACGTGTTCAGCTGTTGCATTTCAAACGACAAAATAAATTTTTTGACAAAATAAATTTTTATAAATTTTTCTTCGTTGCAAGGAGTCCTGAAAAGTTAAAAATTTTCATTAGAAGAAAGGACGAAACAGAGGGAGATTATGGAAAGATAAATTAGACCGTTCCATAGAAATTCTACCGTTCTTTTAAAATATGGTTAAATATAGAATTTATGATGAAGACAATTTGACCATGCCTGGACGATCAGTCGATTGATGAAGTGAATGAAGAGAGGCACAAATAATATATCAATGACTTGCGACGAGAATAACATTACGTAGTTCAAGATTACAGGTGATGCAACTTTTAAACTTCCACCGTTGTAACTGGTTGTTTGTGACTTTGTAAACTGGTTTTACAACTACAGCCGAACAGAAAATAGAATCGAGAGGAGTGAATGCGCTCTCATTGTATTTAGTCCGTGGCGCATAGCCTTTTCTAGCTCACTGGAACAGCGACCTTGGTTCAGTGATGTTGTAGGTCAGAGCGCGAAGTTAAGTCGAGTCTAGTGCTTTTAACTGGTACTCGAATGAAGCGAGAAATTAAAGCCACGCTCACAGGCTACTGGTTTTATTAATTAGTTTAATTATAAATGTTAGAGTATCGAAAACGATATGCCAATAGAGTGGTTAATACATGTTTATTAAGATAAGCAATGGAGTAGGTGTTTCCTTCCAGGAATAAAATACCGAACACCATAGCGAAAGTACTGTGACACAGCTCCATAATATCTGTAAAAATCAAAGCATTAGCTTAATTGAGACATTTATTATTTTTATATTTTAAACAGAAACATGGTTAATAAATAAAGAAAAGAAAATTGACACATTCTAGATATTTTGATGGAGACTAACTCTAAGGATATTCTGTGCGACAATATGAAAAAATATGTCTTCACTCAATTTCTTTTAAAGACTCATTTATGAATCATTTGTCTAAAGTAAACGTTGTGCCACATAATGAGAGGAGAAAATAACAAATAGCTCCAGAAAGCTATTATGATTTTCTTCTTACATTTGGCAACACAGAAGCTGAAAGAGAGCGAGATAAGCCGCCAACTGACCATCTGGTTAACAATCGCGTATGAGACATTCCATTTAACAAATTTTACGACACTGCTATCATCAATAAAAACTGCTGGACATAGATCTTCTGAGCGAGAATATTGTCATCTGTTGACCACGATCTTCCGTAATAAGGAAAGGGATAGATTGCATTAAAATGAATTGAGTGAAGCACTGACAGTTCACATGGCTGTTATAAAGTGCTGTGCCCAAGCGATCGATCTTGTAGGACAATTTCTGAAATCGGAAAAAAAAACAATCTACACTTTTCAACCGATTTCTGAATAATACATGTTTATATGGCTGTTTAATATATATTTATCTGAATACTTATTTGCCAGGGATATCTAACGTAAATAAAATATTTCTTTTACAGTGTATGGTTAGCACTATTGCTTTTAGAATTATACTCGTGTAAATTAATTTGCGATACAAAGTCCTTGTCTTCAACATTCAAACGTGCTAGACCCTATTACTATATGACCCAAGTCGTGACTCTAGCATACATTAAACTGGTTTAAGACAATATTAATATAATTAATGTAGACTAGTATTTAAAAAATGGTTTTTAATAATTTACACCTTTGCGCCATTATTAAAATTGGATAAGCAGAGCGGAGCGCCACATATGTTAATGACCACATAATATTTATTACATAGACTTCAGATACCATCAGGGTACACATAATTTTATATAAAATGTGTTTCATTGTAACTTTGTGTAATTGTAATCTATTGGTGCATAGCTTCATAAATTCAGTATTATATGTTTATTACACCATAGAAATTATATGGCTTTGAAATATGGTTGAGACTAATATACCATTATGTAGTCTCTTCGTTTTCTTTGATGGAATCTTTTACGGAAAGATTTTGAAGTGTTAAAAATGGAACTGTTAGTTTTGAATCTAGATGTTATGATAACGTAGGCAATTTATTTGTTTATATTTCTATTTGTTATTCTATTGTATTATGATGTAGTGCACATAATATTTTATAATTAATATAGTGATCGTTAAGATATGAAATATTTATAATATTTTTTTATTTTCGATTTTCATTTTTTAAAGTACCTATCACGGTTTAATTTTTAAACTTCATATCTTTAGGATAAGTATTCTATTTATTTCAACATAAATTACCATCTCTATGTATAGGTGTAAGCATCTGTGTCCATTCAGACTGGTCAGGTATTCATTGACTTACTTAACGAACCTATTTTACATGTTTAAGTCATTTACGGCGCTTAAGTAGCTCGTCATCTAGATTACCCGTAATGGCATGTAAAATAAATGTGTCGTAATATCTCAATTCGACAGTCATTAAAACACATTATATATAAGAACAAGCTCATTTACTCCATATGACATCACGTAGCCCCACCTAGGTTGATAACAAAAGAACTTAAAAACATCGTTTGTATTGGAAAAAAGTTTAGATATTTATTTTGTATCGTCACCATCTTTTGAGGCTTACTAGAAAATCTAACGAAAAATATTTTGTCCGAAAATATCACATCAGATTTTTACTTCCAATTAACTTGTTTTTCTGTTACACATTACCCACAACTAAGTTGTTGCTCTGCTAAACACTGATAACAGTTTAACAGATAACGTAGTGATCGACATAGCCGCAGCCGAGATTTTGTGGACGAGTGATATTTTTCTTTTTCTGATTTTGGAAGGGTTCAGTTTTTCGAGTGAAGTATAGGCTACTTAGTATTAATAATTCAATTAGAAAGAAAGGTGCAATCTTTAAAATATATATATATATATATATATATATATATATATATATATATATATAATGGAATGGGTAGCGTGATGCTGAATATATATATAAATAGTTAAAAATAGATATATCGGTATAGGGGAAATATAACACAATCCTAATGTTAGTGACATCGTTGAAAGTAAAATCATGCATGAAAATGAATTTGGAAATCATTTTTACCTTGAAATTTCTATTGGAAAAATCTGATCGACGAAAGTGGTTGTTTTAGATTTCTGAATACAGTAAGGAATGAGAAGTGTTGTAAATAAATAAATTATTCTTAATTGCATATTCTTTTATTTTTTAAGGCTGTTAGCATCTTTACACTGAGCTGTAAGTAATGGATTATTTTTTTATTTACATCCACGTGCGTCATCTGTGCTGTTTAAAATTTTTACGACTTGCGGTATTAGCGAGTATTCTTTAGTAAATCTTGAATTTACTGTGCATTTTTTAATTTTATTTACAAGACTTTGTAAGCATGCATAATTTGCAATTCGCCATAAAAATCATAATATTAATTGAAAATATCCGAGACAAAAATTGTATAACATTTAATTTGGTAACAATTTTTTTATTACATTTGTTTACAAACGTTATTTTGATGGTTATTTGTATCCAAAAATATTAAACTTAAATATGTGTCAAAATAAGAAATTGTATGTAAAAGGCCATATTAAATCTTGCACGAAAAGTTAGAGGACAGAAGAATTGACTTGGAAAACCTATCAAAAAAGCTGTTGTAAATTAATTCTATTGAAAAATAATAAAAATGCATGTAGACAGCAAATTGTTTAATTGCCCAGAGGCGCCAAAGAGGAAAAATAAACAAAAACAAATTTAAATGTGTCTTTTTAATATTGCATGTTTTACTCCAGATTTCACGTTTGGATATAGGTTGGTTAAGAAAATACGAGTCTGTTACAGTCGTTAGTATCGAGGCTACGGAGACTTATCATAAGGATTTCCTTCTTCCACCATATTCCATTAATGCTCCTAAAATAACTCTGTTCCAAATATCCAACACTAATGCAGTAATCATCGTTTGTTGCGAGGGAACAAACAGGATGCATTGGTGGTTACTGGAGATTGAAAGATTATGCAAAATTTGAGTGGGCGATACACAGTCGCCGCAATATCCTCACTCTTCCATACTTAACCCAATTATATGTCCTTTTTTGTGTTAATATAATCATGATATTTATTGGCCTTGAATAATTTTGCCATTTCGCCATGGTCTAACTGATAAAAATAAAAGTTACGTTAATTACCGTTATGTTTATACATATATATATATATATATATATATATATATGTTTGTTTTTCTAATTACATTCAGCATGTTCAGGAAACAGAAGTACGCCAAGATGAGAAATAATTTCTGAATACTGAACACCATTTTATAGAAATAAACGTACCATTTGCTTTGTCGTGAATGCATTTATTAATAGAAGTAATCCCAAAGGCATATTTATTTTATTGCGACTATTTATTTATTTATCAGCTATTATGCATAACACATATGGGTGCTCATTGTGGTTTTTAGGACTTTTTAGTCTGCTGACAGGTAGTTTATCATTTTTGTAAATGTGGGTATGGACGAGAGCTGTTAAGTTGGCGACTCCTTTTTATACATTGAAGAAAAAAGGTTCTAAATTATCGTAATGTTTAGTTTGAGTTGCGACCTGAATTCTCATCGTCTTGGCTACTGTTTGAACACTTTTATTGCTAGGCTAAACGATCGAACCATCATCCGTGACCTGCGACCTCGTAAATAGGCTAACATATGTATCAGTAGCATTACTTCAGCTCTTTTCGCGTGTGTGTTGGACGTTATCCTATGAACATTACCACAGTCAAATAACGCTTATCAAATTACTAAAGCGTACGTGCTATCTCTAACTCACGCATCCAATTACTAATGTACGTGCCTTCGTGGACAAGTGACCTGAAATAATTTGAAGGCTGTCGTTGCTACATCTTGTATAATAAAATTTTTAAAAAAGGTAGAGCAGGTATCACTTTTTTTATTGGTTTTATATAAATTACGATATTTCTGGTGCTATAAAGAAGTTACTTATTGAAATCCAAGTTTTCTCTCTGGAAATTTTACAGGTCTCAAATGTAAATTAAAGTTAGTCTGGCAGGCTTTAGAAAATTTTTCATAAATATCTAATATAAACACTTTATTTTTTTTTAATTAATCCCAAACGGCAAATTTAAACCTAAAATGTGCCAGACTCTTGCTAATTCTGTAATTTTTAATATATTTTTATAGGTTTTGTATATTTTTACTTTCACTATCTTGTATTTATAGTCGAATATCATTCCTGATGTCTTCTAAGTAGAAAATTATATTTGTAGAGTTCAATAAAAAAAGGAGTGATTTGTTGCATCACAAAGTTTAAAATTAGAAATAGATTTGACCTTTTTAGTTTTTTGACTATAGAAATGGAATTAAGTGATACGTTTCAATAACTTTAGCTTTTCATTTAAAAACTAATTAAAACAGAAGATATTTCTTTATAATTATAATTATTTGTCGAGCACCTAATTTACAGTTATTACTACAGCCTTTTTTTTTAAATATATCCATAAATAAATTTAACGATAAATTTCATTTGATCTCAGTGGAGTTTAGTATAATCATACCTAATGAGTGTATTGTTATATATAAAGAGAGTTAAATGACAACTGACCAACAAAAATATATCACAAACTCAAAAACCAAATAAAGATCCAACTTAGGATTTGATGACTGCTATAGCTCACTTGGGCAGCCCCTAAATAGCTATGCAAGTCACGACTGCACCGATCGATTCGAACAAATTAAAATCCGACCCCGAAAACGAAAGAATGGCGAATCCGGATACGGAGACCCGCTAAACCACAATTTGGGAATCCGGTCACGATTTATATTATTACTTTCTATCATTTGGAGAACTGTTATTTCCGGTTGGCGCCGATTAGTCTGCCATTGTATTTCGCACTTTTTTTGGTTAAAAGTGAAATACTCAAACACTTTTATACATTCAATTAAGTTTGCCCTAAATAATTCATGAGATGGCCCTCGGCTTCGAATTGAAGCGTTTAATGTAATATATGTACATATCGCAGAACATATTTACCTCGGTAAGCTCCTTATGTTCGTCGTTTTAAAATTCAATGTTCACCTCAAAAATATTTGGAGGCATCTCTTAAATTTAATCTACATAAATAACGCCGCAGCTCTTTTTACGTGAACGTATTTTTAGGTTTAATTTTGTTAACAGCATATCGTTAAATTGAGTTTTATGAATTAAACAAGGTTTTTTAATAAATATTTAAGAGCTTCGCTTTCGTGAGACGCAACATGGAGAACGATTTACCTCTCCGCTATTGTTGGGAGACATAAAATATTAGAACTTTAATTTGTGGTAGTATTTATATATTGTAATTTAAAGATTCCTTTATGGAACGTAGAAATTTTTAAATATTGAATAAATTTAATTCGAACAATATTTTAATCTGAGCTCATGTAATTATAAAAAAGGTTAAAGGAGATCGGCAAAAGTGGGCCCTACAAACAATTTGGTTGATTAGTGTGTTACATCTTTGTGTGGAGGATGCAACGAGACACTTTGTTTAATTTTGCTGGTTCAAAGAGTTTCGTAGAAATAACATTTACAAATTACTCTGAAAAATAACTTAAACGTTTATAAAAAAATCAATTCTTCGTTTAGTTAATTCACAAGTAAATATATTTCAAAGAAGTTTATTTTTATATTTTCTCGATTTAAGAGTGTTATTTTTATTCTTATAACACCTGGATCCAACATTAAGTAGACTTTTGCCAGTCTTTTTTAAACTGATACTGCGGTGTATTACAACATTATATATAGTAGTGTATTGCATCATACTGAGGCGACTGGCTTTACTTAAACTGATGTTATAATATTAATTATAACTGAAATGTAAGGAACACTGTGTGTATCGCTCGTAGACTAGAAAAACTTTCAAATGGGAGACTTGTCGCTTTCGAATGATGATGGTTAATGGTTTTCCTATTGTTCAGTATCGGTTCCAGAGTTTGCCATTTTTAATTACGTGAGCACATTACATCTTTATTTGTCCCACTTCTATCTTTAATATGCAAGTAAGCAGGTGTGAATCATTTCACCTACATTACAAAAGTGTCCTGTACATTTCAGTATTGTTTGCTGAAATTATAGCGCATCATATCGAAAGCAGTTAATGTACTTAAGGTTTTTACTGTTATTTATTTGACAAGTCCATATTGATATCTGTGTAAGAATTTAAAATTATGGCAGAAGGTTATTAATATTATTTTATATATTTATATTATATTTATTTATTGTTTTATTATTCATGGCCTTCAAATCTAAAAAGATATTTTGTGAAACACTATTCTGTTTCCTTTCATTTTAAATGTAAGGTGCTTTAGAAATATTTTAGTCTATTCACTGTAAAGTCGAAACACTAGACAACTTTCTCACGTTGCAACTTTTTTACTATGTTTAGAAAATTACTTTAGATGAAATTACGGAAAAATATAATTTAGATTTTGGAAATTCATTCACCACAGCTAATTTATATTATTTTCCTTTTTCCTCTTAAATAATGTATTTACTCAAAATTTCCTCTTTATTATAAAATGCTTTTTGCTAGATAAATATTTAAGCCAAATTTCAACTTTCAGGTTGAATATC
Source organism: Druceiella hillmani (assembly GCA_039881145.1). Lineage (NCBI taxonomy): Eukaryota > Metazoa > Arthropoda > Insecta > Lepidoptera > Hepialidae > Druceiella > Druceiella hillmani. The sequence continues at coordinate 21,253,789 of JAYKKI010000029.1, forward strand.
GAATATTGAAATTGTGTAATATCGAAAATCTTTGGCAAACCGACAATACGTCGGTTATATATGTTTTGCATGTCTTATAAACACAGGTACATTTGATATTACATTCGAAACTTTCACAATCTGTATCTGTTATTGGTTCGAAAGTGCAGTTCTATAAAAAGTTAACAAACCCATTAGTTCTTTCACTGGTACAATGTGCCATTAATTTTAATGTGCAAGTGAAACAACACGCCCCCAACCGTTGAGTATTCGGGTCACGGTCCATTACTTACGGTTGTTACTTAATATCCGGTTTGCTCTCTGCCATGATTATTTGCTTGGTGATATGTACCTGAAAGAGATTTTGATGCGTAACTAACAAACTTAAAAAAGGCAAGGTACGTATCTTCTTGATTACTGCTTGAAATACATTTTTTCGCTGTTATAGAATAAAATAAAATGAAGGATTACTGGAGAGTAATTCTGTTATTTATAGATTATAGCATACTAGTGAACGCGAAGACGTGGAAAGAGGCAGAAGGGGCAGCTTCTTTTCGAATAAAAATTTTGTAGGTAACTCTGAAATTTGGTATGTTTATACATATTCATAATGCCCACACAGTTATGAAATAAAATCTTTTAAAACAAGTTTTTTTGGGTACTAGATGTAAAAGTGTGGGTAATTTTTTTTTCGTGTAACCAATTATGTATGGTATCGTTGAATAAGTCTTTCAAAAATATTGAGGTTATGCCATGAACACTTTTTGGATACAGGAACCGTTTATGAAATAATATGGTTGTTTGTGTTTAGAGTTACGTGTTCCCACCCTCACCAGCTAAACTGCTATTTTGGAATATCTGAAAAATATCCACAAGAGTAGTACACATATATAACAAAATAAAAAGAAAATTAATGTAAGTAAGTAAGTTCTACTAATTTACGAGCAATAGTCGATCAATTTATGACGTGTAGTAGGATCTGAAAAAATTCATAAAAACTCTGTACAATTTAAATCGATTGTAAAAATAACTTTGTATTTTAAAATGTATATTTATCAAGTCTGTGGAAAATGTACTAGGCAACATATTTATAAATTTACATGGTGAGAAATAATATTACTTAAATATGCACCACGTTGAGAAAGATATAGCAGGCAATAAATTTAAATTATGAAAAATTAATATTTTTAAATAGGCTAATAGAAATACTATGTAAACTTAAAGTTTTATAATTGCTTAAATATATACGGAACCTTCATAGTACGAGCTCTACATGTGGTTAACTGGTTTTTGTTATAATATCTACTTTTCATCTAATTAAAAATGACTGAAAAAGAATCCCTCATAACGAGATAAAAATTTCACAACACAGGCTAAAAAAGTTCTATTTCGAACAAGTGGATACTTTATAAATTTACTTGGTCAAAAATAATATTGTCTAAATATGCACCATGCTTACGGCTATGAAAGGTAGTAGGCTGATATATTAATGTTGTGAAAAATTCATATTTATAAATAGACTAATAGAAATACCACGTACCCTAAAATGTTTATAATTGCCTAAATGTGTACGGGACCTTCGTAGTACGAGTTCTACTTCAGTTTAACTGGTTTTTTATTATAATATTTACTTTCCATCTAATTAAAGAATTGCCAACAAAATATCTAGCATAGTGATATCAAAATCTCACAACACGGGCTAAAAAAGTTACATACGCTATTTTTTTTAATTTTTAAATTTCGATTCAACTGTGCGGACAACTGCAGACTTGTTCTTCTTCAAACATAGTTTTTATTACTTTTTCCCCATTATGGGTGCGGTTTTATCCAAAGGTACTTCGCTGTCATGTTAATGGCTTCCGGAGTCAAGATCTTATCCCACAACGCTTGCACAACAAATGGAATGTCACCTTTTGAACTTCGCCATCATAACTGTCCCCTCTGACTCGTTGAGTCTATTCATTGCATTCGATGACAAATGCTTTTATAGTGCGTTGCCACTGCATTAATATATTTCTGCTGTTTACCTACATATACACACACATTTATAATAAATAGGATAGCTAGTTTTAAGGTACAACTCGGTTTTAGCGCATTGAACGTTAATAGAACGAACCATGTCTTCGTTTCGCATAATGCGGGATGTTACCTTCGAATTCATTTGCGTAAAAATTAGTTAAATCAAAATTTAATACATTTTTGCATATAGTTTATATTTTAACCTACAAAGAATACCAGTTGGGACTGTAGTGAAGCGATAGAGGAATACAAGACTTCGGTCTAAGAACAACTTGTTATTGAATTCACAATGCTTACGTCTTTACCGCAAGACATTTTTGCAAACTTATATGTTATTGGTGATTTGATGAAATAGTTGCTTACATAAGCGAAACAAGAGCAGCGACAGCTATCGGCGCCCCAAGAAATAGTTTTTTGTAATTCCTTAAGGAACTGTTTGTTTTTCCGGAAAGAAAATGTTGATATGCAGTAACCCGTATGTGGTGTTCCAGAATATTGTAAAGTTTAAGAAAAGTTAGTTAATTTTTTATCAAGTTCATTGCTAAGGCGGGGATGAAGAATCAAACCTGGTGGCCAGAGTCTAGTGAGAGTAGCCCGTCATATGCCTCTTTATAGGGTTTCGTACCTCAAACTGAAAAACGGAACCCTTATAAAATCACACACGCGTTTGTCAATCCGTCTGTCACATTCAAATTTATTAGAAACTAAGCGATGTAGAAATTTAAAATTTGGCATAGTAATACATATTTTAAATAAAGGGAGGTAAAATATATTTTTTTTCTTATTTATGAAATTACTGAAGCAAAAATCATGAAAAAATAGGGTTGGTCGTTTCTGACTAGAAGATTACAGGAAAACTATAGTGATTATTCTAAATTTTATAATTTTTTAAATGTGCAATATGTTTTTACGCCTGTGAAAGATTTAGTAGGCAATGCATTTGTGAGTGTGAAAAATTCATATTTTAATGTTGTGAAAAATTAATATTTCCAAATAGTTTAAGAGAAATACTACGAACCCTTAAACGGTTATAAGTTCCTAAATGTGCACGGAGTGCGAGTTATACTTTTAATTGACAAGTTTCTTATACACAAATAGACCTTCTAGTTTTTGATCTTAGTAAATTATTATACGCACAAATAAACAACAGAAACAAAGCAAATAGTTCGAAATTAAATGAAACGCATAACAAACAAATCGAAATAAACCGCTCGTAGGTGGACTGAGGCCACCCCCCCCCCCCTTATTTTAAGCTTGTAACTTGTTTAAGTGGCCAATGGTAAAAGAGGCAATTAAGCGCACCTCGTTGATGAAAAACAAGTCCTTAAAATTTGCTTGGTTTCAGCTCCCGATATTGCGTTGTTGGCGATGAACGTATTAAAGAAATATAAAGTTATATGCAAAGAAAAATACTTTCACATTTACAGATATTAGTTAGGATTATAACTATGAACAAAAGACTATCAATCTTTACTCGATAGCAGAGCGCATTGCATCTATCTCCTTGGTAATAAATTACCTAATTGACAGAAGCAGATAAATTCCTAAGGGCCACTCGAATTCCGATCAATTGAATATTGATCACCGTCCGGGTGGCGCGTCAGTAACCATCACGGTTATATTGCCATCGGCATTCCATTTTTAAATAATGCGTTGTTTCTCGGTCGCCTGTTTATTGTGAAAGGTGTTGTGTTGTTTATATTAGTATTATATCTTATTAGGAAAGTTTCCTGGAAATAGTTTGAACTTTTCTCGTTTAACAACAATTTATATCATTCTGACACTTTTCAAGAATGTTATCTAGCATTTGTACTAGTATAATCGCAAACATCTGTCATTTCGCTATAGTAAGGTTGGGATAATTGACCAGCATCACCTATTCGGAGAACGTAGCAACGCAGGCCCTTTCCAATTATTACCTGGCAATAATTGCAATGGGGCTGCAATTATTGTCCCCGTTGCTAGTATTATCGTCTACTGGCATAATGACGGTTTTATTGTGAGATTCCATTAGATCTCTGATAGATCCTATCGGTCCTATAGGTAAATAAATTATTACTATTATATAATATGTTTACTGAATATAGTTTTGTGGCCGACACCATTTTGATTTACCGGAAATTGTTTAAGTGATATTAAAGCGGTGTAATCGTTGTATAGTTTTAATTGTGTTAGGGATGCGGGCAATATTTTAACCACAAGTAGGATAGAATTAAACTTTGGTGTGTTTGGACCATTATTACAATTATGATCCCAATGAACGTCAACGAGGAGCCTTGCATCCATTTCGTGTCTTAAGGGGGGCAGGTTGTATCGTGTGATTTTTTTGTTACTGCATTCTTGGTAAAATATTGTGCAAGTTTTAAATATAAATTTAGAGTAATAATTTTAGTTGCATAAAGTAAATAAATGATTATAAATTCGTCGAAGAGAAATATAGATTGGCGACCTATGTGACGTATTATGTGAGATTTTTAAGGATTTTACGTATCAGCTTAATCCTGACGCTTAACTATAAGCTATTAGGGAAGATGTTTTGGTTATTTTTAATACCAATTTCGTTTTTTATCTTTCCAAATTTCTTTGCATTGAACGGGCTACCTTTTGACTACTAGTGTATACTTAGAGGAAACCTTTATATCCGAGTATTAGAGTACATTTATTAATGACGTCTTGATCACGATTTTTTAAAACAATTAGGTAAATTATATTACTATTGACGTCGTCTTTCGTAATATACAGACAATTACAAGACTTTATAATTAAGATGGGGGCACAAAGTGGCGATAACAATTTTCAATTGGCTATTGACATTCTTCGTTCCAGTTGTAGTTACTTGTTTGTAAAGTTAAAAGGTTTTAAATATAGATTGAATTTTAAGTTTCGGTTGCTCAAGTTTTAAATGTGGGCGTTGCGCCTCAAAGTAATTTTGAATTCAAGTGAACAAGTTTTCCACATTAAGCACAAGTTGCTGAGCAGATTTGACCACGCTTGTTGAATTGTGGAAACATTATATAGGTATTTGGATAAAATATTTTTAGTTAGTGTCGTCGAGAGAGTTATTAAGTGTATAATTTAAATCAAGTCTGTCCATAAAACTTTTCCAATGCAAATTTAACTGTCTGCAAGTTAGATATGAAAAAAAATATTTTAGGGTCACTCCGGCTTTATTACTTTCAAAGTATTATTTTGATTTTGTAGGTATATACTATTATTTAGCGTTTGTTTTCACTTGGAAATTATTTTGGAAAGTTTTTATTCGTAATTTTATTTTGTTTCCTAATCTTATGTATCTTTATTAAATCAATCGATTTGAGGCAATATATTTTCAATATTGGTTTTGACTTAGAGAATATTAAAATAATTTTATAGGTTAGGATTCAGCTTCATTGCTTCTAAAATATTCTTTTAATTTTTTATAAAGTATTGTTTGTGTTTGTTTTTTCTTTAAAGTTTTTGGAAGGTTTTTACATGTAATGCTATTTTTTTCAATTTTCATGTATGTTTATTAAATCAATCGAGTTGATACAAAAGCTTTTCAATGTAGGTTTTGATTTAGAGAATAACAAAATTATTTGATGGATTAGGAATAGCAATGTCGCTTTCAAAATGTTATTTTCTTTTTGTATAAAATATTGTTTGCATTTGTTTTCTCTTGATATTATTTTGGATAATTTTTATACGAAATGCTAATGTGTTTTCATTTTCCACGTATCTTTGTTAAATAAATCGAGTTTATGCAAAAGCTTTTCAATATAGGTTTTGATTTAGGGACTGATAAAATTAGTTGATGGATTAGGAATAGCATTGTCGCTTTCAAAATATTATTTTTATTTTTTATAAAAAATATAGTCTGTATTTGTTTTCTTTTTATATAATTTTGGACAATTTTTATATGAAATGTTAATATGTTTCCAATTTCCATGTATCTTATTAAATTAATTGAGTTGAAACTATAGTTTTTCAATATAGGTTTTTATTTAGATAATAACACAATTTTTTGATGGATTAGGAACAACGTTGTCGCTTTTAAAATATTATTTTCATTTTTTATAAAAAATATTGTCTGCGCTTATTTTCTCTTTAAATTATTTTGGATAATTTTTATATGAAATGCTAATATGTTTTCAATTTCCATGTATCTATTAAAACAATTGAGTTGAAACAATAGCTTTTCAATATAGGTTTTGATTTATAGAATAACACAATTTTTTGATGGATTAGGAACAACGTTGTCGCTTTTAAAATATTATTTTCATTTTTTATAAAAAATATTGTCTGCGCATATTGTCTCTTTAAATGATTTTAGATAATTTTTATATGAAATTATAATATGTTTTCAATTTCAATGTATCTTATTAAATCAATTGAGTTGAAACAATAACTTTTCAATATAGGTTTTGATTTAGAGAATAACACAATTTTTTGATGGATTAGGAACAACGTTGTCGCTTTCAAAATATTATTTTTATTTTGTACAAAATATTGGTTGCGTTTATTTTCTCTTTAAATTATTTTGGATAATTTTTATATGAAGTGTTTTCAACTTCCATTTATCTTTATTAAATCAGTCGGGTTTTGATTTAGAGAATATAAAAATCGGTTAGGATTCAGAGTATTTTTCTTTGCAATTTTGTGTCTGATATTATTTGCGTTTGTTTCTATTAGAAATGATTATGGAATATTTCATATAATTTTTTTAAAATTCAGATTTACTTTTATTGAATCATTTAATTTACAATATTTTATTGGGAGAATACTATTGAATGTTGTGCGAATTTCATGATAGATAGTTATGAATTATTTTTGCAACTTCGTACATAATCGAATGATGGCCAGAGTTGATTTCTTTTGGGAGTTTTCTAAAGTATTAATGTGTTTAAAAGTATTAATGTGTTTAAAATTTCCATTGTATTTTGGAATGAATAAATTCCTTAAGTCAGATTTAAAGCAACATAACTCTGCAGAGATAATTTAACCGTTTTTTTATATGAATTAATGACTCCTTCCCCGAGAATGAAATAAGCAGCAACGGTAAATCATGATATCAAAATGCATGTTATTGTATTCTTCATTTTAAATTGTTTTAGACATTTAGTAAAATAGTAACGAGACTGTGTCATGTACATCATGTAACAATAATTAATTTATACCAATAATTAGGTATGTTAATGACGTCTTGCAGTTATATACCTCAGAGGCTTGGTCGAGATATATAAATAAATTCTACAAGATTATCTTTTAACTATGCCACTAGGTAATTAATTGACAGCGACATCTGTTTCTTTTATAAACAACCGTCTTAAGTGTGTAGTTTTATAATTCTCCACCAGATGGCTGTATTTATTTTATTTTTCATTTCATAACGCATTTATGTTTACATGGTAATAACTATATTATCATCATTATATATCCGATACTAGGAAACCCTGCGGGGTGTTTATTCAGTTGGAGAAAGTTTGAATAAATAGAAATGTGCAATGTAGTAGAACTTTTCTCGCACGAAGAGCGAATAAAATTTCTAAAGTCATAAACTATATTTAAACATTTGAATTTTGCCGTCTTCCAGTGATTCTTAGTGAATGGATCCATATCATTCCAAACACGGCCCATTTTACAAGCATGCTTTTTGTGTTGTTAGCTGATTATTTGTTCGTTATCAATGTTAACACTATTTTGAAAGGTGTTATACATTTTATAATCAAATATCCTTCACGTCTTGTATATTTTACGATGTTGTTGGCGACGTCGTTCGGTGTTATAATTATATAATGAGTACTATTTTCTATATAGAATATAAAATAATACGGCCTTCACGTCTTGTATATTTTACGATGTTGTTGGCGACGTCGTTCGGTGTTATAATTATATAATGAGTATTATTTTCTAAATAGAATATAAAATAATAAATACCGACTAATGTTGCGTAAAATTCCTATCGATTTCAGCTTAATACTAAATGAATAAACAAGTAGCAAGTTGCATCATAGAAGCAATAAAATAACTTAACAGTTTAGCAGCTAATAGTAACTCGTAAAGTATAATAGTTTAATTTGATGGCAAAATGTATGAAAGAACATTAAAATATATTACATATTTTAATGTCCTTTCAGATATGTTGCCATCAAATTAAACTATTATCTTTCTGTTGATATGCTTATTAACTGAAAGATATCAATTTGAACCTAGTACACATCAGTTGGGGAAAGGTTTTTTATTCCTTGATATCTCACACGTTGAGAGTTATAGACCCTTTGCAAACTTAATGTCGATTGGGATAGTATGATATGTTGTTAACGTAGTTTAAATTACATTACACGACAAGATAGTCGCGTATTCAATAGAGCAATTAAAACTAATTTAGTTTATAAAATGAATGTTCTTACATGTTAAAACTCGTTTAGGTTGTATACTTTAACCGTTTACAGCAGGAGTTCCCAACCATGGGGGCGCGCCTCCCAAGGGGGGCATAGAGAGATGTCAAGGGGGCGAAAAGCGTTTGCATTTTAGAAAGGAAAAAAACAAAAAAATATACAAACAACATTAACAAATAACATTACAATGTAATGTTTAATTTACATGCATAAAATTAATGAAATTAAATATCATATTCACTATTATTACCACAAACTTGCGAAAAATTTGACGAGTGTGTAAAATTATTGTGTCTCACTGTTAAAAGGTAAGTTTGTGTATTTACAAACTTCAGTTAACATTTTTATTTAATTTACTAAATCAAAGGGGAGCATGAAAAAGTAAGGGGGGGGGGCATGAAAATATAATTTATAGTCCGGGGAGCCTCAACAAAATTGTTTTTGTTGGTTGGGAAACCCTGGTTTACAGTGTAGAGAGGGAAACAGTAGCGTTTTCCCGTTGAGCTTGTGTCCTATAGGGCATAACGCGTTTGTATACTTGTATGCTACAAATGTTTAATATGAAACTCAATTATTTAGCTTCTGTAGCTAATGTATTGAGCATTTATTTGTACTTTAACTCGCTGTTATGGCCAAAACGCTGTAGCACTACTGGATAGGCCATGCAGTAGGTCTACTGAATAGGCGATGTTTTGGCCATAATAGTAAAACCAAAAAGAATTAAAGTTATGTAGCTAAAACTAAATAGTAAGTGGACACGTTGCTTGACCAAATACATTTTCTTTTTCGTATGGAATTAGATTTTTTTTTCATATTTATTTGGCTCTAGGTGAGCGATATCGTACATAGTCTGGCCGCTAATGAACCGATACTTTCAGTTTTATTATATTTCTTTAGTTAACACACTCAATGCCGCTAAAATTTAATTGAATGCTTTGATATTTTACGAAGAACGAGACCAGTATAACTCGGAAATTATTTTTTTTTTAAATAAGACATGTCTGAGGGCCTTTATAGATCTCCGGACCAGGACTCATCTCGATTTATTACTCTTGATGGTTTGGGACATAACCGGTCGGTTTACACAATCGAAGTTGAATGTGGGTCTCTAGCGGCCGTTGTCGTTTATTGGTCCACATATCGATCTCAATATTTTTCTGTTTTTTATTAAAATCCAAATAAACATATGACACTCATATTTCATACTCCTCGTATGTAATATGAGTATCATTTGTATTGGGATAATTTGGTTTTAACACCACACTGTTGTAAATATCGAATCATAATATCGAAACGTGGAGGAATTAATACATTTCATATTTAGTAACCCCTTCTTATTCCAGCTCTGTTCCAACTGATGTTATAATTACGAAAGTTTGGGTATTCGTTAGTTTAACATTGGTAATTTCTGATGATGAGTGATGTAGGATCTTCACGAGACATATGCATAGATTATGGCCTGGATTAACGTATAGGATAATTTTTATCTGGAAATCTGAAATGTTACCTGGGCGAGAGCATTTATTATGTACATTAGTTATGATTATGTACATTAGAGAGGGCATTTATTATGTACATTAGGTATGATGTACATTAGTTTCCTACTTGATCACCTGTAAATAATTGACCTTGAATTTAATTGCCTCTCTTTTCCCACCACATTATCGCCACTGAAGGCGAAGGGATTTAAAAAAAATTGAAACCGAGGTAAATTAGAGCCTATATAGCCATATCTATATCACTGTAGTCCACGCGGACGAAGCCGCGGGCGGAAGCTAGTTTTATAATAGTCTCAATTCAATTAAATCAATTCAAATTTTACTTTCAATATTTTTACTTCCATTTTGTTTTGGCATATAATAAAAAGCGGTAAAATTTTCTCGAAAATCCGTGTCTACAAGTGAATCCAGAGATATTTATTTGTGACGGATACAGTATTACAGTAATTCTATTTTGATCCATTTTGCTACTATAGGATCTCATAAATTTAATTTTAGCGTTAAGAGGTCTGTTAACTTGTATATTGGGTAGCGTTTTTACCCATATTTTAAGTATACGCTGGACAGCAGCTGTCCGGTATTTTTGAATTGGTAGGCAATAAAACGCGCAGAAAGGGAGTCGGTAACGTTTGTCTGTTAATGATGAGTGAACGCAAACGCCAAGTGAGTGTTGCAATTAGCGTTGTTCTCCTTTTCAAGTTCCCCAGAGAGCAGAAAAAAACATTGGGCGAAAGTATAACAATTGGAAATTAAGCGCAATTATTGAAACGAAAGGACCTTTCGCTTTATTGATGAAAGTTATCTATATAACCTTCCCCAGTAAGGTCACGCACAAGGAAGGACTTAAAAAAATAACGGATTAATAAAGTAATATAACATAAATTTCAAAATCGGTTATAAAGAAACGTAGCACAAAGTAAAAAAAAATATTGAAGCGGCTACGCAAAATTGTTAAAAAGAGAAAGGACAATATACTTTAGTAAACACAAATAACGAAAGTTACATAAGGTGACATAAGTTACATAAGACGACATAAGCAAGTTCCGAAATAAGTTTTAAAAACAACAAAAAAAAAACAAATTTCTATAACATAACCCACTATACTATATGCCCATAATTGTGTGGCACTATGTCGTAATAATTTATTACAGAGTTCTTAAACATTCTAAAGCCGTTAATAATGTTTGAGTTATGAAATTGACCGGCTCTGTACATTATTTTGTTGTGGCACATAAATGACCTCCGTGCTTTGCCCACTAATAATGTGTTCATTGATACAATCGAGTCAATAACCTAGTTATGGGCATTCCGGTTTCTTAATTAAGACATCTAGTTAGATTTGTATGATTTTTATCTTAATCACCTAAAATTATTATATAGATTAGATAATAGTTATAGTATGACAAACAATTAAGTATTGAATACATTTGGCGTTAATTTTGTAGAAATTCATCATTCACAATTAAATGAAACTGTGTGATGTAGTTTTATTTCTACTTTCTTTAAGTTCTGTACCACGACCTAGGTTTCGTTGTATTACAATCTTGAATCTTTCGTGTCGTGGTAAAGAACTTAAAGAAAGTAGAAATAATACTACATCACGTAGTTTCATTGAATTGTAAACAATTAAATGTTAAAATTAAAAATGTGACATTTTAATAAGTAGAAGAGTTTATGAAGCTAGAAGAATATGGAAAAGATAGCGAAGTGTTTCCAGGAAAAATAAAAATTAAATTATTGAATAACTCAAAAATACGAATAGTTGAAAAGAGGTTGAGACATTAATAGTAAACTAATTAAAAAAAAGTCACTATAAAAATTTTATTAGTAAATATGAATATAAGAAAAAATGTATGATGTGAAATAAAATATTAGACTAAATTTTCCTGAATTTATTTAGTCATATCGTACTACGTAATATATGTTACAATAGTTATTCCCAATAGCAGATTATAACGAATAAAATTGATGGGGCGACTACCATTATCTTAATTTTAAATTGAGGTGTATCTGTATATAACAACGTTTCACTTTTTTTTATTGTTAGTTTATATAGTTTCATTTCTTTATTTAAACGATAAAATATATATAAGAAGCAATGTATTTATAAAAAAAATTCCGATCGCAATTATTTTAATAAAAAAGTAGATTTGAAAAATTCTCAAGAAAGTTTGGGCATGTAATATAATTGTTTTTTAAATTTACAATTTTTTTCGTACAATAATAATTTCAATCATTATGAATATTATTGAAATCGGCTTATTCAATAGGTTAAACAGCTTCCTGCACTAAATAGCCGACCTGCACTCGTTATGACCATTAAACAAATAAAAATATTTTAAATAGGTTAGATTAAGCAGCATAACTTCTTCCTTAGAAAATAAATATAATATTCGAAACTACTAGTTTTATAAGGTAATGCCGCATTTAATACTATAATAGTGAAACATGTTGTGCCCCATTTTCCAACGGAACCTGATTTTTTTTCATTTTTAAACGGTAAGAACTCTGTTCAAATATAAGTAACACCTTATGTTCATCTCCATGGAATGGTACTTATAAGATATGTAAAACGTCATGGAAATCGCTTGAGTAGAAAGAAACTAATGAACAAACTTGCTGTCATGTTTATAATATCAGTCAAGACATAAGATTTGTAATAATGAAGTATTAGAATGATATACACTTTTTAAACCATTGAAAAAAACTTTAAATAGTACATGTCAACAGATTCCAAATATAGCTTTTCCAGTTACATGTTCTAATCAAGAATTGTACTACTTTAATACGAAAATACGATTTTAATTCTACAAATAACTCATTCAATAGAAGTTAATCCATTCAATTATCACCAATTTACGAACAAATAACGATTCATTCACCGCATCGATTACCACGTAAATGGTTTACTTTAAGATCAATCTAGATCTATTTAAAGATGATCGTTGAATTACTGTTTTCTTCAAATGTTATTGACCTTCCTTTGGTATAAGAGGGGTTCCTAATTTAGTTTTGGTTTCGATTAGCTTTTTTGTTGTAATTGTTATGTAAACATTTATACTTATGATACATTTCTTGGCTAATAGCGCCTATATAAGGCACTTTTCTTGAATTAACGGTATGAGGAAATATCTCATTCTCAGTGTAACTGTATTCTCATTCTCAACTTAAGCTTTTAAAACTGTGGAAAGAGTGTGGAAGGAATGAAAATATGGACATAAAAGTCTTTCTTTAACCATTAAGTATAAATATGTTAAGTGGGGGGAGGGGACATTGGTGAGCTTTCTTTGAAAGCTATGAATTTGGAAGATGTGTTGAATATATTATACATGGTATTTACTTATTACGGAGAGAGCAGGAAAAGATTAGGGATAGTGATCGAGTTGCATTTATTTTACTTGAAAATTCAGTTTCTAGCAGCATTTCACTAGCTTTGGTAGCAACCGCCAACATGGCGATTTAAAAAAAGTGCTGCTTCTTAAATGAACTACAAATAAAATGTTCACGCATACCCATATGCGTAGTACTTATTGAGGAACAGCATGACACTTTGTGAGGAATGGAAGGTTATTTATAAACGTGGTCGTGTATATGGGGCGTTGGTTTCAACAGATATTCGTTAGTCAATGCTTTCAAATATTTTAACTACGAATAGTTATTGGTTTATTTTAATGCCTGCTAGTTTTTAGTTAATTGATAGATGTTTTCTTATACTTATATCACTGTATAACTACTATTGAGTTTATATATATATATATATATATATATATATATACATACTCGTACTTTTTGTTTTGTTCCACCGTAGAGTCAAAATTGTTATGAGATATTGATGGATTTTTCTGAACAAGAAACTTTATATTTGTTTTGTAGAAGCAAAATGGCGGATTTATGATATATCGTTAAATTAAAAATGATATGTTCTATGTCACATTTTTATATAATGGAACCTTTGTTCCAATATATGATATTTAAGTGTAATGATTTTTAGGATAATATAGTCTAATTAAAGCAGCGAATATGTTCTATCCTATATAAAAAACTTTAAAAATTTAACAAAAATATTAAAACAGATTCAGTTGCTACATTTTTAATTGAATTTTCCAAGGAACGTAGGATATGACATACTTGCTATTACTGTTTTCTTTATTTTAATGATGTGCATATTTTTATATATATTCGAAATACCTTGTATTATGGCGTCCCCTATTTTTATTGTGAAAAATGTAAAAGATAAAAATAAGAAATTTGAATGACTAATTCATTCAGTTAGAAAATACTGGCTGAGGAACATGGGATTTTTCATATTCACCTTATTCAATTTTATTTATTAATTATCTATGAATTTCACAATATGAATAATTAATAGTACCCATAATTTTGTTGTTATTGCTTAGTATTGTTGTTATTGCTTAGTACTAGAGTCGGACACTAGTCGAAAGTTAGCTTTCCAGCTTGTAATAAAAGAGAGATCTGCATAAAATTTATATTGCCGTAAAGATGTGATTCTGTTCTTTCAAATAAAGTGATAATAAGGGATATACGTATTCAGTTTTAACATAGATTTTTAATTTCCATTGGTCAGTAAAAAACGACCATATAGATTGCATTTCAATGTAGAGCTCAACTCAAATCATTGCGACCAACTACTAGATTAGTTTAATTATTTTATCGTCGCACCCAGTGCTCTAATATTTGTATGCAATCATCTAAGAAAATGGCAATTACTTTCAAGAAATAGTTTCATTATTACTATAATGACTATTATCACTACATAAAGTACAAATAATGATTATAGAGGATTATTGTTGATGTTTTCCATTAACTAGGCATTACAGAGACATTAAGTTATTTATATATTGTTAAGTAATTAGTAAAGACGCTTGTAGAGTGAAACGATTTTCTTTTAGTATATATTTGAAATATGAAACAGTTTAGGGGTGTTATAGAAACTTCGGTTAATGAAATCTTTGCTTCTAATTTTTGGTTCTATATTTTTTAACTTTCTTTTTTTTTCTTATCATTGTTGTAATATGTTTATTTCCCTAGTTGTTATATTACTGGATTTGCTTGCTAGATTCTAATAAAAAAATAAAATAATAAATAATTCAGCTTCATAGGTAGATCCAATATAGACCAAATTTATGACACTCTAGTGAAAGAATTAGGTCTCGAAACGCCCATAGCGACGCGTCACGAGCCGCTGGTCCGCCCTACGTGTTCCGGCCCGACAAAAATATTATGTTTACATTGAAATCTATACTCCAAAACAAACAATGGCCAGTGGGCTGTCCCGTCGAGTGTTAGGCGGCTGGTTGACATAAATCATCATGAACCGTGTGGATCGAGCGAGCAGATGGTCATGAGCATGTGCCCGTGTCTCTTGACGCGTGGTTTCTACTGTAGATATGTGTCACGTTGTGCATATGTTTCTTGTGTAGTAGCGTAATAGATATAGCTACGGTATTGGTGTTTTTGGCGGTTTTTTGTTTACTACGGCCATTTGATATCAGTGAAATATAAAAGTCTACCTATACGGTTTTACCAATGCTAATACTGTCCAATATTTTAAATGCGAAAGTGAGCTTATTTGTTTACTGGTTTCGTTTTCACGCATCAACTAATAAACTGATTTTCACGAAATTTTGTATTCTATATCACAGAGTAAACTATGTTTGAAATTTCTAGTAGTAATAGTATTAAAACTGAAGACATAAACTAGTATTATTTCTTATTCTATTATGTCTTAGTATATATTTCTATTTATTGAAAGAAAATATGACATCGAATCGTTATTACCGATATTATTCTCCGAAAACCTATGAAAACATGTCGCTAAATTCGATATGTCGTTATAAGCAAGGTTATCATAAGCGGTGTGTCAGACAAGGCTATTGTATGGGATCCAACTGGGACCTTTACTTTTCGCCGTTACAACCAGCACGTTATTAAAGCCGTTTTCGTTATAATAAATTTCTGCATGTATATTTGCGTAGTAAATGGATAATATCATATTAATCTTCCAAATAATCGCCTTGACTTTAAAATATTTTTCTGGAATTATACCATCATTTTTTCGGTGGGTCAGAGTTAGTATGTAAATATCTTTAAAAATTCTATATATTAATATAATTATATTTACAATTTCTAGTTCTAAACTTGCACAGGTTAAAGGAAATGAGTTTACTCAATAAGTTTGAAATTATAATAACAGCGCAGTTATTGTGCGAAAGCGATTATCAAAGTCGTCTACATATTGTTTTTTTATTCACCATTAGCTGCCCTTTCCGGTTTTACTCGGGGATCATGATTGCATTTTTTAATTGTTTTATATAATAGTTATTTACGGTTCATTTTAAACAGTATTTTTAACTTTTCCATTATTTATTCTGCTCTTTAGTAGAGTAGAGAATAATCTGTAATTGTTAGCCGTACATGCCCAGAAATTTTTGCATATTTCGTTATCGTGTATAATACTCTCAAACCTTATTGTACATTTAATTATTGTGTATAATTCTTTCCAGTATATTGTACATTTCATTATGGCGTATAATTCTTTCGAATATGTACATTTAATTATCGTTTATAATTATTTCAAACTTTATTGTACTTTTCATTATCGTGTATAATTCTTTCAAATATTATTTGATGTAGCTGTAGCAGTTTAGTATGTTGAACGTCGTACAAGTATTATTGAACGCAATAATATTTGTGTGGTCTGATTTTGTAACAGAAAACGGGTTATAACAAACAATTAGTAATAATTAATCATAATGGAACATATAACAACATACAAAAACAGTTATACTATTTTTGTAATTTCACGTTATCTATCTTTGTACATTATTTTAATGTAGCCACAATGTCTTAAAAGTTTAACTCAAAAATATAACGGACACACTTCGACTGCCTTCACTTAAATCGTAATTTTTTATTACCCACACCTTTTGAAATTATTCCTTATGTCCACTTGAACGCTATAATCAGTACGACGGTGAAAGTTTCACGTCAATCACATAAGCCGTTTTTGTTTTAATCCATTAAGAACAAATTAAACTTCCCTCTGTATGAAATCAGTGTGATTAACAGCAACTATTGAGCAGTGATTAAGATTGTCAATTTCATATGCACATTCAGGTTTGAAGACAAACTTTATTAGATCCATTAGAGTCAATTTGATATCGACTCTTAATGAACTCCAAACGTAACATGTTTCAATAGAAAATTGTCAAAAGTCATAATAAATGAGAATTACTTTCAAGGAGCCGAAAATGGATTGACAAATAATTAAATATCTTCCAAGAAAAACGAAGATTCCACGTATCGCGCTAAATCTGCCCCATCAACATTTTAACAAAAAAAAATATACATATATATATATATATATATATATATATATATATATATATATATATATATATTCATTAACAATTTCAAGAGGTACAGATAACTACAAACCCCTACTTTGTTCATATTCCGACACGCACTTCATTGTTTTGTTTATTATTCCATTACTTTAAAATTGTTATGTATTATAAAATTCAACATCTCTCTGCCTGTCTACATGTTAATAACTATGGGACTTATATTAATTTGGTCCCTTTTGGGGTGTATTTTGACACTAAATCACAATATAATGCTTGCTAGTAAATGTTTCACTTGAAATTTCAACTGATATGTGGAAAAATATTTAAGGTTATTAATTTAATATAAAATAGATATGGGAAGACCATATCTACATATAGCTTTAGGTGTAGTGTATCAGGGCGGCCCTATTGTGCTCTACATTTCCTGCTTATCCTCAATCAGGGGCCAACGGCGTGATAAAATTGAATAACATCCTTTTGCAGGACTATGTAAGACTTTAATCTATTTAATGTACTACCACTATATTTAGGTTCTTGACATTTTTTTAATATGATATGAACTGTTATAGTTTCATAAAAAAATTTCTAGTTAATAGTTTATGTTATATCAGGAAATTGTTTTGTCCATAATAAACTGCTTTTCTCAAGGGATTTGTGGTGGGAAAAAATCGAAGAAAATTGTGAAAAGATTCCTAGTCCTTTCCATAAAAGTTATAAATTTTTCTAGACTGATTTTTATACTCGTTATTATTACTGGTCTGTGCATCTTTTTAGTGTGGCTTTTCAGGTTCTTTGTATCAACCTGTTTTTAAGGAAATATATAATCTAGATAAAAAAACAGTGAGCCGTCATGGGACGCCTGGCAGATGTGAAACATCGTGTTCGTACAAGTAATATGCATAAAAGACAAGATTATTACAGGAACTAAATATAGCATAAAGAAAAAAAAAATTATTACGAATTTCTTACAGAAAATGGTGAGTTTATTTAATAAACATTTATTTACAATTAATACAAAAAAAAACAGTGAGCCGTCACGGGACGCCTGGCAGATGTGAAACATCGTGTTCGTACAAGTAGTATGCATAAAAGACAAGATTATTGCAGGAACTAAATATAGCATAATGAAAAAATAAAGTATTACGAATTTCTTACAGAAAATGGTGACTTCATTTAATAAACATTTATTTACAATTAATACAAAAATAATAAAGCACAGGCTATGTGTACCGTAGTAAACAACAGCGTCGAACTGAGTGAGGAGGGGGTCGCGTAGTCGGTTGCGCATGGCGACACGTCGCCATACCGTACACTCTACTACATATACACTATATATATAACTTAGTATAGCATGGCGACCCGTCGCCACGGCAAGCGTCGCCACGCCAACGATCCGATTTATATCTGCGCCTATAGATGCTTCATATCAAAAATTGTATAATGAAATTTTTTTATTATGGGATGAAAAATTGATAATATTTTTTATATACAATATTGACAGTGAATGAACTGGGTGTAACAAATATTAAGCTGCTTCATGTACATATATCTGAGTAATATTCAGATAAAACCTAATCATTCTTGTATCAAATTATGTATGAAGCTTGTATCCACTTGGAATAAATAACTCGTTAGAAAAAAAAATACAATGCCTTATAAACCATCTACACCTGAACTACCTATTTTTGGAAACAACGGGCAGCTGATAATATTTCAAGGAAACCGTAAGTAATTATTCTCATAATTCCAAAACGGATATCTGTTACATTTCTCATAATGTCAAGTGCTTAAAAAATTTTACCCAACGTCAGAGGTTGGCCGGATATATGCCAGGGGTATTTGTTTAAAAATTCCTGAAGGGACGCGAATGTCCTCAGGGATCTTCTGAGATATCTCGGGACATCCGGCACGAGATTACGGACTGGTATCGGAGAATTTGGTTTTTAGTGATGTGACATTTATTGTCTCATATTTAATTTTCCAGAAACTACTGTATTAAACTACCTTTTTCAAATTCATGAGAATCGGATAAACTTATGCAAACTTTGCGTCGATGCAAGATGAAGGTTTTTATTTTTCGTCGATGGCACTATCTTTATAATATATAATATAGATTTTATTATTTCACACTTTGTATTGTGATAAAGGTGATAAGAATAGTTTTGAAGTGAATATTTTATTTTGTGACTTCATTTGTCATATTCTAAGAACGATAAATGCAACGATTTCTATGGTCGATGAAGGTTGGAATATAATCCATATACATTTACGTAGGTTTATATCATTTTAAATTAAGCTCCACTAGTACTTCATTTCTTGTTCTCAATAAATAATTACTTCTTAATTAACTTCTATTATAAGTTTGTTATCTTGTGTAAATTCAAAATTATGGGAAATCTAAAATTTTCTACAAATTGTCCTTTACTATATAACTAATGATTGAAACCCTCACTTAAGTAATTACCCCGGAAATTGAAAAATGTGATTTTTCCAAAAAATGTCCCTGTGTAATAATTAAAACCCTTAGATACAAACTGTACAAAGCGTACGAGTATAATAACCTTCCAGGTCAGAAAATATTTTGGTCAAACCAAAGAGAAGCCTTTTTGTATATTTCACTAGTAACAAAACACACTAATAAGAACTTATATGATATAATTTTAAGGGCCTTTCGAAGTAGATACATTAACATGCACTCTTCAGGGCTAGGTAGTAATTAAATTGATAGCGCCAACATTTATATGATAAATGGTATGACCCTGTGCTGTTAGGTATTGAGGTTGAAAAGCAACATCAACTTTCATGTCCTCCAGATTATTTAAAGCTAATAATAATTTAGCTTTAAGTAAAAGTTAGTTAAAAAGTTTTAAAATAATTGTATTTGATAATGTGAAGAAGGCATTATATCTCTAGGGCATTTCGTGGGAGTAAGATCAACTAAATATTCAATTACATAAAAGCCATGTTTCGATTTTTCCTGTTACTCTGAAAGTCTGTTTCATTTTTTATTGGTTCTATGGTTTAAAAAAATGTTTGTTCATTCACTCTGAAAGTCTGTTTCATTTGGCTATGATTTAAAAAAAAGTTTTATTTATGTTCATTATAAGCATATTTTTTTTTAGAAAATAATCTGTACGCTCGGTCAGAATTTAAACTTATTGTCATTAGATAAACCTATATCGATGTTTCGTTAGTCCTCACTACGCTCGAAAATGTTCGAACAAGTGTCTGCACTTTCGGCTTATCGGCACGTGTGGTGCAGACCTCTAATGATATCCAGCGGAAGCGTCGTTGATTTTTTTGCCACTCTCCGTTGAAAGTTTGATAACTAAATTTGTACTTCGCTATCTTGAATAAGACATAGAGATATTTGGAAATTCAAACCTTTTGTTTTGATGATTAATTTTTACATTATTTTAGGTGATCGTTTAAATTGTATTGATTTCCAAAATTTCTGAACGTGGCAAATGTTACATTGCTATTTTTGGACTTTAACTTAATTCTTATATAACATATTTATGTTTTTGAATTATATAATTTTGACTTTATGTGTAGGTATTTCTTTTTGAAGTAGTTTTGGGCAAACATTTAAGTTATGATTTTTTAACGTTTTCGGAATTGACAAATATTTCATTCATATTATTTCGACATTTCTTACATAACAGATTATTGATGTGTTTATAGTTGTAATGTAGTTTAGTCATTGAATAAAAAGCGCCAGTTTCCATTCAGACAAGAAAAAAATTCTTTCTCGTAATTTTAACTTTAGTACGTCATTGCATCTATATCTGTATTGAAATTTACTTTTAATTGTTACACGATCTATTTGTAGAATAGTTTAGGATATGTATAAAATTATAAGTGCCAATTGAATCCAATGCAAATTATAATTTATAATAAATGTTAGTAGTTGTACTCGGTCTGCAATTACATTAACGGAAATACAAAACAACTTTCATTAAACACGAAATTTTAAAAAAAGTTAGTCTGTTTTTATAATTTCCTTAAGATAGGTTACAATCTTAAGCTAAAATTTTCATTGTTCTGTAGACACTACGTAAACCGGATTTGAGTGAACACGAAGTATTACATAAAAAACAAAACTACTAAAACTCAAATATTTTTATTCGACGTGAAGTCTTAGCAATTACTTGTCGGCAGTCTGGCCTATGTATTATTCGGCCAATCAGCATTTTATCATAAATACCAATTCAAAGAAAAGAAAAGACGTAAATTCTTTGGATATCGCTTTTTTAAATACAAGCTATTATAATCATAGAAGTACATTGAATAAAATAAATTAGAACACATGAAGAAGACGTACCCAGAATTGAAGAGATATAGTTATCATATTGTTATAAAAAAGTTCATGTGCGCTTACAAATTATACCATAAGTCGAGATAACTACAAAAATAAACCACATTAAAAGAAAATGTATTTAAATAATTAATGTAGTACAATAAACCTTTTGGCATAAAGTAGTCTTGAAGAAATTATTCTTAAATTTACTAATAGCATCTGAGGCTACGTTATGATAAAATCATATACCCTTCAATTTTCTTCTTTATGGTTATTTTGTCGAAATATGAACTTGGAGATTAGTTAAGAATTACTCTCTTGAGTACAAAAGTTCAAAACGTCTTGAAGAATTTTGTTGTCCCTCCTCTATGCGCAGGTAATATTCTCATAACTTTTGAACGTTCTGAACAGGCATACGAAGTAAGACTGAAAGATGCGTCCCGTTTGCCTATGAAGCACAAATAAAGAGAAAAATGAATAAAAATAAGTTTAAACATTTGGTGAAAGTGATAAAATAAAAAAAACATTCGTAAAATTTTGATTTTTTTGTCATTTAAAAACCATTTTTCGTATGCCAAAAAATGGTATATTTCATTTACAATAACTAAGATGAAATATTAATGTTTATAGGTTCTTCGCTTAAAACTGATTATATACTGCATTAGTGGGGCTCTTATGAATATATGTTAATAGAAATTAATAAAATAATCTTATGATCAGAAACCGTTTTTAATTCGTGCGTAATATAAGTTACCCGAGTTGATAATGCCTCTTTAAATTGTTAAATACCTAGATAATTGTCTCCTTGTCTCCGTATTTTCAATATAGGTAAAGAAATATAAGAACAGCCTGTGAATGCAAAAATACTTCATGAAAACGTTTTTCTTTTTTAATTTTTAGTCGTATATGTAAATTATACGTTTCTGGCATTCAGTGTCAAAAATTATAAACAGAAACTTTATGAGTCCGATAATGTGTTCATCTGACTCCATCACTCCAGATTTTGGGAGAAAATCTGAGTCAATAAAGTCAGTGGCTTTAAGCGAGCTGCATGAAATTTAGAATTATTAAAGATAGTATGTGTGAAATTACACGATGAGTTGATTGTGGAAATTTGTTAAAACTCAATTTACGATATTAAACATTTTTCTTTTTGGAATTTCAATGTGGGTATGTATTGAAAAATAGTTTGATTTTTTGATATTTGTGCAGTCACCTTTATAAAATTGCATCCAAATATTTGGCCCAAAAGTTACACGGAAAGTTACATGAAACAATTTCGAATTGAATTACGGGTCTCAATTTTTTTTTAATGTAACGAAAAAAAATGTCTATTAATCCACAAATAAGTGTCATCAAAAATAATCGTTCGATATTATTACTCTTGACTACATTTTGAACATAAAATCTGGTCACATTGTGATTAACAATTATAATTCACCATACATTATGTATTGTATTGTATTTAATATAACAGTCTATACCAGTAACACAAATATTTGCTATTTTTATTTTTACTCTCTTCTTAAGGGTTTTAAAAATTATTTGGTGCAAATTTACCAACGACGTAAGTTGAGTTATGAAGCATCCAATAATATGCTTAAAACTACAATAGCTCAATAAAATGCTATACCTACTGTTGATTCGAATTTTACAGCTCTTATTGTGAATATGCTTCATTTTAGGGGTAGTAATATTTTATTTTATTATTGAAAACGTTTTAGTTTGTTACGATTACTGCTGAGTTTCATATTCGGCAGCTTCTCATTGTGCGAATTCACTATCAACTTACAATATTTTTTCTTATATTCGTGCATTTAGATGAATTCTATGAGATATTCTAAAATTATCTTCATACCCTTAAACCCCAAAATAAATACGAGAACATGACCCACCAAATATCTTTCTAATCGAACGGTTCCTCCCCAAGTCACGGCTACCAGCTTTGCTCCGGCACGCCCTTGAAGTCGACAAATAATCCACCGACATAACTTGACAGAAATAAGCTCTCTACATTCTATAATAAGCTTAGCGAGGTAGCTCGTCGCTTAGCGACGTTAGCCAGAGACTGAGCTTTTAATAGTTCGACAGTATGTGGGGCGCGAACTAGTTAAAACTTTATTTACGGTTAATTTTAGTTGTGCTCGCGCCCCTATTTTACTAACAAATGGGATTCTGACGTTTATAGCGTGCTGGTCCCCAGGTAAAGGTACCCAGGTTGATTTATAAAAAAAAACTTTTAATGTATACTTTATTTCTTAAATTGATTTAGATTACACCAAAGTTATTTAACAGTTTTTTTGTGTTTTAATGTAATTTTAAAGTTTGAAAGACATCTACAAAGAAATTTAGAAATGGACTATTAGAAATGTACGGTAAAAGTTGTATAATATTTGAAAAATATATTTTAATTAAAAATATTTTAGAAACTCAGTTTTAATACTTTAGAAAGTCATACAAGTAGCTACTGTAATCAATATAAAACTAGATTGTGCATTGCATCTTTACCTTTTTGTGTCCTACTAAAAAAATTAAGACTAAAAAAATTTTGAAGAGGGCTGCATTAATTTCAAGCAAGTGTAAGTGGTACACGAGATACGTTTTATGTGCCTGTAAGGAAGAAATAGATGATGAGTGATTAAGGATTAAGGAGTAGAGTAGAATGATTTAAGAGACCAAGAAAATGTTGATGAATCTGGGTGATATGATTAGGTACTCCATTTCAAGTTCCAATAATAATTAAAATGCATGTCGAAAAATATAAAAATAGCGCTTCGTCTTCATTCTGCAACACTACTTTTTATTGGAACATTTACAAAATAATTTTAAATAAAGCTATAATGTATAGATTCAAATTTTGAGGTCTACTTTGATATTAAATATTTCCCAAAAGAGGTCTCGAATTAGTCAAAGAAACTTCAATTTCATTTCAAAACACCTGATCTAGTCGAAAGGCTGCTCGAGAAAAATCCCTCCCAATTTAAAAATGTTGAAACATTGAAACTGTATAAGATAGAAGGATAGTTGAAAATTAGTAAGCCTTGTAATTTAAAAAACGAATGATTTTCTGAATTACCAATTTTTTTCTCTTTCTGCGAATTGGTTCTTGAAGGTGATACTATAATTATCCAGCTCAAGTGTCATTGTTTTTAAATAACAACTCTACATCAACAATATTTATTTAAAACCGCATAATACCGAACTTGAACCGAACACTGTATATAACCGAATCAGATTCAGAAACTTAGACGAGAATATATCACATCAACGCTTCCTCCGTAGTAATGGAAGAAAGCGGAAAGATGAACAGAGATACTCATTCCATCAATTGTGATAAAGTACCACTTAACAACTTAGCATAATTCCATTCAAACACTACAATTCCAGTGCTCATCCGCCATAAATCTCGTCGTCAAGAAAGCGGTATCTTTTTAATCGTCATGTTTAATGATAAACAAACCATCGGGCTTGATATACCGTTACTTTTGTGTTATTACACTGGGTCATATTTGCTATTGTTTTATCACTGGACAACTATGTTTGTCTATCTGACATTTATTTCTTCATTAGATTTTACTTGACCCCTGCTTTCATCGTAATGAAATATGTTATATACAAACTATCGGCTTCGTGCAATGCTTTATCTTAATCCTAAATAATGATTATAAACGCAACAGAGTCTTTCTTTCTGGCAATAGATTAACGGATCGATGCGACTTTTTGTATAGAGATGGTCGATGGACCGGTAAATAACGTGAATTACTTTTTATCCATGAAAATCTCGTTCATTTCAAAAAAATAATTATTTGAAATTGACAAAGTACACAAATGGAATAATGGAACAACATTTCAATGGATGGACGTGATTTTTTGAAACGGCCTAATAAACATGCAATGTAAAAGACCAGCAGAATCACTCCCTTTAATTTTTAATTTAGAGGGAAATACTTTTGATTTCATTGCCATTAGTATTGTAAAGTCAAAAAAATGAAGACTTAATGTATAATTTCCATCAATCATTTTAGATAGCGCTGCTTATTTTAATTTCTCCCTATAAGTTTGTAATTTTAACCATGCGAACGAAGTCGCTGGTAAAAGTTAGTATGTATTATTTATTAGCAATTTTAACAGTAATTATTATTTGCAATTTTAACAGTAAGGAATTACTTATTTGCAATTATATATTAATTAAAAAGTTAAAAGTAGCATTTTATCAAAATTAATGGAAAGAGTATCTGTTCATCTTTCAGCTTTCTTCCATTATTACGGAGGAAGCGTTGATGTCGTATATTCTCGTCTAAGTTTCTGAATTCGATCCGGCTATATTCAGTTTTCGATTCAAGTTCGGTATTAAGCGGTTTCAAAGAAATATTATTGATGTAGAGATGATATATAGTAACAAGTTTCAAATGTCTTATTTAAAACTTTTTACCATTTATATAGGAGTTTTGCGCATACTTAATAAATTGCAAAAAATAATTTATTTCTGTTTTATAATATAAAATTGATGGCGACATCGACGAAACATTCATATGAAGTTAGGCACTGAATCTAACACTAACTAATATTATAAACGAGAAAGTGTGTACGTTTGTTTTTTTATCTAATAATTCTACAATCAGACAGCGAATAGCTATTAAATTTTCATGTAGTTTGTGTGGTGGAATAACACATGGGCTATTACCCGCGGCTTCGCTGCTGTGAAATATTAATGGCACGAAATCTGTATTTGGATGTTGGTTATTCACTGACACTTAATCGCCTTACTTCCATAAAACATGATATTAACTTTAGCACGACGTTGGATGTTTTTACTCAGTATTAAAAATAAATTTTCTACTACAACATACCGTAGCAATTTGTAAATAAGGCAAAATATCAAACATGATTTAAGCAGAGGTCTTGTGAGTGGCTCATGGTGAAATCCTGTCGTCCTAATAGAAAATACATGCGAGTGAAGCCGCGGGCAAAATTTATTTCTACATATTTTTTCGTCTTGATTTAATCCAATCAGTCTCAATAGCAAATTAATAAAATTTAAAATTCATGGCTATTCGTGAGGATTCGTTCAAGTTCTAATTTTTTTTATATTTATAGTGATCTGATTTGTAATATCATTTGTAGCTTAAACTCGCTAATGTAATGTTATGTCTTTTACTATGCTTGATTAAGTTTTGGTATTCTTAAGTTTGTGTCCATTGAATATTTTTAAACATTCTATTATATTTTTAAGGTCGGTTTAATCGTTTTGATGGACGTAGCTTTTTACAAGTTTCATTTATTAATTTTCTCTAATTAGACATTATTCGCTAGTCACAAGTCGGCTCTCTTAATAATTAATTTCCTATGTATTCCTTTTTAATTCTGAAGTAAATAATTTTAGAAGAGCTAAATTATCAAGTCAGAGGTAAAAGTTAAGAAAAACGAATTTTTAATCCAAAATTGTACTGAAATTGTTATGTGAAAAAGTTGTAGCTTAAATCAAATTATTTTTGTTTTATTCAAAGAATTATCTACCCTTTTCGATACGACAAAAGTTGTAATCAATAAAAACAACGATAACTCGTAAGTCCGTGTTAAAACTTATGCCGTATCGTGAGCGAAAAGTTTTTAGTTGTTGAAGTCAGACAAAACTTTTTCAACTTTTGTATTTCGAAGAAAATTTAAATTTTAAAATCGTGCAGCTTTCACGATATTCTACGAACTTTTATAAAGCTTTCTTTCTAACTTTGCGTGGGCCAAATTGCTTTTCTTTTCAAAATATTTAATAGCTCCCCTGCTCTAGTTTTGTTACAGTCTCAAGCGAGATAGCCGGGTTTATTGCCTACTACATCGTGTATCAGTTTGCACTGTTTACACACGTTATCTTTCGCCAGGTTGAAGCGTATGTTTTGATGATAAGTCATTTGTACGTCGCGGGGAAGTGAACGCATATCTTTGAGAGATTTATAAACGTTGTAAAATTAAGTGCACGTGAGAAAGTAAATTATATACCTCATCATAAATATGTGTTTTGCATAAACGGAAATATATGTGATTGGGTCATTACGTAATCAAAGCATAATATATTTGCGAACATAGTAGAGAAAACGAGACGACAGGCTTTTTTCTTCATCTACAAGCAAGATTATAACGGTAAATTACATATATACCTAAGTAAATATAAATTTATAGCAAGAAAAATTTGTTTTTGTAATGGTTTTAAACTCGAATTATATTTATCTTTCGAAATTCTTGTCTTAAAAAAAATGTTCTGAATATAATAAAACGAGCATCCTCCTAAATTTTAAACACATGTTATTATACGTCATATTGTTATATTGCTTTATATCCATTTAGTGTAAATAATTCTGTGCTTCTACACCATTATAACAGTTAATATAATACTATAGAGGATTCGGCATATTGTTATATTGCTTTATTTCCATTTAGTGTAAATTATTCTGTGTTTCTACACCATTATAACAGTTAATATAATAGTATAGAGGAAGGTTAAGAAGATCTAAATTGATTCCTAACAGTATCTGCCATCTTGAACGCCTGTTTGTGTGTTGGAATCAGATTTGATTTCAATTGATTCTAAAAACCTTATTGTTAATTTAATTTATTTTCTTGCTGTATGTTCTCAGAATTTTGTTTCCGTATAGAGTTTAATAATGGATATTATTTGTATATACATATATATATATATATATATATATATATATATATATATATATATATATATATATATATATATATATGTGTGTGTGTGTGTGTGTGTGTGTGTGTGTGTGTGTAGGCGGTCAATAATTTAAATCACATTTTTTAATTTTCTTTCTCGGATTAATAGCAGTGTATAGGATATTTTTAGTAGCCTTCTATTTTACTTTATTTACTATAGGCAAAAAATAAAACGGAAAATACTCTACTAAGTGCTATATTAAGAAAAGAATTTCATGAAAGTTTCTGGAAAGTGTTGCTTTTACTTGTAGTATGTGTACTTTATGATATTAATCAAGTTATTTTATTGTAGAACGATGGACATATAATAAATTTATTTAAATTAGTGAACTTATTTCAATCTATGTAACCAGGGGATTCCGGGAATTGTGGTAAATGTGTATTTAGATATGTGAGTAAATTAATTGGTAAACAGTTCCTTGAAGTGACTTGAAAAATTGCTTGGAATAGTATAATTGATTGAAATACAAGACAATTCCACAATACTGTTGTTGAAGAACAGATGGGTAAGTTAATTATGTTTTTATATCAATATTTTATAAAATATAAAATTCCTAAATATCAGTTTGTATGTACGTCTAAAGCTCCAGATATATTAGACAAATTTTGATGCTGTCCGTTTTACTTTATAGATAGTTTATTTTATTTAAGGTATAATATCGAATTAAAAACATGCTGTATATATATCACGAACTTTATAGATATCCATCCACTTTTATTATGTTCATATATTACAAGTTGGCCAATTTTAAACAAAATTTTGTTCAGACAGTTTTTGTTCAGTATGTTTTGTTTAGTATTTCTCGCAAAAGCATTTTGCATTAAATATTTGTTTCGTAATATCTGCTAATCAGTCATATATCTTAATAAACCATAAAATATATTTCTCTTAAATAAAATGTTTTCCTCTAAAGATTGGTTTTAAAAAATACTCTAACGATACTTATTTTACCAAAAAAACTAGAGTAGCTCTAATTTATACGTAGAGTAGCTCTAATTTATACGAGTAATAAACGGACTATAATATATACCTATAACATAAAATCAGTTCGTTTCATGTACCTCGTTTACTTGCTCATCCATAACTGCCCACAGAGAGATGTTTAATCGTTCAAATATATTACTGCGTTTAACAAATATGTATAATGCCAACAACCAAAACGCTTATACCATTTGGCAGATCGGTTCTGCCGAGCCATAAATTCTCCACATTTATTATTTTTTTTATTTATAATGCAACCTTAATTAATTTTCATGTCTTTCATGTGGAGAAGCGACGTTATTAAATAATGTATAGTAATTAATTTTTTTCTTCCCTTCATTCTTTTGCAATATCAAATATAATCTTGTGGTAGCTATATATTTTTGGATCCATCATAATTTGAAAAAAATCCTATAAGAAATACATACGTTTTCGATAATACTATAAATAGTATGTGGTCAAATAAAATATACAGTTTATTATTAATTAAATGATGGCATATATGACTATTCGATATTTAATTTAGTAATTATAAGAAACAATTATAATCGTTGATAAAACAGGAACCTGTGTTATTTTCCAAAACCTCGCTGTATTCTCTTTGTACAATGGCATCTTGATAATGATTATTTGGAGATCAGCAGAACAGATCCGGAGAATCTCATGTTTATGTAAGGTCTCTCATTATAAACGACGTCATAGAGCGAGGTGTCGAGTACAAAACCAGACGCGATCGCGCAGCATCTCGGTTCTAAATCATATAATAATATTTTGATTTTTAAATCGTAGCAGTATAGGTCTACGGAAACACGTGTCCGCGTCACATGTGGTGAATGATTCGACGTTTTAATGAACTTTGATAAAAATGTGTTTGTACAGCTATTTTCACCTCATATTTTCATTTAAGATTTTTACTTCAAGAAAATGTCGTAGTCATATGTATAATTCAACTACTGTAAAACGCTGTCGGTCTGAGGCTTTTAACTCCTAAATGGAATAAGTAATAGATTTAAATACTGCACAAATTGTGTAAATATTTGACCCAAAACTGAAACTTATAGTTACATGAAATTACATACAATTTTATTTCAAGTATATACTTATCCATGCAAGGATTGGGTGCGGGGGGACAGGGTAGGAAGAACGCATTTTTTCTATTATATGTATTAAAAAAAATCGTTGAAAAATAACTAGTGGGAGACCGTCGTTATTTATATATATAGTTTCTCAGGTCTATCTTAATAACCTGGATGTCTAGACATCTGGAAATCATCATTAATATTATACATATACTGTACCACCTCATCATTTCATTTGTACATAAAGCAGATCGGCAAAAGTCCCTATAGTGTAAGGGTCAGGAGTTAAAAGAAAATGTTATTTAAAAGAAAGTTAATAGAAAGTTTTTCTTAAAAGTTTTCAATCAGACAAATGAGAAATTTAGAATTTTTCATGAAAAACAGTTTATTTTTCCTAATAGCTTGCAAATGCTATTTACACGGAGATGTTTAAACCAGAAAGGTAAAACAAAGTGCACCCGTTGCATCCTTTATACACAGATATAACGTATCCATGGAACTAGCAGTTCCGGCAGGGTCATTAAAAAAAGGTACGTAAAACTTGAATAGAACGAAAAAAACATTCAATTTTACACTAACAGAACAATATCAGTTAATAAATTACTTTTAAGTGATTTAGGCAATGGCGTCGAATTAAAAAAAAAACAATCTGTACTTACTCTTTTGTAATTGTTTCCAAAAAGTTATGTATTTAGATTTATATACACTTAGATGTAGTTCATTTTTCAATTTTTTTTACAAATTGTATTTAATTTTTTGCACTTTCTTCATTTTATATTACAAAAATACCAGCTTTTTAAAAAGTTATGTTCCATTTCTATACCGCCAGGTCCATTTTTACCGACCTTTTTCATAATAAATATATAAATAAATCGGTAAAGTTTGATAAGAGTGTTATAAAATAAACAAAACATACAGTAATAAGGAAATTTACCGATTCTTATATAATTATCTGTACTTATATTCCTAACGAACCTTCCATCTCTGGGTCACCGAGTTGTCCCGCTTCCAGATCACGCCCACTTGCTCTATCACTTATTATTGTAACGTTATCTCGGGCGACATGTGATGTTGTGAATAGTTGTAATGCATTGTATGTAAGGCCCACCTACATTAAAGTAAGTCATACAACTATAGTTCGCGCACAGTTAACATAGTAGTGCATAGTCAGTGTCGTTGTATAAATAAAAAAGTGAAAAGTATAAAGTCTTGAACATTTGCAGTGCATAGTTTGTGATCTCAAAGGTAGTTTTTTTTGTTCTACTACACGTTAAATTTTAGAATCAGCTATTAAAGATTTTTCTATAATAACTGAACTTTCGCTATAATCGCAACAAGATTGCAAAATTAAGCCGATCGTAGCGATATAACGATCAAGTAAGTTAGAAACTACGATCTAAAATTGTCTCACAAAAATGTTATTGTCCCGTAAATATTTTTGATAGGTTCGTAATCCAACCGATTCTGATCTGTATTTTTTTTCATTTGATTTTTCATAATTCTCTTTATTAATTAATAGTTCATTTTTTGTATACGGAGAGGGTTATTATAAAAAAAAACTGTTATTCGGTCTGATAGCGTTAAAAGTGATATAAGTCGGAATAAAGGTTGTTGTTAGCCGATGAATGTGGAATTTACGAGTAAGTATTTAATGTCAACGCGGTATGATTTATGGATGAGTAAGTATGAAGTTAGGGCTGGAAGAGATTTACTTGATGTAGGCACTTAAAATCATTCATAATTGATTCTATGAGAATAATATCTCAAAATCTCCTGATAAATTATTAAATAAATATTTGATCGCAATGTATCTTTTATATTTTAGTAGATTTTCATAAAACATATGTGCGTAGCACAATAATTATTTCACTTCTTCGTAGATACAGATAACGTAAAATTGTTTCGGTTTTTTTACGGTCAATGATTACTGAGTGAATAATATACTATTAGTACGAAGTTATATGCGTCTCTCATAGCTCAGTTTTCAAATGTGTCGTAATAACAATAGATTGAAAAAAATGTAGCCTAAAACTTTCTTTACTACGTACTTCGTCGTTGTGAGCTTTTTTTAAAAATTATGTGTATTTTTTCCTGACTTTTTAGAGCCTCGTAGTGAAACCAGGAATTCCTAAAAATAGTCATGCCTCTCCACCTATCATAGCCTCGTAGTTCCTACATTTCATATGGGGATTGATATATAGCGATACCGCACACCACCCCCATATGGATTTGAAAGAAATTAATTCGTGATTTCCACATAATTATTTTTGAGTGTTTATTAAGATATGTACCGGCTAATATTTTTCATTATTGTACCAAATTTTAAAATGGTTATTACCGATAGACGGGCAGTTATACGAGTGACATTAAAAAGGTTCCAATTTCCCTCTTAAGGTAAGAAATCCTAAAAAAAAATTATAAAATTGTATGATGATGGATTCATTATATACTTTTCAGAATAGTTTGCCTCTCTAACTAGTCATGGACTAGATTCATATACTATTTTTAAAGTACTTTGAACACCCGTAAAGCCAATTTGAGGTAGCTGCCTTCTAAGAGCCGTTTTGATCTTTTAACACGTTTTATAATAATGATGTGCTTAATACCAACTGAAAGATTGGCTATTAAATATGATATTCTTGTAATTTTTACTCATGTATGTTTTAACATAATTTTCTCGACTTTGGCGTTGTACGAACTCATTCATTAACTTCCCAGTTATATAAGGCATGTAGCGTAGTTATTTTCGTGAAACTTCAATCACGTGCAGTATACAAACATTGATATTAAATAAAAATTTTCTTTTGATTCATTTACTTAATTTAATCGGCAATGAAATCTTACCCATGACTCGTCACATTACGCCTGAGTTATCCGAGCACACTTATGTTACCCATATTCGCGGAAGTGCTGTTGGTTTGGATTCGAATCTGACGTTTTTGTCTTTCCGGTTGCACTTTATATTCATAAATAGCGACATTTTAAGAAAATTAGGAAATTTTCAAACTTTTGAAAACTTACTGCTCCGTACCTTTATTAAGTTTTTGAGATACACACTTGAAGCTCAGGATGAGTTGTAATACATACATTTCTCTTCTTTATTATTAGTCTCTGAGATATGATCCCATTTACGATTATGTGCCGAATCCATAAAGTCAAGGATTGTGGGTCCATTTTATACGAAATCCGGCCGACACGAATATCAAAGTAGAACTGGTATACCTCCTCCATCAGCCGCCACGTACTACTTTGTCATTTGTTCGTGAATGTTAAAGTAGTACTGGATAACTTTGATCCTTTCTCTTTAAAACAAGATTAAAGTTGCGGCTCTCTGTCCACTTTAAGCCGAGTTATTGAAGTTTGAAATTACTTCGTAAGAAATTGTCGCTAATTTGCGCGCGAGTACTTTCCCACATCCAGGCTTGATTTTAAAGACGTTTTCACGTCAAACAATTTTGAAGTACTCAACTAAACCAATATTGAAATACTCAACTCAACTAATTTTTGCATCTAATCACATGAGAGCGAAATCATTGGATAGGACTTTTACGTTGAGATTCCAATTACCTTTTTTTCTTCCTTAAGTCGCGCTAATGAAATATTAGTTTTAAAGTGACTTGCAATGTGTTTTCCATTAAATTTTTCAATCTAGAATCTGAAACTTTCAAAATAAATTATTTCGATTAATTTGCAAAAACAATTTCAAGAGACCTACAACTACGGAACCTTACTTAATGCATATTTCCACACAAACACCTTTTGATTTTTTTTAAATCACTTGCTTAAGCCAGTAGTTAGCAACACTAATTCATATGTTCTATTAATAAAGATGTCGAGATGATCCATAAAAAAATATACTTTCCATTATTTTTAAAATTTTGAGACCTGTTGTATCGATATAAAGCGCACTCTTTACCTTAAACATGCTTAAACGTAACAGTTTCTATGTAATGTTATATATATGTGTATATATATATATATATATATATATATATGTATATATATATATATATATATATATATATATATATATATATATCATAACATCTAAATTCGTTAAATATTTTTAATGTGCTACGAGTGCGATCAAATAAACAAAAATTTTGAAAAAGTGTACGAGACAAGAATTAAAAAAAAAACTTTCAAAGTACTTCAGTTTATTTCCTAGAATTAAAACAATATCACAGGGAAAACCATATTTACAATTATAAAAATTCTTAGTTTATTTATAATTCCGAACTTATTTTGTTGATAATGCACAGACTTTTATATATTATTATGTAAATTATTTGACTTTTATAATATTTAATCTATTGCATGTATTGATTATATTATAGATACTAATTTACTATATGCATATGCACAATCTGTTGACTTCTAACATGTCATGTTGTCAAAAAACTATATTTTAGGAAATGTTATTTGTTTCGTTTAGGTAACTTCGCGGTAAGAAGATCTTAAAGCCTAATATCATTTATTTGAAGTTTTGTGTCTCAAACTTTATTTATAATCGCGGGTTTTGCCGATTACCAAACATATTATGATTGAAATAATAATTAATTTTTGGTACACGATTTTCAGCTGCATAATATTAGATAAAAATATTCAAATTTCATAGCACTTATAGCTGTTACTGGTTATTACAAAGTCCATTTTCCGTTTCCCAGCAAGCCTTAAAACCCTCCATAAAAACATAAAATTTGTCCCTAACCACTTCAACCACCACTACACCTCTAGCGGCTAATAATTTATTAATATGCCCTACAAGTATGCAGAGGAAGACGTAAGGAAATTATGTTTACGAACTTAGACATTACTTAGCTGGTGGTTAAGACAATTATGAAGGTTCTACTGAGATGGTTAATGAAAATAGAGGTATTGGAAAACTGGAAAATGATATTATAAATTTATATTAAAATAGGTGGAATATTTATGTTAGAAATCACGCCCTGTGTCATTAGTAGCTATTATGCTTGTGTAAACAATCCGTTTGCTGTCGCATACACACACCTTCTAACTTTATAATTTACTTTCTAAAATGAAAGGAAATATAGGAAAATAAAGGAAATGAAAAGAAATTTAGCCAAAATTTTTTTTCGTTAAGATGGCGTCAAGCCGGTAAGTTAAACCGGTCATATTGGCGTCTCTAATATCCCTTTATTTTTTGACAGATAATATTTTTGAGAAAATACCCGCCTACAGTAAGGGACTTTAAAACAACCAAAGCTATAAGATACGGAATGGTTATATATGGTATATATTATATACCTACATAGGTTATAACTGATAAAATCGGTAAAAACAAATTGACTTCACATACTGCAGGTTGTATGGGAGAAAGTTGAAACTAGACTTATTCTACACTCTTTTCAACTAGAGAAGTTCATTCTACACTCCTTTCATATAGAGAAGTTCGATCCTTTCTTTATTTTACAATTTGTTTACAAATAGGATTTGAATGGAATCCTATTTGGATATATTTTGTGAACTTTTTGTAATCTTCTAAATTTTTTTAGCGAATACCCGCTAAGGAAATGATGCTGTGAAGGTCGCTATGATGTTGCAAAAAAATAGCTATGTTTCCATTGGTCATACGTATTTGAACTTGAAAAAATAGGTGGTCCCAAAAATTTAGTATGTTAGTCGAAAAGGAACATTAATCTTCATAAATTTTTAAATGCGGAATTGATTGAATTCGGTGCCAGCTCACTACGATCAATGGTCTTTGAGAAATTGGTACACGAACGGTGCGGCGATTGTAAATCAACGCGCATAAACGATGCGCTGAACATGGTTGGGCGGGAAAAAGAAACTTGGCTACAGAGCTGCGGTGTCGCGTGACGCCTTTTTAAAAATGTTTGTTACTTTAAAATTTGCGTATTGCCATACGAAAACAAATTGCTTTCTCAAAAACAATCTAAACAATAATCTTTAAAATTATTGTATTAATAGTATTTTATGAATTAAGCAATAAGCTATAACTCATTTTCTTTAAAGAAGTGTGAAGAAGATACCTTTCGTACATATTGCGCACGCTGAAATGAATAGATCTTTATTAATTGACAGTATAGATACTTGAGGAGCTAAAAATGAAACAAAGCAATAAAATTTTACTGTTACATTTCAAAAGCCATTAAGTATACTTGCGTCACACGAGAAAGTATTTGAAGCTTCGTCGTACTGCTTATATGTAATGTAGATAGGTAAAGTTAAGACCAACACTCGAACAAAAATGTATTTGGAAAATACTGCTTCCTGTATAATTAAAATAAAATATATTATTAATTGTTGTAGACATTCCAAATTTCTGCTGATTAAATAGAAAACATGTCAAAATGAGACGCGGAGTTTAAGTGCATTATTACGAGGTGCAACGGTGTACATAATTATAATAGCATAGCCAAAAGGCATCACACGTGGCGTATTTGTAGAAATATACAAAGATGTCGATAGTAATTAACCCAAATAGAAAACGAAATAACAAAAAATGTAAGTCCAAATAAGACTCCCATCACACGAACGCTCATCCACGTTCCCCGCAGCGTCGGAGACCCGCCCGCAAGATTTATGGCCCATTTTGTAAACATTACTGATTTAAAACGTTTATTACCGTCTTTATTACCGGAGACGTGCTTTATTACCGATGTTGTCTGCCGATCACTAATATAATAACTCGGTAATACCGTACTACTTAGGACATAAATTAGTGACTTCAATTAAGTAGCTTATTCAGGGTTTAGTGCCGGGTTTAATTTGGTGAGAATTTAATGTTATCTCTGATGTTATAAAACTGTAACAGTGATGTTTGTTGGTAGAAATATTTTTGATAAGTACGGTGGAGTATGTATGCTATTTGGATTTTTATGAATATAAAATTTTTTTTTACAATTTTTGTTCGTCCGTCTGCTAGCTCGAATATCATGAATTCCATGACTCATTGAATTTCATGAATCCTTGAATATCATGAATCTTTGAATTTAAATTTAAGCTACTTTTCTATTTTAGAATATTTTCTGAATGTATTTCTTTGCCTGTTTTTTTTGTTTACCTGTTTACACGGGCATCACATAATAATCATCATAATGATTTGAATTAAACTGTCATTGAGATAAAATTTAAAGCGGAGATTAAAATCTAAACATAACTTTATTTTCAAATTCTGCCTAAGGA
Source organism: Druceiella hillmani (assembly GCA_039881145.1). Lineage (NCBI taxonomy): Eukaryota > Metazoa > Arthropoda > Insecta > Lepidoptera > Hepialidae > Druceiella > Druceiella hillmani. The sequence goes on from JAYKKI010000029.1 coordinate 21,291,281, forward strand.
ATTCGAAATTCAATTATTTTCATATAGGCAGTAATATTGAAAGCGTGAAATACCAGAGTTGGAAATATTCCAGATAAATTGCGAAGATTTGTTCAGAGTTTCTCAGCTAACTCCAAGGTCTAAGACATGGATGGAAAACGATAATCTATTAAATACAATTATATCTTTGAAAACAAAAAGACCAATATTTCAATTATCTGGTATTCAGAATGTGAAATGAACTCAAGGCTATGAGTAGACGAATCGTTAAGTATGCTGGTTTAATTTATTATATTTCATATGCCTAGACTTGTAATGGATACAACTTCTTCTCGGTTTTAAAGCGATCCTCATAGCAACCTGTATCGAAGATATGGTTATGATAATATTGTTATGTTAAATATTTAATTAAAAAAACTATACTCATTGATCACAATTAAATGAAACTACGTGATGTAGTACTATTTCTACTTTCTTTAACATCTTTACCAGGACCTAGGTTTCGTTGTATTACAACATCTTCAGGTGGGCTATTAGCAAAGATAGTTGTAATATAACGAAACCTAGGTTATGGTTAAGAACTTAAAGAAAGTAGAAATAATACTACATCACGTAGTTCCATTTAATTGTGAATAATGAATTTCTACAAAATTAACTCCAAATATATTCAATATACTCATTGAAATCAAAATAAGTAATTCCAGCAAATTACAATAATTATATTATTCCTCTCATCATAATTATATTATTTATCCCTATTCCAATAGAGTGATAAAAATTGAGTTGAGTGTAGATTGCAAAATTTCATTGTAACGAATCACGTAATTTGTGAAAAATGTAATCACTTTTGAAATGAACTAACTGAAAAATATAAGAACTTTTGAAATACAAGAGTTGGAAATATTTGAGACAAATTTCAAAGACACAGGACATTAAATTAGCCTACTCAATGTTCTGTAAAAATAAATTAATTAAAGGAATTCAACGATATCACGTTGCGTTAAAAACACTATGTTTATATATTTTGAAAAATTTATAATCCGACGTACCATTTTGTGATGTTCCGTGTCCCCAAATAAGTACAGCTGTCGCTTGACGTTTTTTTATTTTTAGAAATCGGCCAATAACTAGGCGATATGGCCGTTAAAATTCTTTATATGTTACAAGATAACTATATTTTCGATTTGTAGAAAAGATTCACATTTTATATCTATCCGAATCATAAATGTATAGTTACCCACGATTACTGCTTATATTGTGTAATTTGAACGGAATCGATGTGCCTACAGAAAACACGATCATAATTACTCTCGAAATTATTAACAACAATTTAAGGCATTAACGTCGGTATAAAGTACTTAATGCATCTTGACGGCGCTCTCTATTGTGATCGGATATAGTTACGGCGAATAATAAACATGGCAGGTGCCCATTGTCTATGGAACGTCCGCTTCCTGCCTACAAAGTGGCGTCGGTGGCATATCCGGTCTTTTTCTGGCGTCGGCAAGGTAAATAAATCTTTATGATTTTTTGTTGATTACATTTTATTATTTTTAATTTTAATATTAGCTAGTTAAATAAGTTAATTTTATCTATCTAAACTGAACATACTGTTTGGAAATTTCAAATCAAGGCCATATATTACTCAAATATGGAGACAGTCAAAGTTGTAATTTAAACCCTCTTTTGTCTCTCATTATGATTAATGATTTGCCCTCAGTTGTCAGCACTGCTCGTTGCCTTCTGTTCGCCGGTAATTTGAAATTATTTTCGGGAACAGAAATACAATCAGTTCGTGAGCTGTTTCAAAGTGGTATCTACTCAGTATTTCAATAAAGCCTGAACAAGAAGCTTCAATTTTATATGAGCAAATACGCATTAAGGACGTTTTCTGGCCAAAGTGTACCCTTGATACAAAATTACGGGTTAAATAGAACGGCACTCGAAAGGGTATCATCCGTGCGAGATTTCGGTGTAATTGCGGGTAACCATATTACATTTCACGATCATATCATTAAAGCCTGTTGGAAGGCCTATAAAGGTGTTAAGATTTGTCATGCAATTTTCCGACGATTTCCATAATAGTGTGTATACTTGTTTAATTCTTTGATCAGCAGCATCCTAGAAAATAACTCTGTCATCATCGAGTTATCTGAATTCACTTCTATGCTTATATTGGAAAAAATTTCTCATTTGTTGTAGTATCCTCATTTGTTTCCATCAAGTTTTTATAATTATGCCCATTATAAAAACTTGATGTAATTTACTTTAAATCCGACGGAAATTGCTTTTAATCATGCATTTTTTAAAATTATTTAATAATTATGTTTATAACCCCTCGGTCTTGGGTTTGGAAACGCTTTATGGTTCTGACTATATATATGTTATGTGATAGTGATCGTTTATTTCATCTGCCTAGAGGGCGCACGAATATTCTGTAGTATTCACCAATTTTTCACGCACTTATATTAAACAACGAGGTAATGCGAGAGGCTCTAAATTTTGATATTTTTTCTACTCCATTGACCGCTTTAGGAATGAAGTCGCTTGGTATTCACGTTTGATAATTCGTCAGTTTATTTAGTTTGAATTAATGTGTGTTTTTCTGTTTTAGTAATTATTATTTGTGTTATTATTTATTATGTAAATTTATACACTTTTAGCATTTCCACATATCCAGTGCTTTGGGGAGACCTGTAATTTGGACATAGCGTAATTTTAATAAACCGATTTTTTGTACATGAGGCAGATGTTTACATTTATTTGTCATCAACAGTAAAAAAAGTTATCGATACGCGAATTCATGTCACCTGACTAGTATAAAAAACAATGCTATTGCAATGAGCCGCAGCCAATTTGAAATGCGCAATCTAAATTTTTTTATTATTATTATATAGAAAACCCACTTGCCAGTGACATGTAACTGAACAACTTATTTCTTTAGTGTTTATTCCAACTGTTGTTTTTGTAAGTTTACACGCAACAAGACACAATATTTGAAATTTTAAAGGTAAAAGTGTTCACAAAATGTCCACAGCGACCTATGCTGTCACCATTAGCAACCCACTGGCGGGTATTCACAAACGCTTTTAAGACTGCCATTTTTGAAGTGTAGGTGGCAGGACGCATCGCTGATTATGGCTGGTCCACTTGTTATTTATTCTGTGTCCTCAATAAACAAGAACTCGATTTCCCGCTATTGTTGCCTGACGTGCAAGTAATTTCCTCGTAGTAAACGTGTTGCCACTCTTATTAAGTCAAATATCTTCACGGCCTGTTTAATTTAATTGCGTTTAATCTAATTTTTTAACATATTAAACAAAAATGTTTTTCCGGTAAGTGCATTCCCCTCATATTCAATACGATATTTTTAAAAAGTTATGCTTCTCATTTCATAATTAGACTGTATCTCTCTCTGATTCTGTTGCAATCCAGTAGCTCAGTGTTTGTATTATTATATTTGTTTATTTATCTGACATTTATTCAATTGTTTAGCTTGAAAAGTGTAAGTTTGAAAATACATTTTTATAAGTAGACTAGCTGATGCTCATGGCTTCATCGTGTGGTTTGTATAACATAAACGAAACAATTATAACTATATTGCGAACTTTACAATCCTCGCCAGGAATGAATATCGTTTTGTCCTTTAGCGAATCAACGAATCAATCCTTAAGAGAGTATCCACATATAATAAAACCGAAAAAAACACTCTGCTTTCGAGTGGTAAGTAATATAATACACATACAGTTGTATTTTTTCTTACGACGTATTTCCGCAAGGCTGATTCCTCTTTTGTGAATGTAAAAAACTTAGCAGTTTGCGACAGAAAAATAAAACTTTAAAAACTATCAGAAAATAATTTTGCTAAAATTAAATATTAATAATAGGATAGGCTGATCATCTGTAAAATGTGAACATGATGCTTTTTCGTAATTTTCATTACAGGCATTATTCGTAACAATATTCCGAGTAGAAAAAGAAAAAAATGAATTAATTTTTTTTCAGTGTTTTATTTTTTTTTAAACATGGGCCGAATTATCTGTGTGCCAATATGTCGTATGGATTAATAGAACTGTATACATTCACATCCAGCAATGCGCAATCTTATAGGTGCTGCTACACTCGCCATGCCTTTATGCCGCCTGTACACAGAATAGTGCGTCATGCGTTACGCCCTTTTTTGTGTTTTTATTCTAGTATTCAGCACTTTCGAATCACATTGCACATCGATATCTCTACACCAACATGCTACTTAGAATAATGTCTGTGATTATCTCAGGTTTCCCGAAATCTGTTCTGTAACTAAATAAATATTTAAATGTAAAATCTTTTCCGTACATCCGATGTTAGTTATTTGACACATAAGTGTGTGCTTGCTCCGTTCTTTTAAAGCTGCCTTGTCGCTGCATATACTTTAGACATAGGCATTTTTATGGCAGAATGTATGAAAGAAATCTGTTCTGCAAGTTTTTAAAATAAATAAATATTTTAAATGTAAAATCTTTTCCGTACATCCGATGTTAGTTATTTGACAAATAAGTGTGCACTTGCTCTATTGTTTTAAAGCTGCATTGTCGCTATATATACTTTAGACATAGGCATTTTATGGCAGTGTGTACGAGAGAAATCTATTCTGTAACTTTTTAATATAAATAAATATTTTAAATGTAAAGTCATTTCCGTACATCCGATGTTGGTTATTTGACACATAAGTGTGTGCTTATTCTGTTGTTTTAAAGCTGCCTTGTCGCTATATATACTTTAGACATAGGCATTTTTTATGGCAGTGTGTACGAAAGAAATCTGTTCTGTAACTTTTTAATATAAATAAATATTTTAAATGTAAAATTATTTCCGTGCATCCGATGTTAGTTATTTTACACATAAGTGTGTGCTTGCTCTGTTGTTTTAAAGCTGTCTTATTGCTATATATACTTTAGACATAGGCATTTTTATGGCAGTGTGTACGAAATGTATACATGGACACGTCGCACGGCTGTCTTGGATATTCTTTCGACATGAAAATTATGCACGATTCTTGAAGTGAGGAAATATTGCCCCGTCACGATACGATGACGATCTTCATTCCACTCCAGTTTCACGCGAAATGCGCTTTCCACATTTGAATGAAACGCCATTACGGAACCGTGGCGTGACTCGAGACACAATGGAACAAAGAGTCGTACCGCTATGCGCGAAGCGCCGGCCACTTTGACGCAGTTAACCGCTCGTGTTTATTTTCGAATAGCGCGTTTGGAAATTTGTATTACATAAAGCGATGCGTTATTGCGTCCGACAGAATGTGTTATGGGTTATTTATTTTAATTGGAATAGCGAAAGTCAAAAGTTTTTAGGCGAAAAAATAAAGCGTAGAGGGATAGTTGTAGAATATAATTTTGACTATAGACTTCGAACTGTTGCTCGTGTGAAGCACAGATCAGTACCTACCATATTCTATTGATCTATTAAGTATGTTGTTACGGTAGAGTTACATCTCAGAAGGGCAAAGCAAATTACAATCGATTTTGAAAGCATTTATTTGTAAAGAAATGTAGCATTTTTTAATTTTGCGTATCACATTCAGAAACTGTACGTAATACCAATAGTACGCGTACCACAATTTTAGAAACGATGGTTTAGACCGATGACTAGATAGAAATAAAATCCACATTTCTCACTTCTGTAACGCAGTGACTTATGTTTAGAAATGTCGACTTAAGCATCGATAGCCGTGTGCAACGTCCCGCGGTTCTGATACAGTCCAATTGCTTCGTTAACAGTAGATTAAATTTCCACGCGCTTATACTTCGTCGAATATCAGCATATCAATGTCCGCCCAAACATTAACAACTTGATATTTACATAGCCGGAGGCAAAGTTACGAGCGAGATTGTTGATAAAAAAAATGAACTGATTTCATTAAATATATTATAAATGATAACAACACTTGTTAAAATCGTAATGTAAATTATTGTTTTAAACAAATAACCATTTCTTAATTCAATAACTTTGACCTTGTTAAATATAGTGGTATCACTGTCTTGTCACTGATTTGGTAGTAAATTAGGTGCCAAGGAAGAGTTTGAGCATTGATAAATCACTTTAATAACACATTAGGAATATTTATTGACGGTTTGAGGGATACTCATCTACTTTCTAGTGATAAATAGTTAAATATTACAATTTTTTTCCCTGGTACTTTTGATAGGTTCTCCAGTGCAGAGTAATTTGCAATACAGGCTAAATCATATATATATATATACATATGTATATATATATATATATATATATATATATATATATATATATATATGTGTGTGTATATATGCTATTGCTACGAGACCAATATTTTTCATTCAACCAGTCTAGTCTCACTCTAACAACGGACGGGAGTCGAACCCGGATCCCCGCGGTGCGCCAAAGATGTGTGCCTTGTGATCAATCCAGTACATCGGCCAAACAGCTTTATTTCACCTGGAGCAATGAGGATTAAATCTTGTAATTAATTTGTACAGTAAGTGTTGGATTATACGATGTAGGTTTTTTTTTCATACGTATAATAAAAAAATATCTCTCGTGAAAACGGAATTGGGTCTCTCGAAAATAATTTTATCTAACTTCTCTTTTATAACAAGGACTTTTAAAAGGTTTTTTTATTTCCAATTAAATTGTATTTAAAAACATACACTTTATTTATACACAGTGTACTAGTTTATTGGATAACAAGCTACAGAAGAGCTTAGCTGCAGCGTGATGCATTATCAAGCAAGTTTGAAGTATCACTTTCTATGGGTACTATCGACGGGTGTCTTTTGCACTTAAGGTGATGTTTTAGACAAGAAAATACTGTAAGGGGGATATGCCGAACGACAATAAGTTTCGTGGTGTTAACAGCAAATTGACAAAGAATCTCTTAGAAATATTTGCTACGTTTTTTTTAAACGTATTGTTACTTTCTCTTAACTGTTTATGTAACTACGTGAATGTGACCGGTTGAAACTAATATAGTTTTAGTGTACGTTAATAGCAGATTTTTTCTGCAATTTATTACTTTACTGCAGATAAAATTCGTGAAAGGTCATATTTGCTGTCGGTATTACCATCAAAGTTACGAGTTTTTTTTTGTATTTTTCATCTCAATAATTTCTTACAGAAGCAAGAGGACATAAACAATATCATTTTTTTCTAACCGAGCGAGAGAGAAAATAAAAATAGTAATTGATTATATTTATTGATATTTTAATAATCTATGTATTAAATAGCAGCGAATTCTGTAAAGACATGTTTTTAAATATTTATTTTTATTTATCAGTAAGTGTTTATCTTGTCACTCATATTAAGGAAATGGGAATAATATGATCTATTTTTAATAGACTTCAAGAAAGAAGGAGATTTTCAATTACACTTTTTATATACGTCAACGCAAATATCAGACATGTATGAAGTGGTATAATTTATTTTTATTTAGAACGGTAACGTACATGGGAGTACCCATGTACATTTGGTCAGTTTTTGACGATGCAATCCTGACATGGAAATTGAACTTCTCAACGAATGACAGACATTACCCGTTGCTAAAGGACTTTCGTTACGGACTTTTTGTCGATATAATAATTACAGTATCAAATGGATTAAGGCTTAATGATATATGGGATTATGTCAATATAACTCCTCAACGGATGACAGTATGTTACTCGACATTAAAGTCTTTTTTAAAGATTATAAATACATTCTTGCATCAAGTTGTGACGGTGAACATTATCTTTTAGGCTTTCCTTATTCAAGATCTAATTCGCAGAATTCTCATTGGTGAAAACATTTGTATGCGCTACTTAGCTTACTTTAATATTATATGAAATTCTTTTTCAACTTTTTAAAAATGATTTCCCTTTTCTCCTTTATTCGTGGCAATAACGCCGCGTTTAATAGACCCACTTTTATTCAATTATGAGTTTTTAAAAAACCACTAAAAATTATAAAATAAATTTACAAAAAAGAAAAACGTTTACAAATATGATTTTTTTATGAATGAAAGAGTCAATACTGGTAAACAATTGTGATGATAGTGTTTTTGTGACTTCCCAATAACAAACAATAAAATTGGTTATGTCTTTCCAAATATTAAAAACACTTAATGAAACACTATTTATAAATAAACTTTTCTGACATCTACTTCCAGTATACAAGTTCATGTAATAATGCTAGCATGCATCTGCAGATGTCTTCCTTTTTATTCTATTGTGCTTCTTGTAACATCTGTATGTTTATTGATACAGACGGACCAAATACTTTTTAAAAACACGCACCTTCGCTTTAAATTCAGATTAGCCTTCCTCTGGAGAACGGGCTTGAGCTGCGAACGCCAACCAAACGGATGTGGTAACATAAAAAGTGAAACATATCTGAAGAGGGCATATCAAATTTCTGACAAGAACGTGTATAATACATATATATAGATACTAGCAGGGTAAATGAAATATGGCTGTGGTTTGTTATCTGTCATTTTTTAAAAGTCCTTTTTGGTGTTACTTTTAAAAAATATTTTACTGACTTGCGGTTAAGAGTGGTGGATATATTTTAAATAAAGGAAATTTCTCTGCTACTTGTCATTTTTGTAAAAAAATCTATTTGTAAACTTTTGATATCAACCGTGAAATTAACAAACTTTTCAGAGAAAACCTACCATTAGCATGTTATATAATAGATTGGGACGAGCACTTATGGTATAATGTTTAATTTAAACATTATACAATAAGTGCTCGTCTCAATCTATTATAATATATATATTAAGGACGAGCACTTATTGTACAATGTTTTGTTTCCGTTAAAAACTCATGCTTTCGTTAGAATGATAGATATTCTAAAGTATCTTTATAGTCAAGAACCAGTTAACTGGGTTCGAAATGGTAATTTCTTGAGTGCTGGTAGGTGAATATGTTGCTATTACGTTCAACATTCTGTGAATTCAATAAAACACTCTGTACATAAGCAGATATTTTTGTCATGTGTCCTGTTTCCACTGGTTCTAAATGTTCAAATCATATTTTATTCCTATTAGCCTTCCTTCTTATACGTTTTCTTAATAATGGCAATGCTATTTGAAAAATAGATCATGCTACCAGTATTTCATTGAGCTTGTAATTTGATGCAGTTTACAGCAATATGCATAACCCAAGCACAATGAGGTCAATGCCTCTGATCAAAGATCTGGTAACTTTATTGCTAAGAATCAAAGAGGTGAATTTTATGGAGACTGCTGTTAGGTACGCTGACTTGAGTTATGAAAACCACAACTCTACATGAATGCAGCCGTACCTATCTTCTGCCTTTCCCTTTCTAAAGGGATTGCGGTAGATAAGAATGTGAGAAGTTTTTGGCACGAAGAATGAAAAGGGAGAGAATACGAACTACTGTTGGTCTGTGTGAGCAGAATACTTGGAAATCGAAACCATTAACGAATTGTCGTTTAAAAAAAATAACGACATATGCGTTACTGGAAATAAGTTTATTTGGAAAGTTATCGTTAAGTATATATATATATATATATATATATATATATATATATATATATATATAGATATATATATATTATATAATTTGTAGAAATTCATTATTCACAATTAAATGAAACTACTTGATGTAGTATTATTTTTAGTTCCTTTAAGTTCTTCACCACGATCTAGGTTTCGTTGTATTACAACATCTTCAGGTGGGCTATTAGCAAATAAGTAGTAGTTTCATTTACAAAATAGAGTTTTGACTACCCTATAGCTATATATATATATATATATATATATATATATATATATATATATATATAGCTATATATATATATAGCTATAGGGTAGTCAAAACTCTATTTTGTAAATTAAACCACTACTTATTTGTTAATAGCCCACCTGAAGATGTTGTAATAACGAAACCTAGGTCGTGGTGAAGAACTTAAAGGAAGTAGAAATAATACTACATCAAGTAGTTTCATCTAATTGTGAATAATAAATTTCTACAAATTATTGTTAACGCCTATTGCTGGCGTTATACTGAGTAAAATAAAAGATAATATGGTATCACATTTAATTTCTGCAAATATATATACTTCATAATGTGGACTAGGGTTCACTAATTTACGGATATGTCAGAAACGAATTTATGGTTTTAAATCACGTAACTTATTCAAGTATAATTTCGTTATTATTTTGTCCTTACATATCGACATATGATAATTTATATTTAAGTTGGTCATTTTTATCAAGGGAAGTAGTAAAAAAATGCCATGAAATAAAAATGTGGAATGTTTCTGAAGCTTAAACACATGTCAGAATTTGCATTTCTTTAAACTTACTCCTTATCTGCATATCTGTCTTAGTATTAGTCAGCATACACCTTATTTTATGCATCAGCTGCAAAACTGGTTTTGCATTTAACAATATTATACGTTTTCTACACATTGCTCGGAAGAAAGTAATGTATTCCATGCAGCTTGTGGACTTAATTTAATTTTCTTTCGAAGCTAATATTATGAAACCAAAACAGTATAATGAATTTAATATACTATTAGGATTGACTACATGTAATAAAATTTTAATTTACATTTTCTCCCTTAATGTAAACACGAAGAGTAGATTTTTTCATAAGCAGCCGGTTTATATTACCCATAATACACATCTGGAAAACCTATAATAACCCTTTCTGGATATTCACGATGGAGAAACGTTTGTAACGATTCATGGTATATATTTGGTACAAAAAATATTGTTTGATTTTTTATATATTCTACATATTTACTAATTCATACACTACAGCTTGCTAGTGCACGACTATAGAAAATTAAGTTATATTAAGAAATAGATTTAAGTATACACGTGGTAAGTTCGGTAATGGAAGTACAATAATTTAATTAAATAAGGTCTGAGTATATTCCTAATTATTATAAGTAATCGGGTATTCGCGTGGGAATATAGTTTAGCTCTGTAGGTTCTATGACTGAGTGGGGTATACACAAAGGTATATTAGAAATTGAGGGATAGGATCAATTTGGGAAGGATTGCCTCCTTCGTGTGTTCACGACTTAGGAAGTATTTATCTGTATACGAGTTATCAAATATTTGTCCTTATATATGGTATCTCAAATAATAGAATAGGCCAGCATTTTTTTCTGAGAATATATTTTAATGTGTAATGTCTTATCCCTTCAAAATTTAAAGGCATGGAGGTTCATCATATCGAGGATAAAAGACGTTCAAAAGACAAGTAGGAAGGTAACCATATTGTCTTTTGTATGGGTCTTAATTTTAGAAGTCTTATAAGTATTCAAATATTACTTGACTTTTCCAGTACTTTAGTTATTATGTGATGACTCTATTTGACTTGAAACTATCTGAATAAATATTCAAATAAGAAGATTTTATGGTCTTTTTTCGTTCATGGAAGTTGTCGTATTTTTCTTCTTTTTCTAAATACAACTTTAAAAACATATAATTTTCTGTACTCAGGCAAGTCGGGTGCTATACAGCTACTCGTCCATTATCTTGCAACGTAGTGTAGTCATTATCGTAAGAAACATCCATCGTGACAGTTATTACCTCTACCCATCGTGTTATCGACCGTTATCACGGATACCTGCGTGCGCCACGTTTCTTACCCATTCTATTGTGTTTTGTGGGTCACTTTGGTTTTATTTTTTTGGTGCTGTTTTTTTTAACTTTTGTATTATTATTATATGAGATTTATCTATTTGAAGTGGAATAACCTGTATCTGCATCTACTATGGTTTCTCATCTGATTCCATTTTCGCAGTATTTTTGCGGTTGCCTACTATATGAATCTACTGTTATGATTTTAATAGTACTTGTATTATCCAGCATGGATTTTTTATGAATTTCAGTCAAAAATAAATTTGTGCTTTTGAGCGCGCAGTTAAGGCAATTATTGCTGCCATTGAGAATACTCGTACTTCTAGACTTTTTTTGACTGGCCATATTTGAACCATAAAGGTTTATTGTTATATTAAGTTAATAACGTATTAGTTTAGATTTCTACTAATATAGTAAAAGTGAAATGTTGTTCATTTATTTGTTTCTTAGTCTTTATTTAACTTTTAGATATCCCTACGCATTTGCATATAGATAATATGTGTTCTACGTTAAGCTGGGTTTAGTATAATTATGCTGTCATTTACAGAAGCATAGAAGTGAGCAAGGAAAACTAAATGCGCTACTATTATTTAATCTTTAAAAGTAGTTGAATATGTTCCATGTGAAATTCCAAGTCCAGGGAGTAATAATTATAATGATTATTAAACACTATTTTAGTCCAGACTACCATCACGTAACTCGCGCTACGTATCTCACTACATCACAACGAATGCTCAAAGTCAGATCTGGCAAATAATACTTTACTGGTTTTGGTTAATAATACTTACTTTGTATATACATAGCTGGCCTGATTGAAATCTATACCTATTTCCTTAAAAAAGCTTATTATATTTTCCTAATACGACCCGCGCGAACCCACTGGCAAAAGCTAGTATTTGTATAGTTCTACAACATCACACTTAATATGAGGCATCATTTTTTTTAGTGATTAAAAATTAGTAGCAGCATTCGGCATTTTGATCTTTTCACGGGTAATGAAGTGTACTAAACATTAAAAATATTTAAAACTATTTTAATCATACTACGTGATTTTCAGTTAAATAAAAGTTGGTTTGATTTATCAAGAATTTACAGAGAAGTAGATGTAGTATGAAATATATTTATTTTTGAATCCTACCGTATTGATTATAAAAGGGCAATTTTATGTAGTCTATATGTTTTATAATTGTACAATTTATCTACACAGTTTATTCTTTTACGTAATTAAAAAACCAAAAGTGGCAAATTAGCCCTTCTGTATATAACCCACGATAATTATATCAAAGATAACGTTTTGAGACTTTCTTCAAAATCGCCTGTATATTATATAAGTTCTATTCGTCTTTATGACTCTTGTCAAAATTGTTTCATTAAAATTTACATAGCGTTTATTTTTAGATGTTCATCTTGGTTTTGGTTATTATTTATTTTCTTTTAAATGTTTTTTATAAAACATTTATGATTATATCGAAGACAATTCAGCGGTTTTGATTATTTCTTTGTAACTTAAATGTTTATAAAAATCTATGATAATTAACCATATATAGTATATCCTGGAACTATTATAACATTTTTATTTAATATTTTAATGTAGCTAATAGTTTAATGCAAAAATTCATCTGGCACATTTCAACTCTCTTTACATTCTAGAGAGAAGTCATTCACCCTATGGCCATCTGGATATTTTAAGCCGCACCTAATCAATTTTTTTATCAATTGAATATACCTTTTGTGCGTAACCATATAAATATACGAAACAAATAAATTTGAAAAGCCATGTCTACAGAGGCCATAACTTTTCAACATGTGATCGATATTAATATAAACGTAATTGTAACGTAAATTGACCTATGGTATTGTCGTTAAAGCAACTTGATCTTATTGAACGATCCTTAGAGTAGTTATTGACTATTAAACAAAATATTTTCACAAATATGAATCGAAATTAGCTATATATATATATATATATATATATATATATATATATATATATATATATATATATTTATATATATAGCGCAGTGAGCACACGATCACGACTATGCTGTTATACCTACATCCATACATTACGTAACCAAAGCCCCATTGCTTCACGTACACTATTAAACACGTAATCCTATACTATTGTCCGACTCGACTCCACTTCCATCACCACTGTGCAATACCATAATAAAACGCGCTTAATAATAATTGCGGCCGACCGGGCGCCGTTTCAAAGCCGCTGCGTACCGAATTGTCTTCAATTGTGCACAATGACAAAATTGCTATCTGCTGTCGCGCGTATCAAAACTGCGTATAGTTCGTCCGCTGTTGCGATACGTAACAATTTATATTCGCTGCGACCTCAAATCCATTACTAACTTATTTTTGTAACCGATGAAGAAATAAATAATTTTTAGAGTTATCTGAAAATTGTGCGAAAATTTAGTTGAGTGTTGTAAATTTGTGACGATTTTTTGATGAGAGAAAATTTCAAGTTCATTTTTAATCTACAACAAAGAACCCTTATAGTTTCCTCCACTCGTCGGTCACAGCTTCGGACTTTCTAAAGTTTTATAAACATGAAATTTTAAAAGTGGGTACTTGAGATAGGGATCTTCATTAATATATATTGATATGTATCGGTAAATTGTTTTGTTTTTCAATATTGTTTTAAAATACTAAAAGGAAGTTTACCGTAACTCCGTTTAGTATCATGGGATGGTATATTGTTTGTGCGATATACGCAGACCTTTTAAAACAGAATAGGTTCTATTCCCAATTTTTAATTTTTAAGCACTGTTTACAAAATACCAAAAGTAAAGTGTAACGTCATATAATATTTGCTCAACTGTAGATTTGAAAAATTTTTCTTAACTTTCGTCAGTTATTGCTTTATGCGTCTTCCAATATTAAATTAGTCACTTTTTCACTTTAATATTGTTCAATATCATTTATTCCCGTGGGACTAAAGAAATATAACCGGTTTGTATAGCCACAACGTCGAACAAGGAATCTGAAATATAATTTTCCACTTCATTACAATATAGATTGATTGGCGTGATAATAATAGTATTTTACACAATTAAATGAAACTACGTGATGTAGTATTATTTCTACTTTCTTTAATTTCTTTACCACGACCTAGGTTTCGTTGTATTACAATATCTTCAGGTGGGATAGATGTTGTAATACAACGAAACCTAGGTCGTGGTAAAGAACTTAAAGAAAGTAGAAATAATACTACATCACGTAGTTTAATTTAATTGTGAATAATGAATTTCTACAAAATTAAGGCCAAATATATTCAATAGTATTTTATTTATATTCGACTGCAGAAATCTAATAATATTTAATTAACAACACTTAAATTTAATATTTGTTACTCTATGTTTAAATTCTTTCACTTATCTTTACATTTGAAATCTAGTGTTATCGGAGTATCTTAAAAATCAAATTTTAAAACGTATTGTAATGAATTGTTGTAATATATCATAATCGAAAGGAAAAAGTAAAAAAATGTTTCTTTAAAAATTGCTTTTAATCAGGTTCCATCAATAGCACACGCCAAGATAATACTCCCCGAAATAAGATTCGATAAGTAACAATGAAATAATCAAAATATTTAATTGAACAATTGATTGTACGAATAAATGTAACATACAGCCTTCTTTATATATTAATGGTCGTCCTGTACATCTTCACATGCACACACCAACACAAGCGCACCGACAATGTGTCTCCCATACGCATACATGCAAGAATTGTGTACATATACCTACGCTATCAATCACTTTATAAGTCAATATGGTAGATATAGGCTGTTCATAGTTCGTGTAATTTTAAATAAAAAGTCTTAATCTATTTCTTATCTCGAAATTACTTATTACTAATGTTTTATCAAACCCTCGGTATACATTATGATTAGATTAGTTATGTTGTCGGTATAAATTATATAAAATAGCTATTTATGTAATCATGATACGAATTTAGAGGGTGAACTAAAGAAACATGCTTTTAATCTGTACTATTAAATATTTAGTCTATACTAGTAAGAAGTTAGTATTAGTAGAATCAGTGATCCAAGGCTGGTATAACGGTTGATAAACATTTTAATGGCTAAGTTATAGTGTACTTATTTTGGATTACCTGCTAATAATTTATGTACTCATTAAACCATATGTATAAAAATTAATATGTGTAAATTAGATTAGTTGTAAGGCAAGCAATATTTTTCTGTTAAGTTTAAAAAATGAATCTTATTATAATATTTCAAAAATGTCTTATTTTAGACCATCTGACAAGCCTAGGAATCTCAGATACATCTGACTGGTGTATTTTTAGAGAGAATTTAATATTCGTTTTAAAAAAATGGAAAAAAATGATAAAATGTTACAAATTTGTGTTACATAAATCGAACCTCATAAAGTTGCGTGAACCTTATAATATGCTTAAGAAGGAAAGGGTTTAAAAAGTTAGTAAGGTAGTTTAGTACAAGATTATTCTCCCTACGTACATATGGTGAAAAATCAAAATTGTTTTTGAGACAGAAGGAATTTTTTTAACAGTGTGAAAAAATCAAAATACGAATTTTGACTCATAAATGAGGAGAAGCTGAATATGATTCATAAAGAAGTTTCGGGGCAGACCAAAAGTCGAGCAGGAAACCACCACACACGGCTGCATCAGACATGCTACATCACATTATAAATTCATAGCACGCCTTCCATAATTTTCGCATCACACCGTATATACACTACACGAATACAACAATACAAGTTATTATTGCCTCTGATAAGGTTCATACTTGAGTCGGTGTCGAGTATTTGCGACTTTGAATCTGTATTCAGTTATTTAGTTCGAGCGCGTCCGGCTGTGCCGTTTGCTTCGACAAACTGCAGGTTGCCATCGAAAGCGAATGCAGTCAGTTCATCGCATCGTCGATACAAGTGACAGTAGTCGAACTAAAGTTACAACTAACTAAAGTTCAACCGATATGTTTAAAAAGTGAAAATATAAATAAAATTCATTCCGAGTTACAAGGTTATTCCTGTGAGCCAGAGTGTTTTCAGTGGGTGTTTCAAATGGAATAAATAAATTGATTCCAAATTAAATTAAAATGATGAAGCAAAAGTTTTGTTTTTATAGTGATTTGTTTTATAGATGATGAGTACTGTGGATTAGTGTTGAAATTATTAAAGGAATAGTGTAAAATGTGATGTAAAAGTAATTTAGTTTTATGAGGCTAATGGGAAATTGTAAGTTATTTTAAAATGAAAATAAATTTGTATTAAATATTTGAAATATATTGAAGGAGGAGAGGATATTACTTAAACTGAGTTTATTTTTGTCGTAATTTATTTTCAATATTTTAAAATTAATGTAATCGGTTTATAAAATTTACATTTTTATTTTTTGTCTTCTTCGTGTGTAACCACGTAATAACGAAATAAAATATTACTTAAAAAAATAAATTATGAAATCTGGTTTATAGCAGTTATTCATAAGAATAACTGCTACAAACCAAATTTCCTAATTTATTTTTAAATAATTTTAACATATATACATATTGAAGCAAACGAATAATTTTGAA
This sequence comes from Druceiella hillmani, assembly GCA_039881145.1. Classification (NCBI taxonomy): domain Eukaryota; kingdom Metazoa; phylum Arthropoda; class Insecta; order Lepidoptera; family Hepialidae; genus Druceiella; species Druceiella hillmani. The sequence continues at coordinate 21,308,465 of JAYKKI010000029.1, forward strand.
GGACGTGGATAAAAACAGAATGTTTGTATGAAATTATGTACTCTCTAATCTAATATGATAAAAGAATTTGGATAGGAAATTATCATGCTTCATATCAAAGTGAAGAATGAATCTGTAGCACAGTACTATTTATCTCAGTATGTAAAAAAGTAGATCATTCGATAAATAGATTAAGTATGATATCCTTCATTTGTCGCGCTTAGATTATTTGCGATTAGACATGGTGAGAATTTTCATATTTTTAATATTCTAGTTTTTCGATTAATTATTGATAAGTCGAGGAAAAGATTAGCAGAAATGTGACGCATCCTTGCGCAAGACAAACGGGTTGAACGAATGTCTAGTAGGTTAACTTCGACTATTGTTACCCCTTTGTCTTATCTGGATTTCTACAAAAATAAATATTTCACAAATTTGACGTTTGGCCACAGTCGTGTTTTGACGTGACACTTGAAAACATTTTTCTGGGAGGATTGTTTTATAAAAACTTCAACTGTTTTGAATCGAAGTTTCGGGGAATATATATTTTTAATTCTTTTCTTGTACGTGTAGTAAAAGAGTTACGTTATTTATCGATATTTCAAGAGTTGAAAAAAAATGGATCGTCGTACGCAATTGGAACTTTGGGAATTTGCGGACGGTAAGTGGCCTTGAAAAGTGAAAGTTGCGGGAGTTGTGGAAATATTTTCACAAAAAAAGACAAATATATCCAAATTTTCATTAAATGAAAATTGTTGTACAAGTTTGTCAGCAAAGAGCGTTTAATTTTTGTATTTATCAACGCAACAATAACAAATTATTGAATAGATTTTTATATAGCTGCTTGTTTTTATATGCGTTATTATTTACTGATGCAATAATGTCGATTAACTGAGTATGTTATAAATATGGAAAATTTTATTAGTATTTTGAAAAAATTTGGTTAATTATTTGCTGAAAATATTTGTGTGCAATACTTGTAAATATTTATAAAATTTAGGGTCTAGAAGATAATTGATGCAATATTTGTGAACTGAACAAAGACCATATCGTTTCTTGGGTGACCTAAATTTTTGTATTGATTAGCATACGTGCGTGATGAAATATAAAAACGGAAAATGATAAGCTGAGATATTGAGATAAAGTCGTTCATTTTTAGGCTAATTTGAAGTAAGTACTTTTAAATAGGTAAAAAAGTGAATTATAAATAGGTGAATAGGTGAATAAGTGAATTAAAAATATTTAAATAGGTGAATAAATCGGCGAATAACTGAATAAGGGAATAGGTTAATTATCTATTATACCATTTCTATTTGGTACGTCATAATTGGCACTTAGAAAAATTCCGAGTATTACTTTCTGAGCTGGATATCGTCTCCTCCTCTTTTAGTTTTTATCTACAGCCTAAAAATATTTGAGATATGTAAATATTTATAAATATATTTTTCATTCTAAATGTAACCACGATTAAGCGCATTAAATTAGCAAGTCCACCGTGTAAAACCAGGCAATTATAAACTTATTAATGTATCTTTCAGACTGTTCGATCGATGTGTACTTTGTTTATGTAGGTGAAAAGGTGTGAAAACTCATCAAAAGGTAAAAACAATGATTTACATAACATTCGAAATTAAATTTAAACTTTTTATGCGTTTGTATACAGAATCAGTTAGACCTGTTCTTAGTAAATACTTGTACTTAACCTTGTTAGTAATGTCTCTTCTTTCCTCTAATTCTTTTTTACCCACATGATATGTTATTAATTAGATAATATTCAAATATATCTCTATATTTTACACTTTTAAATATTTAATTTATATTTTTATTTATATATTGCTACTCTTCATATAAATTAACAATAAATTAAAAAATTAAATATCGACGTCATCATCCAATTAAGTACATTTTGGCTCTGAATGTCGCTTCATCTGATAATATTATTTATAGTATTTTGTGAGTATAAAGGACTTAATTTAAAACATATATTACGTTTTCATGAGTATTGTTTAAAATATTTTACAGGTATTTAAGACATTCCAGTTAGAAATTAACAACGGCCTAATGCAGATAGAACTCATGCCTATTCTTCTACACCTTTTTAGGGCTCCCTACTCAAATGACAAAAACGGAACCCTTATAATTCTGTCCTGTCCATCTGTCTGCCTGTGCGTTGTCACATCCATTTTCGTCGTATATTATTGGCCCTAAATAAATGAAATTTCAATGGTAGGTGTTTTCTATGAATCGTTAGACAACGAAATAGTAGAATTATGAAAAATAATATTACGGGTGGCGTTCTGTACATGTAACTGAGAGATGAAAAAAAAAATCAGTGCACATAGGCGTGTGGGATATTGTTAGATAGGCCTTGAAAATGATGTAGAGGTTCTTCAATAAGATTTTTTATTTAAGTCAGTAGTTGGTGAGATATGCGCTTCTAAAGTCTTAAAAAGTGTATCCCCCCTCCTCTAATTTTTTAACTAACAAGTGTAAAATTACGAATAAAATTAAGGTGGTAGAACTAAAATATATTTCAACAAAAATTTGTTTAAGTCCTTCTACCTTAATTTGAATAACGGCAGCAATAACTTTGTTTTCCACAGTGTCTTAAAAATACAAACTTAAAAGTTTAATATTGTTTGGTGCTACGGAAAGCTTCGTGCGTGAGTTCGATTTACATTATGTAGAATTAAAAATTGTCTGTATGTCTAGAAATTTATTTTTGCTCCATATCTTTTTACCAGTTTGTACATTTTACATGTATGTGTAAATTAAGCGCTGAAAGTGATATAGGCACGTGATGTTCGTGAAATATTTATATTAAAAGTCATAAAAAAACCATTGAATTAGGCATCAAAGATATGGGTTTCAACAATGATTTCAAAAATATCACGTGTCTGATTACATATGATTTGTACTATGTAGGCAAGGGATGCGCTGCTAAGGGATAATTTAACTTGCTCTAAGAATAGGTTATACCAGATAGTATAATAACTTTTATTGCGGTAATTACCACATAATCGAAAATAATAATGTTTTAATATTTTTATAATATGAAGGAAATGGATTTATTATAGGAAGAAAATATTTTAACCTTTAGTTTATTAAAGATTTGTCTCTATATTAAAGTTTAAAGTGGATTGATTTTCAGAAACTCATTTTGCCTTTTTTATTGATATGATTCTGCTTTAGGGGACGAAATATACAATGTGTAGTTAAATGTGAAATCCGTGTGTAAGTGAATAATTGCTGGTATTAAAAAGATAATTTAGATATGAAGCGACATTTAGAATATATTTTTTTTATTCGGAAATTACACAAGTTCGATTTTTTTTAATTTAGAATATTTCCTACCGCACATTTATTTATCGAGAATTTTATAAATTCTGCAAGAGACCACGGCCTAGTTAACACCAATTACCTATTTCTAATTTGACTTTTTTAATATCATCGCTACATTTCAATCTCGTCTATAATTATGCCAAATTATTCTCGATCGATAGCTGTGACGAAATATCGAATTATTTCATCGGAAACTCAGCGGCACTTCGTAACAACTGTTTGTAAACATAACTAGGTTAATCCAAGCGAAGCAGCCGCGCGCGGCGGTTTGATCAGCTGTGATGGCATTCGGCTTGCGTAACTTCAGGCTGGTGAGCGGTTTTTTCTAGTTTTTTTTGGTGGCCCGTTTCTTGAAGGCAAAAAACGACCCTAGCACGTCAAGTCGGGTGCCCGTTTTTTGTCAACCAGTCCCACTGACAAGCATTGAAAAGCAATTTTTTCTTCTTTTAAGAGTCTTCAACTAACAAGTCAGATAAGTTAACTGGTTGGCTGGCGAGTGTATTTGAAAGTGAGATTTAAGAAATCGAGATTCTAAAAATTTAAGAAAAATCTGTTGATAATGTTCTGACACATAGAAACATAGTTAATTAATAAAAATAGGCACAAACTTAAAATGGCTGGGAGGAATATTGCATAATATATCATTATAGGCGTTTCATGGTAATAGAAAACTTATTTTTAGTCGTCATAGAGTTTAGTTTCCCAATACGGGCCCCATCACATACGCGCGGGCGTTAAGGGATTTAGAGGAGTCTTATGGCATTAAGGGCCAATGTGTTTCAAAGGGTTCCTTTACAGTGGGCGATAAATTGTATGTATTATTACGAGGTGTTCTAAAATGTTATAATTTACAGGTAATATGTTGAATATATAGAATACTCGATGAGTCATTCAATAGAATAAAATTAACAAAAATCATTAAAAATCTAAGAGGTTTAACATAAATTAATATAACGACACTTTGAATTAATTAATGCTAAAAAATTCTCTTTCCGCTTGCCTGAGAAAAAAATGGTTAAGAAAGTATTAAAATGATTTTGAAGGGAAATATTTTTATTATAATAGATAAAACGCTATATCTTATATCGGCATATAACGCTATCTTAACGCCATCTTTCGATGATTTTATGACAGATATTGACATTAGTTTTAAAGAATGAACATTATAGTGAATAGTAAAACGTTAGCGTTTCGTATTAACCACTTTCAACGATAACGATGCTTCTTTAGCATTTTTAAAATTTTAGTCCAAAAATATCAGAAAGAAAATATGTACAATTAATAAATCGTAATATTTAAATATTTGTTATTAACGAATAAAATTGTTATTACAGTAGGTTGTTAAACTATTTAAGTTAATAAACTCAATGTTACAACTGTAAAATGATAATGCAGTGAGTGCCGAGTAAAGACGCGATAGTTATCAATGCGTGTGTAAATTGTTTTATTGCATATAATGTGTTTAATTACGTTTAATAAAATGTTCGTATAATGAAAGTTAATGTTTTTGCCGTGAAGTCCATGGAGTAAACACAGAGTTAGCTTAACAGTAATTATTTAATTAATTAATTAATGTTTGTGACATCTATGTATAACATTAGACCTTTTGTGATTCATTTTTATACATTTTTATTTTAATTTAGCATTTGACATCTTTTTCCGCTTTAAATGAAATATATAATAATCCTGTGTCCGTATATATTTAAAACTGATTTTTTTATTTTCACAGTCAAGTTTTATAATCCTAATTTCTGCTTTATCTTTTCATTTCTTTTCTTTTTGTTAAAATATTTTCTTCCAAGTTTTCCTATAAGTTTTCATCTCTGCTATATTTTTTAATTCTTCGTACTTTCTTTGCAACAGATGATTATAAACATTAGTACTTTTCAAGTATCACTGTACGTAGGTACAGTGATACTTGAAAAGTACTAATCAAGTCAAGTATCACTGTTAGTATTCCTAAATTCTTAATAGGGCTTTCATTAAAATATTATTTTCACTATCACATTCCTTTGGAGCTTTATCCATTTTTAAAAAAGTCATATCCTTACTTTTTCGTTGTTAAAGTTAACAAATTGTTCATCACGCCTTTGCCAATTTCAGAACAGACAATAAATAATAAATAATACAACCTATCTAAGCAGATATACAACCGTCAACATAAGTATATGTCAATTTGTTGTTTTAATTCTTATTTGTATTTTATATTCACACAACCGTCGATATATAAATGAAGCATATATCTTAATGCTATTCTAGAATAGAATAAATGATAATTTTATTTACTTGGGCGATATAATATTAATCTCGGCCCGATGTTTTTAAGTGAAAAAAAATATAGATAAGGTGAAAAACCATGTAAAAATTATAATATTTATTCAATGATACTTATTTCTTCACTTGCCGAATGAATTGCTTTTACAAGCTATTTAATTGCTCAATAATTTAACCATGGTCTTACCAGAGTGGGAATGGTTAATGAGTAGTGAAAATAAATCTGTGTAAAGTGAAAAAATGAATTTTAGGGAATATTCTTTAGGTAAATGATTTAAGTTTGGAAATTTTCATGTCAGTAAATAAATCTGATCATACTGATCACTGATCATGTATACTAGAATGAAAAGATGACTCCTTAAAAAGTAAATACATACATATACGCACACCCATGCTTACACACACACACACATGTAGATACATACAAGTGTATATACATATACATATATATATATATATATATATATATATATAAATATATATATATATATATATATATATATATATATATATATATATGCACATACTCGTAAATGCGTTTGATCAGATCACACTGTTCGACGAATTGTTTCCAAACTGGGCCTGAAATGTGAACCAAGTGTCTTACTTTGCATCGTAAAGTCGCACAAAATTCATAACTTTTCCGGTTCTTTTCAGGTCCATAAGTGGTTAAGATTAATAATTAAAATTACTAGTACGAGCAAATAAGGGGAAACAAAGGCTGTGATAGAAGGAAAGCTGAACATTTGCACAAACTTTTGTTTTAAAAATGGATCACAAAGGTCACATTAATCTTCCTTCGCATCTGGTTGGGGATTATAAGATAACGAAATTCTTTTTTATGATTAATCCACTACTACTAATAATGTACCACTACTAATAATGTATTTAAATGATTTAATGTTAACAAATTTTTTGACTTTAATAATATTTTTATGATATAATTTAATTTACAAAGTTCACTATGTTTTTGAGTCTGTAGTTGACATAATTTTGCCCTATAAACGGATAAACAATTCTCACTCTCTGCGTTATATCTCAGACACGAATAGACATAAACAACAATATATATATATATATATATATATATATATATATATATATATATATATATATATATATGCAAGTTTGCAGTGTTTTACAATTTTTGTCAAACATCTAATGCCATGTGTGGATTAGGAAGCGACATGTTTACAAAAAAAATTATTTTCCTGACTTTTGACCTTTAAAATTGACTAGTATATTTTATATATGTTTTAATATGTATTTCAGCCCATCTTTAAAACGTCAAAATAAAGGTCTACGCGAATTTTTAGTTGTTCACTTTTCATTCCGAGCTTTAATCCTTATTTGCCTGTATAATATATTTCCAAATACAAAATTGATTGCCGCCGATCCCGGTCCAGTTAGACAAACAGTTTCGAGAAATCGGCTTTCTAAACAGGTGAAATTCAATACAGTTCCGCGTGTCCACTTTTTTAATAAATTATCTAATTAACATTTAATTAGATAATTTTTAGTTCACTCGTTATTTAGTTATTAATATATAAATGTTAACAGTGTTGTAACCAAATGTAAAGAAATATACAAATTTACTCTAGGCAACTTTTATATGTTTAAGCGCAAAAAAACGATTTTTTTCTGTATAAATTTTATCTTATAATCCACTTTCAGACTCTGAGTTATATCGCAGTCGACAGCAACTGACGTTTATAGTTTCGTACAGACGTCCGCCTTATCGATAACTTCACGCTCGATAACACATGTGAATTGTGAACAAGAATAAGACCTTGAAGTCTAAACAAACAAAATTCTATATAAACGTGTCTATGAACATAGATGTTGACTTGTTTCCGAGTGAGTTAGTCTTAAAAATAACCTCTAAAATTAGTTATTGCTACATCTGACATTACAGAGGCGAAGTTTATTTTATTATCGTTTAGCACCCCCGACTTTAAATGCTATTTTCTATATTGTTTCTTTGTAGAAAAACCTTTTTTCTGCAAAGCATCAAGAAAGACAATTTAATATCTACAATAAGAGGGGAAAATCCCGTAACATACATCCATTTAGTTTGATAGAAATGTGTACTCAATTTTGAATGCAACTATAACTTTTATTCGTTCGTTCGTTCGTATATTATACGCACTGTTTGAAAGCGCTTTACAATTAGCGCTACTACGCGAATATTTTTCAAGCAACTGATTTATTTTCTATATTAAATTATTTATGTAGGTTAAGAATTGTTGTAGTGATGATAGATTATGTATGTGCAGAGATGTTGTTTATTTGTCTATAAAATAATCACCTAGGTTGTCCATTTGCAGTGCAGGTTTTTCGTGTCTATGAAACAGCTTCCATTCAGTCGATATTGGAATGTAATACATTATGTGGTAGAGAGTGTGTGTGATTTGGTATATTATTTATTACATTACGATTGTTATTGTTATAACAGAGCTAGAAATACGAGAGCTATAGAAGGGAGATTAAATAATAATACAACAAAAACCGTTTGTTATTGCTTCTTATTATTTTTTATTTCCACAATAATTTAAAACATTCCAAATTGTAAAATTGTAATATTTCTTAATGAAATAAATTAAAAACAATATACTGAATTTTCTTATTACAGTTAAGTGGTTTTTGCTTTAGGCTTATTTTTTTTAGATGTTTTTGTAGAACAAAATGCTTATTTTTTTGTTTTACAAAAATATCTTACATCTAAATACTTTTTACGAACCTTCCGTTGATTTACGAGTATGTTTATCCAAAATGATCTTTAACAGTAGGTTAAAAAAATAAAAATCTTAAAGCAAAAATATTTATTCTCAACCAACTCACGTACGTCAATACGACGAATGGCTTTTTTTAAGTAATCTTGAACTCAGTTCAAATATTGCCTAATGTTTCAATAGAATAGTACTTCAAAATAAGTTTTTCATCAAAATATTGTTTAAACAAATATGTCGATTGATAGAACTTGAGTTATTGACTTTGAAATATTTATTCTCTATTATTTCGTTATCCTACTTTTGATACTTGCTGACATGTTAGCCAAATGGTTGCCCCTCAGTGATATATTTAATTATAATTTATTTAAAATATAATATAGAAAACGTCTAAGTGAAGACAGACTTGATTTCGGATTCTTCGATAAAGTATATTTCTGATGCCATTGTTACAGAGTAGCAACTTATTATGCAGTGAATTTTTGGCCATATCTAGAATAAGCAGGGGCTTCATGTTTAACGCGTATTTTAGCGAGCTGGATTGTCAAAACCGTTAATTTACAAAATGAAATTGTCTTGTACAAATTCGTTGACTAATTTTAAAAATTTAATAGTATATAATAGTTGAATAGTATATAAAATTGAATAGTATATAAACATTGAATAGTATATCGAATACAACTGAAGTCCGAATAAAAATATAATTTCGATTTTACAAGAAACAATATTAAAACATTAGCTTGAAAAAATGAACATTTTGTAGAAGTTTGAACTTCAATTCACAGACTTTGTAGTATATTAAGACTATGATTTCAATGCTTAAATTTATATTTTTTAACGTTTCGTATTTTGTTTTTTTTTCTTTTAATTTCTATTTTGATCAATAATATTATGCAATAGCTTCTGGAATTTTCTTCTAGAAATTTTTCTTAATACAGATAACCGCTGACTTCAAGTATAGTTGGTCATATTTCTCTCCATGCCTTTATTTTATTGATACTTTCAGGCGTCTTAAGAATATTATTTTTTTGCACAACATGTAAATGTTAACAACATATTGTTTCGTGGGCGTGGCCATGTTTTACGGAAGATTTCTAACGATTTCTTAAAGTTAGGTTTATCAATTCTTCCACTGCAAAAGGTCAAACGTCTGTTATCTTATCCGGCGTCTGCGTCGTGCGGATTATCTATCAAGTGCTGAAGTTTATTTGCGATATTCTGTACGTAATAGAAAATTGTGTGGTACTTCCTGTCTTTTGATGTCGACTTTGATTTATGGTTGGCGGTTAATGAAGGCCTAATATAAATTATTAGTTTTAGAATATTCCTGTCTGTTAGTTGCTTGCCAGTGTAGGCATCCATCCTTGCCAAACATTTAAATTTATCATTTATCCATAAATTATCTTAATTTGGTATTGAAACGAGGAACTGTCAGTTGCATTAATAATTTCTAGGAATATTGGAATGTAAGTAGTAATATTAAATTTTACAAAGAAAGTGGATCCTTTCTTTTGTTCGAATGTTGTTCGAACAACAGAGTAACCATTACCAGAACAAGTCCTTTCGATAAACTTTTTATAAAATGGTATCCAAAATAGATAAGAATAATACTTCTGGCGATCTTACTTTACCTAATCAAAGACCAATGAAAATATAATGAGATAAATTTTCAGTGTTGATTTTTTGAAAGGGCATCTATCTATTTTGAGATTTAAATTGTAATGGCGACGTAGCCTATTATTGAACATGATACTCAATATTTTTTATTCCGCTATCTCGGATGCAAGTAGGACGAGCTTGAATATTAAGCTGTCTGTCGTTTTTGGTTAAATTATTTGATAAAATACAATCTAATTCCAACTATATTCCATGATAACAAAATTTACATTTTAATATGGTTGATTGACGATAATGAAACGATCCAATAAAATAATGTTCTGTCATTTGTACGCCGATAAAGGAAAATTATTTTATGACTCAATTTTTATTTTTTTGAACGTGTACCTGAAAATTACGTTAGTTTTATATAATAATAAAATAAAACAAATATACGAAATATTTGTTAGTTTGACTATATTCTTCAATAATTTTTTTAATAAATCAATCTACTTTAACGCGGTTTTCCAATTGCATTTAAGCCCACCTTTTCGGATATAACTTACTTACAGTGCATTTGCAAATACTTGTCAGATACAAGAGAAATTTAAATTGTTGATGTAATTTTTAACGATTCTAACTCCAATTCGAGCCGATGTCATGCTAGGGTATAAGTTTTCAGTAGTATTTGTTAAAGCTACTTTTTACTTAGCATAGAAAATGGAGAAGAAATAACGCCATGAACTTTCATTGTCAGTGAAACCTGTCCACTTTATTCGTTTTCACCTTTTACATTTTTTACTCTTGTAGATATTTTAACTGCAATAGTTTGTGTTTGCGATGTTTTGTTAAATTCAATTTACTTTTTCCATATAAAATAACATTTTTGCGGTGAAAATTATTTTTCGTAATTGTTATCGATTGTTGATAACTCTTACAAGATATTTACTATTCAAGAGTAGTACTTATATTTGTTTGAATATCAATTTAATTTACTATACAAATCAACATTTTCACTATAACCGTACATAACGTGTAGTTATACTTATATCAAATAATGAATCTTGAGAATATTAGTATTGATAGTTCCTAAAATATAGGCACTAACACAAATTACGAGTGAGCGAATAAAAACCTTGATATAACAATTATTATTGCCCAACTAAGGCTACAATTCCCACATTCTATTTATTATATTGTATTGTACTTACGGCGAATATTAAATATGATTATCAGAGTTATTAATCTACAAAAGCAAGAATGCGTTGCTGAGAAGGTGCCTTTTTCGACCTTATCTTGTCGTACGAAGGTTTTCCAACATATTTTTGCAACATCGTGAAAAATGGCCATAAAAGAAGTTAACTGATCGCATTCACTCAACTTTACCCTATTATACAACTGTACAGTTAATTTACTTTTTACAACTAATCAAATTGTTTAGGTTGACGGTATACAAATAAATAAAGTTTGATGGTATACGAGTCTGGAATATTATTAATAACAGTAATTAATTAAAAATGATATACGAATTTATTATATAATATTTTATATCTTCAACATGTGGAAACGAATAACTAAACCTGTAGCATCTAACAATAAAAATAATTAATACAAGTAACAGTAATAAGATCTGTGTTGCTTAATTTTTGTATAAAGATTTAACGTGAGCAATAAGTACATTTTCTTACGAGAATCTGTAATATTAATAACTACCAAAGTTACGAATTACGTTTATAATTCGCTAAATTAAAATAGAATTATAAGTTAGTAAATACGCTTATTTTATGTGTTTCTAGTTACAGAATTCAGTCACTTTTTTACAAAGAAAATTTGTTTAAAATGTCCATTTTAATTCCGTTTAAATTTATGTTATCTAGAAATTTATTTGAAATTAAATAAATGTCAGGTTTCTGCTTGATTACGATCTGATCAGGGTGTGTATTAACTTTAAACTGATGGATTAATTTAAATATTCAACATATAATGGAGCGCAAATAAAAGAATGTTTGAAGTATATCCTAAAAAATAAAAAGCTTTGCAATGAACTCTTGTTTCTTTCTTTTTTGGTGAGCTTAAGTTTCTAATTAAATTGATAGTATATTTTGAATGAAAATAAAACCAGATATTGACTGTCTTCGTGAGGGTACAGCCTATATAGTATCTGATTCTATTGTGAAGATCCAGAATCGATAGTCTGATAGACTCTGAATGAATGCAATCTCTTTTTTTTGCCGTTTCCGTGAGTAAAGAGGGGAAATGAATAAAAAATCAAATTAATGATCCACGTGTAATAAGCAGGGAAAATATTAAAATCCAAAAGAAAAAAAACCATTTTCAGACCTAAAAAATGTTTAATGATATTTATTATATTAAAAACCGTGTAGAGATATTTTCTGACATTCTAAAAAATGTTCCCATAATACATGTTTCCTGTTCATTTAGGACCTAAACAAACTTTTTTACGTTTTTTATTTTTCGCACGAAGGCTATATTTAATTTCTTTTAACACCCTCCCATAATCTATATAATGAAGATAGAACTGAGCAAAATTTCCTAATTCTTTGGCTTCCTAAATTACATAAAAAATGGACAATATTTTTTTGTAATTTAACTCTTGTTTAAAATATTACTTATGTAATGTTATTGTTGAATGTACTAAATATTATTTCTGTTCTTTCATAAAACTGTTTCTGAAAAAGACAGTGACAGTCGGACGGACGGATTAGTAGACGTTTGGGTATGGATCATTCAAATTAAAACCGACTTTGATTTGACGCTACTGAATAACGTTCTCTTAAACTCTTTTTTTCCTGTCTAAAATAAGCATAGATGAATTTTTAGTTAATGCTCAAAGTGTAATTAAAATATTTTTAAATGATCCATGCAGCGAATTGTGAGAATTCCTCATTAGTAAGACTTAATTAGATTATAAAATTAATATTTTTTGATATTACTATTAAATATGAAAATTAAATCATCAACGGAGGACATTTCGTTGCTCGGAGATGACGAAATCCATTCATTGTCTCAGTTAAAGAATACCTATACCACATTAAAGAAATACGTAGTTCATTAGCACGTCCACAGAAGAGCACGCAGGTGCGGTCTACGCAGTGCCACAGAATCCATCGTAAAACCATTATGTGATCGTATTGCATAGGGAACTCGACGCGGCGTGAATTTTAATTGCCTGCGGTTTTACCATTGACAATTCGTGGTAAGCGCTCCGTTTCGTGTGCTTCTAGATTCGCATCCGCTTATGTCTGTGACTATGTTCTAGGTGCCATATCTATGTTACTGATCTCTGCTTTGCTACAATACGTTGCCTTCGTGTCCACATAATGCTTGATTAGCTCTTGAAATGGTGCGTGTACTTATTGTGCGTGCGTTGGAAGTTATACTCCATTGGTATATTAGTAGAATAACTTTATTTAGCAAGCAAATCATTAATGGAAATAAAATAATAAAAGGTTGGGAGTGTGATTATAAACACGGTTGGTAAAATCTAAACTTAACCACACTTAGGGAAATACACTTAAAATATATTTTAAAAAGCTTATGAGCACTATTTCTATCACGAATATTCAGAATAAATAAATGTTTTTTATTATATGGACCAATGTTAAATTTCTGTTACCAAAAAAATATTATTTAAAAGCACAGATATAACTTAGATTTGTACAAATATAAAACACGTATTGTGTATTTAAAAATACTTTAAAACTAATATAAATATATTATAAGTCACTACACTAAAGAAATATGACTTCAAAAAATCAAAATAAACTGCCAAGTTCTTTGGTCTTTGTTGAATAGTACAAAGCTTATAGCCCAGTCATATTAGGGGTTTTACCTCGGAATGAAAGATAATAAGCTGGAAATTGGTAAAAACCTTTGTTTTGTCGCCTTAAATATTGTCTCAAAAGTCACAAATGCTATTGTGTCCGCGTCTTAAGATATTGAAGGTCAAAGGTCACAAAAAACGATTTTTCGCGAATATCTCGGTTCCTATTGCTTAAATGATATTTTCACCTATCATAAAAGTTGTAGAGTATAAAATTATCTACAACTTTTGTCTAAACTTTTTTTTTATACGATCAACCGTTTTTGAGGTAGAGCGCGAAGAGTGCGCAGCGTACAGTCATATATGAGCTAATGCAGGGTCAAGCGTGAGTTACGGTTATCAGTACGTTGTATAAAGTCAATTATTGACAAAAAAATTATAATTATTAAGCAATGCCCATTATTTCTGTACTTATTATTAATTATTTATATTTAATTATTCAACTATAGTATATTATTAATTCTGGATTATCTATTTTAATTATATTTTAAAATAAAAAGACAGTAAGGAAATATATTTTAGATATACCTTTATTTATCATTAAATATGGCATGTTATACATTTATTAAAATGTGAGTTTAAATATTAAAATAATTTGTGAATCGAATGAAATTGCGAATGGAAGCTAGTTATCTTCTTCTTCGTCGTCTTCTTCTTGTTGTCGCTCTAAAATATTCAATTCATTGTCATCATCCTCATGATCGGTCATATTCATTTCCAAACCTTCTAGAATTTCAGGATCGTATGTGCTTTCTTCATCGGGATTACTTGGATATAGTGGAGCGTTGAGGCAAGCTTCTCCATTGCACTGGCCACAAGCTAAAGAGCATAGTAGCCCTGATTTTCTGCATCCACAGCGGGAACCACAACCATTTTTGCAATTGCAAAATATTGCGTTTAGTAGTTCGGCTGGTGCTGGAGGTAATAACGTTGTTATGGGCTCCAGGATTTCATTTTCAAGCTTCCAGCCCCATTCTTGAGGTTCTAAGTTCTTCCCTAGCCACGTTTGAATCTGGTAGTAGACACGATTGATATGTTGACGGGCTGCTACACTTGTTGGTGGAAGTGTTGACAATTGTACAGGTTTATTTAGTTTTGTTAATTTGATGAATTGCGTGTAGCGGAAATAATCAAGGTTGTCCTCAGATTTTGGAGCATTAAATAATGCCAAAAAGATGCGCACTCCATTTTCAAATAAAGTTTGTACGGGGCAGTTTTCTTGTTGAAATACTTCCACCAGTTTATCCAAATTGGTAATTTTCTCCAATGCTCTAGTAACAGTTTTTTTTCCTTTTTTAAATAGCGCAGAAGTCGTGTCACAACCACTAAATGCGCGTAAAAATAAAATGTGTTTTTTAATACGAGGATATTGGTCAAAACTTTTAGAAGAGTATATTTGTGTCTTAACATTGCCTTTGCCAACTTTTTTAAAATAAATTTCCTGTTGATGTGATTGAGTACGTCCAATTAAAATAACGAGCAAATCAATATCTTCTCCTATGATGACGACAGTGTTTTGTTGTTCTGATAAGGCAATAGCTGTGTTGATGATGAGAACATTAGCATCATCTGTGGCTTGTTTTGATGTGATATTAACAGTTTTTAATTTTTCAGCAAGCATGTCGATAATTTTTTTTTTATTCGACTTATTTGATAAAAATTTTGCTTGGCTGATTGGCACAATCATTGTTTCGTCAAAACAAACTTCATATGATTTTGAAAGTGCTGCAGTTCTTCTTTGTTGTTCCATTGCTTTAATATTTTTACTATAGTCCGAATATCCGTCAAATACAACAACGATTTTCGAGCCATAATGTGTTTGTAAATATTTAATGTATTTATCTAAAATAATGGAGAAAGTATCGTCTTTGCTCCACACGCCGCGATGCAGAAGAAATCCACCATCGACAACGTATGTTACATTATTTTCATCAAGATCGATATCGACAGGTACCATATTGTCATATAATGTCGCTTTCGTGGTTTTTCTCATGCCATTACTATCAAATAAAGATGTCGGATACGGGCTTAGTTCATATTGAAGATATTCTTGTAGATTACTTTCAAATTGTTTACTTACAGTTATTCTCTGGAAAAGTAACACTGGATCTACAGAGACTTTACAATCATTAATTTTGACAGATTTGTTAACGGCTGAAAGCGGTAAAACCTTATCGACGCGTTTTAACTTTATCTCATTAAAGTTCAAACCAGTTATCTTTACCATAGATTGCAATCCGATTTCATGGGCTCTGTGACAATTAATTTGGTCATTTCCAACAATTCCTGAAGCTAAGGATACCAACTGATTCGTATTTGGAAAGGGATTATGAAGCGTAAACCAATCAACCAGCTTATTTACATCAGTATTATCCCTTTTTATTCGTGAATCTCTAGCATCGACATGTTGGTCTACAGAATCGAAGGAAATTTTACAAAACCGTTCAATTTCTTCACAAATTGTATTCGTGGCAAACATACCATATACCCACTTACATAGAACACTTTCTTGTGTTTTACATGTTTTAAAGGAAACATATATAATGTCGTTTTAACTTAAAATATAACTAAAATAGATAATCCAGAATTAATAATATACTATAGTTGAATAATTAAATATAAATAATTAATAATAAGTACAGAAATAATGGGCATTGCTTAATAATTATAATTTTTTTGTCAATAATTGACTTTATACAACGTACTGATAACCGTAACTCACGCTTGACCCTGCATTAGCTCATATATGACTGTACGCTGCGCACTCTTCGCGCTCTACCTCAAAAACGGTTGATCGTATGAAAAGAAAGTTTAGACAAAAGTTGTAGAGAATTTTATACTCTACAACTTTTATGATAAGTAAAAATATCATTTAAGCAATAGGAACCGAGATATTCGCGAAAAATCGTTTTTTGTGACCTTTGACCTTCAATATCTTAAGACGCGGACACGATAGCATTTGTGACTTTTGAGACAATATTTTGGGCGACAAAACAAAGGTTTTTACCAATTTCCAGCTTATTATCTTTCATTCCGAGGTTGACCCCTTTTTTTACCTAATTTCACTGGGCTATTAAGTTACGGATCATTGATGATAATGTAAATATAAGCAGTGGTTTTCGATATAAAATTGAGCTGAACGTAAATTTTTTATAGCTGAATATCATATTCTGCAAAAGTTCAGAACAAAGTACCATCCTGCAAAAGTTTAGAACAAAATTGTTTTTTACTAAATTATACTATTGGAGATGAGGTCCGAACATTAAATTAATATAATTGTTTAGAAATACTAGCAATATATTTCCAAAGTAATTTTTTCCAATTTGCTATTTTGTTTATTTTGCAATTTAATTTAAATGTTACATTAAATTTTGTAAAATCCGCCACTTATGGTGGAGAAATGTATTAAATTTTGACAATTACTTAGGTTTAAAGTTATTAAATTTAGTAAAAACAAAGTAAAACGTGTACTTTTTGGTACTCTGTAATTAAAAAAATAAGTATAAAACGTATATGTAAGTATAAAACCCGGTCACACCAAACTGACGGAAAATTGGGTAATTAGTGGCGTTTTTTAAACGGCTGTCATTTAATGAGAATTATGCCAACTGAGTTCATACTATAATTTCAGGTCTACTGTTCATGTGTATAACATGATTATGGAATAGATAAAAAGGTTTTGTTTTTTGGGGTGCTATTAGCATAAAGCTTGTACAAATTGCACCATTTTAGTAAATTGTACAAAGATTAAAAAAGCTGTAAACTCTTTTAACAAGGATAAATATAATAATTATCGTTATCATTACGTTGTAGCTATTAGATGTGCTGCGCGTTTATCTTTCAACAATGAAACTTTGCGTCCGACTTACGCAGATATCTTATCGATCATGCCAATTTGATAAAGTACGTTTGTATCGACATCATTATGAAATTATTGTAGTCGGTATTCTAGACGAAAAGTATTATTGATTACTTCGTGGGAAACTTTTTATCATCATATTTGAACAGTTTGGGGATGAAAAAAATATTTGTGGACAGTTTATGCCCGAAATGAATAGTAAAGTTTAATAAATTTACGATTTGGTGTAAATAAGCCATCCAAATTAATATTAAAAGATGGGATGTTTTTTTCTATTTTGTTTGTGGTAAATATTATCAAGAACTGCTTTTCCATACACATAAAACATTTGTTATATTTCTTCCTGGAATATTTAAGTATAGTCGAGTAATAAAAGGGACATAATTTAAGTAATAAAAGTTTGTCTAGAAATGATTTTGTTAAATATGGAGTATAAACAGTTAAGGTTAAAAAGTTCTACAAGAGTATTTACGTGTCCAGAACCGAAAAACTGTACAAAATACGTTTTTATAAAAAAATCAATTATAAATTTACCAATAAATTCTGAAAGCGTATTTCATCTTTACTTGAAACAAAGATTATTTAGATGAGTACTTATGTAATAAAGGTGAAGATTTTTTTCCAATGAGAAATACCATGTATAGTTTTATATGGTTTTCACGAGGAAATTTAGGTTGTACAATTGAATATATAAAATCCGCAGAGCGGTAATTTTTTCAATATCCTGAAAAAAACAGTGGAAATCGTTTTTCGAAATTCGTGGCGGTTCCAGAATTATTAAAACATCCTTATGTATTATAACAAAAAGTCCAATTTTTTTTCGATGTTACCCTTTCAATGTTTTTGAACTTGAACGTTTAGAACGGAACGTATATTTTTATTTATTTCGTAAATCAGTTGACGATTACGTACTTAACTTTCAAGCGGACTATTTTTTTTAATTATTCGACAGTCATAATTTGTTTCTTATGCAGAACCTTCTTTCGGATAGCGAAAATAATTTCCATTACCTCTCTACCATTCATATATTACCCGCAACTTTATTCATACTAAAATTAATTTACAATTTTGTGTTTGATTTAATGAGGGGGTTGCTCACATAAAATCCACCCTCGGATCGCGCCCTAAGAAAAGTGTTTTGGTAATCCTTAGATAGCCGTATTTTTTTTCGGAAAAAAACATACGGTTATTTAGGACTAGCTAGTATTTGCTATATTGTAAAATATTAATTCGAACGGCCTTCTTAATTATTGTGTGTATTAAAGTAGGGTTAAAAAAATATCTTGTAACCAGACATGTGAAAATTTTTAGAAATAATTATGAACTAAAACAATACTGTTTTAATAGTAGATTTGCTGGTATTAAGGATTTAACCTAGCTTTCAGCGGTTTAATTTTTTGACATTTTATATAT